>OY540845.1:18268500-19476500 GCA_961205895.1 Mythimna pallens
ACATCAACGCACAGCCGAAGGCACTGGGACTAGAAACATGCAATTTTGTACAACGCTTCCTTGTATGACGTAGGCGAGCACTAAGAAGGGGCTTTTAAAAATTCAACCTTTATTATCTTCTCTAATTCAAAAATCAATTATTGTTGTTCGTTAGTTTCGCTAAAACTCGTTTGACCGATTTGAATAATTTTATTTTGATAAGATCGCACAATGTTTAGAATAAATAAAGGCTAGAGTGAATACTCTTAATAAACTAGTGCGCCTCACCATCAAAGATTGCATCACTTCTTATCATCAGGTGGGATCTCAGTCAAGTACTAGTTTATATCAATTAAAAAAAACGGAGGTGTAAATAATATAAATATGGCTCGCGAAACCACCCTACACCCTAAAATAACGAAAATAGGGAATACTGTTGTGGATGAATTTAAATTTATAAAGAGAAGTATTAGTCTGTGGTAAAAGTAAGATTCAAATTAATTTGAAAGCAAAAACGTTTGTCACTTGTTTTTAGAGTCAGCTGATGGGAATGGTGTGGTAACTTGAGTTTACGTATTCTATATTTTTTTTATATTATGTTTTTAATTAAGTAACACGCTTATGAATGAGCAATAAGCCATAGTTGAAAATGCAGTGATTTTAATCATTTTCCCGTATGCCAGATCTTCTAGTTCCTGCCTCGTTTTAAGGGTTTTTGTAGAAACAAAAACCCTTAAAACGAGGCAGGAACTACCAATTTCAGTATGGCAAAGCCTTTGCCATACTTGAGTTGAGTCATAACATGAATTTACACCCGGTCGAAATATTTTGACGGCTCCGAGCTTCGTACAATTGGCTGCGCAGTAATTCTTTTTAAGAATCATAATAATTATGACGAATCGAAAGCGTATTGCGTATTTTTTCAAATATGCGCAATAATAATTCGGAACGCCAACTTCAGAGTGACCACAGACCAACATATTATGACGGTACTGTACAGTAAGTAAAGATAGAATAACAGGAAATATGGCGAATTTTTTCCTTCAAAGGATAGCCTCAAGCAAAAAATTCGCTAGCGCTCGGGTGTGACATAACAATGTGGCAGGGATGCGTCGATGGGTTTCCATTTAAGTTGTTCTACAATAATTACTCTTTAGGTAACTAATTTTTTAATCGATGTTTTCATGTCAAGACGCGCCTGCTACACTAGTCTGCACCGGCCCTTTACCAGAGAAAAACTATTTTTTTTTATATATATACTAATAATAATAATATCATAAAAAGGTCCAAAGGTCCTCTGGAGTCTGTATGAAAGGGGTAATCTCTGAAACTACTGAACAAATTCTGAAAATTCTCTAGGAATAGAATGCTAATTTATAACTGAGTAACTTGGGCTACATATTTCTACTTTCACATGGGCGCAGCCGCTGACAGAAGCTAGTAGTCTAAAACGTAAAAATCTCGTGTCACAGTATTTGTTATCGAACTCCTCCGAAACGGCTTGACCGATTTTTATGATTTTTTTTTGTGTCTGAAATGTATCGAAGGCTATTTTTTACTCTCGAGGTGCGAGGATATCGGACGATTTTCCGCGTAGCGGCGAGCCTCCTTGCTGGCCAGCCACCATGGGATCTAGAGGCAACAGTCCTTGCACACATGCACAATCTGCGCATGGAGATGCAACGCCGGGGCGAAACTTCGCTGCCGCGACAAGTCGCAGCATAGCGGACAGAGCTCCGGCGGGTTCTCATGATGAAATGGCGACAGTGACTGTCGCGACCCAGTGCTGGGCACGCCACAATTATGGCGGTAAGTCCCCTCTTTGAGGCGTGGTCGGAAAGACCTCACGGCGTCCTCACCTTCCGCATGACGCAGCTCTCTCTCCGAACACGGTCGGACGGCGAGCAATGGGTGGCTCGCCGTCCGACCGTCCGGTAACCGTCCGGACCGAGCCCAAGTCGTCGACGGCGCGTACTGTTCCACGCGCGCCTCAAGGAGATGTCAGCAAATCGTAGTGGCCCAGCAGGGTCGAAGCCTACTGGGGCCACGGGTAGTGTGAAAGTGAAACCTGGGGCCCTGGGACGAAGGCAAAGAAAGAACAGGAGTGGATTTTTAGTCTGATTTGTCACTGGATGATTTTCTCACCTAAAACAAAAATACCTGATGGTAAGCGATGATGTGGTCGACGATGAAGCACGCTTGCCTAGAAATATATTTAAATATTTAAATACCCAAGAGTAAATGAATGAGAACAATAAGAAATATTTTTGGTGAATTCTTACTTCAAGGCTCCTGCGACTGGGTGCAAAACGACAATGCTTTTGCGATGTGACGACGGGTCTCTATTCAAATTGTTCTACAATTGCTTTTCAGGTAACACGCATTTTTTTTTAACGATGTCGCTATGCAGAGTCGCGTCTATTGCTCTATTGTATTCCCTTACCCAAAAATAACCATTTAAAAACTTTCTTAATGTTATCCACAACCAATTTGTATAACAGGACCAGATGTTTTTACAAGCTATTGTTTAACTTGCAACGTTCTTAGGGTTCCGTAGCCAAATGGCAAACACGGAACCCTTATGGATTCGTCATGTCTGTCTGTCTGTCCGTCTGTATGTCACAGCAACTTTTTTCCGAAAACTGCAACTACTGTTGAAACTTGGTATGTAGATGTATTCTGTAAACCGAAAAAAAAAAACAATAATACACGTCATAAATCGTAAACCTTAAATCGGCCTACGACCTTTCATGTTTGTACGAAAACCTCAATGCGCGAGTCCGACTCGCACTTACCCAATTTTATTATTATGTATGTTTGTTCAGTAGGGCAAAACTTTTTTAAGTTTATGACATTTCTGACACCCTGTGTCTCGGAAAGCACGTAAAGCCGTTGTCATTCGTAGAACTTTGACAGTCGTTATTGATAGTCTGACGCCAGAAAGTCTGACCAGCAGTCAATCCAAGGAGTATCATGTTGCCCACCAACTAGGCCATGGAGGTCTGATAGACAGTCGCCCCATGTGAAGCCCATGTTTTACATTGAGCGACTGGGCCATGGAGGTGTGATAGACAGTCGCCCCATGTAAAGCCCGTTTTACATTGAGCGAATAGGCCATGGAGGTCTGATAGACAGTCGCCCCACGTAAAGCCCATGTTTTACATTGGGCGACTGCCTATCAGATTCAGCCGCATCCAGTTAGACAGGAAGCCGACCCCATGCTAGTTGGGAAAAGGTTAGGGAGATGATGATGAAGTTTCAGGGCAAAACTTGTAAATGGATTTCGAAACAGTTACCCCTAACCGATTGAGCTAAAATTTGACATACCTATTATTACTATTTATTTTGTAAATAGGTTTCAAAAAACACTTTTACACATAAGTACTTACTTAATGTTTTTTTTTTCGTCATTTTTAACTAGATGAGGCCGGTGTTTCCTAGCTCGAAAGTCTCTTTTAAAGTCCATACAGTAAATATATAATGGTCAAATCACATAAGAACCATGCAATTTGTCTGAGATGGTCTTTTGAAGAAAAAACCATATAGATTTGAGTGGATGACAACGATTATATCTTTATACGTTGATAGATTACTTTACTTCCTACTACGACTCACTTTTTATTATGATTATTTTTATTGTACTTATGATTTCATTATTGACTGGTCTACACTGTCCTTATATAATAATAATATCTGGTAATACTGGCATATGATAATAATATATGGAAATATTGTAAGAATAACAATTTTTTTAAGAGAGTAACCATGGACTTTCTTGCCGGTTCTTCTCCGTAGGAAACTACCAATTTGGAACCATGCACTTGCTTTTGACGTTTTATAAGTGCCCATGTAGGCCTATGTGAAATAAAAACTTTTTAATTTTTAACGCATTAATATAGTACCATAGTCCTGTTCCGACTATGGAGTCGAAATCGGTTTTTTTTTAGTTGGATATCATTCAACGACTTCTCCCGCTCTAGGGCACAGCGAGACTGACTGAGCGTGTCAGACTTTTACTGACTAAACCCACTCCAATGTTCCCTCTTTCCCTTCGTTCCAGTAACCCGGGGTTCTCTTTCGCATAACCCTTCGCTCCAGCAGCTTCGGAATCGGTTAGCGGACATAGGAACTACTGAGCGCAAAAATATAACCTCATCGTGTTTAAGCTCTTTGAAATCGTCTTGATCAATACTATCGATAAAAGATTGTTATAAAAAAAATGTTTCACATTGAAAACCTATTTATCCACAGTGAAATACAATAGCAGAATGATTCATAGTTATTATGTCAGATTATGCAATGGACCTACATATTTCGAAATGCTTGTGCAATAACTGGCTGGCAACCTTTCACATTTGACATACCACAGCTGATTGAACTGTCAAAAAGTCAAACTGTCAATAAACATCAACAAAATATTCAAACAACCACAAAAACATTGCAGTTTAATAAAAAAATTTAAAAAAAATTAAGTAAGTCTACTATTTACCATTACATATTATTCTGTAAATAAAATACCAAGGTATGGTAAATTATGATAACTTAATAATTTAATGAGTACTACTAAAAGTGATATATAAGTATAGTATACATGTGGATGGATGGAGAAAGAGAGGGAGACCAAAACATGGATGGATTATGAGAGAAGAGGTATGAAAGAAAATTAAGTTAGTGATAGTATGATGGGTGACAGGACAGAATGGAGGAAGAAAATGCTCCGACCCCAAATAATATGGGTATAGTAAAATGAAGATGATGGTATTACAAACAAAATGTTAAGCAGGGCTGATGCCTTTTAGAGCTGCAGGAACATTTGAAAGAGTTACCATAGCCCTAGAATGGAAAGGGCAAATGAAAGAATATTAGTGGGTTTAATCAGTAAAATTCTGACATGTCTTATCACTCCGCAATATACTGGAAGAAATCATTTGATGAATTATTATATGCCTATACATTTTATTTGTAAACCATTGTGTCTCCTGCCATGGAAATGCCTCCACCTTCTCCTTCTAAACCACTCTGTCTGGACCCAGTTCCTGTCCAAGTTTGCCTCACAAACATAATCAGATCATCCATTTATCCGGATGAATTCATTATTTATTTAAGTACATATACTTTATTGCATACCAAGATTACAAATTGAAACCATAAAATACAAAAAAAAAAACCATACAATTGGCAGCCTTATCCCACTCGACGATTTCTTCCCCAAATGGATAGAGATTGCCTGGACACAAAATGGGGTTGCACTTGGTGTAAATATAAACTTGATAGATACTTAATACTAAAATAGATACACATATACATACATGAATATAAATATATAAGCAAGAGAATAAGTGGTGAAACGAAGACATGATCACAGTGACGACAAGTAATGATCCTTCACAAGCCTTTTAATTAAATACAGGCAGTGTTTTATTCGACGTGGCCAGCCCACTCACGCTTCAGCCAGGCAGTTTTTAGGGTTCCAATCTGGAACGCTGCCAATGGGACCCCATCACTAAGACTCCGCTATTTGTCCGCCCGTCCGTCCGTATGTCTGTACATTCGTCTGACAGCGGGCAGTATCTCATAAACCGTACGAGGTAGAGAGAATTTTTACAGAATGTATTTTACTATTGCCACTACAAAAACAGGTAAGTATTAAAATTAAAAATAATAGAAAAGTTTTTTTTTTTGCTCGTGTTTAATATTGCATGGAACTCGTGTGCACGCCCGACTCGCACTTGGTTAGATTTTTATTTCAACATCTATTTTTGTGTTATAGGAACGCAGAGTAGTGTTTCTAACGCGATCTTTTTGTTTAACACTTTGTTTATGATAAACTAGCTTTTGTCCGCTGCTTCGCTCGCGTACATAAAATATAGCCTATGTCGGTGAAAAAATTTTAGCAATCGGACTAGTACCTCCAGAGATTATTTACCTCCAAAAACAAAAACATAAAAACAAACTTTAACTCTTTATAATGTTAGTGTAGATGATAAATGATATTTATTTTGAAAATAGGTTTTAAAAAAAAACACTTAAACGTCAATTTTTTTGTCGTCAGTTCAAACTAGAGAAGGCCAGTTCTGTACCATGCTGCGCTTTATTGCTTTATTTATTTTTTTAATTTATTTGTTTCTGAATTTATACAAGTATTAAGTACTTAGGTATAATACTGATGATGCAAATCATAAACTCATTAAAAGAGTTTGCGCCCAAGCTAAATCTAAGTCAATTAGTAAGAAAATTGGAAATTCTAGTAACAAAATTAAAGCTGTCTGGAAGGTGATAAACAAAGAAATTGAAAACACAAACCAAAGTTTCTGACGTTTTATAAGTGCCCATGTAGACCTATGTGAAATAAATAATTTTGAGTTTGAGTTTGACTTAAATCTGTAGTTAATATAATAATTTGACTGGCCTGTTGGTCTAGTGGTTAAAGTTTTACCATGCATCATAATCATCCACACAAGATTTTGCCTAACTAAACTGCCTAACCTAAACAAACAAAAATATCACATTCCAAATCAATAACATAATTATATCCGAAGCGGGTATAAGTAAATAAGAGGCAAAATTGTCGAGTGAACGGGCACTTGATGGACATTGGCCTGAACCTAATGAAGATGTTATCAGGATTAACAAACTTCATTATCAGACTGTACGGAATCTTATAAATGACAATACAAACACCTAATTAAGTAAACTAAATATTTAACTGCCAAGTTACTATAAGAAAAACAAAATGAGATCAATGACAACCGAATCTCTATTGAGGTAGGCCTTCAAATGTATTGTCATGTTTTTGTACCATTTGCAAACTTACTGTGTCTTTCAATTTAATTGTTTTTTTTTCTTACAATAAAAAGAACAAGTGAAATAGATGACCTATAATAAAAATCTCAATGCTATACTTAATTAAATCCATAAACTCACAATTTGATCTTTATAGACCTTAACTTGTTGTGGGGCTGGCCCTAAGCCAGAGCACTTCAACTCTTCTGAATCTTTTGTGCTATTTCCCTCCCTTCTTCTCAACCCCTAGCCCTCCATGCACCTTCTTCATGATTCCCAGTATGGCCTTGATGGGGCTGAGCCTGTAGTTCCCTGGTCTTGGAAATGGTTGGCCCAGATACTCTAGTCTTTTGGAGCCTAGTGCTGCACAGTTGCATAGCAAGTGTAGCATATTCTCCCCTGCCTCTCCACAGATCCTGCAAGTCGGGTCGCTTGCTAGTCCCATGTTGTGGAGCTGTTTGTTGGTGGTAGTGCCCTGTGAAGACTCCTGTGATTGTTCGGAGCTGTGATCTGCTGTACCTCCATAGTTTTTGGGTCCAGGCCTTATCTCATCCTTATTTTTACGGGCCTACCACACACGCAAATTTTGCCAGTTTTGGAACACTGTACTGTTAAACTGTATGAGTTTCACTAATCACATGCATGGAGTACTGTATAAGTACAAAATAATCAGCCTGAACAGCCAAACCTATGGTGAAACTAGTGCATCTGGTAGGGCCATTAGGGACAAGCAGAAACTACATAATGCCACATCATACTATGAATCTTGTAGTTCCTTTGCTTCTTTTCATTCCTATTTTTTATAGGAAAAAAATAAATAATTAGAAATCATCAGATGGGTTTCCCCAATCTGGGAGGAGGGGAAATGATAGACTTTTACTGACTACAACCCACCTATACTCCTTCAGTTGCCCTTTGCGAGGGTCACAAAACTGTTATATTTTCCTACAAAGAGAATCTTTGCTTATTTTTTCTAAGCTATATGGATATTACTACTTATGACCCAAGCAATATAGACAACTAACTTTTTCCAAGGGACTGCATACATATATGAAAGTAAAAAATTATATTAGAGGATGTAAAGAATCTTAGGTTTACCAATCAGCTGCCTTAATTCATTAAACCCCGAGTGAATGCAGGCGTTCGCTCGGTCATCGTCTTTCTATTGTGTCTCTAATTACGGTATTCAATTAACAAACAAGCACACATACAGACATTCACATATTTTTATTATAAGTATATAATATACATGATATTAAAAATATTAAAGTAAATAAATGAAGGTACAAATTGACTCCACAAACATTATTCTGCCGTTTAAATTATTTTTGGAAGGGCCACCCTTATTACTTAGGGATATAAAAATAAACTTGGCAATATTCTCAGGCCTACCAAATATACACAAATTTTTTTTTATAAAAATCATACAGTTACAGAGGAGTTTGATAATGGCAAACACTGTGACACAAGATTTTTATACATTACAATTAGAATAATTAACTTTCTTACACCATTAAAAAAAATTTGTACTGAAGAGCATAACAAAAAAAAGCCAGCCAAGTGCGAAACGTACTCGCGCACGAAGTCCGTCCATAGCAAAAAAACAGATTATTGACGGAAATTGTGGAAAAATTTCAACTGTCTAATTATCACAGTTCATGAGATACAGCCTGGTGACAGACGGAGGGACAGTGGAGTAGTAATAGGATCTCGTTTTACCCTTTGTGTACGGAACCCTAAAAAAATGCATGACACATGATTTAAGTTAAGTTATTAGTGGTTATTGTATTTCTACAACAAACATACATAAAACAATTGGGTTGGCTTGTTCGAGTCTATTGTTCTTGAAAAATGAAAATCCATAATTACTTCCCAACGGGTCCACAACATTTGAAAATATTAAATATTTTCTTTTCCTACGGGTCCATGAAACCATGCAAATGTTTCGTACAATCAACAATAACAAACCAGGACAAAAGATTAATGTTTATTATTTCTATGAAATATAAGTCACAAGCCATGGAGCAGAGTATGCATAATATGTCCAAGACCAACATGGGCTAAGTAGTTTCAGTCCAGGCAAGGCATGACGAGGAAATAACACCGGCGTGTTATTTCCTCAGAAGAACAGAACCTGGATGAGCTACTGGTCCATAAAAGAATTATTTAAAGGCACTTTGACTGTCACTTAAAGCATAAGTTAAAAGAAATGGACATGTGTATTATACCCATTCTGACCTAAGGGGCACAGACTTCGTCTTTGACTAACATCCAAAAGTCCAAACCTAAGGTTTGCCAATATGCTATGTAGTGCTGTATACTAGGTGTTAAACTAACGGATCACATTCGAAACACTATACTGCGCTTCCAAACACCGATCGTTGATGTGGCTCAGAAGACAGCTTCATTGGAAACAAAATTAAATGTGTCATTAAATAGTTTATTTTTTAGTTCACATTCCAACATACCTGCTAAAAGTAGTGAAACTGATTGCAGATTAAGGAAGAAAAAAAAAAATTATTGGATAAACTGTTATAAGTAATTTGATTTTAATCAAATTAACCGCACTAAATTCCTGTTCATCATTATCATCATTTCAGCAGAAAGACGTCCACTGTTAGACATAGGCTTCCCCCAAGCGTCGCCACAACGACCGGTTCTGTGCATCTCATATCCATCTTATTCTCACGACCCTCACCAGGTCATTGGTCCAACTTGTGGGAGAAATTCCTGTTCACATAATATTTTTAATATAAATGAGGTGGGTATCCAATTATTTCTCTCGCTCTAGGGTGGAGAGAGAGGGCTTGTAAGACTTTTACTGAATAAAACCCAACTGTGTCCTTCACTTGATAGGTAGGCTTAGTTAGTTTAGATATGATGTTAGACTTAGTTTAGACCAAAGAGTTACCATGGTGACACTTTCAAAAATTCCTGCAGTCCAAGACAATTGAGCTAACAATAGCATGTTTTATTTACTGACTGGATAAATCTCGTGGACCCATTGGGAATTGATA
Source organism: Mythimna pallens (assembly GCA_961205895.1). NCBI lineage: Eukaryota > Metazoa > Arthropoda > Insecta > Lepidoptera > Noctuidae > Mythimna > Mythimna pallens. The sequence goes on from OY540845.1 coordinate 18,278,280, forward strand.
TACTTTTTTCTTCTTTATATACTGAACATTTAAAACACCATTAAAATTTTTCATGGACCTGGTGGGAAAAGAAGAACAATAGAATCATGGAACTCTGGAAACAACCCGTTAGCCTAATAGATGTTAAGGTAAGCTAAACTAAAGGAAAATGACAATTTTCTTTTAGTTCTGTACTTATGATGAATAGGATATATTTACTGTTTGTATGAATGTGCCTTCCTTTGTTTTTGTGCAAACTTTAGATCATATCGGGAACTGCTAGACGTGTTTTGAAAAAATTCTCATGCAGTAAGGTTGACGAACTTGTTAACAATGAATGGATTGTTTATAAAGGAGTTAGATTGAATTAGTGGTTGTCTGCTTTGTGTAAGAACAATTGGTGCATGAGGATAAGTAGTCAGATAAAATCTTTGAAAGGAGGTTAACCACATTTTTGTGTTGTACACATACATAGTAGTACAGCACATAGAAGATACACAGTACATAGTGGAAATGCTGATTGGTTTGTGTAAAATCACTCTTTGTTATTATCAATTTTATTATGAGTCTATTGTGTCCCTCTGCAGGGCAAAGGGCTTCCTTCCATCCTTCCACTTTTATCTCTCCTTTGGGGGCCATTCAAGTATTATGTAAGCAGATTTTTTGCAAATATTAACTCCCCCTTGACAGCAAAAATAAACAAAGCTCTCGCCCCCTATGGCAATGCCAAATTGCTATGCAAAACCAACACATTGACAAATGCCAAGCATTTGTCAATGTGTTGCGTTTCATTATTAATTTATGAGCAGTAGTTGTAAGTCTAGAAACAAGGAATAGGTTTGAAATAAAAGGAAAAAACAAATTTAATTAAAAATTTTGACATATTAATTCATTACACCCCAAGTGAATGCTGGCGTTCACTCTCTCACTGTCTTTCTATAGTGTCTCTAATTACGGTATTCGAAAGGTTAATATATAATTCAAAGTAACAGTCCTCAGTCCATGATACACAAATCCATGACTAAATCTTCAATGATATTGTATGTTTGCTGCTCAGTAATGTGTGTCTGCTCACTTTCTTGTGATTTTAGAACATCAACATTGTTCTCTTAAAAAAATTAACGAAAATATATACTGCTGACGTAATCACCATCTAGATCCCCTCATCCCCCATGACATAAAAAATAAGCAGAGCAAAGACCCCCCCCCCCCCCCCACCCCCTGTAGTGCTTACATAATACTTGAATGGCCCCTTAGCTATATCTGATCAATGAAAAAAAATTTAATTTTTACATATTAGACCATGGAAAACCATTGAATACCACAGAATCCATGCTTTTATCTAAGATAAAAGCAACATTATGCACTCCACAATAGTTTCTTTCTTTTAAATCAAATAATTTTAATACATGATATGGTGAATATATATGTGTGTGTGAATATATATTATTACCAGGATAGCTAACTTAGCTATCCTGGTAAATTATGATATATTTTTTTAATGAGATATGCGGTAACTAATCCATCAACACAAATTAGTCAAAACTTGATAACATTCTTCATGAGGAAAAAAAAGTAAGGCTATGCTTTGTTTCAAATTCTTGGATTTTTGACAAAACTTAAAGGAATTGTTACATGATGCTGCTTCCTAGTATCATTAAAATGGTTTTAGTGGGTTTTTTTTATTTATGAAAACCAAATGATTGTCTTGAATATAAGGCTTTTGAGGTTAGTTATTTATTATGATATAAAACTTTATCTACAGATAAGTTATAATTTATATGAATAAGCTAACCTATTTAAGGAGGTTACAACTTTATATATGAATAATTCATTAAATGTATTCAATACTACATTGGCTCCCCAGACCCTAAGGTCAAATGTGACTATTTTAAACAACATGGCATTTCCATGTTATCTATTTAAATCTAAGATATTTATCTTATAGTCCTGCCACAAAACAAACATCACAAAATGAACTAGGAGATTCACACAACTGTTTACACTTTCAAATACACATATTATTGAAATTATACACTTTGCAGACACAGTTTTGCAAGACTTATCTTAAATCTGACGCCAAAACTGTCTATACCAACTGCCGTCACCGATAAGGACCAAAATAATCTCGACTAACTGTCAAACCATGTGTGAAACCGAAATAATTTCACGTGACCGCATCAAATTTTGCTCTAAATGTACTCAACAGCTTCACTTACTTCCAACATCCGTAACAACACGCGCACCGACCAGCTAACGGTTAATCCATCGTATTGCTGTACTTGCAAAAAAAACTGCACTAAATACAATCGCGTTTTTAGGTTAGGTTAGAACGGAACCAGATTTTTGCATTTGTATTCACATTTCAACTAACAAAACAACATTATTATTGATTTTTATACCTTTTTTGTGGAATTGTTACAAGTTTTTCACCGAAACAAGAGAAATAAACAATGATTATGCGAGATGAATCCCCCGCGCCAACCTAACCTTGATCACGGTACTCTGATAGATTTCTAGTTCAAGGTCTTATGAAAGAACTGAAAAGTCACATGAAGGCGTTACACAAACAAAACTGAAATATCATTGCGACCCGCACAGAAATCTATTTTAAGACAAACAACAGATGAAAAAAGCACTAACCTTTACAACCTCAGGTGACGGCTTTATCCATGTAATTTTTGTTGCGATATTCAAACACTTTTAACACAATAAACACAGCACGTAAAGCACAATTGTACGTTTTTAACACTTTTAGTATGCACTACGGTTATTTAAAAAAGGTTTTTCGTAAAAAAATTAACACTTTTCACGAAACATCACATGTTACGAACTTCACGACAGCAAAACTGTGTGTTGCCAGAATTTATTTTACTACTTGTCATTGTTGAGTACACAAGTTTGCTTTTGACCGGTAAAATAGTATCGATTGGTATCGATTACCGTAGCATTAGTTTTTCCCATAACAATTTTATCAATGTTAACGCTTACTTCTATTTTAACTAGTTTATCTGGAATATTTCAATTGAAAAAAAAAACATGATAAATAATACGATGGTTTTCAATAGCATTAAGTTTCAACACAACTTACAAGCAACTTAATTGTACTTAAGTGACTTGACTAACGAATTGATTAGATTGGTTTTTATATGCATTTTATATTTTTATCTGAAAACATAAAACATTAAAATACATTTTTACATGTGAATAGGTTACAGGACATATGTTATGGATATTTTGCGCATATCTTTTATTTTAGAATTGTCAATCAGACAGCTAAAAAAAAGATTAAGCTATTTAAACTTCCCAGATACTATTTTAATCCAATAAATAAACCCTAATAGTTCGGATCTGCACACTTGTGAAGTTTTTCGTTCATCCATATTACATTGAGTATTAAAGGATGAACGAAAAACTTTGCAAGTGTAAAGACAAGCATCTTATTTTAGCGGTCACACATTTTTAGTTACACATTTTGCAGATGTCTCAGTGCAGTCACTTCGAATTGCCACCGTCTAATGATGCTAGACCTACTAAGGCTTTGCCAATCATCAGCGAAGAACAAGGTTCTCCAAAAAAAAGTCCTTCAGTTCGAATAACCAGCAGATTAGCGGCAGAGCAACTTCAAAAAATGTGCATTTGTAAAAAGAATGACGAGGTAAATATTGGTTGTAATGGCACTGTTTTTTTTTACCTGTACCCAATTTGAGAACCTATCTACCTACTATATGGTAATATTGTTTTACTACATGACTTTCAGAGGTCAGCTGTTTTGAGCATCAGTTAGAAAAATAATTTTTAACTCAATAAAATATCAATACGTTTACAAAAAAATATTTGGTGCTTTAATGTAGCCTATTTATTGACGTAAATGTATAATACAAGGTTTTTTTACTTTACCATAGCAAGTGAGAATAGCTCCTTCACACGTTGAGGAGATTCTAAGAGAGAAGGAAACTGAATTGCGTGAAGAATATGAGAGAATATTACAAAGAGAAAAGGACCTCTTAAAAGATAGATTTGACTTCATTTTATTGTGAGTATAAAATTATTCCATTTCTGATTCGATCACATAGATTTTGGTAGATCACATAAACATGAAAAGACATTTCGGTCTTCAGAGCGTAAATTATTATATGGGGTGCCGCAAGGCAGCGTCTTAGGTCCCTTTATATTCATTTTATACATAAATGATCTACCAAAATCTATTGAGCGCCCAATAACACTTTTTGCGGATGATAGCACGATTACAATACCTTGTAAAAGTATAGTTACGTATGAGAGTGACATTAATAATAGTTTAAAACAGACGATAAACTGGCTAGATTCAAATAATTTGAAAATAAATTTGATTAATACGAAACTTATCCAATTTAGACAACAGACCTTTAGTATTAACTTGAATATACACTACAGGAATAATAATATAGAAGAAGTTGAAAGTACAAAATTTCTGGGTATAGAAATAGATCAAAAATTAAATTGGAAATGCCACATTGATATTTTGTGTAAGAAAATTAGTAAGTCTGCATATGCTCTACACGCATTATCAACTATAATCAACACAGATTCACTTCTTACTGCCTATTATGGAATAGTAGAGTCACATTTGAGGTATGGGATCATATTTTGGTGAAACTCTACCGAAAGAGAAACCGCCTTCAAGGCACAAAAAAGATGTATTCGAGCAATGTTTAGGCTAAAACCTACTGACAGTTGTAAACCAAATTTTCAAAATCACAAGATATTAACATTGCCTTGTCTGTATATCTTAGAAGTAGCTGTGTTTGTGAAGACAAATCCTAGTCATTTTAAACGCATAGCCGATGTATTTCCCCGCAACAGACGCGATAATAGCCTGCTATGTCAGGAGCCAGCCAAGACAGCACTTATGCGCAGAAGTGTCTACTGCATGGCTCCGGTCATTTATAATAAGATGCCTAAGAGTTGGAAAGTGCTTCCATTATCATTATTTAAAAAAAAACTCCGAAGCTTTTTAGTGGTGAAATCTTATTATAACTTAAGTGAGTACCTAAGTGAGAAAGATTTTTTAAGTTAGTTTATAAATTTTAAGTTAGTTTAAATTTTTTCTTTGTATTTATTTGTTTATACATCATTGTGTATTATTTTAAAATTGTACGTAGTTATAGTATGTTTTTTGCATGCCTACATGGTAAAATATGACTGAACTTGTAACCTATATTTTTCTGTCATCTTTTACTGTTACCCATATTTGCAAAATAAAATTATCTTTATCTTTATCACGCAAGGAAACTCCGAGCATAGCCCTTTCCATTGCCCTTTGGGTGACTTTGAGCCTTCTGATGAGGCCCACCGTGAGCGAAATGAAGAACCGCAGGAGAACCAAGGTTGCCGACATAGCACGAAGAATCGCCAAACTTAAATGGCAATGGGCAGGGCACATTGCTCGCAGACGAACGCAGCCGTTGGGGCTGAAAGGTTCTAGAGTGGCGACCACGTACCGGAAGATGCAGCGTTGGAAGGCCTCCTACAAAGTGGACCGATGACCTGGTAAAGGTTGCGGGAATCCGATGGATACGAGACGCACAGGACTATTCATTGTGGCGACACTTGATGGAGGCCTATGTCCAACAGTGGACGTCTTTCGGCTGAAATGATGATGATGATGATAGTATATTGAGAGCAATGGTAATGAAATGAATTATATACACAAAGTAAAGTGACGACCGCGTACCGGAAGACGCAGTGTTGGAAGGCCCCCTACAAAGTGGACCGATGACTTGGTGAAGGTTGTGGGAATCCGATGGATGCGAGACGCACTAGACCGTTCGTTGTGGCGACATTTGGGGGAGGCCTATGTCTAGCAGTGGACGTTTATCGGCTGAAATGATGATGATGATAAAATTATTAATTATTTTGTACTTAAAATCGATCCGACCTCATCAACATCATCTCAGCCGAAAGACGTCCACGGTTGGACATAGGCCTCCCCCAAGCGTCGCCACAACGACTTGTGTTTTTCATTATTTAAATTGATTTTTAAAGTTAAGTCTTTTCTTTATTACACAGAAATGAACAAATTCGCGCTTCTTATATGCTTCGAGAAGCACACAGAGAAAGGCAAGAAAAAATACATGCGTTACAGACACAGTTGCAATGTAAAAACTTAGCAGCTTTAATGTATGTTATGTGCACAGAAAGAAGAAGAAGTAGATTAGAGAAACTAAAGATTATCGAAGGTAAAAGCTCTGAATTCAAAATCTTTTTCCAGCCTATTATTTAATATAATATTATATAAGCGGTCTGGTGAGTAAATTTTTTGAGAACTAAATTGTAGATATGAAAATCGATTCACATAGGTACTCGCCTGAAACATCCCTAATAGACGCCGCGTGGGTTTTTTTTATCATCTGGCAACTCTTCCAACAATGCAATCTCACCACGCAGGTTTATTTTGTGCGTGAAACGAAGTAAAATCTCGCGCACTATTTTCACCACATTGGAGCGTGTGGTAAATCTTATTTGCCTTGCCGTCTACCTTATGCCCCGTTTGCACGTGGGTCCAGCCTCGGCCAAACGACATACACCTAGTCATTGTATAAATGGGGAAACCCCGTTTAAACAATGGCGATTGGCCGAGGCTGGGCCCACATGTTAACGCACCATTATAAATATAATTAAAACGAGATTGAAAAATATTCACGCGGTTAATGGCATTGCGAATTATATTTGACATCATTTCTCATTCTCATGACGCCTACCTACCGGCAATGGCAATGATCGTCCAAATGTGGATAAAAATATGTACAATTATTTTTCCCAACAGATTATACGAATTATATCAACGAATTGCATAATATATTGACTAGAGGACAACAACTAATACTTCATTTATCCAGAGGGTACAAGACAGCGGCTAGAGTAGATCACGAATGGCGGGAAAAAATGAAAAAAGTTGTATCTGAGGTGCGTAATATTATCAAATTAATTAGGTTATAAAAAAAAACTGCTAGCTGCTAGAAGCTACACCCACGTGATAATAAACTTATCGCCTAAAGGTTTAAAAACAGCCTACGGTCTACTTATTTCTCAGACCTACACAAAATAAAAACCGGACAAGTGCGAGTGGGACTCGCGCACAAAGGGTAGCGTCGGTAGCAAAAAACAAATAAATAAATCACGTTTGTTGTATTGTATCATAGAGCCCCCATAAATATTTATTTTATTCGGTTTGTAGTATTTGTTGTTATAACGGAGCAGTGGTGGCCGAGTGAGCAGTGGTGGCCGAGTGAGCAGTGGTGGCCGAGTGAGCAGTGGTGGCCGAGTGAGCAGTGGTGGCCGAGTGGTGATGGCCGCGACTTACCGAGTTGTAGGTTCCATGGGTAGTGTGAAAACGAAACCCGGGGTCCTGGGACGAAGGCAACGAAGGAACAGGAGTGGGTTTTTAGTCAGTAAAAGTCTGACACTATCTCCCGCCCCACCCAAGGGCGGGGGATGTCATAAGATGATTTTCCCAACGGGGAAAAAAAAAAAAAAAAAACCGAGTTGTAGGTCGCGGGTTGAAACCCAGCCATGTGCATTACTTTGTGTAATTTATTTCATCACCACTGCTCTCAAAACGGTGAAGGAAAACATCGTGAGGAAACTGGCATGACCTAGAACCAAAAATTCGAAGACATGTGACATCCACCAACACGCACTGGGCCCGAGTGGTGGATTACAGCCCAGTCCCTAGAGAGAAGGCCTGAGTCCCAACAGTGGGAACATTATAAGGCCGACTATGCTATGCTATGCTATGTTATAGCGGCAACAGAAATATATCATCTGTGAAAATTTCAACTGTCTATTACGATTCATGAGATACAGCCACGGATATCGAGATACAGACGGACATTCAGACAGGACAGGAGTCTTAATAATAGGGTCCTGTTTTACCCTTTCGGTATGGAAACCCTAAAAACAAACCGTTTTTGGAAGAGTAAAGGAGTTCGATACCTGATAAATACTTCTGTTTTTTTTCATATTAGTTAGATTTAAAATCTATGGAAATGACATCATCTCAAAGTTAAGTCACGTGGTCAGAACAAAGGAATCGATGGCGTTACCGACTGTAGAAAGAGATTCGAAACGAAACTATCTCAAAAGGTAAAAACGGAACCGTTATGAGATCACTTTGTGCAGAAAAGACGCCCGGGCCATTGTGTGGACCGCCCGGAGGACACGGTAGAGGTGTGCCCCGCTTGGCCAGAGCACCGCCGGGTCATCGTGGGGGCGATCGGCGGCAGCGATCTCTCGCGCCGGGCCTTGGTATAGGCCATGGTCCGGAGCGAGGAGGAGTGGCAGGCAGTTGCCTCCTTCTGCGAAGCAGTAATGCTTGCAAAGGAGGCGGCCGATAGCGTGAGGCAACGGTCCTCACGCCCCAATCGCGGCCGGGATTCCGATCCCGATTTCCGGCCACCGTAGGCGCGGGCTTGTGGACGGCGAGGTCGGTGAGCAATGGGTGGCTCGCCGTCCGATCGTCCGGTAACTGTCCGGACCGGGCCCAAGTCGTCGACAGCGCTTAGTGTTCCACGCGCCCTTCAGGGAGATGTCAGCAACAGTAGGGGCCCAACAGGGTCGAGGCCTACTGGAGCCATGGGTGATGCGAAAGTGATCCCCAGGGCCCTGGAAAAATGGCAAAGAAGGAACAGGAGTGGGTTAGGTTAGGTTAGGTTAGGACTAAACTAGTCAATAACTAGATTAGTCAGTAAAAGTTTGACACTATCTCCCGCTCCGCCCAAGAGCCGGGGATGTCATTAGATGATTTTGCCAACCGAAAAAAAAACTCATTTCTGGAATTGAACTGTTTTCATAGGTAAGTTTGTAAGGAATACTTAGTGCGCGAGTCCGACCGAGCCCGGTTTTTTTTTTTACTTTTGAGTATAAAAATATGATCAGAAACGGATATGGATAGAGCTCCATATTTTTTGTACTAATTAAAAAATAGTGGTTAAAAAAAATAGTAATTAAAAATTGATAGGTGCAATTTTTAATTACTATTTTTTGTGCAGCCGAAGGTCACTATTAAGTAACAGACTCGGAATTTTGTGATAAAACATAACAGATAAGCGCTTGCACACGTAAAGCTTATCTAAAACTCTTATCAAAACTATTCAAGGTCGGTCAATCAAGAGACAGCTAGTTTTTCTTATTAAAAAAAGTGAATTTTCAAACAACTTTTTCATTCTTGGTCTACTCAAGAGAAACTTCTCGTTTGTGACGATGGCAATGGCGTCCTGAATTCGATAACAATTACCAGCTAGCGCAAAGTGTTGAGTCATTATCAACTTCCTGCCATTGTACAGTGTTATTTGAGGTTGCAACACGTTTATCCATTCTGTCCTGTCACTCGTCATGCTGTCACCCTTTTCTTTCATATCACTCTTCACAAAATCCATCCATCTATTCTTAGGCCCAGCAGGGTCGAAGCCTACTGGGGCCATGGGTAGTGTGAAAACGAAATCCGGGGCCCTGGGACGAAGGCAACGAAGGAACAAGAGTGGGTTTCTAGTCAGTAAAAGTCTGACACTATCTCCCGTCCCACCCAAGGGCGGGGGATGTCATAAGATGATTTTCCCACCGGATGTGTCGACGATGGAGCACGCTTGCCTAGAAGTAGCCTATTCACTCTTCACTTAAAGACCCCTAAGTTGTAGCTATCAGGAAACACAGACTCCGGCAAGGAATTCCACTCCTTTGCTGTACGCAATCATTCATCATCTTCGCAATCTTCATCTCCATCCGTCCTCACATATACTCTTATAACTCTTTGAGTAACATACGTTTCATCCCTCCTCTTTACCTACACGAATACGAGTGCAATGGTGCAAAGTGTTGCCAATAAAAGGAAACCCTATCCTATAGTTTAGAGTCTGAATTTGTGACGACCAAATCATCGCTAAAGGCTCGCTGCTCTTTAAGGTGGGTAGTGGGTACTGACCAACGCGACGTTACGAGGTGTAATGTAACATTCGCGTCGAGCGTGTTTCGCATCGAGCATGCTATGTTCTAAAATCGGCGTAACATGCTCGGCAAAACTTTGTGCTCCGTTTTCGTCGCCAGTTCACTCAAGATGGCCGACAGCGAGGACGCGTTGGTGTCTTTGATTCTACTTAATTATTGTTTCATCCAAATTAAGATTCTACTCTGTATTTTTTTATAAAATACAGAGTTTTTTCTTTGTTCCTTTCCATGTTTTAAGATATAAATGAAATAATTAAGAGAGGAACGACGTGTGATCACTCGCGACGTGCGACGCACCGCGTGCGCTTATGACGACTTGCAACAGCGTACTGTACCTCTACCATGAGTTTAAAGCAATAGTATTCGTCGCTACTCGATATCGACGCCGTAAATATTTTGTACGGCAAATTTTGCAGCGCCTCTAGCGGTCACTTGCAGAACCAAAATCGGTAGTATGAGTCATCAAGTGCAAAACCTATCGAATAAGAACTTGCTAGCGACTTTTTTAGCAGCTTCCTATAGAAAATCGGTACCATGAGTAACAAATTTGACAGGTGCTATCAAAGCAAACCGTTACTACAGTAGTAAAGTAACTCACTAGCAGTGACGGATTAACCCTTAATCAAATTAAGCAATTACCTAGGGCATCACGTCTGGGGGGGCACCAGAAGAAGCACAAAAAAAAATCCATCCTTAGGGCATCACGTCTCACTCTCATGTCACCAAAAACCACACCAAAAAAAGTTTCTAGGACTAACGGGTTTTAAGTCGACATAGAGTCCGACCTAGAGTCATAACCTCGCTCCCGCTTGCCCACTCGCTGCCCGCTAATGCATTCGGCAATTCAAATGCACCGGAATTGCGATCAGCCAATCACAAACCACCCCTACCCCGCGGTCCCCCCCGCAAATCTGTGTCAATCAAATATTTTGTTTTTTGAGTAATTGTGCCAGCCGGTTTTTTGCATACGTATTAATAGGGGTTAAAGTATGAAATTGCCGTTTTATTGTAATAGGTTCTTCGAATTGACATAAAACCTTCATGGTTTGAGATTTTTGAGTGAAACTTTTTTCACATAGTAGGTACCTATGAAGTTCTTCTTTTAAGAATAACTTTTTACAAAAAATAAATAAAATAATAACCGACTACACTAAAAAAAACACTAAAAGAATCAAAATAACTTTAATTTCTTATGTATTTTTTATTTCTTATGTTAAGTTTTTTATTTCACACTTTTTAGTTGCGATACACTTATAACCAGAGTGCCTATTCTCATGACAAATCCAATTAACCCAAACACTGCTAGGTTACATTGTTTTATTATGAAGTTTCTGTATCTATCTTCTACCTTCCGGCTCCATCATCAGATCAGTTCGATAGTATCTTATAGCCAAAGTGCATCTCATGACAATTCCAATAAGCCCAAACACGGCGAGGTTACATCGATTAATTACGGAGTTCCAGTACCTACCTTCCGGCTCCATCATCATCAATTAATTTTGTCGATACCATTTTCAACGTAACTATTCAGAATCATTTATTTATTTGTATTGTCATAGTCGCTTAACTATCTTCATTGTGATATCAATTTGAGTATGAAGTTCCGTTGGAAATTTCTGATCTTCTTCATCAGTTCCACTTCATCAAATGTTACTTTTTGACTGTTTGCTTAATGTCCTCGATGAAAATACCAAAATAACTATATGGTTGCCTATAATATTTTACGGAGTTTCCTCGATTCCTCATGGATTCATCATTAAAACTGGATTTTGAAAAAAATGGAACCAATCTGGAAGTATATCCACTAAGGGGAAAAAAACATTGTCAATCGGTCCATAAACGACGGAGTTCTGAGGTAACAAACATAATTTAAAAAAAAAAACTGAATTGATAACCTCCTCCTTTTTTGGTAGTCAGTTAAAAAATTTGCAACATTCGATTATCGACATTTCAGGAAAGATAGATACTTCGAAAATTCGAGTAATTTTTGAATACGAGTTCCGACGCGGAACTAACGCGGCAGAAACATCTCGCAATATCAATGTTGCATTTGGAGAAGAGATTGCTGATGAACGCACCTTGCGATTTTGGTTTAAACGCGTTCGTGATGGAAACTCTGATTTGAAGAACGTACCACGTGGAAGACCACCCACACAGGTGAATAACAATGAATTGAAAGAGATAGTGGAAGCCCATCCGAGCCAAACTACCCAGGAATTAGTGGCATGGTTTAACGTTACCTTACCAACAATAAAAAAAAATATGAAAAATGGGTGCCTCACGATTTGACTGATCTGCAGAAAGAACCGCGTGTTGAAACTTATGTTGTCTAGTTGAATCGATACAGAAATGAAGAAATATTGGATCGAATTGTGACATGTGATAAAAAGTGGATTCTTTACGATAACCGTTAGCGAAAAATGCAATGACTGACCCCAAGTCAAACGCCTCAACAGTGTCCTAAAGCAAAGCTTACCAATAAAAAGGTAAAGGTAACTGTTTGGCAGTCTCAGCATGGTGTTATTCACTATAGCTTTCTCCGATCTGGTCAAGCAATAACGGCAGATGTCTATTGTGCCAAACTCCGAACAATGATAGCAAAACTAGCAGTGAAACACCCCGACTCATGAATCAATCTTCACCATTATTGCTCCATGATAACGCGAGACCTCATACAGCACGAGAAACCATTAACTCTACAGGAACTGCAATTGGAAACCATTCGTCACCCTCTCTATTCGCCAGAACTTGCTCCAACGGACTACCAATTTTTTTTCGTGATTGGGACAATTTTCTACTTAATAAAAAGTTTTCTTCTCAGGAGGCAGTACAAAATGCATTCACACAGTTTGTCGAATATAGATCACCAGGGTTCTATCTCAAAGGCATAAATGACCTTACTATTAGATGGCAGCAATGTATAGATAATAATGGTAATTATTTTGATTAAATAAATATGTTAATTAAAAAAAAACTAATTTCAATTGAAATTCTTTTTTTTTATGTTTTTCATTTCAGTACAAATCGGCAATTTCATACTTTAACCCCTAATAAATAAATTATGCTTTGGTTTTTTATTGTTGTCGCACCTACTCCACTTCCAAGGTACGTTACATCTCATCACCTTATTTTACAAAAAACTAATGTTTTAGGCGGTAAAGGTTTAAAGACCGATTCTAGTTGACACACCGATAGGGGGGCCCACGGGCGCAGATTGCTTAGGGCATCAAGTAGTCTTAATCCGGCACTGCTCACTAGCATATTAAAGGGTGAAAATGTTGTAAAGTGTGTCGTGTAAAAATATATTTTATTTATTTGTGCATAAATATGTCCGGTAAAACTTATTTAATTTATAATATGTTAAGTACGGCTGCATATGAAGACGAACGACGTGTCAAAGGAAATTTCCAAGCGACTATACGAATGGCACATAGACATATTAGTGAAAATAATTTCATCAATGGATATAGGCTCAATAAACGGGCTTTCGAGTATTTGTGTGGTCTGCTAAGGGCTTATACAGATTTGAAATTTACACAAAGAGTAACACTTAAATCGAATGTAAATTAGAAATAAGTATGTTATAATAACTTACTTTTACACATGCACTTATTAATAGAAATACGACTTTTTGCGCATTGTTATTTTACGTATTACTGGCAAATCACTCCATTTTTCCCATTCAAGAATTCACAAACACAACAACACTGAACCATAAAAATATTTGTACAACTACAAAAAGTAAGTATATTCAATAGGCTGGGTTATAGAGAATTGGTGTTTCAAATTGGTAAGGTTTTTAACTGCCTTACTCTTTTACTGTAGCTATAAAGAGAGCAAACTTAAGTGTGAAGTTATGATGCGGTTTTTGTGCCAACGTAAACGCTCGACACCATTTATACCTATCGAGTTGTCGCTAGCGAGTACGTTTAACTCATGGTACGAGTTTAATTGTAATCTATTCGAAGCACGTTTACTCGATATCGACCACGGTAAGATTGTGTAGTTTTTCGATAGTAACTCATGGTAAGGGTACTGATTGAACCGCGTAACAATCAAAGGATTCGCCAAAAAACCGACAGCCGGGTGGAGCACTCCTTGCGAGCAACGAGCGGCTCGTTGCTCGCTGGTTTCCCCGTAACACGACGTACTGACTGCACGAATGCTCGCTGTGTAACACGTTACATTCTTCCCGTAACGCCGGTCAGTACCCAGCTTTAGAGAAGAATAGATAAAATATGCGTAGACACTGCACAGCACTAATAAACTGACCAAGTGCGAGCCGGACTCCAGCACTGAAAAAGGTTCCATGTAGTTATCTAAATAGTTCGGCCATTACCAGAATCGAGTCTCAAAGATATTTTTAATCTTTTCGAGTGACCTGTATTTGTATCGTATAACTACATTCAACAAACTAATAAGGTAATATTACTGAAGTTCATAACTATGAAAGCGTTGAAAATTGCTCTAACAAAAATATTTACTGGTTTTTTTTTTAATAATATAAACTAGTGCTTGACTGCGATCCCATCTGATGGTAAGCAGTGATGCAATCGTTGATAGTGAGGCACATTCGTTTGTTAAGAGCCTTATTCACTCTAGCTAGCCTTGAAGAAAATTATAACCGGACGGGAAAAATGCAGCAGGCAAATTGTTCCAGTCCTTCGATGTACGCAGTATAAACGACGAGGCTAAACGCTTAGTCTGGACCGTAGAGGTGTTAACCTCTTCGCACGCCTTTCATCTGAGTCCAAAGCTGCTAGACTATATGCATTGTTTGAGGGTCATGAAAATCGAAATATACCGCGGTCACTTTACCAACTGTTTTATAAAGCAGATATATAAAACGGCTTTCGGAATTTTCCTTATACTTGTGCTATAAGACATGTTTCATGCCGAACATGATGCTAGACCAATGAGAAGTACCCTGTAGGTTTTGATTCCCTTGCGCCTGTCTTTGATTGCTATAACTCAGAAGCTTGATTTTACCAACCTCTAACGGATTCCAGAATCCTGAATATTTTATATTAAAATTGATAACTGCATGCGTTTCTGAGAAAAAGGTTCTTGACAAATAGACGGACAACGAAGAATCCTATATGGGATTTTTTATTTTATGATACGAACCCTAAAAAACCCACGCCGGGGCGAAACTCCGCTGCCGCAACAAAGTCGTCAACGGCGCGTATTGTTCCACGCGCGCCTCAGGGTGACGTCAGCAAATCGTAGGGGCCCAGCAGGGTCGAAGCCTACTGGGGCCATGGGTAGTGCGAAAATGAAAGCCGGGGCCCTGGGACGAAGGCAACGAAGGAACAGGAGTGGGTTTTTAGTCAGTAAAAGTCTGACACTATCTCTCGCTCCGCCCAAGAGCGGGATTTGTCATTAGATGATCTTCCCACCTTAAAAAAAAAACGCAATTTTTGGTCAGTTGTCTCGCAGTCTGTTATTATTGTAACTCTGTCTTCCTACCCCTAAATTATAAATGATGAGCCTTCCAATCTTCCAGTTTATGGCCTTCATTTACCACTTTGCTGGTGGGGACCCTGAAACGAACCAGTATCTAATAGATCTGCCCAAGCTGCTGAAGACTCAAACGCCGACAGAAGTGGACCCTGAAGAAGATCCCTGTGATTGTGATGATGAGGATATAGCTCTCGAAGAAACATGTAGCTATTAAATTAATAATCTTCATTTTCTATTCATATTTCAATGAATTAGCTTGCCCAGCTTTTTTCCAAATAGGGCCTTGGCTATTTGACTGGCTCGTTGTTCTAGGGATTAGTGGCCTTGACTGCTATACCGGAAGTCGTGGGTTCGATTCCCACCCAAGACAAATGTTTGTGTGATGAGCACGATCATTTGTTCCGTGTCTGGGTGTAATTTATCCATAATATGTATATGTCGTCACATCATGATATGGCCAAGTAAAACCGGCCGGATCGTTTTAAACGTTAAAGTTTGATGATATGTCAATCCTCGTTTGGCCTACTTTCTTTAGCATAGCATAGCATAATCAGCCTTTTAATGTTCCCACTGCTGGGACTCAAGCCTCCCCTCGGGCCCAGTGCGGATTGGTGAATGTCACATGTCTTCGAAGTGGTGGTTCTAGGACATACCGGTTTCCTCACGATGTTTTCCTTCACCGTTTTGAGTGCAGTGGTGATGAACTAAATTACACAAAGTAATGCGCCTGGCTGGGTTTGAACCCGCGACCTACAACTCGTAATTCGGGGCGACCACTCGGCCTCCATTGCTACTGTCTTTAGACCTTTTATTATTATAGAAATCCTACATCAATGATCAAACGAGGATTAACATATTATTAAATGTTAACATTTAAAAGATCTCGCCACGACATATACCTTTAGAAATAAAATTACAAGTATGATTATCAGTTGTATAGTACTCATAACACAAGCTCTGCTTAGTTTGGGACGGGCTCTGACCGGCAAAAAAAGTAAGTAAAATTATACTTCGCGAGCTTATCTGGCGCTTCTCCCTTAATGGGTTGTGGACGATCACCAGGGCTGAGAAAATGTTCAAAAGAGTGACCGCGACCCTGGAAGACGAAGAGAAAAACGTGTGCATTTTAGTCAGTAAAAGTCTAACACTCCGTCTCGCTCAACCCAGAGCAGGAGAAGTTATTTGATACTAGCTTTTGCCTGCGGCTTCGCCCGCATACATAAAATATATATTTATATATAGCCTATGTCACTAAGAAATAAAGCTGCTTTCAATCGGTGAAAAAATTTTCGCAATCGGACCAGTACTTTCAGAGATAACCTGATACAAACAAAAAAATATTAAAACAGAAAAACAAACTTTACCTCATTATAATATTAGTGTAGATTTTCCCTCCCATAAAAAAAATGTGTTGTTGAAGATAAATTCAACCAGTAACAGTATTAATCTACACAGGCGGCCTTGCTTTACAATTTGCGTTTGTGGCACACATTTTGCTATAATTTCAGTCCCTGGCGAAGAAAAACCGTGGTGGGATAGCTTGGACAATGAGGAGCGTCCATTCGTAATGTATGGTGACATGGCCGACTTCAACCCTGATCGGAGACGTGAGGTCCTCAAACAAATTAAGGCTCAGAGAGTCAGGGCTGCAAAGACTGCGCCCAAAGAGTGGAAGGAATTAGGTACTTTACTGTGTTTATTTTTGTGTGCGATATTTTATAGCCTAATAACATAAACATAATCAGCCGCTGGGACTCAGGGCTCTACTATAGAAAAGGGAATGTTTCATAATCCACCAAGCGGGCCCACTTAGTCTTATTTTTAGGTGGGAAAATAATACAATTGTTTATATGTTCAGTATATTTTATTTTATTCTTCTATTAGCTATATATTATCTTATCCGTCTCTGTGTTCTGTGAGTGTGTCCGTGGCATCACCAGCATATTATGCTGAGATAGGAGCCTTTTGGCCTGGCACAGGTCTTTTATTTTTATCTTTTAACATTGTTTTCTTTTATTTTAAGTTAAGTATTTGTAGATTAAGTAATTACTTTTTCTTTTTATTGTTGTTTGTCCAGTGCGAATCTCAAATGAATGTTTTCTTTCTTTTTTTCTTAGCGTTCAATGACATGTTCTTAAAGTCAAAATGCGCACGTCTGGATAAAATCAAGAATATCTATCCAGATAAGCTGCCTGTACCAATAAAGTGGGAATGCATACATTCACCATTCGAAGACATGAAAGCTAATTCTAAAATGGTATGTAAAAGCTGTTATACAGTAACAGGGCTTAAACATTTTAAGAATCTATTGGAATACGTCTTATTACCCCGAAATACTTTGTATTACCCTGAAATCCGTCGTATTTACCAGAAATACGTCGTTTTTTACCAGAAATACGTCGTACTTACCAGAAATACGTCGTATTTACCAGAAATACGTCGTATTTACCATAAATACTTTTAGTATTTACCCAGTGATAGGGCTTGGTTTACACAGTAAAACGGAGTAGTTACCCAGAAATATGTAGTAAATACCCAAGATTACGTTGTATTCGCCCAACAAACTAAGGCGTCCATCACACGGTCATGACCGTGTGATGGACGCCTTAGTTTGTTCAAGCAAGCGTGAATCAAAACCATCAATCATGAATGAATGACGGAATTTTATCGCCATACGTTTTTCGTCATACAAACGTCAGTCATCGCATTAGACGGTGGGTTTTTCGTCAATCAAAATATTTGACTGTGGCAAAACTGACAGCAAAACCTATCGTGTAATAGACGTATAAGGAGTGGTAGTCCTGGTTGATCCCATACTTGTTAAGAGTCTTACTACCTAATGAAAGGTTGAATGGTAAAAAATGTCTTTGATTCAGGTCCTAGAACAAATTTTATCTCGTTAGTAGATACGTTCCCTTAGTGTTATTATAAAAATTTTCACGCGGGTTTAAAAGCCGTGGACTAATGATGAGTAAGTACAAAGTAAGGCCTCTTTTTTTCCCGCCCTTGGGCAGAGCGCAAGGGCGTGTGGGACTTTTACTGACTAAAACTCACTCCTGTTCCTTCTTTACCTTCGTTCCAGTGCCCCAGGGTTCTCTTTCGCACAACCTTTGACCCCAGTAGGCTTCGATCCTGCTGAGTCCCTACGGTTTTGCTAACATCTCCTTGTGGCGCGCGTGGAACACTACGGGCCGTCGATGACTTGTCTCGGACCGGACGGTTACCGGACGGTCGGACGGCGAGCTACCCATTGCTCGCCGTCCGCAAGCCCGCGAAAGTAAGACCTCTATGGTCCACTTACACCAGGCAGTGATATTTAAGTAGCAATTAACCTGGGCTCACTATTTTATACTAACAGTATAAAGGCGTAAGTTTGTATGTATGTTTGGTACTCTGTCACGTTTAAATGTGCAGAGGTGTAGCGTGGATTAATTTAGACGTGTGTGAACGCGCAGTGACGGCCTTAGGGGGTGGCGAACAAATCGACCGGGGCCTCGCTCTTACAGGGGCCTTGCGCAACAACAACAAGCAAATTTAAAAAAATATTTTTTTTTTTTAACTTTTTTTTATTTATTTAAAACTTTTGATTTTGATCCTTAATGGCTTATTAAGGTTATAACATAACGGTAAATTAAAATAAAGTTAGTTAACTAATTCATTCATTCAAAACATAATTGAATAATTCATTATGTACACTGAGAGATTTTTTTCACGAAGGACAAAGGGCATCGCAAAGACCTGCGGCCCGGAGCCTCGCAATTGGTAAGGCCGCCTCTGCGAACGCGCATCAGTGAGGCCTGTTTCTTTCATTAATTCGAAAACGAGTCAGCGACTGTCTCAAACCAGTTTTTACCACATTGCTTACCATCAGGTCAAATAGTGGTTAAACGCGAGCCTATAAATTATAAAAAACACCTCTTAGTTAAAGAGCCCTCACACCCGCGAGTCTCCTTTGGGTGCGAAGCCATGGGCGAGGGCCCACTTCGCCCACGCCTAGCTACGCACTGCAAATGTGTAGACGGATTTGAATGAAATTTGACACACGGTTTGACCATCCTGAAATAACTTAACAGAACATGTTCTGTTAAGTATTAGTTAACTAACTTAACAGAACATGTTCTGTTAAGTTATTTCTATAATTTCACACAGGTGAAGCCGCGGACAGTAGCTAGTATGAAATTTTTTTTATGTAATCTCGTGGAAGTAAGTAATTAAGTCTCTATACTCGTTAAAAAATAAAAGGCCCGTTTTGACATTTGAGAGAAACCCTAGAATATAACTTGGAAAGAAACTGAAAGAAACAATAAAATAATAATTAGGGGTCCTGTGTAGTAGCTACTAATTTTAGCTATTTTAGTAGTAGCTACAAGACACCGGTCAAGCCGCTAGGAAGTCAAAATACAAATGTCAAAACGGGCATTTTATTTTTTGACAACTGTAGTGGTGTACCCTAATTGTGTGGGCCCAGCCTCAGCCAATCGCCATTGTTTAAGGAAATGGCTAAGGATAACGATTGGTCGAGGCCGGGCCCACGTGTAAACGGGACATAAGAGGTTATGATTACGAAAGCTCAGGTTGTATTAGAGGATCATTTAAAGCTAATCTCATATAAAACGTGCTTTCTTTTGTGTCATTTTAGTCGATTCACACCAATGCTGCTCGGGCTGCGAGTATAGACATTCGCGGCAATATGGGCTCCATTCTCAAGATCATGTAAGTCCTTCAATTATTATAATGGGCTAGTGTGCATAGGTCCTCAGTGGCCTTGGCTTTGCCTAGATATTTTTATAAAAATATACACGTTATTCTTAAGCAGTTAAGGTCGTGTAAGAAACGGTCACAATCGATTATAAAAAAAAAAATAGGGTTATGTACTTTAGTCGGCAAAAACGGATCACTTATAGGATCACTTTGTTTTCCGTCTGTCAAGACCCTTTTTTCTTAGGAATGCGTGGAGTGGAGGTACGAAAATAATATCAAACACTCAAGTCTGCTACCCTAAGCATCAGTGAAAAAATCATAATTAATTAAAACCGCAGATTTTCAAAGGTCTTTACTGGATTAGTTTCACACAAGTTTATGTTTTGATTTTTATAGAAGCCTAGATACTATTCACAAGATTTCTGTGTATCCAAAATATCTCGAGAAATATGTGTAATAACATCATAATCACGTAAGAGCGGTTGTATGAAAATGGACCTCGAGTTGGCCGCTCACTTTTTGATTTCTTGTTGATGTTACATAATGTATTTAATGCGCAGCGCTGCACCGGCTACAACGCCTGTGGCAACGAAGACTAAACTCCTTGGTGCCAGGGACTCCATGGAAATCACTTCCACCACCAGATTGGTAAGACCAAAACTAACCCAAACTTTATCGCGATATGTACATAACAATGTCGCTGTCGGCTTCTGTCTGTTTCATCGCTTACTTCTAAGGGCGGAATTCACCAATAAAACTAATTGCGTTTTAACGTGTGGCTCGCATAATCGCGTTTAGTCGCTGTCACTAGTGTCACTTGTAAAAATACAGACAAGTGACACTAGTTGACAAAAATAATTAAAAAATCTGACATAATATAATAATAATGACGACAAAAATAAATTAAAATACCTGACATAATTTACCAATACACAGACATAATAAAAATTTATATACATAATTAATTAAAATAAATACATAATTTAATAATGATGACGATAAAAATAAATAAAAATACATGACATAATTTACGTACATGATGACATTCTAATAATATACATGCATAAATTTATTTCAATATTAACATCATTTAATAACAATGATAAAAAATAAATTAAAATATCTAACATAATTTATCACACAATAATTTACACATACATCTATTGAATCTACCTATAACAATAATTAATTCCATGAATTATTGTTACTTGGCCTTCATCCTCTCTCCTAACTTTGCTGTGCCCGACAGGGTCCATATTGATCTTGACAATATTTTATACCGTCTATGTACCTACATAATATGGAATGCAATAAAGTATTGAGTATTGAGTAACATATTTTTTTTAATATGCGAAACCTAAATATAGTTTGTTCAGAATCAGTAACTGAATCGATTACAATAATTTTTACAGCGTGTTAGATTTTTTCCCAATATTATTTAATAAGATCACATGTTAAATATCTCCAACACTAACTACAACACAGGTCACAGCAGGTCATAGCGGGCATTAGGTTACAGCGCACAGCTGGGTGCGGGAGCAAAACAACCCCTTAGTCACTCGGATGACCCGTTGACCATGTATTTGTGCGGACAACCCGGTAACGTAAAAAGCTTATAACTTTATTTTTCATGAAACAGTTATGAAATTTTGTACATAGATTCTTTACCTAAAAATACTCGACACGTGTTTCTGGTTTCGCATATACTAAAAATAATGTTGTATAATTTGCATCCGTGCTTATCGAGAGAGGATCGCTGTTCCATATTTAATATTATAGAGGCGAATGTTTGTTTGTACTTCTTCATTTCATAAATAATTTGGAACTCAGGTTGACCATGTCCTAGCATCGGACAAAGGATTTCGGAGTATATTTCCTTGGCATAATTTTCTACTTAAACGAGGCGAAGCCACCAGCAGAAGCATTATAAGCATAATCAGCCTTATAATGTTCCCCCTGCTGGGACTCAGGCCTCCTCTCTAGGAGAGGGAATGGGCCGTAATCCACCACGCGGCCCCGTGCGAGTTGGTGGATGTCAAATGTCTTCGAATTTTTGGTTCTAGTACGTGCCGGTTTCCTCACGGTGTTTTCCTTCACCGTTATGAGAGCAGTGGTGATGTTCCTGGCTGGGTTTGAACTCGCGACCTACGACTCGTAAGTCGGGGCCGTTACCACTCCGCCACCACTGCTCTTCACTCCTTACCAGCAGAAGCTAGTTACTTATTTTATTATGAAAAAACTTTTTACAAAAAAAAATACAACCGACTTCAATGTAAAAACACTGAAAAGTGGAAAATAACTTTAATTTCGGAAGTCATCAGTCGGAGCAGAGTTGTGCTCCCATTTTTAAAAGCAGACATAGTCAAGTTTATTTATTTGCCGTACAAAATATAAAAGCAATTCCCCCTATAGAAGGGTTTTAGCCAAATCATCTGTTTGACATTTGAGTTTTTAAACATGTGTCAAAATAAAATGTAATTTAAATCAAAAGCACTAAAGAGTTTTGATATCAACTTCGAAGCAAATCACCCCCAAAATAACTTTCTACCCCTTTTTAACCCCGTTAAGAGATGAATTTCAATAAAATACGTAACTTGTCTTTCATTAATTCTGTGAAAGAATGTTCATGCAAAATTTGAAGTAGATTGAACCAAGGAATCACGTTGTTCCATACAAACTTTGCCCCCCTTTTTCACCCCATTAGGGATAGAATTTCGAAAAATCCTTTCTTATCGGATGCCTACGTCATACAAAGAATATACCCTCCAAGTTTCAGGTCTTTACGATCAGCGGTTTAGGCTGTGCGTTGATCCTTCAGTCATTCAGGACAAAGTATTTTATATATATAGAAGATTCTAGCAAATAAATTTAATTTAATTTCAATGTTTTCAGAGGAACTCGTCAAAACCTGACAAGGAATCCGTCCATTCGCAGTCAGTGCCAGTCAAACATGACCCAGTTGTGGTACTCAACATTGGGAAAAAAAGAGTAAGTTTCCTTTGAAATAATCACACTCACCAATTACGTACTGTTTGTTTATTAAAGCCCAACATTTTTTAAAAGTGGAGTAAGACATTACTTATTCAAAAAGGTAGGACACACACAATATAATAGTGTTATGGCACTCAAGGGTGGATCCGGGATTTTTTTCTGGGATACATTGGAATACATTGTGTCCCCAATGTATTTTAAAGTATCATAATTCTAGTTTATTTCTACAAGTTTTTATTCTAAGTATGTACTGTGATGTAATCTCCCCGTGTCCTCCCTTAAATTCACCCTTGATGGGACTAGAAAATTCCCCAAAACACACTTCATGATATATTATTTTATTAACAAAACCCTGTAGCGACTTCTATGTCTACGGCCTACGTGATTCGCACTTGGGTGCGATGCGGTAACGAGCGAAGCGAAGCTGACGCGTTTACACAGCGAACGTGGGCGAATTCGATTGCGAAGCGATCCTATGCGGTTTTCGCGTATTTCACGCGAAGCGATAAGCGGTAGATCTGTCATGTGTGTGGTTGAAGTCGCCGTTTTACTCACAATTAATTTTTAACATGTCACCGCACCTCAAGAGTTGGCCCGTAAATATTAAAACTAGCTGCAAACTTCCGCTTCGCTTCGCTCGCCGCACCGCACCCACGTGCCACGTAGTCACGTAGGCCGCTGCAACAGAATATCGATTGTTTGTTACATTTGCCCCGCTTCGCTTCACGTTCGCGTTTGTGTAGTATTGCCTACTTAGGGTACCGTGTCAGTTGGTTTTGATATTTTCGCGTGAACTCTTGCGGTGCGGTGGCTTGTTTTAAATAAATTGAGGCTGAAGCGGTGACTTCGTGCGTAGGTAAGACAAAGCCGCCGCGTCGCGTTGAATTCGCTTAAATTGTTTAGAGGTATGCGGAACAGAGTGTAAAGTCCTGCAAAACTCCTTTGAAAAGGGAGGACCCTCCGATCAGGCGGATGTTTTGTCTGATCTTGGGAACTGCCCAAGAGATGATTTCGGGCTGTTGTAATGATCAAATTGCGCGAAGAAATCTAATTGCGCGATGCAGGATTGCGTAGTTTAGTTCATAAGTGGTGCCATAGATGTCGTTATATCCGTATTGGATCGCTTCGCAATTTGTGTCGCCGCGCCAAAATGTCTGGCCTGTTGGTCTAGTGGTTAGTGACCCTGACTGCCATGCCGGAGATCGTGGGTTAGATTCCCACCCAGGACAAATGTTTGTGTGATGAGCACGATCATTTATTTTGATATATAGATAAATTAAACCCAGACACACAAACATTTGTGTGTCTGGGTTTAATTTATCCATAATATGATATGTATTTAGAAATATATAAGTATGTTTATCAGTTGTCTAGCAATCATAACACAAGCTCTACTTAGCTTGGGACTAGATGGCGTTATGTGATAGTTGTGGAATACTATTATTATTATACTATTAAAATAGGTAGGTATATATAGGAGGGGGGCCCAGACGCCTCCTGCCGAAGGCTCTACGTGGGAATCTTTCGGTCCATGGCCCTTTATGGCGCACCGGTATGGGCGCCGGCATGGGCGCCGGCGCTGCGGAAGCAGCCGGCGGCCCGGCTGAACGCATGCCAGAGGGTCATGGCCATACGGATGGTGCCGGACGATTTCCAACGAAGCGGCGAGCCTCCTTGCCTGCCAGCCACCATGGGATCTGAAAGCAACAGGCCTTGCTCTCATGCACGATCTCCGCATGGAGATGCAACGCTGGGGCGAAACTCCGCTGCCGCGACAAGTCGCAGCATGGCGGACGGAGTTCCGGCGGGTCCTCATGGAAAAATGGCGACAGCGACTGTTGCGACCCAGTGCTGGGCACGCCACAATTATGGCGATAAGTCCCCTCTTTGAGGCGTGGTTGGAAAGACCTCACGGCGTCCTCACCTTCCGCATGACGCAGGTTCTCACCGAACACGGGAAGTTCGGGAAGTTCCTGCACCGAATTCGTGCGGAAGCGACGCCCGGGTGTCGCCACTGTGTGGACCGCCCGGAGGACACGGTGGAGCACACGATGGAGGTGTGTCCCGCTTGGGAAGAGCAACGCCGTGTCCTCGTGGGGGTGATCGGCGGCGGTGATCTCTCGCGCTGGGCCTTGGTACAGGCCAAGGTCCGGAGCGAGGAGGAGTGGCAGGCGGTCGCCTCCTTCTGCGAAGCAGTAATGCTAGCAAAAGAGGCGGCCGATCGCGTGAGGCAACGGCAGCGGTCCTCACGCCACAACCGCCGCCGGGATTCTGATCCCAATTCCAGCCACCGTAGGCGCAGGCTTGCGGACGGCGAGCAATGGGTGGCTCGCCGTCCGACCGTCCGGTAACTGTCCGGACCGAGCCCAAGTCGTCGACGGCGCGTATTATTCCACGCGCGCCTCAGGGTGATGTCAGCAATCGTAGGGGTCCAGCAGGGTCGAAGCCTACTGGGGCCATGGGTAGTGTGAAAACGAAACCCGGGGCCCTGGGTCGAAGGCAACGAAGGAACAGGAGTGGGTTTTTAGTCAGTAAAAGTCTGACACTATCCGGGAGATAGTGTCAGACTGACAGACTGGAGATGCAACGCCGGGGCGAAACTCCGCTGCTGCGACAAGTCGCAGCATGGCGGACGGAGTTCCGGCGGGTCCTCATGGAAAAATGGCGACAGCGACTGTCGCGACCCAGTGCTGGGCACGCCACAATTATGGCGATAAGTCCCCTCTTTGAGGCGTGGTTGGAAAGACCTCACGGCGCCCTCAGGGTGATGTCAGCAATCGTAGGGGCCCAGCAGGGTCGAAGCCTACTGGGGCCATGGGTAGTGTGAAAACGAAACCCGGGACCCTGGGTCGAAGGCAACGAAGGAACAGGAGTGGGTTTTTAGTCAGTAAAAGTCTGACACTATCTCTCGCTCCGCCCAAGAGCGGGAAATGTCATTAGATGATTTTCCCACCTTAAAAAAAAAAATATAGGAACCCTACTCCTACTACCACTCACCTACCTATATTTCTCTTTCTCTAACAAATTCATCCAAAGGTTATCTCTAAAAAATCACTTTTCACGATAAAACCATTGTTATCCCTATTAATTTTAAGTTCCTACTGTATTTTTTATGGTGTATAATAAAGAGTATATCTATATTATCAATCAACCCAGCTACTCCCAAGTTTAAACTCTATTTTTTTCGTGCCAGGCATCAGTATTTATTGGAGAAGACTCGGAATCGGATTCAGTAGCTGAGCAGTAAGTATTTTATTTTACAGTTTTAAATATTAGTATAGAAACTTAGTATCATCTCCACGGGCTGCGAGATGGTTCGAAAGAGTTACCAAGGACAACTGTGGGCCAATGCCTAAGCGGGCGCACGCGCGGCCACCCGTCGTGTGACTATGCGCGTATGTCGTGTGCTCGGGTCCCCTTCACGGAAACTGGATTATTACCTGCGCACTGTCGCTAGTTCAATTTTAACGGTGTGCATGTAGTCGTGTCGATGGAGAACGTAGCAAAACGGGCGCGGGGCGTGACTGCCCACGACGGAGCACTTTTGTATGGGACCGCGCGGACAACCGCTTATCGCAGTGTCGGCCCTGGAGTTGGTGTAAGTCAGTAAAGTCTAATACTCCCCCCTGTAGAGTAGACGACGCCATTACTTGATCGCCATAAAACTATTCTTCGCGCTGATCACAAGTTTCCTTTTATAGTTTTTTGTGTGGAAACCATCAAATTGCTCTTCCCACTCTGTTTGAAAATAGAGGGAGTGACAGACTTACTGACTAAAACCTACCTTTTTTTCTTCAGTTGCCCTTTGCATTCTCGGGTCATGGTCACCGTTATACCGTACCAGTAAGAGTGATTTTTGTCGTTTAACATGTCAATATTCTGATTTCATCTTTTTAATTTCAGACCACCCGTGTCTTCACCGAAGTCCTTCTCCAATGCACATGTAGATGAGTCAAAAGACGAAACGCAATCTATACTTGGGTTTGTACTTCTCAATATATACTGGTAGATAATAATATTAACCCACTGCGCGTGAGGGGTTAAATCAGAAAAAAATTACGCTTCGGCAATCTTCGTATTTCCGAATGAGGTTAAAAATGGAAGCTCAATTCGTCCAATGCCAGAAGCAGTACTCACTGTTGTAAGAATGTTAACTTTTAAAATTGCGTGAGTTTGTTAAGATTAGGCGTGGGCAAAGTGTGTCAATTTTGCGATTGGAACATTTGCATCTGAATCACTGAAATGTTCCAGAACAGTGATATGTATAATTTGGAACATTTGGAACATCGGCTCAAAAGATACAAACGGAACATTTGGAACATTGGCTCAAATCGTGATCTGTTAAGTCGCGTCATAGTCACACTGAGACAGAGAAATATTAGATGATATGTATCATTTGGAACATTTGGAAGAATTTTCAAAAGATACAAACACAGACACTGACTGTTATGAATCTGTTACGTTGCGTCTTATACACTAATAATTTAATTTAATTGAATTTTGATTTAAGAATAATTAAGTAGATGTTTTTAGTTCAGCTCATTAATTATATTTAGACTATTTACGTTTTAATTTGAATTTTAAAAATACTGCATGTCACTTAATATAAAGAGTGTTCCAATCTTTCGGAACACTAAAATGTTTCGGAACAGTGAGTTTATTCAGTAAAGATTTACACACGCCTAGTTAAGGTTTATAATTAAACAATTTAATTATATGAGCTTCCTCTCATTGTTTTCTTCTAATAACTTTTTCATTAAATACGCCGCACCGATTGAAAGAAAGAAAGAAAAACTGTTTATTCGCGCGAAATGACGCAATCTCTCTCATCACTGCTTACCATCAGGTGAGATCGCAGTCAAGCACTAGTTTATATATAGGTACTATTAAAAAAAAATGTGTTTGCACAAGAGGTAATATAATTTTTCGCTATGATAAATAAATATAAAAAAAATAATGACGCACTTTTGAAGCTATAAAGCTTCAAAGCTTGTTATTAGAATGAGAAGTACGACATGGACCTATACCATGACGTATAAAGTAAGATTGTTTCATTCTTATTTCCAGTGTGGGTAAGAGATGGCGCTAGACAACCTGTCTAGCTCTGTCTCTTATCCACACTGAAATAAGAATGAAACAATCTTACTTTGAACGTCATGGTAACCCCCCTGGACCCTGACACAACTATAAAACTTAGAGAACAGCTAAAATGTGCCGTTTTAATGCCGCCTATATAATTTTTATTACCATACTATCCGATACTGAACTACGAACTTTGCTTTTTCAAAAATTTGTAATTTAGCGGACAGGTGCGAATGCAGTGTATCTAAATAATTTTGTTCTTATAAATTAAGAAAAACCATTACTTTTTTGGGATTTTACTCTAAATTTTCCAAAATCGATACGAGTAAGTATCGATAGTTTTCAATCGATACAGATTAAGTAACCTCAATTTGCAATGGTATCGTTTCATCCGTAGTCCCGAGTCCCAAAGGCCTGTGTCCCGCACACCGCACCTCTCGCCAGCGCTCGGCCACCTTCCGATGTTTCAGGACAGCAGCCGAAGATTGCCGAGTGGCCGAAGGCGCCCGAACAGTGTCCATGTTTGATTTTCAAGTCTTACCTACTTATTATCAGCATTTACCTATTCTCATTTTTCTTCTTATGCGCAGGAGTATCCATCAAGACAGTCTCCAAGTGATACAAACTCATCACCAAGAACAAGACCATTCGATTAACTACGAGAGGGTACGGTTGTTCATAACTTTGCAATGAAAGGGTTCCTAAAAAATAATACTTTCAGCGCCTGTAATAATATAAAGAGCAACAAGATGACGTGTAGCGCACTGACAATTTGCTGACACTTTCTTGAGCCGTGACAAAAAGAACACACTAATATGTCTATTGACAGATGTCTCTTAAATTACTTTCAGCACCTGAAAAAATATATAGAGCAACAAGATTACTGAATTTGTATAGCGCACTAACAAATTGCTGACACTTTTTCATAAGGCGCAACGAAATCAAATACACTACGTATTTTCGTTACGCCATCGCGCCATACAAATATTTGTTCCGTAGCAGTGCAAAAAGACTGATCGTAGAAATAGCAAAACAAATTCACTGTTGGTGTAAGTCATGACTGCTAGGAGAGGGTTGCACGTGCATCTCTCCTTTTTTTTCGGTGGACTATCAAAAGACTTTTCACACTCCGGTTGGAGCGAGATGAAGTCTCAGACTTTTAGTGACTGAAAACCACCCGTGTTCCTTCAGTTGCCCTTTGTGTTCCAATCGTCTACAGCGCGAAATTTTCCACGCGCTCCTCTAAGAGATGTCATCAAACCGTACGGAACTAGCATAGCAGGGCCGATGCCAGCTAGGGCCGCGGGGAATTTCTGAAAAGGAAACTTGTAGTCCTAGGATGCAAAAGTCAACTGAAGGACACAGGTGTGGTTTTACACCCTCACCCTCCTACTTCACTCTAGTGCGGGAGAAGTCATTGGATGATTTTCCACCTCAAAAAAAAGAGCCACGGTAATTCATTCAAATAATCCGCATCCCTGGCTGACAATGTGGCTTTAGGAACACAAAAAATACCCGTATAGAATAGTACAACGTTCTAGCATCATTCTAAATCTATCTGCATAAATGGGCAAAAGAAATATGTTCGAGGCTCTAGATCCACCCTCCTAAGAACAATCCTACCAGCGCCCATGGTGTACGTTAATCGTATTATTTTTTATCCAGGTATGTCCCATGGACATGTGTCAACGTATGCAGGTAGACTCCTTCATGAGGACCTTACCGCCTTACATGAGAGCCAATCCCTTCACGCACTTCGAACAAACTTTCGATCAATATGAAACTTGCACCCCAGGTGAGCTCTTACAAACCATTCATGTAGATAGCTCTTTGATTCTTTAAAAAAATGTATTTAAGATGGATAAGCAATCCTTCATTGTGGGTGTTGAAGAAAAAACAGGTAGAAGTGGGAAAGGTCTTGCTAGGTATGTCGCAAGAATGTACCCGGACAGATGCGCAAAGAGGATGCAACACAAATTAAGCTAGGAAAAAAAGTAACACACCTGTGATTGTAGCAGATGTCCAAAGGTGGTGCTATCTAATCATTGGTGGGTCGCCTGTTTACTTGCCATTCTATGAAATTACTAAAAGAGCCTTTACTGCTAGGCCATCGTTGCTAATTCTGGTTAAATACAGTTTAATTTTTCTATTGCAGTTCCTTCCTCTTTCTTTTAGTTCCTTTAAACTACTTCATTAATCACTGTGATGTGTCCTAAAAACAACAGATAATTCGAAATTATACCTCAAAACTTTCTTCAACTAACAGAACAACTTGAGATGATAAAACAACGCATCGAAAACAAGAAGAACAAGGATAAAGAAGACGACGAAAAAGAAGACAGTGTCCTTGAGAGTCCGCTGTTGGAGTGGATCAGCACGGGAGTAGGAGTTCAGACTTCAGACCTCAACATGCTGCCGCCGTGCACCTGCCACGATGACTCACAGAAGTCATCTGTGGATAGCAACTTTATTTTTGATCGTAAGACACATAATTCATTAAAGTCAGAATTATGACAACATAACAAATAAAAAATAAAAATGATTAGTGTGACAAAGCAACCCTTTACCTACAACACTTAACAATTAACTTAGAAAATCGTGCATAATTAAAGTAACTTACATAATATATGTCTATTAAACTGTCGCCGCAATAGTTTATCTTTCGAAAAGCTCTCCCAAATATTATTGAAAAAGTGAGCCTTTTTTCGCCTATGCCGATAAAGCTAAAAATCTATAAACTTTGACAATCATGGCAAAATCAATGGAAAATGTGGGATGAATAAAAAGAGGACCTAATATTGACCCCTGCAGAACACCTGCTATATATTCCTGATTTTTTAAACGAAACGAGAGCTGATTTGCGTTTCTGTAATAACTTACCCTCTGAAATATTTCAGTGTGGTTTATTTTTGCTAAAATCTAAGTAAACACCACTCTCGTCCAGTTCATTCATAAAAGATTATATATGTTTCAAGCAATCGTATACTTGCAACATATCTTTATCGACTTTCACAACGATTTGAAACAGAACAAAAAATAAACCAAACGTCATCATTAATTCATCATCGTGCTCTTAGCCTAAGTTACTTGGAGTCGGCGTAAAACGTTTTCTATCTCTTTCTTCCTACTCAACCGTCACGTCATGTTCGCCTTTTAATTCCTCTATCAATTCATCCCTCACATTTTTCTGGCTTAAATGAGTAATCTTATCTGATGCAGGTTCAATGTTTTACAAGAAACACCTTTTTTTTCCATGTAGTCGCAGACCTAGAACCTGTGAAGATTGCTATGGACGCTATTCATCGCGAGTGTCTCTTCAACGATAAAATAGATTTCGACAGGTTCAAAGTAATCGGTCAGGATATGGAGGACGGGGAGCGCAAGTAAGTTCATTTAGTTATCTTTATGTTCAATACTTTTATTGGCTTTATTTTTTCTTCTAGTTCAGTCTTTGTATTAAATACTTACAAGTATATTAATCGTTGATATTGTCTTTACAAAACTTATTTTCGCGCACTCAAGTCTACTCAAGTACATTTCGTCACGAAATCAATTACCTAGTCTCTTCTGTTAATACTGTTAAGAGCACCCAACCCGTAATACTTCACAAACAGCCGCTTTTATTAAGACGGTTATATATAACAGATATATTATGGTTATTATCTACGTTTAAAAAAACTGACCTCTGAAAATCTCCTATTTTACCAGAACTTTAGCCCCTTCACAATGGACTTA
Source organism: Mythimna pallens (assembly GCA_961205895.1). Lineage (NCBI taxonomy): Eukaryota > Metazoa > Arthropoda > Insecta > Lepidoptera > Noctuidae > Mythimna > Mythimna pallens. The sequence continues at coordinate 18,310,215 of OY540845.1, forward strand.
AAAAAAGTAACGATAAAGTTCGGTAAAAGAAAGGAGAGGTAAAGAAAAAGTTTCCGGAAATAAAATTCAGAATTGCAATTTAATGTTCAAGGTTTCGATTTTCTTTAACCCAAAGGTTGACTTGTACAGAAAGCCTTGTTACATTAAGTCCTCTTGTGATACTGTACATAAAGTTCAAATAAAGAAATATGTGGAGAAATCAATCATGAAAGATCGATGGAAATATTTATAACTGTTCCCGAGATGACCTTAAGGGTAGGTTCAGATGACAAGCGCTCAGCGCGCGTTGAACGCGCGTTGAATTTTTGTATAGTGTTCACATGGTGCGCGCTTGTCAGGCGTTAAACGCGCGTTGTTGCGGCCAGTTTGAGTTCTACATTTGTCGAAGATGGACGTAGAAACAGTTTTATCGGTGATTTTATACAGACGGCAGAAACGACACAACAGAAGACGGAGATATTGGGTTCACCCAATTTTGTCAACCAGGCTGACTGAAAGTCAGTACATTATTTTATATCCTAAGTTAAGGCAATTTGAGCCCAAATTCTTTAACTACTTCAGAATGTCCATCAAGTCATTTGATGACTTACTGACTCTCATAAACGATGAACTCGTAGCAGATAAAAACGCTGTGCGATATAGCATTTCACCGGAAGAAAAACTCATAATTACATTGAGGTAAGTTTTTTAATAATCAACATAATCTATAAATCAAATAAATCAAATCAACTTGTTTAGGAACAATTTTTTTAAAGAAAAAATAACATTTTGTTACTCGCAGAATAACTCTAACTCTGATTCATTGCTGACATTAGTTGGTGCTGGCGATGGAGTAGGTGTTACTGGCGATGGAGACCCCATTGCTGTAGTATAACCATAATGTGCAAAATTATTTGACACACTAGACTGCTGTGATCTATAATCATGATAACGAAAGCCTTCAACAGAAGCTGATGACTGATGACGCTGCTCTTGTGATGAATAATTTCTTCGTTGTGATACCGGGTAATTTTGATTTTCATATGTCTGTTGTTGTGGTCCTTGAAATTCATTTTGGTTTTGCAAAATTAAATTATAAATGGCAATTTTAGTTTGAAGTCGCCTATATTCCGGAATTTTTTTAATCTCTTTAACGAGTGACAAACAAAACAGCTTGTCTTCATCGTCATCTTCTTTTGGATGAGACACATTTTTCTGTGCTAAACTCTGCTCTAATATGTTTGCAAATCTTTCATCAGCAGGATTTAATTTTTGTTTTTTTCTTGAAGTAGATTTAGGACTCTTAAAGCCAGAACTTATTTCTACTTCAGCAACCTCTGACGAAGTTGATGCATTATCTGCATCGAAACTACTTTCTGTATCTTTGTTGGCAATTGATGCCTGTAGAAATCGTAGTCTATTATAATGAATATATGTCGAAGTTTTGGAAGCTCCTGATCCAGATTTGACAGTCTTTATTTTCTTCACCTCTCTCATATAATTATCCCGTAAACTCTTCCACTTTTTTTGCAGGGATGACGCTGAAAAAAAAAACAGTATTTAGTAATAGTTTATGTTTGTTTCCAGATATTTGGCCATTGGATGTTCATTTGGGACATTAAGCTACGACTATAGAATTGGCAAATCTACTGTGGCTACTATAATACCACATGTATGTGAAACTATTTGGAAAAAATTAAGGCCCGTTGTTATGAGTGAACAAACGAAAGAAAAGTGGTGTGAAATATCCACGATATTTGAAAAGAACTCAAAGTTTCCCAATTGTTTGGGAGCCTTGGACGGGAAACATATACGGTTAATCCAGCCTGAACACACGGGTTCTATGTATTATAACTATAAAAATTATTTTTCGCTAGTTTTATTGGCGCTAGCGGATGCAAACTATTGTTTTGTGTGGGTTGACATAGGTGCCTACGGTAAAAACAGTGACTCAGGTATATTCAAGAATTCTTCATTGTACAAAAAGCTGACAGAAAGGTCATTAGATCTACCTGAGCCAAAGGCATTGTTAATACAAAATAGACCGACAACGTTGCCATATGTGATAGTGGCTGATGAAGCTTTTGGCATGATGGAGAATTTAATGCGTCCATATGGGGGAAGGTCACTAACTTATGCTAAAAAAATATTTAATTACCGTTTGACATTAGCACGCCGGTATGTTGAATGTACTTTTGGCATAATGTGCAATAAATGGCGCATTTTACACAGGCCGTTAGATGTTAACATCGGTTTTGCAGAATAGATCGTAAAAGCGATATGTACACTAAATAATTATGTCAGAATCAGGGATGGCTACAATTTTGAAGACACACTTTATACGCCACCCCTGGAAAATCTAGCCTCACATTATACCGGACGTGCTGTGCGACAGGCGGATAATGTTCGAGTACATTTAACAAACTATTTCATTAATGAAGGAAAAGTAGATTGGCAGGATCGTTATATTTAACTTGTAACACAAACCGATTGTAAATGTAAATAAATATATATACTCACATAATATTTTCTTCTTTTCTTCATTGTCATGTCCTTCACAAAATATAAGGACGAGTTCTTCCCAAGCCCGTCTTCTCAAATTCTTATCTGAATAATCGCTACTTGTCATGTCCCATATCGCAGGACGTTTCTCTATTTCATCAATTAATAATTCCGTATTAAAAGCTTCGGTTTCCATTTCGGACGATTTTCGGACGAACTTGACGAACCCTAAAATACGTCTATCCGCGTCGAAAGCGCGCGCTCAACTGAACGGAAACATAGAAAACCAATGATCTCAAAGCGGCGTTGACGCGCGCTGACAACAGTCGAGCGCTAGCGCAGCGTTGAACGCGCGCGTTACTAAAACGCGCGTTAGCATGTGTACGGCCTGAATAAAATGTATGTAGTTGTAAACGCGCGTTATCAAAACGCGCGTTGAGCGCTTGTCATCTGAACCTACCCTAAATCTCTAACCCGCCTCGGTTCTCATATAAAAATCGGCTATTTAGGTACCAAAAGTTTATTGACATTAAACTGAAACTTATTTTCCAGGCGACAAGAGAAAGAAGTTGACTTTAAGGAGAGCAGATATCAAGAAATTACAGAAATATTAAATAAACATCCCAGTTTGCTCGATATATTTCAAGCTAACGCGCAGTAATGAAAACAAATGTCTAGTGTAAACTTTTTATTTCTAAATCAATAGTAACAAACAAACTAAAACCTAATAAAAAAACTTTAAACTATAACAGACCTCTTTTACTACTACCACTTATGTATAATTGCCATAATTTAGATCATCCAAAAACATTTATTTAATTAAGACAAACACGATCACTAAACATTCAAAAAATTTTACTCTTTATATACAAATAACATATTGCACTTATTTTGAGGATTTTTTTATTTTTTATTATAAGTATCATATAATATTTTTAGTTTGTTTTTAAATTTTTGATATCCAACACAAAAATTTATATTTAAATTTAAACCTACTTGACCATACTAGTAAGACCATCTTGATATTCTTTTGGTTTAAAGTTCATATCAATTTCTGTCTGTATCGTCTCTTGAATGGTCGATAAAGTATCCTGTCGCATTACACTGTCTTTGAAGTCTTCAAAAATTTCTGGGTAGCAATCCATTTTCTCTTCCAGATCACCACCCATTTCGATTTCTTTGAAGACATCAGATTTTATTCTGTCTACAGTGTCATTGATTTCTGTGGCGTTGACATCTGTTAGACTAGGAATAGATATGGTTTTAAACGAGTCTTTGGAGACAGGAAGTTTTGATTCATCAAATTTTGTTTTAGATCCTACAATTTTTAGGGAGTTTGTTTTGACGGGCATTATAATGCATTCTTGTTTCAAGTTTAGGTTTGAACAGGCACTTTCAGAATCCGTGGTAATGTTGCTTGTCAGGACTTCTATCTCCTTTCGCCACGTTTGTTTTCTTTCTAACTGGCTTTGCAGCTCGCTAATTCTTTCTTCTTTTAGTTTCAATAAACTGTCTAGATGATCAACCTGTACGTCAAAAAAATAACTATTTATAAGTACCTATTTCCGTATCTTAAAGAGCTTTCTTATTTTTTTCTGGCATATATACCTTTGAGTATTCACAAATATCGATACTTCGACAGTTATAACATTGAAGACCATTAATTTTTCCATGCAATTATTAAAGAAACAGTGGATAGTGGGAAAGATAATTGGGAAGACGGTATGGACTATTGGGATGATGAAAAACTGAAGAAGTATGGAAGAAGAATTGATGACAAGTGCAAGAGGTTACTGAGGTTTCTACTCACTTTTTGTTTGAGCACATCACCAGCTTCTTTAGCGTCTTTCAGTTCTTCTTTCATTGCGCAGTAAGTTTCGTAGCTGATCACTTTCTGCTGTATGGTCTCCAATGTGCCATTAACCCTTACTTTAACTGGCACCATCAGTACTTGTTCTGTAACATTACATTTTATTGTTAACTATTCTGCAGGCGTTGGTACCGTTGTCGTAGTAGTGAGAGCTGATTTGATAAACCGTACTCTGTACCTCAACGTTCATGCTAATACAATATCACGATGATTAACGAAAATAAAAAATAACCTCCAGATCCTTCTATAGAGCCAGTAGCTATTAAACAAAGTCATGCTAACAAAACTATTATTAATAACAGTATTTTTTATTATAGTTCATTAGAAGTATCATCAGCTGCTAGAGCTGCGGCATTGTTCGAAAGGTTTTCTGTGATCCTGAACGCAAAAGGCGACCGAAAATAGGTTTTGGTCAGTCGTAGTCCGACACGCCCTCTCGCTTCACTCAGAACGGATATTTGATGATATCCCACATCGAAAAAAAAAGAGAATATAGAGAAAATAAAAAGAATAAAAGAGAAAGAATAGTATGATCGGTGATAGCAGTACAGAAGAACAAGTGAAAGGAGGAAAAGGAAGAGAGCCAATAGTATGCCACGCACTAAAACACAATTATAATACCGTCATCGCCGCAGGCCTCATAGTAGCTACCGCCACTGGACATGTTCTGTTCAGCATCTTTCAAAGTCTTGTTCAGATCTTCGTCGCGACGGATTTTGTCTCGAACTGGAAAAAGAAACAATATTTTTAAAGCTTTTTGTTCTGTTGATAGGCTCGCGTTTCACCATAAGCGATGGTATAGCCGATGATGAAGCACGCTTGGCTAGAAGCAACCTTTTCTCTCTTGACGAAACCCGTACGATAGCAAACAGGAAGCATAGACTCCAGCAGGGATTCTACTACTAAGCTACAGATATGCAACTATGCACAATTATATTATTCTCAATACTGAAACAACGGTCAATTGCTGTTCGTCATACAGCAAAAATTTTTTATTGCGACCCTAGCATGTTTGTGTGTGCATACTAATACCGATGCAATATCAATGTGTGTGCGTCGATGCCCATATTTTATTAGCCTACAATTAGGACACTTATCTAATTCTTTAAAAAAAATCCTTAGCGCATTTAAGTAAAAAGAAAAGAAAAGGTGGATTTATTGTGTGAAGATTGATATGAAAGAAATGGAAGTTAGTAATAGCATGACGAGTATAGCATAGCATACATAGCATAGTCGGCCTTATGATGTTCCCACTGTTGGGACTCAGGCCTCCTCTCTAGGAGAGGGAATGGGCCGTAATCCACCACGCGGGCCCAGTGCGGGTTGGTGAATGTCACATATCTTTGAATTTTTGGTTCTAGGACATGCCGGTTTCCTCACGATGTTTTCCTTCACCGTTTTGAGAGCAGTGGTGATGAAATAAATTACACAAAGTAATGCGCCTGGTTGGGTTTGAACCCGCAACCTACAACTCCCCAACCGCAACCTACTCGTAAGTCGGAGCCGTTACCATTCGGCCACCACTGCTCAGCATGACGAGTGACAGGACAGAATGGAAGGAAAAAACGTGTTGCGCCGACCCCAAATAACACGGGACAAGGGCAGGAAGATGATGAGCGCATTTAAGCAAAATCTCAGTGCTTATATTGTGATTGTAATTTTTTTTTCTAATTGGGGTTTATAAGGATGTGCATTATTCCAGTAACATGTTGTATAGTTTTAATACAAACTCACCCATAACCAGTACTCTCTCGATGACCCCTGGTGTACAGTTCGCCAGCTGTTCCATTGTATTACAGCATAGACTCAGTTTGAGCTTCTTCAGCACCTTTCTGTTCAGTGTCATCCAGTTGTTCAGTTTCAACGAGTGGCTGTTCCGAGGAGGGTAGTTGTGCATCTCCACCAGCTTTGGGTAGTGGATGTTTAGGATTTCTGCTAGGAGGACTGGGGAAGAAAAAATATGTAAAGAAAATCAGCTTGTTATCCTATCCGAGACATATGGAGTAAACCATCACAAACCGTTACCGTGGCCCTTGAAAGCAATGGGTAAAGCTTGAAAGAACCCAGGTGGGCTTTAGTCAGTGAAAGTCTGACATTCCCTCACGCTCCATTTAAAGTGGGAGAAGTTTTTTGATGATTTCTCAAATAAAAAAAGGGCCCAGTGTGAGTTGACATCATTTTTAAACTGTTTGGTTCGAGTTCGAGGACAGACCGGCTTCCTTAAGATGTTTTCCTTCAGTTAGGTACCGTTTTGAGAGCAGGGATGGGGGAATATAAATTAATATCATGGTATTTAGGCAGGTAATGTTGAATTTTTCGAACTATTTACTCGAAAACTGGCACCTTCCCCCAACGCTTCTCTTCTGGGCTCGTAAAGAAGTGTAGGCATTATTCACAAGGGCATTTGTCATTACAATGAAATAAAATAACGAACACAAAGTGGAGCCCCCTTTGTGTTCGTCCAAAAACCGCCCCCGATTGGAGCGCCGAGCGCGGAGCGCGCACCATTGCACGCTCAGGCCGTTGCAGGAGCGCTGAGCACACGAGATTTGCGAACATAGTGGATACCTGGCTTTATGTATCTGAGGCTAGATTCGAAAGGAAAATATTGTGTCGCCAACCACATCTTTCGTTTCCGAACCACACGCATACATATTCGTAAAGCACAGCGAATAAATAGATCCTTACCAGCATCAGAAAAGTCCCGATTAATTTTCTTTGTGGCTCTCGATAGTTTGAAACCATCGACCCAAGCCAGCACAGCTTCAATATCCGAGAGCGGGATAGGTGACTCGATATTAGCCATCATGCTTCATATATTATTTTTTAATAACCAATTATTATATTTATCTTTTATTTTAATAAGTATTGATAGTTTGACAGTATAAATTTCGTGTTTGTTAAATATTGGAGGTTGTCATTTTAATGGTTTTTCTACGAGATGCCCGTTTTGCGCCAGTCTTTCTTAGGTTAAGTGTAATGAGGTTTAAATTGTCAGTGCATTTGATACCGGCAATTTTTATTACTCAGGTATTCTATACTTTACCTAGGCAATATATAGAATACCTTAGGCATCTTGGCAATATATAAAATATTTTCAATATTAATGTCCATTTTAGGACACTTCGACATATGATGCCCTAAAATTACGTCACCTCCTATCCTGCTGCCATGGTGCGGAGCGAGGAGGAGTGGCAGGCGGTCGCCTCCTTCTGCGAAGCAGTAATGCTAGGAAAGGAGGCGGCCGATCGTGTGAGGCAACGGTCCTCACGCCCCAACCGCCCGCGGGATTCCGATCCCGATTTCCGGCCACCGTAGACGCGGGCTTGCGGACGGCGAGCAATGGATGGCTCGCCGTCCGATCGTCCGGTAACCGTCCGGACCGAGCCCAAGTCGTCAACGGCGCGTATTGTTCCACGCGTGCCTCAAGGAGATGTCAGCAAATCGTAGGGGCCCAACAGAGTCGAAGCCTACGGGGCCACGGGTAGTGTGAAAGTGAAACCCGGGGCCCTGGGACGAAGGCAAAGAAGGAACAGGAGTGGGTTTTTAGTCAGTAAAAGTCTGACACTATTTCCCGCTCCGACCAAGAGCGAGATTTGTCATAAGATGATTTTCACACCAAAAAAAAAAAAAAAAACCTATCCTGCTCACACACACTGTTTTCAAGTAATAGGTAGAACATGATTTATTTGCCCGTCATTTTATAGGTAGGCCACCTAGCAATTGTATACATTACCTAGGCAAAGTATAAAATAAATAATATTTCATACATTACCTACTCGTTTTAGATATTCTATACATTGCCTAGGTACTGTTTAGAATACCTGATTATACCGATTCCCGGTAACACATACTCTTTTGTTGTTTTTTTTCAAACTTTTTAGTTGTTTTTTATATATTTTTAAAGAAAGCTTACAGGCTGATAACAATTATATTTTTTTACATAAGTAATGAAAATTGCAGATTGCATTGACATATTACGTCATTATTGACATATTACGTCATATTTTACGGTCGAGTTTTTTGACACAGTCAACCTTTTTTATTTCCTACATTCACATTCAAGTGAGACTAAACCACATGACACTGGCAGAATAGTCGACACCGGCTCAGTTGCCAAAGAAGAAAAAAAAAAATGTGAGACTAAAATCGTCTCTTCGAGCCCTTTTCTTTCAATACCCCTATGTCACGAAAAAACATGTAATTCGGCGCCAAAAATCTACCAATATAATTTTGATATACGCTCTCACGATTCAAACGAATCTAAAACTAAAATGCAACAAGCCATTTAGGCTCAAGGGGATTCAAAAGAAATATACATACATAGGCGCTTAGCGCTTACACTCGAAAAACATAACCTTCCTTCTAGTGCAGTCGGTCAAAAAAACACCATGTAGGTATGTATTACCACAGAATAAGTAATACTTAGTTAGTATATACGGCTTACGGTGATGCACCAACGGTACAAGTTGATCATCTCACTCATACGCACAAACCGTTTTGAGAGGACATTCATTGTGCGTAAATTCATAGAACAAGGCAGTATCTCGGATTACAGTTCAAACAAAATTCAAACATAGCGCTATCACTTTTTAACACGCTTTTATTATTAACACGCTTTTATTAGTTTCACCTGTATGTATGTATGTTTGTTTGTTTGTAACCGACCCCTTTGAGCTCGATTTTGTCCTACTTTGAACGATCAGATTTAATTCAAACTTTGCACACCTGTCAAAGATCGATGACAATGCAATAATCCGATCAAAATATTCGATTATCCTAATTAGATTCGCCAGGATTAATTAATTTCTAAAAAATGAAAAATAAATAATAGTTTAAAAAAACTAAAAAAACACGCTTTTATAGAAAAACCAACTAAAAAAATAGAAAATAAATTTTAATAAATTTGGATTAAGAATAGTGTACATAAGAAATAAATGTATATTATTGTAAAATAGCGTGGGGTGCATATAATGTCAATAATTATGAACATTTTATTGACAGATGAGTAGAAGGATCATCACTTTGATAATAATTATCTTAAAAAACACTTTGAATGCACCCCACGCTTTTTTACAATAATATACATTTATTTCTTATGTACACTATTCTTAATCCAAATTTATTAAAATTTATTTTCTATTTTTTTAGTTGGATTTTCTATAAAAGCGTGTTTTTTTAGTTTTTTTAAACTATTATTTATTAGTTCATTTAAAAAAATGACTGAACTAATGTTACAACCTTGTTCGTTGCGGGTGTCGATATATAGCATAAGCGTAATCAGCCTTATATTGTTCCCACAGCTGGGACTCAGGCCTCCTTCTTACGCTAGCTCCTCTTTTGTTCGCAAGGTCGCTGGCTTTTAGTGTCGCCTTAAGTTTTACATACTTCGGTCAACGAGAGGTTTTCGTTTGTAGCATTAAATTTATAATAATTTTTTTCATTGTTTACTGAGGAAAGTTCGAAAGTGATACCGTGGCCGTTAAACGCAAAGGGCGAGCTCGACCGCCCTAGAGCGGAAGAACACTTTCGATAATACACACTTAAAAAGATTTCGACTGATACCTATCTCGAAAAAGCCTTTATTCGATGAACATATTACAGTTTTTAACTTATACTAACAAAAAACAATATTCATAAATCTATCGTTTTGTATTAGAATACCTATTAATTTTAAGTTGTTGCTTAAAATTTTTTAAAAGCGCCGTTGACGCGCGTTTTAGAAACGTGCGTCGACGGCGCGCTTTTATCCTATCAAAGGTCTACAGGCTGCGTCTGACTCGCGCGCGTGTCACGTCTGTATCGCTACAAACGCGCGTCAACGGCGCGTTTAAAAAACGTGGTGTGCACAGGCCGGTCAGGTTGTCTTTTGACAAAGGCCTTGACAGCTTTCTCCCACTTATCTCTGTCTGTGTACTTTTCTAAGTTCTTATCTAGGACATTACTGACACCCGGTGCCTCGGAAAGCACGTGAAGCTGTTGTCGCGGTCGTTATTCGTAGATCTCTGACAGTCAGTACAGGTAGTCAGAAGCTTGAATATTTTACTGCCAGTCTATCCAAGGAAGGATTATCGTGTTAACCAGTAACTCAGGAGGAGGGGGGAGGGGTGTGGAGGTCAGATAGACAGTCGCTCCTCGTAAAACACGGTTATTCAGCCGCATCTGGTAAGACTGGAAGCCGACCCCAAGCTAGTTGGAAATGCGACGCGGCAATGCCCCGAGTCCCTCCAGGACGCACTTGGCGCCAGCCCCCCTAGCCAAGTTACAACCATTTCGTTTCGAGTCGGCCACGCCTCCTATTCATTTGTCCTGACCACGTGACTGAGCGATGAGATGACGTCAGAACAAAGGAATCGGATGCGTGGCCTACTCGAGGCGATCGACGAAAAGAGAATCGAAACGAAACGGTTGTAACTTGATTAAAGGGCTGGTGTACTGATGGTCGCCGGAGATTGCGGCACCGCGCAATGCGTACAATGCCACGCGGCGCCGGTACGCCAGACACTGCAGTCACCGCATCCACTCGCCGAAAGCGGCCCGGTTTCCGGCCACCGTAGAAGCGGGCTTGCGTACGGCGAGCAATGAGTAGCTCGCCGTCCGATCGTCCGGTAACCGTCCGGACCGAGCCCACGTCATCGAAGGCGCGTACTGGTATCGGGCCCAGCAGGGTCGAAACCTACTGGGGCCAAGGGTCTGCTTCTGAAAGGAAGAGTCGGCCCTGGTATGAAAGGCAACGAAGGAACAGGTGTGGGTAGTCAGTAAAAGTCTGATACACCCTCTCGCTCCGCCCACGGGATGTCATAGGATGATATTCACACCGAAAAAAATAAAAAAGCTAGTTGGGAAAAATGTTAGGGTGATGAAGAGATGTTGAATTACCTAGCAACCAGCCATAACTTACACTCGCAGAAATCATTATGCTCCATTTGAACAGTTACAGATAGCCAGATAGATATATTTTATTTTAACGTATCTCGTTAAATCAATCATTTCAGATTTTCTCCCGCTCCATTAGAAAGCGTCATTTTCAAGAACACGTCCATCACATAAAGTGCATTGCATTTACTATAATATGTACAACACGGCCATTATAACCGGACCCCTCTCATCTCAACATTCCGAAAAACTTTTGAAGAAAGATGCAGTTATGAGTGTCAATCTAGACTGGTCGTAGCGGTATTGTAGCAGCACATTTTCTATAGAAATTCAGCTTTCTATCGTTTGCGAATGGAGTGACAATAAGTGTACCGTTTGAGTATTCATGGGTAAAGCAATTCAATGAGGAACAAAAGGAGGGTCATAGACCATACTTTTAAAACGGCAAGCATGTATGGAGGCCTGTGGAAGTGTTCGAAAACATTAATAATAATATCCGGTAGCTTGGACCCTGTTCCCGATACCCGATACTATTTTTTATATTTTTAAATGTTTTTTTTTTTTATAAGGTTTAAAAAGTATTTAAAAATGTAATTTGTAAATATTTATTTATTTTCTCCCATACTTAGTAAGATTTAAATACAATTCATAAGAAACAGTTTACAGACGGGAGATAAGAGCCCATACTAGGTGAAACCTGTGCTACGAGTCTCCTGGTCTCCTAATCTCGAAAACATTATAAAAATCCAAAGTTAGAGGATGCATTACATTAATATTTAATCTTATTATATAATATTAAATCTTATAACTCATAAAAATAAGACTGACATTAAAATTAAATTATGACATTAAAATTCAAATTATGACATATTTTTTTTTATATTTAATTATTACCGTGACCCTGGAATACAACAAGCAACAGAAGCATACAGGTGAGGTTCAGTCAGTAAAAGACTGACACTCCCTCTCACTCCGCCTTAGAGCGAAAAAAGTCATTTGATAAAACACTTAAAAAAAAATAAAGCATTAATATTTAGCCACTGAGTCTATGGAACCTTCATCCCATTATTTTTCATTTAATTATCATCAGCATACTACTTTAGGTTAGGACAACACTTCCTTTTTCTTGTTCTCCCTCCCCCCTATCACTTCATTAGCGGAAGCATAGCATAATCAGCCTTTTTATTGTTTCTCTAGGAGAGGGAATGGGCCGTAATCCACCACGCGGGCCCAGTGCGGGTTGGTGGATGTCACATGTCTTCGAATTTTTGGTTCCGGGACATGCCGGTTTCTCCTCACGATGTTTCCTTCACCGTTTTGAGAGCAGTGGTGATGAAATAAACTACACAAAGTAATGCGCCTGGCTGGGTTTGAACCCGTGACCTACAACTCATAATTCGGGGCCCTTACCACTCGGTCACCACTGCTCAACTCACTTCATTAGTTTAATGTAACTAAATTGTTTACTGGAATTGCACAATTTAATTCAGCCAAACCCTTTACATCGTCGGACCACTAGATGTACGATCCAATCCATAGGTAGAGACGTTTTAAGAAAATTTATTATTTGTGCGTACACCTGGAGAATTCCCCGCCGGAGTCTGTTTCCTGATAGTTACAACCTAGTGGTATTTAAGTCATGTGTAATACTTCTAGGCAAGCGTGGTCCATCGTCGACCACATCATCACTTAGCATCAGGTGAAATTGTGGTTAAACTCAGGCCTATAAATAATAATAAAAAATATAATATTCCACATCAAAAGAAAACAAAACATCGTGAGGAAACCGGCATGTCCTAGAACCAAAAATTCGAAGACCTGTGACATCCACCAATCCGCACTGGGCCCGCGTGGTGGATTACGGCCCATTCCCTCTCCTAGAAAGGAGGCCTGAGTCACAACAATGGGAACATTATTAGGCTGAGTATGCATATGCTATGCTTTTATATTCCACAACTATGCCACAACGCCGTCAGGTACCAAGCTAAGCAGAGCTTGTGTTATGAGAACTAGACAACTGATAAACATACTTATATATTTCTAATAAATACATACATATTATAGATAAGTTACACACAAACCAGAACAGAACAAAATATATATATATTATATATAAATATTATTTCTTAAGCATTCAGACAGCTCATAAAGATAAGGAAATGTTAAACATGGCCGAAGGCATCAAAGAATACCTGTTGCACACTACAAGGCACCCATCTTGGATCCAAAACGTCACTTTCTACAACTATTTGTGTTTTCACAATGCGCCAGCACGCTGACTCGACGACTAAGAGACGGTAAGATGACAAGTTTCGTTTTTGTACAATTGAGCACAAAAGTTATTGTGCTCACGATTTCCTTTCTTGATACTTTCAACTTCAACTCTTCATTAATCGCATTTGTGGAAAAGACTGTTAATAGACCATCAAACGCAGGAGTTAAATAAATATATTGTATCTCTATACATTAAAGTTCAATATAAAAGAATTTCTTCGCAGAGGCAAACCGACATTTGTATTATATGTGAAGACCACAGACTATGAATATGTAAGTAGGTACATGACAGAAACTTGTAAAAGTGAAACAGACAGAGAAAAAAAAAGTTATTAGTTACAATAGTTTTTTTTTTTTTTCGGGTGGGAAAATCATCTCATGACATCCCCCGCTCTTGGGCGAAGCGCGAGATAGTGTCAGACTTGTACTGACTAAAAACCCACTCCTATTCCTTCTTTGCCATTTGTTTTCCAGGGCCCCGGGGATCTCTTTCGCATCACCCATGACCCCAGTAGGCTTCAACCCTGTTGGGCCCCTACGGTTGCTGACATCTCCTTGAGGCGCGCGTGGAACACTACGCGCCGTCGGCGACTTGGGCTCGGTCCGGACGGTTACCGGACGATCGGACGGCGAGCCACCCATTGCTCGCCGTCCGCAAGCCCGCGCCTACGGTGGCTGGAAATCGGGATCGGAATCCCGGCGGCGATTAGTTACAATAGTTACAACTTAATTTTATTAATTTCAATAAATTTGCATAGTTTAAATATAAAACGAGTAAACACAAAAGAAAGAAGATATTTGACCGTGGTTGAACGAGGATTGATTTTATGAAAAAAGAAGTACAATTTAGGACAGGAGAAAAATAAATGATCCACGTTTCTTTCATCGAAACCGCATTCACAAAGAGAGTTATCCTTAATCCTAAGTTTGGCCAAGAAATGAGGAAAACAGCAATGATTTCACCTTTCGAATACCGTAATTAAGGACTTAATAGAAAGACAATGAGAGAGCGTTTCGCTTCGTCGTTTATACCGCATACATCGAAGGACTGGAACAATTTGCCTGCTGCCGTCTTCCCGTTCAACTATAATTTAGGTGCCTTCAAGGTTAGAGTAAATAGGCTCTTAATAAACTAGTGGCACCTCACCACCAATGATTGCATTACTGCTTACTCGAAGTTAAGCACTTAACACACTTATATCACTTAAAAAAAAAGGGCGAACGCTTGGGGTTTAATCATAGATATAATTATATTTCTATGGGTTTAATGAATTAAACGTAAACTTCTGGAAACCTAAAGAGTTTATGTAAGAAAGTTCACACTTGTCATCAAGCAGCATTATATGTCATGACTAGCTTCTGCCAGCGGCTTCGCCCACGTTAAAGTAGTTTTCTCCATGCAAACTTTGGACCCCCGTTGCATCCCTTTAAGGGGTGAATTTTGGAAAATCCTCTCTTAGTGCTCGCCTACGTCATAAGAGGAAGCCTAGTGCAAAATTTCACGCGTCCAGTCCCAGTAGTTTTGGCTGTGCGTTGATATGTCAGTCAGTCAGTTTCTCCTTTTATATATATAGATTTTGAAGGTATTCGACACATATAACGAAAAATGAAATTTATAAAAATTTCTTTCTGTTTGCTCAGCTTAATCTCCAGAACGGTTAAACTGATTTTGACGGGACTTTCACTAGGAGATAACTGATGTTTTAAAGAGTAACAGTAACTCTTTCAAACAGTGCTGCAGCCCGTTATCATTCTCTACTGCTTTCAATCTTAAACTTTCCAGCGTGACTGTACAGTATTGTCGTATAAATGCTGACTCAACGTTGTTAGGTCCACAATTTGTGCAACAAAGTGTATTGTTATTTACTTAGACATCATAGTAAGTTGACTCCTCAGAATACCTCTTTGCATTCCCTAGGAGTACTTTGAAAACTTACATATATATCTGTACCTAAGTTTTGAAGCCTACTAGGACCATGGATCGACTTCTGAAAAGGTTACCCGTGGTGACACGTTCTCCCGCTTAACCCTAGAGCGAGAGAAGTCATTAGATGATTTTCCACCTAAATAAGAGGTCATGTAGACAAAGAAATTCGCTGGTTTTATATCTTTTGTATGTCGTGGCTTTAAAGTTCAAACCTAGGCAAGCGTCACTTTACTTTGTGTATATAACTCATTTCATTACCATTGCTCTCAATATACTATCATCATCATCATCATTTCAGCCGAAAGACGTCCACTGTTGGACATAAGCCTCCATCAAGTGTCGCCACAATGAACAGTCCTGTGCGTCTCGTATCCATCGGATTCCCGCAACCTTTACCAGGTCATCGGTCCACTTTGTAGGAGGCCTTCCAACGCTTCGTCTTCCGGTACGTGATCGCCACTCTAGAACCTTTCGGCCCCAACGGCCATCTGTTCTGCGAGCAATGTGCCCTGCCCATTGCCAATATACTATACTCTTTGCTATAAACCTATCCTCTCAAGGAGATGTCAGCAAAACCATAAGGACCCGGCAGGGTCGAAGCCTACTGGGGCCATGAGTTATGCGAAAGAGAACCGCAGGGCCCTGGAAAGAAGGCAAAGAAGGAACGAGTGGGTTTAAGTCAGTAAAAGTCTGACACTTCATCTCGCTTTACCCAGAGCGAGAGAGATGTCATTTCATGATTTCCTTCGTAAAAAATTATAGGAATGGACGACAATCCGGCATGACTGGGAAGAGGTCAGGCTTAGGACCAACGGCTTTACACGCATTTCAAGGCACGAGGGTGTCACACCACCGACTTCCGAAATCCGGAATGCTACAGACCAATTCCTAATGGAAAAGCTGAAAAGCTCAATAGCAATTTTTGCCCGACCCGGGAATCGAACGTAGAACCCCAAGCTCAACAGTCGCGTTTGAAACCACGAAACCAACAAGGTAGTTGAACCTATTTGGCGCAGCCGTGAGACACACAATGTTGATGTATTTTTAAGTTTAAGTATTTAATATTTTAAAGTTACTAAAAAGTATAAAATATAAAAGTAAATAAAGATATTTAAGTTTCTATATACTTAATTTTGTGTACCTGTGTGCCAAATAAACATGTTTTCTTTCTTTATTTCTAGTTGTGGCAAAACACGTCCTAAAACCACTCAACACATATTAAAATAAAATATAAATTCATTTGGTAGTTAGGCCATGAAATAGGTACCTACTTTTCTCTATCCGGAATGCAATTCAAAGTTCAGCATCTATGCATAATTTAAGAAAGGAAGACGCTTTGGCCATCATCACATCATGGTTTCACGGTGCCACCGGCTGTCACTATAACGATCAAATAATCACATTTCCAGAAGCCACCGGTACATGGTGGACATACCACCTAAACGTATAAAACGTTTTGGAAACACATTCATTGTGAGTACAGCTAAGGAGTGGAATTCCCTGCCGGAGTCTGTTTCCTGATGGCTACAAGCCGGGAATCTTTTAAGTCAAAAGTGAATAGGTTACTTCTAGGTAAGCTCGCTCCATCGTCGACCACATGGTCGCTTTCCACCAGATGAGATAGCGGTCAAGCGCAAACCTACGAAGAATAAAAAAAAGGAAAATATGGTAATTGCACATTTCAAAACGTATATCTTTATGGAGAATTTTTTTTTATTTGTTTTATCTTGTTGACCGAGCTTGAAAATAGCTTATTACTGCCGAACCCCACTAGTACTAGCGTGATGATAGATTAGCTACACTCACGTTTTGCTTTTCCAATAACTCTATCCGAAACTAAAAAGGTTGGACACACTAAAAGCTTTTTATCGCGGCCGATAAGAATTTATGTGCATCACCATACGTAATTATATTTTTTCAATTACTTTACTTACTTTGAATTTTTGTCTCGGTTTTAGTTATATGTGTATATCTTAGACTGGCCTGTTGGTCTAGTGGTTAGTGGCCCTGACTGCTATGCCGGAGGTCGTGGGTTCGATTCCCACCTAGGACAAATGTTTGTGTGATGAGCACAATCATTTGTTCTGTGTCTGGGTGTAATTTATCTATAATATGTATGTATTTAGAAATATTTAAGTATGTTTATCAGTTGTCTAGTACTCATAACACAAGCTCTGCTTAGCTTGAGACTAGACGGCGTTGTGTGATAGTTGTGTGAATATTATTATTATTATTTATTATCTATATATAAAAGGAGAAACTGACTGACTGACATATCAACGCACAACCGAGACTACTGGGACTAGGAACGTTAAATTTTGCTCAAGGTTTCTTTTTATGATGTAGGCGAGCACTAAGAAAGGATTTTCCGAAATTCAGCCCCCAACGGGATGAAACGGGGGTCTAAAGTTTGTATGGAGAAACCTACTTTCACGCGGGTGAAACCGTGGTCAGAACCTAGTCTTAACATAAGGCAGTAGTCAATTGATACAATCGTGAGAGTCTCTGACTAAGACCATGTAGATCTGATGTTAGGTACCTTTATTACTCTCAGAGGATACGGTGGAGTAGACAGTCGAAGTCTGCCGGCACGCCGTGTTCTCATGGAGGCGATCAGCTGCGGCCACCTCTTACGTCTGGTCCTGGTTCAGTCCATGGTTATATGATGCAACAAAACAAGAAGCAGTCACCTCCTGCGAAACATTAATGCAAGCGAAGGACGGAAGGAGGTGGCGCAAAGCTCGGGCTTGCGGACGGCGAGCAATGGTAGCTCGTCGTTCGGTAAGGACCAAACCCGAGTCGACAACCCATTGGGACAACCTTACAGGTTGTCTCAATGGGTTGTCGACTCGGGTTTGTGCGCACTTCAAAGAGATGTCAGCTAGCAGCCCTAGAAGCCGATGCCTACAAGGGCTACGGGATTTTCCGAAAGAGTCACCTTGACTCTCGCAAAGGACACCTGAAGGAACATGGATGGGTTTTAGTCAGTAAAAGTCTAACACGCCCTCCCTTTTTTGATAATTTCCCACCTCGAAAACGACAAATTTTATAGCTACAATTTTATTAAACCAATTCCATTCTTCGCTAACGACAGCGATCGCATCGGATAGCATAACTTAGCACTGTGACTTCGACCTTAGCAAGCGTCTCTAACGAGAGTCGAAAGCCACAGGTTGTTAGTGCTAACTCGACATCCGTCCGGCTCACACGCGTGTACCTAAGTGCAGTGGTTACGGGAATACTGGCCTGAAATATTTATCAAAGAAAAAGGTGAGTTTTTGTGAAAATTTACTGGTTTAAAAAACAATTCACCGATAAACTTCGCGCAATATCGGCTTTCGTCAAAAAAAAATGTTTTGTCTGTTCACAATTTCCTTTTGGAATTAATTGTCTTTTATTTTAAACTTTAAATCACAGAACGGACCTCTAGTTCAAATTAATTTATTTCACTATTGAACCCGAGACCTCACGCTAAACAGTCGTTTATTGCGGTCACTGGACCATAAGGGGGCAAGTGAAATAATTACATTTTATTTAATTACCATGTTTTGCTTACTAAGTTATGTATTGTATGACAAAAGCTACGCTTTTTTTAACTGAAAAATCATCAAATAAATCCTCACGCTCTGGGTGGAGCGAGGGCTCATAACTCATTCAAACAATCACACGGCATATAATAGGTATGCCAAATGTGTAATCAGCATAATAGATAGCTATCCTCATTTACGCTTATTTTGACTAAAGTGGTAGACAGGAGTCTGTTGACCTGCTAAATAGCAACATAACTGCGTTTCAAAATCCAACAAAACATTGCCTGACTCAGCCATCGAAATAAGCACCCCGAGGCTGTCGTTATTCAGCCAGTGTTACGTATCTCAAGTTTTCAAATCGAACACCTATTATAGAATACTTAATCACCTACCTCTTAGATTATAATCATTTCTATCTTGTAGATACATAGGAATCTTTCGGATTTTTATAGCAGTGCTGTGAATAAAATTTGGGTTTTAAATTCGTATTTCTACACAGAAAATATGTTGGAAATGTGGGGCATCCACATTTCCAACACATTGCTACTTGATTATTAAATTTCATTTAAATTAATTGTGCGGCATTTCAAATATAAAGGTATGTAGTATGCTTTATGTTAGCTTTTTTATTATTGGCATTCATCGAATGATTCCATTCGCTCCACTTTTACAGACTAAACCCACCCGGGTTTCGTTCAGTTGCCCTAAGCGTTCCATGACCGCGGTAACTCTTTTTTTGCGCTGGAAAATCATGCAAAAACTTCTCCCGCTGCAAGGTGGAGCTAGAGGGACAGACTTTTACTGATTAAGACCCACACACATAAAAAGGGTCTTAGAGTACCTTCTATTTGCGTCAAAAGAACCTCATAGTCAACTTACAAAAATAAAATTATTTGGTGAAAACGTTCATTCAGATTCCGCTTATGTTTTTGCTGTATTTTTTCTTCTTTATCTGTTTACCTCAACCGCAGGGCCCTGCCTACCATAGACTATTTTTTTATCTTGTTTCTAAACATTTTTCCTCGTTTCTCTAAGCTGTGAAAGGTTGTATGCGCTACTGATTTTGATGGGCATCGTACTTTCCCTTGTAATTATGAATGTAATTAGTTTAACTACAGTTACTTATTATTTTAACACGGTAATGATCGTTACGTATGATCATTATGGGTGCCTTGTAGTTAAATGATAAGTTAGGAATTAGTACAAGATATAATCATTATTCCTTTATTTAATTAATCGTCATGCAACAAAAGGTACAAAGGCGGACTTAATGCCTTAGGCATTCTCTACCAGTCAACCTAGGGTAGTGGAGAAAAATATGGCAGGTGCACAAAAAAAAAGAAAATATTATTTTGACAACAAGTATTACAAAATTATCTAAAAAGCTAAAACTAAACATATATACATATTTAATAAAATATATACCTATACATACATATTTAAAATTATATACATACACAGTAAAGGAGTTTTGAGATGATTCTGCTATTTGTGTAGAAAGTAACTCCGCAACTTTCGCATACTTACTCGTAGCCGTCCTGATATCAAGAGGTAGCGAATTCCACAGAAGGATGGACTGAATATAGAAAGAGGAATGGACAAAATCAGAAGTATGAGAAGGACAAAGCAGTAGGAGATTGTTAGAAGAATGCAGATTCTTAGCGTGTGAAGAACAGAGATATTGAAAGTGAGATATAAGATAAGAAGGAGGGGTAGGAGAGTTGAGCAAAGAGAAAAGGATTGTCGAAGCTCGCAATGTTCTTCTCTGGCGAATAGGCAACCATTTGAGATCCAATCTGAAGCTTGATACATGGTCATATTTCCTCAAGCTAAATATGAACCTGATGCAGTTGTTGAGGAGCCTATCAAGCTTATGACGAGCGATGGCTAGTTCGCTGTCCGACCGTCCGGTAACCGTCCGGATCGAGCCCAAGTCGTCGACGGCGCGTACTGTTCCACGCGCGCCTCAAGGAGAAGTCTGCAAACCGTAGGGGCCCAGCAAGCCTACTAGGGCAACGAAGGAACAGAAGTGGGTTTTTAACCAGTAAAAGTCTGACACACCCTCACGCTCCGCCCAAGAGCGGGGCATGTCATTGGACGATTTTCCCACCGAAAAGAAAAAAAAAGACCTATGTGAAATAAAAGCATTTTGAGTTGAGTTGAATTGATCGATAAGATTACTTTACTACTTTTTTTTTCGATAATCGTTCGAAATTTACAAATCTGTACAGCACTCACCTGTCATGTTATTCTCTAAGAAAACAGCCTTGAGCGCAGCGCTGTCCGCAGCGACGAAATCCAAATATATTTAATTGTCCAGGTATAATGAATTGTATTGTATGTACCTATTTGGATTTCGTCGCTGCTTCCAGCGCTGTGCTCAAGGCTGTTTTCTTAGAGAATAACACTGCTGAAGCTGATTCTGCACACATAATGCGTCAACATATACAGAAATAACATAATGATCGTCTCGTCGAAATTCGACATGTTGTTACTAATGTTTTGTGTAAACATTCTCTATCAAAACGGAAGAGAAAGTTGACTAAACAAACAATTTGTGACCAGGTACGTACTTGCTTATTGTATAACCAACGGATAATCCAAGCCGTGAATTTAAATACGCTACAGCAGCGGTTTCCAATTTTTTTGGTCCCTGGGACCACTTTGGTCTGTTTGTTTTTAGCTGGGACCAGGCCCCCTAGCCAAGTTACAATCGTATCGTTCTCGAAAGGAAGGCTCGGCTCGTACGAAAGACAACGAAGGAACAGGAGTGGGTTTTTAGTCAGTAAAAGTCTGACACTATCTCACGCACCACTCAAGAGCGGGGGATGTCATAAGATGATTTTCCCACCGAAAAAAAAAAGTGTACATTGTGATTTGGACTATTGTTGATTGGACAAATTTATTTATTTATTTATTTAAATTTCATGTACAGTAGTGGTACATAGGCGGACTTAATGCAACAAGGCATGACAAATTTGTTATAGTTTGTAGTGAATATTTTTTTTTTTTTATTATATATATATAATATTTATATTCCACAACTATCACACAACGCCGTCTAGTCCCAAGCTAAGCAGAGCTTGTGTTATGGGTACTAGACAACTGATAAACATACTTATATATTTCTAAATACATACATATACATATCTATATATATAAAAGAAAGTCGTGTTAGTTACACTGTTTATAACTCAAGAACGGCTGAACCGATTTGGCTGAAAATTGGTGGGGAGGTAGCTTAGAACCAGGAGACGGACATAGGGTACTTTTTATCGAGTAGGGTAAAGTGGGGTAGAGTAGGGTAGAGTAGGGTAGAGTAGGGTAGAGTAGGGTAGAATAGGGTAGAGTAGGGTAGAGTAGGGTAGAATAGTCAGTTGACGGGAGCGAAGCCGCGGGCAAAAGCTAGTTATAGATAAATTACACCCAGACACAGAACAAATGATCGTGCTCATCACACAAACATTTGTCCTGGGTGGGAATCGAACCCACGACCTCCGGTATAGCAGTCAGGGCCACTAACCACTAGACCAACAGGCCAGTCTAAATTCAGTTCTTTGCTAGTAAACCGGAATTTAATTACTCACGTTCGTAACATTATGAATCTAGCATTTGAAATACTACCTTATTTTGAAACAGTGAAGACCAACCCCGCGACTGCTCGCCATATTGCGTCAGCTGGTCCGTCATTCATGACTTGAATATCAAATAACAATACACTTTGCTATATCTGTATCTAATGTATCAAAAATTGCGACATTTACTCGGGCAACTACACACGTAGTTCGTATGCATTGGTTAGTAACCTTGTAGGTACAGGTGGGTCAATGACCTTAATACATCGCATTGAATCTTTCATTTACTCGACTGCGCCAGAAGGAGGAGGTTATGTTTTTATTGTTGATAGGCTCGAGCTTGACCATTATCTCACCTCATGGAAAGCGACGATGTCGACGATGGATTTTCTTTTTCATGAATTTTTTTGGACATTTAGCCTTTCGGCTTGAAAGGTGTTTCGTTGGTCGTTCTTTAGATGTGAGAGTGACACTGGGTACCTACAGAACTATATGTAGGTATACAATTAAAATGGGAAACTTTTGACGCCAAATTTTAAGTTTGTTCGAGACATAGGTAGCTATGTAGGCCTAAAAGGCATCGAATAAAGGGCTCGAATACGTATCTACTCACTAAAATGTAGTAAGTAAATAAAAGAAAGTGAAATTTATTTTGAACTAAAATAAATTTCACCATAGATTGCCATCAGAGGGAGACCAAAGAAAAGATGGATGGATTGTGTGAAGAATGATATGAAAGAAAAGGAAGTTAATGATAGCATGACGAGTGACAGGGCAGAATGGAACAAAAAAACGTATTACGCCGACCCCAAATAACACGGGACAAGGGTAGGAAGATGATGATGAGATTGCCATATAGCATAGTCGGCCTTTTTAATGTTCCCACTGTTGGGACTCAGGCCTCCTCTCTAGGAGAGGGAATGGGCCGTAATCCACCACACGGGCCCAGTGCGGGTTGGTGGATGTCACATGTCTTTGAATTTTTGGTTCTAGGACATGCCGGTTTCCTCACGATGTTTTCCTTCACCGTTTTGAGAGCAGTGGTGATGAAATAAATTACACAAAGTAATGCGCCTGGCTGGGTTTGAACCCGCGACCTACAACTCGTAAGTCGGGGCCGTTACCACTCGGCCACCACTGCTCTCACTCGGCCACCACTGCTCTCATGATTGCCATCACTGTCAACTTATTAAATCCACCAGCTGCCCCCACGATATCACCCGCGTCTTTGTTTACTGCTCCACTCCCAAGGGTCGTAGCGCGATGTTACATAGCCTTCCTCGACAAACGTGCATCCAACACTAAACTAATTTTTCAATTCGTAAGTAAGTAAGTAAGTCCTAGTCAAAAACCTAATGTTTATCTAATCTTATATATTATTCTCATCTTATATACCTAATATTAAAATCGAATTTATTGTGATCAAATTTAATTTAATTTATTTTAATTTAAATCATTTTAATTTAATTTGGATTATGTCATTTTAACTGTCTTTTTATGTCATTTTAATTAGCTACCTAGCTATAATAATAATATAATAACCTTATTAACTGCGTACAATGTAGTGCATGCTGTGCTTTTCTGTAAGTGATGAGGCGCTTAGACGTAAGTTGGTATTGTGCGAATTGTGATGTATTAGCGTGCTTATTGTTGAAAAGCCAAATAATAAATAAATAAATAAATAAATAAATTCGTACCAGTAGTTCGTAATATCAGCACGTTCAAACAAACATGATCTGTTTTCTGATGGTAAGCGATGATGTGTCCGACAATGGAGCACGCTTGCCTAGAAGTAGGTAACCTATTCACTCTTGATTTAAAGACACCTAAGTTGCAGCTATTAGGAAACACAGACTCCGGCAGGGAATTCCACTCCTTAGCTGTACGCATTATGAATGTGTTTCCAAAACGCTTTGTAGGCGCGTATAGGTGACATTATTATATATTATATATAACAGCTTTTTGTAAAGTATATCTAGAGAGTTTTCTGGGGACGCAGATGGAAGATATTCTGCCTATCCCCTTTTATGTGTTTTGCGATGAGGTGATGATTGGAGCGGGAAGTAAAAATCCAACTTGCGGTGTTCAATGTAAAATAATAATTTATTAAACAAACACAATTATTTATACATTAATTGCATTAATTTGACACATTAAAACTAAACAATGACCATATAAAAATAGCAATGTGTCCCAAAGTAGGCGCAGCCTGTATCTCGGTGACCCAACCATTACACCAAGTTTATAATAATTATGTGGCTTGCTAGCGCTACGTGACAATTTAAAATAGATAAAGACAATAAAATACATAAATTAAATAAAAGCAGTCCAGCAAGAATACATAACACACAAACACACACATACACACACACACACACAGATACATGGAAAAGGCAAAATTAAGTTTTTAGAGATAATATTAAAAACAGTTACAGAGAAAAAGAAGAGTGAAGCTGTGTGTTGTATCCGGGTGTATTATGTGTATTTATAAATATTGATGATATCAAATAATAGTAGGTACACAGATGTAGTCACTTTAAAGATCGGAGTAATGATAATTATGGTAAATAATCTAGTCCGTGTTGCGCGGCGGTTCAGAGGGAAGAGGGCGAGAGACGCTAAGGGTAGCGCCCCGCAACAATCCTCGCCTCATGTTGCACTTAACTAATTTAAATATTAACATGCAACACTAAATCTAAGGTGCGTTTACATATGCAATATGTGACGCCACAGTTTCTTTTAAGTTTAGCAATTTTAGAAAGTGTAGTAGATGATTTGGGATAGCGCCTATTAGACAACAAGATAACTTGTAGGTCCATAGAAAAGAAAACTAAAAACCTAAACTAAAGATATTCCAGGGAAAAATACTTAATACCATTTAGGGGTTATCTAACGCTAAGTGGTTTGTAATAATACAAAAACAAACTTATTTACAGAAAAAACAAAACACAGTAAAGTTCAAAAGGTTAGATGCTATATTCTATGGCTTACATAAGCCACATTTTCTCATTGATTACAAACAAGTTATGTTAACCGGAAGGGCAAAGATTGACCCACTCTATAGAACTTTATTGCAGTGGCGTAGCTACCTCCGTATCAGCCGTACCAATACAGGTCCCAGATTTCAGGGGCCCTGCCCAGGGGCGGATTATGGAGGCTTTTTTTTTAAGTAAGTTATCTTCAAATGACTTCTCTCGCTCTAGGGTGGGGCAAGCAGGCAGGCGTGTCAGACTTTTACAGACTAAATCCTTCATTTGCGTTCTACCGGACGGTCCGCATATTGGTCGCACCTGGGCGTTTCTTCAGCCTAAATCCGCAACAGGAACCTTCCAAACTGACCACGTCCGGTGAAGATCTGCGTCAGGTGGAAGGTGAAGACGCACTCACCACTCCTTAAAGATATGACTTACCACCACATTTGTGGCGGGGCCAACAGCTTATGGAGGCATAAAATTGTAAATTGTTTACAAACTCAAATTCTAATTAATGAGAGGCTCTCAAATTGGCTTGCCGTAACAATTCGGTGCTAGTCAGGCTTACTTCGTAATAAAACCATATTCTTTTTAGGCTTTACCGCAGTCGAGTCAAAATAGGACCCCAATTTTTTTTTTGTAGAAGTACGTCCAGGGGGTCCAGGGGGCCCCCCTGGACGAGCTACGCCACTGCTTTATAGGTAGACAAAAGACATAACAATATTTCAATCAACTCATCCTACGGCTGTCAATTCAATTATCTATCTATTATGCAATTTGAAGAGTGCCGGTGAGACGATGCATTATGTAAGGAACATAGTTTGTTTTTTGTTTTGTTTTTTTGTTTTGTTTCCAATCATATTTCAATAATATGTTATATAACCTCGATTAAGTGCATAACTATATTGTCCGCATAAATTATACTTTGAGCCTTGAGTTTGCTTCGTAAGCCTTCCTAGTGCATCACGTAAAGACTTTTTCACACTGGCGAAGTATATATAACTGGATTGCAAGATTTTTCGGAAGAGTTACCGTGACCCTAGAACGCAACAGGCAACTGAACGAACACAAGTGGGTTTTAATCAGTAACAGTCTGACACTCCCTCTCACTCCACCTTTCAGTGCCGAAGGTGATTTAAGACGATTTTACGCCTCAACGAAAAAAAATTCTTATATCTGACATGACTAGTCAACAGAGAATAACAGTCGCCTAATAATAGAGCCCAGGTTCATTATAAGGCAGCATTAGGTAGCTGACTCATTAAGCTCCTTGTGATCTTCAAAATGAATTTGGAACCACGTCAGCTGTAGTGCCTGTAGAACATGACGGGGCTTCGGAATTATTCAAAAGGGTCTTAAAACCGCGGCCTTAAAACGCAAAGTGCAACTGAAGGAACACGGTGTTTTAGTCGGTAAAAGTTCATTACTCTCTATCGCTCCACCTATGTAAAACGGGACGAGTTGTTTGAAATTTACGACCACAAAAAAAAAAACTGTTGTACCTACCTGCATCTATTTGACTAACATAATACCTAGGCGTATATAGAGAGGGGAGAGTGGGCCGTGTCCACAGTATTGTCTAGCACCCACTAGCCAAAATACTGATAACTTCACACAGGAACGTAAGGGGCCCCGGGCCCACCTAAAAAATAACTCCAGTTACGCCAATGTTTTTTGATGGCATGGCTGGCACAGTGGTTCAGCGATTGCCTGTTGCGCTACGAGTCGCGGGTTCAATCCCAGCACGGAACAAATATTTGTATAGGCTACAGATAGGTGTTCCAGGTCTGGGTGTCATGTGACATGTAAGTTTACATGTTTGTGAACGCACCGACCATACAGGAGTCATTCTTAAGGGGTGACCAGATGGTTGTAAACTAGCGTTCCAACCAAGGTGACCTTGGTTTACGTGTTTGGTTTGTGTTGCGGCTACATGGATGTAAACCACGCGCCAACACGTTCGGTGGTTGAGAAAACGCGCCTCCCAACCAAGGGCGTTGAAGGCCATGGATTACAACTGCTGTCTACACGGATTGAAACTAGCAAGGTCACCTTGGTTGGTCCGTTGGTTTGCAACCATCTGGTCACTCCGGGATTAGCGTTCCAGCCAAGGTGACCTTGGTTTATGTGTTTGGTTTGTGTTGCGGCTACATGGATGTAAACCAAACGCCAACACGTTCGGTGGTTGAGAAAACACGTACGCCTCCCTACCAAGGACGTTGGAGGCCATAGATTACAACTGCTGTCTACACGGATTTAAACTAGCAAGGTCACCTTGGTTGGGGGTTAGTGTGGGGCAAAGTTTAAAAAAATTTTGATTAAGTTATCCCACCAATGTGGACCGAACCTTAACGATTTTTTCTGGTAAGTAATTATTTAAATGTTAAAGTCAAAAAAGATTCGCTAGTCAGTGTGCTAAGACAACAGTGCGATAAACAACGTCTTTTGACCGTTTTAATCTAATAATTGCTTGCTTGGTGAACGGTGCTCTTGAAAACATAAAATAAATAACAGATTACACATTGTATTTTAGTGGTTATTGAGAATTTTAATATTTGAAGATTGTGAGTGTTTATTTTATTTGATATCCTGTTACCCGCAACTTCGTTCGCGTGGAGTTTGAGAACATTGCTCCTCTTTATT
Organism: Mythimna pallens; assembly: GCA_961205895.1. Lineage (NCBI taxonomy): Eukaryota > Metazoa > Arthropoda > Insecta > Lepidoptera > Noctuidae > Mythimna > Mythimna pallens. The sequence continues at coordinate 18,338,363 of OY540845.1, forward strand.
GGAGTAATCTTGTAAAAAAAATTAAGATATCCATTTCTTCCTGCCCTTGTCCTGTTTTATTTGGGGTCGGCGCAACACGTTTTTTTCTTCCATTCTGTTTGTTTTTTTCCATTTTACAGTCCTTTAGGAGTAATTTGCAATAACTCGCTTGCGTTATTGCAAATTACTCCTAAAGGACCGTACTCCCGGGATAAAAAAGTAGCCTATGTGTTATTCCAGTAAGTACATTGTCTACCCGTGTATCAAGTTCCATCGAAATCCGTTCAGCATTTCGAAAGTGAAGAAGACAAACATTACGTACACACCACACACACACACACACACACAATCGAAAACTTTCACCTATATAATATTGATGTGATAGTAATTTCATTAGATTAAACTATATCCATTTCCCTTGTTCGATCTGTTATAACCCTTATTACAAGGCAATAAAGCCTAAATCAGCTTATACTATTAATCAATGTATTTTCAAACATGCTAATGTTGCACTTTTACCTAGTGCTAGTCTATGAAAATAATATGCATTAATTAGTCAGTTAGTCGGTCTTGTAACAAGGCGATTACCTAAAATATTGGTTAGAAATTGGGTTTCGAGTCTTCATGCATAGGTACCTTGACCATGGCACAGAATCAGTAATACTACAAGACCATAGTTCAAGGCTGAGGCTGACCCACTAAAAAAAAACTAAGACAATACATTATCAAACGCTCAACCTTCGTAGCTAAACTCGCAAGTGATTCAAACAATACTAAAATCGAGTTACGAAATTATTCTAATTAGTAGACAGCTCATACTCGTAGGTTCCGATCCTTCTCAATTCAGGTCATGCGAATTAATTATTGTAGATATTTAATTGTCTTTAACCTAGATAAAAAGAGCAGTGGTGGCCGAGTGGTAACGACCCCGACTTACGAGTTGAATTTCGTTGCATTTTTAAAAGAATATATTTAATATAAATGTAATAAAAGTTAAAATAATATTATATAATGTCAAATGGAAATAAAAAAGAGGTCAACCAGGATCAAAATAATAATGGTCTATTTTGTCTTTTATTTAGGTTAGCATAGCATAGTCGGCCTTGTAATGTTCCCACTGCTGGGACTCAGGCCTCCTCTCTAGGAGAGGTAATGGGCCGTAATCCACCACGTGAACCCAGTGCGGGTTGGTGGATGTCACATGTGTTCGAATTTTTGGTTCTAGGACATGCCGTTTCCACACGATGTTTTCACCGTTTTAAGAGCAGTGGTTATGATATAAATTACACAAAGTAATGCGCCTGGCTGGGAGGTTTGAACCCGCGATACACTACACAGCGCAGCAGCCAATCGCTCGACCACTGCACTACGCCAACCGTAACGCCAAGGCTACGCGCGCGCTTCAGAGTGATCGGTAATGCAAATCTCTACAGGCGGCTAGTATCCACTTATCTACCATCAGGCGAGCCATCTTATTCCCTACTCTATGGCATAAATGTCAAGGGTACAAGAACTAGAGAAGTCACACACAGCTCACTGAATTGTTTTTAAGAAGTCAATGGTCGCTAGTTCCGTTCAAGAATCATAATTCCGTAGTCTATAATAGGTGTGTGTAACTCTTTACTGAACCGACGCACTGTTCCGAATCATTTTAGTGTTCCGAATGATTGGAACAGCAGTAATGTTTTAAATGTACCATTTGGATTCGTAACGATTCATAATAGTCAGTGTCTGTATTTGTATCTTTTGAGTCGTTGTTCCAAATAATCAGTTTGTGTCTTTGAGCCGTTGTTCCAAATGTTCTGTTTGTATCTTTTGAGCTGTTGTTCCAAATAATCCGTTTGTATCTTGTGAGCCGATGTTCCAAATGTTCCGTTTGTATCTTGTGAGCCGATGTTCCAAATGTTTCTTTTGTATCGTGTGAGCCGATGTTCCAAATGTTCCGTTTATATCTTTTGAGCCGATGTTCCAAATGTTCCGTTTGTATCTTGTAAGTCGATGTTCCAAATGTTCCGTTTATATCGTGCGAGCCGATGTTTCAAAAAATTCAAATGTGGAGACTAGTCAATATAATGGCAGTGACTTACTGAGTTCTAGGTCGTAGGATCGAACACAGACAAGTACTTTACTTTCTGTAAATTATTTCACTATAGTAGTGATAACTACTCTAAAAGCAGTGAAGTAAAGGTCATATCCTGGAACCAAAAAGAAGACTTCCAGCAACCCGTACAGTATTCACATGGTGGAGGAACCTCTTCCTTTCATATCTGTGAGAGGGAGAAGGGCTGAGTACTAGACGTGGAAACATAACAGGCTAATTATTGAATTCGGGATTTCCGAAAGAGTTTCTATATGCCCCTACGCAAAGGGCAACTGAATCTCAAGCTCTACCCTAGAGCGCGAGAAGACATTTAATGACCTCTGGGTATTAAGACTTTTAGAGCCATTGCTTTTGCACCATTTCTATGATGAGGCTCCCAAGATAGATGACCTAAAAATACAATGAAGTGACTGCAGCGTCTAAGGTCAATGTTCATGGGTAATAAGGTCACGGCAGGTAGTATTGCGTGTGTTAGTCTGATGGCCATAAGCACAGACAGAGTTAGCTAATCCTACGTGATCACTAAAAGATTGATTACTGAAGAGGGACTTACTGTCAGTTGGCCTCACTTTTGAAAGCAAGCCATTGTACCTGTCTAGCTACTGGCTAGTAGCCAGTCATTGTACATTTTTTTCTACTCTCATTCTTTCTCATTTCCTCGACGTAACAAATAACTCTACCTACTTTCTACATAACATATAATAAATGCCAATAACGGACATATTTTACTGACTACCCTCTCTCTCTCTTTCCAGACATGATCGTCGCCGAAGCTTGGAAAGCAAGCTACCTCTACTGGGTTTTCCCAGTCCTCATCATCACAACAGTGTTCGCGATACTCGGTCTTTTCGGAGTCATCTTCGCGATCAGGCTCTTCGCTAAATACACCTGTGGACAGTACCGTAAGCCCACTAGAATGGATGGGAAGACGGTAATAGTGACCGGCTGTACCGGTGGCATTGGGAAGGAGACTGCTAGGGAGCTGGCTAAGAGAGGAGCCAGGGTCATCATGGCTTGCAGGAATTTGGAGGCTGCTGAGAAAGTGAAAGGTAATTGTTTTTTTTTATTCTCAAGTAGGTACATTATTTAGAAATGGTAAAGTTTGGAGCTTTATAAGATATTATGGAATGATAAACCATTGTTCAGCCGCAATTGAGGAGAGCCTCAGTAAGAATTAAGCTCGATGAACGCCATAGTTGACCATTTAATAGATACCTAAATGGGTCAAAATGGATTTGAGACAGTGGCATAGCTAGCCCTAAAGTGACCCTCTATAATGAAATGGGCGCCATTTTTATCCGACTGCGGAAAAGCCCAAAAGGGATATCGTTTTCATCACGAAATAGGTCCATCTAGGACCAAAATGTTACGGCAGGCCCATTTTGTGAGCCATTTTACGATTTAATGTTCCCTTAACTCGAGGCCTCTGAAATCTGAAACGATACTGCTGAAACGGCGGTAACTATAGTTACCGATAGTTTACAGATTAGTGCAATTGAATATACCTAGTAAGTAGGTTCCATACGTAAGTAGGTACTAACCTTAACTTTAATATTCCAGCTGATATCATCGACACAACAAAGAACACGAAAGTTCTTGTCAAGAAACTGGACCTCAGTTCCTTCGCATCCATCAGGGAATTCGCCGAAGACATCAACAAAACTGAGACAAAACTAGACGTCTTGGTCCATAACGCTGGTTATGCAGATACCTTCAAGAAGAGGAAGACGGTTGATGACCTGGAAATGACCATGGAAACCAATCACTACGGTCCTTTCCTGCTAACTCATCTACTAATAGATTTACTAAAAAAAAGTGCCCCATCAAGAATTGTGGTGGTGGCTTCGTCCTTGTACCGTCTTGCCGCGTTCAACACAGAAAACCCAAATCCAGTTGACACTATACCAGGGTATCTCTACTATGCTTCTAAGGAGGCAAACATACTCTTCACAAGAGAACTAGCTCGAAGACTGGAAGGTACAGGCGTCACCGTCAACTGCCTCCATCCAGGACTGATTGAAACTGGAATTTGGAGCTCCGTACCTGCTCCATTAAATTGGTGCCTGTACCCAATAGTCAAATGCTTCTTCAAGAAACCCGAACAAGGTTGCCAGACCACTGTAATGTTGGCTGTTGACGAAAACCTTGAGAAAGTATCTGGAAAGTATTTCTCAGATTGCAGAGAAAGTTCATTGTCTAGTTCAGTTAGCAATATGAGCAGAGCTAGGAAGGTTTGGGAGATTTCTGAGAAAATGGTTAAGTTAGGCGAAGACGATCCTAGGATTTAGTGCTCATTTGAATGGAGCAAGACAATACCTAATGAGCACGTACAAAATGAAAGCTTAAGGGTGCCCTCGAAATTCGAATTTTTGAAGGTTTTTTTCAGCTCAATATTGGAAGGTATAGTAACAAAAAAATATATTTGCGTAATTATAGTTATGTATTTAAACAACTATACTCATTAAAACCATCATCATAACTGTCTATGGGCTGAATTCACCAATAAAACTAATCGCGTTTTAACGTTTGGCTCGCATCAGTGACGGATTAACCCTTAATCAAATTAAGCAATTGCCTAGGGCATCACGTCTCGGGGGGCACCAGAAGAAGCACAAAAAAATCCGTCCTTAGGGCATCAGGTCTCACTCTCATATCACCAAAAAAAGTTTCTAGGTCTAATTTGAAAATTCGCAGGTTTAAAGTTGACATAGAGTCTGACCTAGAGTCATAACACCGCTTCCGCTTGCCCACTCGCTGTCCGCTAGTGCATTCGATAATTCAAAAGCACCGGAATTGCGATCGGCCCATCAGAAACCACCCTTACATCGCGCCCCCCCCCCCCCCACAAATCTGTGTCAATCTAATGTTTTTTTTTTTGAGCAATTGTGCCGGCTGGCTTCTATGCATACGTAATAATAGGGGTTAAAGTATGAAATTGCCGTTTTATTTTGAGATTTTTGAGTGAATCTTTTGTCACATTGTAGGTACCTATGAAGTCCTTCCTTTAAAAAAAAAACTTTTACCAAAAATAATAATAATAACCGACTACACTAAAAAAAAACACTAAAAGAATCAAAATAACTGTTGGTGTTTCTCGGTATTTCTTGTGTCTTATTTAACACCAACTTCCGAAATTACTATTCTTTTAAGTTTTTTATTTCAAACTTTTTAGTTGCGACACACTTATAACCAGAGTGTCTATTCTCATGATAATTCCAATTAACCCAAACACTGCTAGGTTACATTGTTTTATTATGAAGTTCCTGTGTCTACCTTCTACCTTCCGGCTCCATCATCAGATCAGTTCGATAGTACCTTATAGCCAAAGTGCATCTCATGACAATTCCAATAAGCCCAAACACGGCGAGATTACATTGATTAATTACGGAGTTTCAGTGCCTACCTTCTGGCCCCATCATCATCATTAGTTCACTTCGATGATATCATTTTCAAAATAACTATTCAGAACCATTTATTTATTTGTTTTATCATAGTCGCTTAACTATCTTCATTGTGATATCTATGTGAGTATGAAGGTCCGTTGGCCATTTCTGGTCTTCTTCATCAGTTCCACTTCATCAAATGTTACTTTTTGATTGTAAATGCTTAAGTTCTCGATGAAAATACCAAAATCTATATGGTTGCCTGTAATATTTGAGGAGTTCCCTCGATTCCTCATGGATCCCATCATCAGAACTGGATTTTAAAAAAATAGGACCAAAAAGTATTTTGACTGTAAATGCTTAAGTCCTCGATGAAAATACCAAAATAACTATATGGTTGCCTATAATATTTGAGGAGTTCCCTCGATTCCTCATGGATTCATCATGAAACCTGGATTTTGAAAAAAATAAAACCAATCTGGAAGCATAACCTCTAAAAGGAAAAAAAAAATGCCAATCGGTCTATAAACGACGGAGTTCTAAAGTAACAAAAATAAAAAATAAATAAATAAAATACAATCGAATTGATAACCTCGTGCTTTTTTGGTAGTCGGTTAAAAAATGTGCAACATTCGATTATCGACTTTCAGTTGTTTTTTATTCAGCTTAGACAAGAAAGATGGATTCTTCGAAAATTCGAGTAATTTTTGAATACGAGTTCCGACGCGGATCTAACACGGCAGAAACAGCTCGCAATATCAATGTTGTGTTTGGAGAGGGGACTGCTAAAGCACGCACCGTGCAATTTTGGTTTAACGCTTTCGTGATGGAAACTTGAATTGAAGAACGAAGCACGTGGAAGACCGCCCACACAGGTGAATATCAATGAATTGAAAGAGATGGTGGAAGCCGATCCGAGCCAAACTACCTAGGAATTTAGCGGCATGGTGTAACGTTACCTTACCAACTATAGAAAAATATGAAAAATGGGTGCCTCGTGATTAGACTGATCTGCTGAAAGAAACACGTGTTTCCTTGTTGAATCGATACAGAAATGAAGGAATATTGGATCGAATTGTGACATGTAATGAAAAGTAGATTCTTTACGATGACCGTAAGCGAAAAATGCAATATCTGACCCCAGGTCAAATGCCGCAACAGTGTCCTAAAGCAAAGCTTACCAATAATGTGTTTTGGGAACACATTCATAATGCGTGCAGTGCAGCTAAGGAGTGGAATTCCCTGCCGGAGTCTGTGTTCCCTGATAGCTACAACCTAGGGGTCTTTAAGTCAAGAGTGAATAGGTTACTTCTAGGTAAGCGTGCTCCATCGTCGGCCACATCATCGCTTACCATCAGGTGAGATAGTGGTCAAACGCAAGCCTATCAATAATAATAAAAAAATAAAAAGATAATCGTAACTGTTTGGTGGTCTCAGCATGGTGACATTCACTATAGCTTTCTTTGATCTGGTCAAGCAATAACGGCAGATGTCTACTGTGCCGAACTCCGGAACAACGATAGCAAAACTAGCAGTGAAACAGCTCCGACTCATGAAGCAATCTTCACCAATATTGCTCCACGATAACGCGAGACCTCATACAGCACGAGACACCATTTTAACTCTACAGGAACTGCAATTAGAAACCATTCGTTACCCTCCGTATTCACTAGACCTTGCTCCAACGGACTACCATTTTTTGATGATTTGGACAATTTTCTACTTGATAAAAAGTATTCTTCTCAGGAGGCAGTACAAAATGCATTCACACAGTTACAAAATACTTTTACACAGTTTGTCGAATCTAGATCATCAGTTCTATTGGAAAGGCATAAATGACCTTCCTATTAGATGGCAACAATTTATAGATAATAATGGTATTTTGATTAAATAAATATGTTAAATGAAAAAAGAAAAAAATATATTTTCAGTTCAAATCGGCAATTTCATACTTTAACCCCTAATAAATAAATTATGCTTAGGTTTTTATTGTTGTCGCACCTACTCCACTTCTAAGGTACGTTACATCTCATCACCTTATTTTACTAATGTTTTTAGGCGGACCGATTCTAGTTGACATACGGATAGGGGGGCCCACAGGCGTAGATTGCTTAGGGCATCAAGTAGTCTTAATCCGTCACTGGCTCGCATAATCGCGTTTAGCCGCTGTCACTTGTAAAAATACAACAACAGATAAATACAGATAAGTGACACTAGTGACAGTGGCTAAACGCGATTATACGAGCCAAACGTTAAAACGCGATTAGTTTTATTGGTGAATTCCGCCCTTACTTGAGATATGGTAAAACGTTTTTGTTTTTATTAAAATGGCCACATTTATAGAATTTCGCATTTTAACTTATAATAACTGTATTGCTTTAAGGGAGGTATTGAAAGTCGTTTGTATTGCATTCCTGTTTCCTCCTGTTGATTCATCAAAACTTAAGTTACAAATAGTCACTTTGTAATGTAAAATTGTATCGATTTGCTTTCTGTTTTAGCATTATTTAATTTAATCTACAAGAAAGTACGAAGTATACGATTGAGTATTTTTTAATGTTTAATTATTAAAGTTTTTTTTTTAATGTGTGTACCTTTTTTTTTTGACCTACAAAAATGCATATTCAAATAAAATATCGAGCTATCTATTAACTTTATTAATAAGTATATACTAAATGGATGAATGGAACAATAGTAACGGCTAATGAACATTTTAATCGCGTAGGACTGGTTGTTGTGGCGACGCTTGGGGTAGGCCTGTTTTAACGTTCCAGTAGCCCACTGGAATCTTCGGAAGAGTAAAACATAGGTGGGTTTTAGTCAATAAAAGTCTGACAATGCCCTCCTCTCGCTACATTCAGAGCAGGAGAAGTTATTTGAGGATTTCCTGTTACAAAAGATATGGGAAGACTTATGTCTTATGACTTATGAGCAGTGGACGTCTTTCGACTGGAATGATGATGATAAACTTTTAAGTTATTTGTACTAATTTAAGTTTTTAATTGCAATTGGTTACACGTTTTGGCTATATTACTCAATATACATAATAGCGAAGGACTGTTTATTAGCGGTAAGTAATTTACTTCCGTGACACAGAGGTGCCAGATGTACAATGTCTTAAGTTCCAAAAGGGCTCCCTGACACGGACAGGTTAGAGTAGAGTAAGCGAGCAAAGCAAGTGTTCGAAGCCCCCGTTACCCTTTCGTGTTAGATTACTTTAAACCTCACAGATAGAAAAAGGAGGCCCTCTGTCACTCTACCCAAGCTATTTGAAATCAGCTATAATTTTCTATAATACTTCATGAATCCATTCTGACGTATTAAATATTCTAAGGGCAAAAATAAATACAAGTGCTTGTAAGTATAATAAAATAAAATAGATTGTAATTCTCTTTATTATTCGAGTGTTCATACTACTCACAAAATGGTAAAAAATAATATTATACCTAAGGTGGAGTCTAGATGGTATGACGATGGAACCGAGGGAACTCTACAACTAATAGTTATTATAAGTGATAGACACAATAAATTATGTACAAAAGTGGAAAATAAAATATAAATAAGTAAAAATAACTTCATAAAAACAAGCTTTTAATGAACTAAAAAGAGTATAAAGTACTAAGTAAAACTAACAATACTCATAAACATAGAACTTAATATTTTTTTAAAGCTTGTAACATCTTTCTTACACTTAAGAAAACACTGGACTTTAAATATTCTTCTTAATTTTAACTGATTTTTATTAGTCTAGCAAATCAAACTGGTCTAGGAAAGTGTGGTCTACACCTAATGCAGTCCCAAGACTTTCCCGCGGTTTTCTTGAAGGAGGTTCGTCATCAAACCATAGCGGATCCAAATAGTCCGCAGACTTCTTCTGTAGCACACTGCAACTTGGACTCAATAGATCAGGCAATAAGACCCTATTTGCAGTAAATACGTCTATGTTAACTGTGTTAAGATTTTCTTTTTCTTCTACTATAGTTTTGATTTCATTTCCATCTTCTGTACTTTTATCGCACGGCAGTACGCTTGCTCTGACTTTTTTAAACCTATTGATAATTTTCTCTAAAGAACTTGTTTTTCTAATTAAATGTGTACTGGTTTTGGGCGTTTCAGTCTTAGTGTCTTCCTTTTCTAGAATATCTTCTTGCAGTTTCGGCACATTTAGATCGGAAAAATGTGCTTTATTTGAATCTTCATGAAGATTTGTCGAAACTTTGTCCGGTTCAGGAGTTACAGTTATAGTCGGCAGACTGGTGGCATCAAATATTTTTCTGTTACTTTCTAGACGCATAACACCTTCGGGAGTTCCATAACTATTATCACTTTCTAGCGCCAAGATGCCAGAAACTTCGAGAAGTGGACCGTCTTCTTGCATGACAGACAATTTTCTCGGAATGGGGATCTTAGACCTCCTTTCTCTGTTCTCAAAGAGGTTCGGTGACGAATGACTTCTGAACAAACCATTGCTATCCGTTGAAGCCAATGATTCATTAAACAATCCACCTTTCTTAATATTAACATTGTCGGGTCTCTCAGTTTTGTATTTAAACTTTTTGGAACTGCTCGACTTTTTAGTCGACAATAATCTCAATATCTGTTGTTTTGTAAAGCCTGTGGAACATTCCGCAATAGTTTCGTTGTTTTTATAGTTAGTCTGAGATAGTACTGACGCGTTGAAGTTCTGTGTTACATTAGAACGGTCATAGGAACTAATGCGACATGACACGAGACTCTTTAAGAAATCATCTCTCGGTCTTTGGCAAGATGGAGCGACGAGTAGCGACCGTGACTGTGGTTTAGCAAAAACACTGGCTCTTTTACGCAAGGTAAATTGATGTTTGGTTATGTTGAGTGGTGTGAAAGTGTCAAATATAACTTGAGATTGCAGGTCTTTGCCCATCTTCAGGTCAGCGAGGTCAGGTAATGGTGGTATATCAGAGAATAGCGATATTGACTGGTCATATGATGTTTGTGTTGGCTGGAAAAGTAAATTGGATAATTAAAAAAGTATAAAATATCAGTGTTATTGATACATCAAGCATCCGTTACTCAAATAAGCTAATATCATCAAGAGGTAAAATTGTTTTTTTTTTAACCCTTGAACGCCAAGCGCAGCGCATGGTAATATGCTCTCTACGCCAAGTCTTTTATTTGCTATTAAAAACCTACAAAATGCTAGTAAATGAATACTACATAGATCAAGCTTAATATTAGTTTAATATTAAGTGACATACAAAATTTTTTTATAGAATTTTTTTTTAAATAATATTTTTACCTAGCATAGCATAATCAGCCTTTTATAATGTTAGCACTGCTGGGACTAAGGCCTTCTCTCATGGAGAGGGAATGGTCCGTAATCTATACCACGGGGGCCCAGTGTGGTTTGGTGGACGTTCCATGTCTTCGAATTTTTGTTTCTAGGACATGCCGGTTTCCTCACGATGTTTACCTTCACCGTTTTGAGAGCTAATAAAAAAGAAATTAAACAAAGTAATGCGCCTGGATGGGTTTGAACCCGAGACTTAAAACCTTTTTTTTACTTATTTTCTATAATATCAGTCATTATAACGCATGCAAAACGAAGCACATCTATTTGTCGCTTAAAAATGTCGACGGCGTTCTAGCGCCCGATTACGTTTGTCGTTTGTAAGCGTCAATGGCGTCAATGGCGTTCAACGGTTAAGAGATAAAATATGAGGTAATCTCATGAATGAACTAATCTATACTATAATCGAGTATAGTAGGCTACTAGGATTAAAAATCCTAGAAAATACACGGTTCCCAGAGGAAATGCCACATAGACAAAGCAATAGGTAAAAGTTAGAATTAAGTTATTTAAGCCTGATTTTGCCCATCAAACCATATAAATAATTACAATAAAAAAACATTGTCATCCATCGTTAGATTAAGCGATTAAGCAATTGGCTGCTGCGCTGCGTGTTGCAGTTTCGATTCTGCACAGAACAAATTTTTGTATAGCCTACAGATAAATGTTCCGGGTATTTAATTTACTTCATCACCACTGCTCTCATAACAGTGAAGGAAGACATTGTGAGGACACTCGAAGACATGTGACATTCACCAACCTGCACTGGGCCCGCGTGGTGGATTACGGCCCATTTCCTCTCCTTGGAGGCCCGAGTCCTAGCAGTGGGAACATTAAAAAAGGCTGATAATACTATTATGCTAACTAATAATAATAATGACCTGGAGAGGTTCCTGGGAATCCAAAGGTGTACAGGAATGCTTATTGTGGCAATGCTTGGGAGAGGCCTATGTCCAGTAGTGGACTTCTTTGAGCTAAAATGATGATGATGATGATGAATTAAAACTCACCTGAAGTCTAGCTTCCGCATTCATCACTCTATCCAACAGTATCTTCATAGCAGATACAATTTCTGCAAAGTTCCGTCTCCCACCATCCAAGTACTCATTAAACTTGTATATTTCATTACCAATTTCAGCATTTTTTAGCATAAATCCTATTGAAATAAGAAATGCCCGGATAAGGTTGGGGAAACTCAATTTATCATCTTTCGTAATATTTTTCAGAATGTACTTCTGTTCACTATTGACTTGGTTTTGTAATTCTTTCGTACAAATGTAGTCTGTTTTCGGATTGTACTCTAGTGTGAATGAACTTCTTGGTGCTTCACCAGTTTGTCTGGCTACGAGCATTTCGGTGGCATTACGAGTCTCTCTACAACTTTCAAGGAATGGTTTCATTCTTATGTCCCAATTATTTTCCATTTCTGTGATTTTGTCATCCGTTTCAATTAAGTAATCATCAAAAAAAGAGCATGGTTTGTTGACATCTTTAATTTTTAAAATTTCTGCTGTCATAATCTCATCTACTTCATGTGTTTTCAAATAGCCATCAACTATTTCATCTAAATACCTTTGAGGGTTAAGTTCAGCCATTTTATTCTCCATTTCAGTTATTTTCTTGCGAAACAACTCAGCTATTTTCTCTATAGCTGCTCTTTTCTTCATAAAGTTTGAAAATTTTACAGATATTTTTACTGTTTCTTTTTCAATATTGTCAATAAAATCTTCATTTTTTGCCTTGTAGGCTTCAGTTGTGTCATTGTACAGCTTCTTTTGGGTTTCATTAACCATCTTAGTCATCAGCACTCTTTGGACAGCGAGTTGCGACATTTGGAATATCAACATGGTGACTTTATAGCATCCTGGGTTGACTAGGTAAGAGGACATGACTGGCGCCAACAAACCTTTGTTGCTGCAGTCGCTAATAAAGGTTGACAGCTCATTTCTGTATGCTCTTTCAGTCTTAGTATCATATAGTGGCCATGGCAATGAACTACAAGCCTGCGAATCGATTATTGACACCAAATAGTGAGACAGATGATTAAAGAAGTTTTGAGTCGGTTTTTCCAATGCATTCTCCTTGAATATCAGTCTACTGAGCTCGGAAGGCATTTGCTGCAACTTGCTCAGTATTCCCAAGTTCAAAATAGTCTCCTTCTTGAATGTGACCACAAGGTCTCTTTGCATCGCTATTGTAGCCATATTAAGCACTTTATTTTCACATTTATGCACTTTACACAGTATTTATAGCTTTCAATTCATTTTTAGTTTGTTGTTGTTGTAACCACGTAGAAACCGTTGAATTCATAAATCAATTCAAATTGAAATGTCATTTTTTTACATTGATGCCACGTAGTGTTGTACAGTTTCTGATGAATGGGAATCGACTATGGAATGACAGAAATAATAAAGATAACGAAACAAAATATGCGAAAATTTCATGTTGTTTAGTTCATAGATAGTTGCACTTGCAAGTTGTCCAAAAAATTGAGTTTTAGCAGATAATTTTAATTTTTATTATAACGCTGTATTTTTTTAATGCTGGGCAAAGGCCACTTTCATAATTATCCTTTAAGTAGGTTAAACGTTACCTTATAGGCTACTTTATATCTCTATACAACATCAACTGCTGCCAGCGGCCTCATCCACGTGATAGTTGAAAATTATCACAAAGTAAGATATTCTCAGAATAAAAATATCCTACGTGCTATGCTATTCCTGGACATGGCCTACTCGTGTATCAAGTGTCATCTCAACCCATTCAGCCTCCTGAGCGTGACGAAGTATCAGATATACAGACACATACACTTACAAACATTCAATTTTTTTTTATTTCGACATTCTAATAAAATAATGATAATTGGAAATGGCAATCAGTTTTATCAAGTCTTTTTTGAAAACTAAAATTTTTTGATAAAAGGCCTTGAACTAAGTTTATAAAATAAAGTAAAGTAGCGCCTCGAATTACGAGTTGAGTCGCAAATTGATGCATCGATGAAGATGGGGTTTGGGTACAAAATCTGTATATTTTAGTCGATACCAATGGCGTAAGATAAGTTTTGTCGATTATTCTCGACACGTAACTATATTCCGTTTAAAAACTTGATAATTATGGGTTTAATTTACAATTTTCTAAAATGAATTGATTTGTTTTTGAAGATAAGTTCTAGCTTTTCTCACGTATGGACAAAAAAACTTAAAATTAACAAATAAACCACCATGATTGCCTCATATTGGGTAAAACTCGTATTAAAAATTGCTGAATCAACCGAATATTTCTGAACGAATTTGTCGCAACGTTTCGTTACACGTTATGAAATTATTGAAATATAATTTAATGCAATTGTTTTATCTAATCTCAACGTAAATTGCAGCAATAATCACAAAAATTGGAAGTTATTTCAAAAATAGTCAATTGCGGACTTCAAGAGTTCCAAAAATAATTCGATGCAAAATCAATATTGTTTTTGTTTGCGTACGTAACACGAAGCATTCTAACCTCAAAAACATTTCTTCACATTTCTTCATTATCGGGGGAGCAAACAAAACTCACGTGTTTGTTTCTCCCCGAAAAATGAAAATAAATTGAAGTAAAATCAACCAACAATGGTGCGTAATGTCCTTATTTCATAAATTTGCAATGAGTGAAGGCAGTTAGTGATAAAGTTTTTGTGTTATTTCAGAGTAAGTTGTATGTATTGTACGAACACAGCGCGGGCTTCGCGCTGTTCAAAGTCACCGAATTTGAGGAGCTTGCTGCCTTCTTGCCTCAAGTTGAAGAGTCTGTGACTGACTTGCAGCGGTTCAACTCAGTCGTGACGCTAAGTGGCTTTCAGCCTTTCAAATCAGCGGTGGTCGCTTTGGAAAATATCAATGCGGTGTCGGAAGGTTAGTACCCGCGTGTTTTTAGTTTATGTCCACATCAACCATACTTTGTAAATAAATTGTGATGAGAACATGGTATTTATTGAGAAAAGACCACCTTTTGCTTAGGAAAACTAAATAATAGTAGATTCTCCGGATTGATTCTATTTTCTTATACTTTCCAATGTATTCCTTCATAAGATGGTTTTTTTTTTTAATTGATCCAGAAAAAAATATTTAAAATATACAAAAATATTTATTTAGTGGGGTTCAACACTAAACCAACTGTTTAAATATTAAAATGGGGTTGTTTATGCAATATTTCCTGTTTACCACAATCTAAACATGGGTCTAAACAATGTCAGTAACACTGATGAAATTTGTTTTGATGAATATGGCCCTTAACCTGTTGGTTTATTTCTCCTTTTATAACTCATTATTAAGTTATAATCATTTTTATCAAGTTAAACACTTGTATATTTTCAAATATAGTTTTTCAAGTTAGTTCAATAGATCACAGCACAATTAGCTTTTGTGTGTACATTTTCATAATTTTCAACCAGGTATACTCCCAGAAGACCTGAACCTTTTCCTGGAGGGGGCGCTTCCGAAGCGCAAGAAGCGCAGCAAATGCACCCTTGGCGTACTAGACCCCAAGCTGGGGGCAGCCATCAGCGAAGCGCTGGAAATTCCCTGCTCACATACTGGGGCTGTTCCAGAGATTCTGAGAGGTAAGGCACTTAAAGATAGATGCAATAATTTTTCAGCGATCAAAAGTGCAGTTGCACTCTACTAATGCAGAATTAGATAAAATTTATTTATAGTAAAAGTTCAATTGTATATGTCATGGCCAGATCATAGAAATTGATCACTTCATGAAATGGCCAAGTAAAACTGGCCAGATTGTTTTAAACGTTAAAGTTTGATGATATTTCAATCTTTGTTCGCCCTTTTTTCTTTAGACGTTTTGTTATCATTGAAATCCTAAATCAATGATATCTTAAATCAATGATTGTCCAAATGAGGATTGACATAATTATCATCTAATGTTAATGTTTATACAATCTGGCCAGTTTTAGTTTGCCATATTATGAAGTGATCAATTTCTATAATCTGGCCACGGCATATACAACTAATTTATTCTGTACTTTAGATTCTATGCTACAAATTTAATCAGTCCTGAACAATTGACCAACTTGTACAAAGAAATTTCAGACATTTCTGCATTGGAAGAGTGCAATAGCACTTTTGACCTCTGACTGTAGATAATTAATAATTTCAACTGTATAAGTCCTATTATCATTGTTGAAAAATTGTTGGTGATAACCAGATGTCTCAGTTTGGTAACAACAGCGTGAAAATTTTATGAACATTCTCTTAAAGCTCATCAACATCCTCCTTATTCCAAATTATTATAGACCATAAACTATTTGTTGCCATTAATAGTCTTATCTTATCTTGTTGTGGGGCTAGGCCAGAGCACTTCAACCCTTCCGGATTTATTGTGCTATTCCCCTCCCATCTACTCAACCCCTAGCCCTCCGTACACCTTCTTCTTTTGTCCCAGTATAGCCTTGATGGGGCTGAACCTGTAGTCCTCTGGTCTTGGAAATGGTTGGCCCAGATACTCTAGTCTTTTGGAGCATAGTGCTGCACAGTCGCACAGCAAGTGTATTCTCCTCTGCATCTCCACAGATCCTGCAAGTCGGGTCGCTTGCTAGTCCCATGTTGTGGAGCTGTTTGTTGGTGGCATAGTGCACCGTGAAGACTCCTGTGATTTGCCATCAGTAGTCAATCAATCGTCATCATCTGTAGTCACCTAGAGTCACACTCAAATCTTATTTAAAATTTTAAAATAGCTAGTCTAATTTTTGCTTGTTTAAACACAGCAACCTCTGGAAACTCTGAAACAGATTGGGAAGAATCTTTCTGTTTGGGATAGCCAGATTTATGATATTTAGGCTATGTAACATTACTACAACCTAGAAACATGCAGCAGTAACTAAAGACACTGGTGAAACTACGGGGACAGCCAGTCTTCAATAATAGCACACTTTGATCTATTGCAAGTGTCCTCATTCCACTTGTGGTAATAATAGTAGTGCATAACAAATGCAGTTATATCCACACATGTGCCTGATTAATATGTGTAATGTGTATGAAATTCTCTGCTACAAACATTGCCATGTTTATTGTTTATTATATTTTTTAGGGTTATGTACCCAAAGGGTAAAAACGGGACGTTATTGCTATCACTCTTCTGTCCGTCTGTCTGTCACCAGGCTGAATCTCATGAACCATGATAGTTAGACAGTTGAAATTTTGATGTAGTTCTGTTGTCGCTATTACAAGAAATACTAAAAACAGCATAAAATAAATATTTAAATAGAGCTCCCATACAACAAACGTGATTTTTTTTGCCGTTTTTTTTTTTCTTTTACGGTACAGAACCTTTCGTGCTCGAGTCCGACTCGCACTTGGCCGAACCTCAAAAGGAAAAATCGGAACCCATAAAGGATCACTTTGTTGTCCGTCCGTCTGTCTGTCTGTCAAGACCTTTTATCTCGGGAACGAGTGGAGGTATCGAGTTGAAATTAAAACCTTAAACTCAGGTCTGCGGTCCCTTGAAGGTGTGAAAAAAAAACTTCTCAGTTAACAAAAAAAAAGATACGGCTGTTTATATCGCTAAAAACGTGTATTTCGACACTAGGGTACTTCCCGTTGACCTTGAATTCTGAAATTTGGCATGAAGCAAGGTCTCATAGCACGAGTATAGGAAAAAATCTGAATACTGTAAATTTGTAGTTACGTCACAAAAAAACCTTTTTATGCGATTCGGAAAATTTTCGTAACTCAATACAGACAAACGGACAACAAAGTGATCTTAAAAGGGTTTTTTCCTTTTGAGGTATGAAACCCTAAAAAATAAGACACCCTCATCTATGTATATATGTGTAGTCCGCAACACCACGTCTAAAGCGCGTACTTTGTGTGCAGGTGGGACAAATGCGTCATTCTATCCACCCTAGTTCCTCAGGAAGGGTCAGCAGCACCTTGGTGTTGCTGGCCATTTCGCGGTGATTATCTGGGTTCTCGAAGTACTTTGCCCTGTACCCAGCTACCACTGGGCAGCTTAGATGCAAATGAGCTGATGTCTCGCCATGCAGGCTCTGCAAAATGGGATGTCTGTAACTTCTATGACAGAGAGGAGCTTATTAAGGGACTTATAGTCAGTCTACCATCTCACCATATTTGTTCTTTTCCTAACAGGTATCCGCCATCACTTCCATTCCCTCATCAAGGGTCTAACCCTGAAGGCATGCAGCGTGGCACAGCTGGGTCTGGGCCACTCGTACTCCCGAGCCCGGGTCAAGTTCAACGTCCACCGAGTAGACAACATGATCATACAGTCGATCGCACTGTTGGATCAACTGGACAAAGATATTAATACGTTTTCTATGCGGATCAGGTAAATATCATACTAATAGTATAAAGACGAAAGTTTGTGTTTATGTGTGTATGTTTGCCATTTCTTTACACTTGAACAGCTTAACAGATTTAAATGAATGAAAGTGGGATGTGGGTGGACCATGTCTTTAAATAGTTTGACTGGCCTGTTGGTTTAGTGGTTAGTGCCCCTGACTGCTGTGCCAGAGGTTGTGGGTTCGATTCCCACCCAGGACAAATGTTTATGTGATGAGAATAATCATTTGTTCTGTGTCTGGGTGTAGTTTATCAGTTGTCTAGTACTCATAACACAAGCTCTCCTTAGCTTGGGACTAGACGGCGTTGTGTGATAGTTGTGTGAATATTATATTATATTAGTTATAATATTACGAGACAGAAGCCACTAGCAAAATGTAGTAGATAATATCGAACTTTTTAGGGAAGTACATCGTAACAGTATGATAATATCGTTCTAAAAATATAAAGACTTGTTATTTATACATTTACTAATCTATTAGAATGGGCACTATTGGCATATTATATATATAATTGATACTTTTTCATTAGGAAAGAAAAAACCTCTTCAGCGAAATTGAAAGAATACCCTATTGAAAGCAGTTGTCTAGTACTCATACCACAAGCTCTGCTTAGTTTGAGACTAGATGGCGTTGTCTGATACTTGCGCTAATAACGTCACCAACAACAAAAAATTAAACTTCAATCTATCTTTTTATAGAGAATGGTACTCCTACCACTTCCCAGAGCTGATCAACATTGTCCCTGAGAACCAGTTATACACCAAGTGTGCGGAGTACATCAAGGACAGGAAGTCATTAAGTGAAGAATCAGTGGAACCCCTGACAGAGATCCTCGGGGACTCGGAGAAGGCCCAGGCTATCATTGATGCCTCTAAGATGTCCATGGGAATGGATATCTCGCCTGTTGATTTGATTAATATACAGATGTTTGCGGGAAGAGTGGTTGCGCTCAGTAATTATAGGTAAGGCTTCAAAATATGTTTTCATTATTATCTTCCTGCCCTTTTCCAATATTACTTAGGGTCGGCGCAACACGTCTTATTCTTCCATTCTGTCCTATCTCCCGTCACACTGATTAAATGATTTAGTTGTCAAATAATATCAACCAACTGGTATTAGATTTGTTTTCTAAAACAACTGTAAATCTTTTAGTTATTAACCAAAACCCTCAACCTACAGGAAGCAGATATCAGAGTACCTGCACACTAAGATGGAGTCCGTGGCTCCCAACCTGACCACGTTGGTTGGTGACCAGGTCGGCGCGCGGCTGATCTCCAAGGCTGGCTCGCTCACGAACCTCGCCAAGTATCCGGCGTCTACGCTGCAGATTTTGGGTATGTCTAACAATTATTGCTCCTCTTACGTCTAAGAGGCCCGCGTAGTGTTCCACGCACGTCTCTCTCGAATTTAGATTGATGGGGCAACGGACATGCCCTAATTTTTCACCCCCTTAGACCTTGCTTCTAAAAGGAGGTTGCTTCCACGACACCCGTTGGAGAGAACACGTAGTTCCCTTTCCTTTGCGCATTCTCCTTCGAGATGACAAAATATTTCAATACTTAACCCTTTAACCGCCCGCTAAAGCTTGACACGAGGTGTGTTTTTGAGTCCTATTAACCAGGTTCGTGCGACTAGGTACTCCATCTCGTTTTGCTCTTCAATCCCCATAGGTGGCAGAAGAGCTGACGAGATGGAGTATTTGGTCGTGGATGTGCAGACCCTGGCAGAATAAACGCGAGTGTTTGTCAATTATTTTTTTAAGGTTAAAGGGCGAAACTTTTTACTTTTTTATTGGTTGCTGTTAACACAACCTTACATAACTCCTACCACTATTTTAAAATCGTACTTACTGCAAATTGTAAATCAATTTTTGTCAAAAAAACCATGTCCGGTTGACTAAATCTTCTAATTAATTTTCTCAGGTGCCGAAAAAGCGCTATTCCGTGCGCTAAAGACCCGCTCGAACACGCCCAAGTACGGCCTGCTGTACCACTCGACGTTCATCGGGCGCGCCGGGCTCAAGAACAAGGGGCGCATCAGTCGCTACCTCGCCAACAAGTGCTCCATAGCGTCGCGAATCGACTGCTTCTCTGGTAAGTAACAATTCACCATCATCATCATATTTCAGCCGAAAGACGTCCACTGTAGGACATAAGCCTCCCCCAATTGTCGCCAGAACAACCGGTCCTGTTTTTTTGTGTGTGTGTTTTTTCACCGATAGAAAGCTACTTTATTCTTGAGTGACATAGATGTACCTATGTCACTCAAGAATAACAGTATGTAAATACAGTATATTTTAGGTACGCGGGCGAAGCTGTGAGCAAAAGCTAGTGTCCAATATGCACACTTTGATCTATTGCAAGTGTCACCTGCACTTGTGGTAATAACAGTAGTGCTATAATAAATGCAGTTATATCCACACATGAATGCCATTGCGTATCATGTACTAATTTTACTGCTACACACACATTTCTAACACTTTATTATTATCTAAAAGCGAGATGCCTAAGGTTTCTGACTGGTGTATAGACTAGCTCAGCTGAAACCTCTTTTAGTTATGCTAAAACAGTTATTAGATATTTATTAAAACAATAAATACCTAATAACAATATTATAAACTTAACAAGAAATAACACTAAAATGGAATCTTTTTCTGAAACACATCATCAAAATTCGCTATAAAATGAAGAAATAATTCGCAATTCAATTAATGGAATGAGGAAGAGTGGGGATGAGTTACTTAATACTGTTGGGAACACCTATCAGTCTTTTTTGCACACACGTGGCGGTGACTTATTCTGTAACTTGACAGTTTCCTCTTCCATCAGATTCGAAAGGTTGCTTATTTTTGAACCGATATGAAAAATTCTTTCGATTTTTTATAAAATTAATTTTTCAACAAATTATATAAAAGGGTTCAAGCAAGAACCCAATTTACATTTTCAACCGCACGCGTTAAGTGACTTTTTTATCGCATTGTCATAAGGTCAATAACAATGAAAGAATTAAATTTAAATCCCAATTATCTATCTCTTACAGAAATTCAATCATCAGTTTTCGGCGAAAAGTTACGTCAGCAAGTCGAAGATCGTTTGAAGTTCTACGAAACAGGTGACATTCCCAAGAAGAACATAGAAGTCATGAAGGAAGCCTTGGACGAACTACAACAGGCTGCTGAGGCCGAGGTCAGTGCCAAGAAGAAGAAAAAGAAGAAGAAGAAGAAGGAAAAAGAAGAAACTGGAATGGATATAGATTAGATGTCATGTGACAGCTTAATATTCAGATAAATCTATTGATGTGACCCTCTTTTATAATACATTATTTTTAAGGTATAAAAGTGTTTTAATTGTTATTGCCTGAAAAAAAACCTAGAATGAACCCTTTATAGACATAAAGCTTGCTGGGGACTGGGACTTGATGCTAGGAGGGATCATAGTGGGCCCCCACACATCATAGTGCCTGTGCAGGTGTATTGCCATTTTACTCACAAAAATAAAAGCCTGCAAAAGTTGCACAAGACGCTCGCTGTAGTAAAAAGAGCTGTTGTCTTTCTAAATTATTAGGCGCTTCTTCGTACAAATATTAATAAAATCTATATTTTTTAACCTATTGTATGTACGAAGCTCAAACTAAAATTCGTGAAAGTAGCAATTAGTAAGCAATTATTGATATAACAAACTTTTAGCAATTCTGCGTCCTTCGTGCTGAACACGGAGGCCACCATTCATCCTGACGTCAGAATGGCTGGTCAAAAAAATATTCATATTTCTCTAAATGTATCATATATGTAGCAATTATTGAAGAAATGTAGCAACTATAAGCAATTTGGTAGCAATTCTTGAATATACTTTCAGAGCCGCTTACCATAGGCAATTATTTCGATACTGTGTGAGGTGTGAAACTTTTGTGTTGGTTTCACACCTCAAGAGCAGAATCAAGCAATTCAATCTGTGGTTGCCACGCCACTATCATCATATTGTGACAAAATATCGTCATAATGGAGAAGTGCTGTGACGAGATTGGCTTGATTTTGTCAATTGTTGTTCTTATTCGTAGAAAGGGACCTACCCTTTTTTTCTGAAATATTTTCAGATTCCATGCGTTCTATCTTTCCAATCTTTTTGAGGTACTTAAATCAAAGGACACAATTGATTAGGGATATATTTATTGTAACATCACTTTCTCTTAAACCTATTGCACAGTGTTAGGTTCTGTCATCCAGTAATAGCGAGATGCTCGCTACAGTTGATCTTGACGTTGATGTTGACGCACGCGAGCTGCGTCACGAAGAACTTGAAGATGTACGGGATGGCCACCGACACCAGCGCGCCGTCGCCGCACAGGCGGCAGTTCTCCTTGTTGCTTTCACTCTTGCCGATGATAGGACCCAGGAGTGTGCCGCATTTTGAGCAGAGGATTGCCTGGAAAGGGAAAAGTTTATGATTAATTTTGTGGATTCTGAATTGCCAAAAACCGGGTAAGTGCGAATCGGACTCGTACACTGAGGGTTCCGTAGAAACTCACCTATGAAAACAGATTTTTCCGAATCACATTTTTTTTTTTGTGACGTAAGTACAAATTTACAGTTATTAGATTTTTTCCTGTATTTGTGCTATAAGACCTTGGTTCATACAAATTTCAGGATTCTAGGTCAACGGGAAGTACCCTATGAATTTTGATTTCCTTGAGTGTCGAAATATACGATTTTACATAAACGACCGCATCTTTTTTCGTTAACTCCGAAGATTGACTTTTTTACAGCAACAAGGGACCGCAGACTTGAGTATATGGTTTTAATTTGAACCCGATTCCTCCACGCTTTCCCGATATATAGGGTCTTTACAGACAGACGGACGGACAACAGAGATCCTATAAGGGTTCCGTTTTTTCCTTTTTAGGTACGGAACCCTAAAAACATCACATTTAATCACATTAATATTATAAAAGCGATAGTATGTTCAGATACGTTTTTTGAACGATTTGTGTACACGACACGACGGTGTCGCTCCGACGATAGAGTTTCATAGTTTTGGATAAGGGTGAAGCCAGACGAGCGTAATTTTTTGAGTTGTGAGTGGCGTAATTTCTGCTCGGCAGAAATTTTGTTGGGCCGCCGGACGAGTGTAATTTATTCAGTTTCTTCTCAACGCTTGTACTGGGTGTTGATGTAATGCGATGGATATAATAAGAACTTTGTGTATTCAGGGAGCATATTTAGTGAAGAGTTGAGTTGAGAAGACACAGAAAATGATAATAGAAGAAAATACTGTGTGAATCCAGTTAGCAGTGAAAGATTGATGCGAGGACAGTTTCATGTCTTGTGTGAATGTTTATAAGCAAATCCAGATATATTTCAAAATTACTTGATGAAATTATCCGAAACGATTTTCTGCAACCTTCCTTGACCAATTCCAAAAACAAGGCCGTTGTTCGACTTCAATTAATTTATAATCTTTTTCGTGTCTACAAACATTGTGATAAAGAAATTAGCGTATTGACTCCCACGCTTTCCGTGATTCCCTCGCCCTCAGTCGCCGCGAACTCAATTCAGCCGGGAATGGGTGCGTGAGTCGGTAGACAACTTATTTTGCGACGCCGCGTGAACGACACAGGATTTTTGTATGAAATCGATTGTAGCAGAAATTAAGCAACTGAAATTACGCAACTCAAACTCTAAAAATTACGCTCGTCTGACTTCACCCTAACCTGTGAGCAGGCGTACATCAAGCGTATAATGACGAATACGCGCCTATGAAGCTACGCGTCCGTGAACAGCAGGTCTGAAGTCTTTCGGGCGATGATGACATGGGCTTCTTAGTATTACCAGCATACCTCAGTCTTATCGGAGCAGTGGAAGAGTCGGTCGTGCAGCAGGAAGGCGGCGCCATGCGAGGCGAGCGCGTCGCGTTCCATCTCCCCGAGCCGGACGCCGCCGCCGCGGCGCCGCCCCTTCACGGGCTGCCTCGTGAGCGCGTCCACTGCACCCGTCGTGCGCACCTGCCACGTGGGGACAATATCTTGTGAATATCACGTCATAGCTAGCATTTTGAGGAGAGGTACATGTCTGATGGTTCAAAACCTAAGAAGAAAATCTTTGTCAGCAAACCGTAGGGGCCCAGCCGGGTCGAAGCCTACTGGGAGCAAGGGTCTGCTTCTAAAAGGAAGACTAGGCCCTGGTCTGAAAGGCAACGAAGAAACAGGAATGGGTTTTTAGTCAGTAAGTAAAAGTCTGACCCAAAAGAGCCGGGGATGTCATTGGATGATTTTCGCAACGAAAAAAAAAAAATCTCGAAATGAGTATTAGTTTTGTAACTTTAAATTATGAGACAAAAACAAAGTTTACATATTATAAGTGCATTTTTTATTTATTTTATGGGAATGCGATACGAATGTAGTAAACGAGAAATGGATTAAAAATTCAGCAGGCATTTCAAGATAAAAATAATCGTTTTCATATCAGTGGTGGTACTTTTTATCTCATAAAAAATACGTTGATTGAGGAGTTAGACAAAAAAACAAATTTACTAATCTAAAATGTAATACATATTTAAAAATCTCGTGTCACAGTATTTATTACCGAACTCTTTCGAACTACTAAACTCCCCATTTTTTTCTTTGATCCTAATAATATTATAAACGCGAAAGTTTTGGATGTATGGATATTTTAGTAACAAACTTCCATACATCCAAACGTTCACACAAAAACTACCGGATGGATTTCGATGAAAATTGGTAGACAGGTAGATCATGTCCTGGAATAGCACATAGGATACATTTTATCCCAGGAATATGTTCCCTTGGGATAATTTTCTACTATAACGCGGGTGAAGCCGATGGCAGCAGCTAGTAATAAATAATAATCTATTCTAAAGTTATCAAAAAATAAAAGGCCCATTTTGACATCTGTCAAAACGGGTATTCGTTTTGACAGATGTCAAAATTATTATAATTGAATACTTAAATACTCGCAATTAATACTTATGGAAAAAGAATACTTGCAATAATTATATTCCATCATATTATTAAACGCGCCAAAAAAATGTGTGTATTTTTTAAAACTCTTTAATTAATTATTATTTTATTGTTTCTTTCAGTTTCGTTTCAAGTTACATTCTAGGGTATTCTCAAATGTCAAAACGGGCCTTTTATTTTTTAACGAGTTTATACTCAGTAAATAATCTGACCTGCCACTTGTCGGACACCATGTGCCGCAGCCGCTGGTAGTGGATGACCCCGTAGAAGATGTCGGCGTCCATCTCCCGGCCGTCCACGCCGCTGTACATGCGCTCCGTGCCGTAGTAGTTGTAGCCCGACGCCTCCAGCAGACGCCCGAAGTAGTTTATTGCGGTATCTTTTTCGTTGAAGCGGAATGGTGTTGCGTCGTGGACCTGCGGAAGACATTTTAATTACTAGCGGTCCCGGCAGACGTTGTTCTGCCCAAAAGCGGGATTTAGTAAAAAAAAAAATTACCCTACTCTACCCTACTCGTTAAAAAGTACCCTATGTCCGTCTCCTGGTTCTAAGCTACCTCCCCACCAATTTTCAGCCAAATCGGTTCAGCCGTTCTTGAGTTATAAACAGTGTAACTAACACGACTTTCTTTTATATATATAGATTTTGCTATCGCAGACGTAGGCTCCAAATGGAAAAGGATATGCTTGGAGTTTCCTTGCGTGATCGAATCAGGAATGAGGATATCCGCAGAAAAACCAAGGTTACCGACAAGGCACGAACAATCGCCAAGCTTAACTGGCAATGGGCAGGGCACATTGCTCGCAAAACTAATGGCCGTTGGGACCGAAGGTTCTAGGGTGGCGACCGCGTACCGGAAGACGCAGCGTTGGCGCAGCCGACCACATGGTGGACCGAAGAAGGTCTGTCAGCTGAGATGAGACGTAGGCCACACAGTCCACATCTGCCGCATGTGGAACCAAATTGGGCGAAGGCAACCACTGATTGCATCCTGAACAGCAGGAACCGGTGATGCGGTGGGTGCAGAAGGAGATGGCTGGACAAATTGGACTCCTACCTAAAGGTAGCCAGAATTGGCTAAGGACAGAGAAGAATGAAAGGGAGGCCTTTGCGCTACAGTGGGACACAACAGGTTAATAATAATAATTGTTTTTGGTTTCGATACTAAGTCCTTTAAGCCATGTCTTCGTATGAATAGTTACATTGTTTACCATTTAAATATGGATGTATACATTCTAATGTATATGTTTTTGTAATATTTGGCAGCAAATGTATCAAGTCAACCTTCTCAGCAAACTTCGTTGAGGTAGTCAACACTACAATAAAATTCTCAGCTCCATTTTACCGAGATTTATTTATTTATTTATTACATTATAACACCTTTACAGATAAGTCCAATGCAATGTTATAACTAACACTTAATATATGTACATGGTTATGATATTCTTAAATTAATTAGGATGATTCAGACCTTTCTCAATAATTATTTGAGCTGCTTCTAAAAATTTCGGCAGTGTTTGGCCAAATATATCCTCCGATTGTGCTATAGTATTGATAATTCGTATGGCTCGTGACAAAGGGGCAAACTTTAGGAGGTTAGTCCTAGCAGACGGCACCTCTAAGAGAGCGGGGCGGCGGCGCGCGCACACACTGCCGTCCGGCGCGCGCAGATCGCGTACAAGTATTTTTTTTTTTTGTTGTGATGTAACTACTAATTTACATTTTTCAGTTTTTATTCTTGTGCTATTAAACCGTGCTTCATGTCACTTTTTAGGATTCTAGGTCAACGGAAAGTACCCTATAGGTTTTGATTTCCTAGTGACTGTCAAAATATGCACCTAGACGGAGCATGAACGGCCTATCTTACTGCGTTGACTTAGAAATTTTATTTTTCACTGCCGCTTAGGGTAGCAGACTTGAGTATTTGTTATTAATTTCAGCCTCATACCTCCACGGATGCCTGAGAAAAATAGTCTTGACAGTTGAACTATTGACTATAAGTTTGAATATAACTATTGACATTGTTCTCACATGATAGCGACAAGAAACATGTAATAGAGATATTTTTAATTGCAAAACAGAAGTCGTTTCTTCTCCATAGAGATCTACGTTTTGGAATGTGCAATTAGCATCACTTTTTCTAACTGACTGACTTCTAGACATTTCAAAAGCCTGTAAATGGTTTATTTGGAAAAAAATTTGAATCTTTGAACAACAAAGTGATCCTATAAGAGTTCAGTTTGCCGACTTAGGTACAGGATCCTAAAAATGTATGCCCGTAACTCTATTATACTAATATACTTACATGCCCATGTATACTGGCTGCTTTCCCCGCCATGCACTCGATCATCATAGCGATGGTCATTCTGGAGGGAAAGCCGTGAGGGTTGAAGAGGACATCGGGTACCAGCCCGGACTCCGTGAAGGGTAAGTCTTCAGCCGCCCACTTTTGGGAGCAGATGCCTTTCTGTCCTGCTCGGGAGGCAAACTTGTCGCCCACTGTTGGATTTCGCTGGAAGAAATAAAATTTACAGTATGTTTAGATTGTTCGGGAGAGTAACCATGGCTCTGCAACGTAAAAAAAAAATTATCATAACTTTACTCTTCGACATACCATAAAAATTGGTTGCCTGTAAAGTCGGTATACGGGCGAAAGTTTTACGTGACAACGACTTTGAGTGGTAAAATCGTGTGAGTGGAAGGGACGCGTGCCTCTCACTCGCTCTCATTGTGAGCGCATAACGTGAGCGGAGCGTAACGCAGTTTCTTGAAGTGTCACCCGGCAAACCAATTTATAAGACGTTGTCACGTCAAAAAAAAAACAGTTTTTGTATAAAAAATATGTCGATTAAATGCGATTTGTTTTGAGAAATCGCCAAAGTTATTATTAAGATATATCTAAACAAAAGATTTAAAAGGAGGGGAGGGATTATATTACAACTATTTGCTATACTCCTCTCCCCCAAGGAGGTATTAAAATCCCCACCTGGAAGGAACTTCGTGAAACATGACAATGATTAAATTTAATGGAGAATGATAATTTTTTTCACGACATACATAACTTGGAGATCATTATTACATATTATGTGGGCCGATCCCGGCGGCACTGCAATGCCGGGCCGACCCGTGACGGGAGTGGAGTAGGAGTGAGGCGTATTTATCGAAACAGTTAAAAAAAACAGGTATTTCAAAGTAACAACATGAAACAGATATCTCAGAACCGAAACAACAGTTCCTGCCTGTTTCGCCTGTTCCACAACCAACCTACAACAAACAGCCGTAACATTAGCTCTTTCTATCTAACCTAAGGATGTTTACTTTGTTAGAAAGAGATACAAACGAAACGATCTGGAACAGTTTCAAATGAAACATGCTCCTTTCTCTTCTGACTTATTATTATAGAAAGAGACAGCATCTGTTCTTTGGAACAACCTCTTGGCTCTTTTGTACAAACGAAACGATTTGGAACAGTTTCAAATGAAACATGCTCCTTTCTCTTCTGATTTATTATTATAGAAAGAGACAGCATCTGTTCTTTGGAACAACCTCTTTGCTCCTTTGGTTCATTGTGTTAGAAAGAGGTAGCATCTGTTCTCTACCTATCACTGTTGCTGCACTTTTCGGATACACATACAAATTATAAACTTACCGTTGAACAAAAATGTTACTATAATTTTACAATATCTCTTGTTAAAATAATAATTAATCAAAATTTAGATGATTTTTTTTAAACCCAAACATTATATTTACACGCTAAGAAAGAAACAGAACGATTGTAATATTTATTGTGTATGTGTTTCCGAACACAATCTGTGGGAGGTTTTTGGCGGGATTTTAACGAGTAAAGTTCAGTGGCTGTTGTGCAGTGTTTAATTATTCGTAAATTAATTCCTAGTGGATATTGTGAGGTAAAATTGGTGTAGTTTTGTATCTCAAGTGTCTGCGCAACTGGACAATATGTGGAATCATTGAAACAGGCGCGATCTCGGAGCTGAGAGTTTTATTGTAGTATTGACTACCTCAGCGAAGTTTACGAGAAGGCTGACTCGATACATTTGCTGCCAAAAACTGCAAAATACATTAGAATGTGTTGCACCCGCATTCTAATGAAACTCAAAAAAGATTAAACACTGAAGACTAGGCAGCATCAGACCTTAGCCTGTTCCGTCAGGAACTAATATTTAAAAAAAAAAACAATCTATGGTTGTATATTTATTTATGGTTGTTTATCCCCGCAATCATCGCATCCTCGAATCCAGTAGTCTTTGTTTCGAATACAAACGTACTCTGTGATAGAAACTTTTAATTTCATAAATAGGGAAGTTTTGTTTGTGCATATATAAAGTGTTAATTTTTGTAAATAATCGAAGTGAAGTAATTAGTGCGTATATAGTTAGTGACTTAGTGTTAATTGTAAATATGTCTATGAACAGAAAAACAAGTGTTGTGTGGGACCACTTTACGGACATTGGTGGTTATCATGCAGTATGTAATATATGTAAAACAAAGATGTCGTTTAAGTCCTCGGTGACTAATTTAAAAAAACATCTGCAGCGTAAACATCCTACCATTCGCGTTGTTAACCGCAATGAGATGACGATGAGTGGTTCTAGTGGAGTAAGTGATGTACAAACAATAGTACTTGCTGGTGGCAGTAATGAAGATGGGAATGCTGCAGCTACTAACATCGGTGATGAGAATGCTGTAGCTACTAATATTGGTACTGGTATTAATATTAATCCTTCTAGCGACTCAGCAGTAAGTAATAATGCTATTACACATAGTAGTACACAAGGACCTGTACGAAGAACATACGGCCATCAGGCAATAACAGAATATATGCCGAAACGTCGCGGCAATATAGAAAAAAAAATATATTGACGACAAAATTATGCAGCTTTTCACCTTCGACTTTCAACCATTTAGGATCGTAGAAGACAGAGGTTTTCGAGAACTTATAAATTTAGCTTTCCCCAATTATATAATACCAACTAGGAAGTATTTTGCCAATAATATGTTGCCATCTCTATATGAAAAAAAAAGAACGAGCTGAAACTGACAATACAGCAAAAAGTCAAGTCTGTTTGCATAACTGTTGACATTTGGTCAACAATAGCCAATGACTCGATGATGGCCATTACAGGCCATTATATTGATGAAGAAGCATCTAAGTTATGCTACTGTTTATTAGACTGACCTTTAGAAGAGTCCCATACTGGTAAAAACATAGCCAAAACTATAAAAGAAGTGTGTGATGAGTGGCATTTGTCTGATAAAATTTTGCTAGGGGTTTCAGATAATGGCAGTAATGTCAAGAATGCCATTGAAAAAGAGCTAGGGTGGAAACATTTTCCTTGCTACACACATACTTTGAACCTCATAGTCAATGATGCATTAAAAGCAGATGACATAAATGATATCATAAATAAAGTTAAAAGTTTAGTTAGGCATTTTAAGCAGAGTAACATGGCATGGCAAAAACTTAAAAGATACCAGGAGCAAGCTGGAAATACCCCTAAACGGTTAATCCAAGAGGTGGCCACTCGCTGGAATTCCAAATTTTACATGCTCCAACGCTGTGTAGAGCTGAAGGAGCCTCTTAATAGCGCTATGGTCAATTTAAGTATGGAAACATTGACCACATATGAATGGCAGGTTTGCCATGAGCTGTGTACAGTTCTTGGTCCCTGCGAAGAAGTGACAAGGGAACTAAGCGGGGAGAAATATGTTACGGGAAGCTTAGTAATTCCTATAACTACAGGTCTCACCAGAGCTCTCGAAAGTTTCGAAAGTCAAAATTTTATGCCTGCAGTGGAAAGAGTGAGGCAAGATATCATAGGAGGCATTGGGATTCGTTTTGCTAATTTAAGTCGAAGCAAAACATTTACTAACTGTATGTTTTTGGACCCAAGATTCAAATTATATTTCGAGGATCAATCGACTGCAGAAGATACGAAACGTCGCATTATTGCTATTTTAGTCCAAGAGCACAATAAAAACGCTCAGCAAAACACCTCTGCAGTGGAGGTCAGCAGTCACCCTAGCCAAGGAACCAACACAGTGAAATCTATTTGGCAAGACTATCAGAATAAAATGAAAAATATTCAGCCAGATGGTACAGCTCAATCTAGAGCAATTGTGGAGGTACAGCGTTACTTGGATGATAATATTCTGAGTAGACAGGAATGCCCACTGAAATGGTGGAAGGCTCATAGAGCAATATACCCCTTGCTTTATAAAGTGGCTGTGCAAAAACTGAACGCCATGGCATCTTCAGTTCCCTGTGAGAGAGTGTTCTCAGCTGCAGGAAATATTCTTAATGAAAGAAGGACAAGATTAGGAATAAGGAAACTGCAACAGTTGGTATTTTTAAACCAGAACCTGTAATTTAAATATTGTATGACGATTGTAAATAATGTAAATATGACTGACTGATTATTTTGTATATATAAAATGAACTCAAAACCCTTAAATGCGCCAGCTTGATTGATACTTGTGTATTTAATATTTATTTTGGCTAAATCACTTTTTAATTAAATATACATACAAAAATAGTCAAGTTGTCAGTCCTAAGCCTGCAAAAGCATGAAGGATGGTTTTTATTTCATTTCAATAGCATGTACTGAATCAGCCAAGTCCAGACGTGTACACTCCTTATGGGTAATTTTTGCTTAAACTGCCCGGCCGGTAAAATAGCGCCTTTGTTAACCCAAAACGTTAAAAAGTAATAGCTTTCTCTTTTCCAGTCCTTTTGTTTCTATACTAGGTAAAAGAAACCCAAATGTCCAGATGTTCTTTGGCTAATAGCCCAAATGACCAGATGTTAAAATGATCGCATAACCAAATGTAAAGTAAAAAATTGCCGTTACTTTTTTCATCCTTTTTTTATTCCAGTGTTATTGGTTGAAGCAAAAGAGGGCGAAAATTTCTGAATCTGTTGCAATCAATGAGTCTTAAGTTCCAAAGGAACAGGCTGTTATTTTGGAACAGGATTTTGAAACTGTTATCTTCTTGGAACTGAAACAGGTGGAACAGGTTTTTAATTTTATCTGTTCCAGCCCACCTCTAGAGTGGAGCGAGCCCCGAACATCCCGTCAGCTTTCAAAAATCAGTTTAATATACTGGTCCCTCAGTGAGGGAACTTTCAGATATTAAGCTGAAAAGAACAGATACTACACTTTGATCTTAGCCAAAAGGCCGAGAAGCGATACCGGTACATAATGTACGGGCGAGGGTCATTCGTTCGCGGAAAATCTTAACACCGCGATTCAGAAACGTGCGTCAAATGATCAGTGCCATCTATCGAGCTTGGTGGTAAACTTTTTGATCCGCTCGTGAAGGTGATTTAGCCCTGTGTTTACAACTCAGGTGAATTTTACATGTTATATTTACTGTTTTCGTATAATATTTACAGTGAAAATAGATAGAAAATGTGAACAAATAAAAATAATTGAATGCCTTGTTGCATTAGGTACGTCTATGTATCACTACTATACATAAAGCGATAGATACTAGTTGTATAACTTACCGGTAACCGTAACATGACGCACGCCTTCTTCAGCGGCCGTGAGCTGAAGTCTCCGCACAGCCGCACACTGTCCACGAACACTTCTTCCTTTCCGTGGTACTTGCTTACAATGAATATGCTCTTTTCTCCATCGTAGTAACTGGGAAAAATTTATATTGTATTAGTCAATTGCAAGAGACTCCACAAGTCCCACCTAGGTGGACCTGAGAAGAGGTGGCGAGGTGGCTCGAGAAAAGAATACCTGGAAGAATTTAGGGAACCTTCATGACAATTCAAAAGTGCCTGTAAATGGTTTATTTGAAACTAGCGGCTTCACCCGTGTGAAAGTTAGTTTCTCCATACAAACTTTGGACCCTCGTTTCATCCCCTTAGGAGATTAATTTTGGAAAATCCTCTCTTAGTGCTCGCCTACGTCATAAAAGAAAACCTTGTACAAAATTTCAAGCTCCTAGGCCCTGTAGTTTCGGCTGTGCGTTGATATGTCAGTCAGTCAGTTTTTCCTTTTATATATATAGATAGATAAATGCTTTGATTCTTCATTCTAATGATGGAGCTTACCAATAAAAAGGGTCTTCAGGTTTAACCCTAGCCCCGACAGCGGGCAGGCCATCATCATCGATGTGTTCAGCTAACCCTGGCTTGGAGGGGTCTCTGCAGAAGTAGGAGGAGGGGTGGGCCAGCTCGATGAAGTCCGCCTTGTACACGGAGCCGGCCGCGAAGCCTCGCTCGTACGACGACTTGTTGATGATCATCGCGTCTTCCATGTCGTAGCCCTGGGAAAGGCATGTGTTAAGGTAATTTACGAGATTGACTTTTCAAATCAGCTGCAGGAACATGTTCCTTTTTATTGTTGGTAGGCTCACGCCACTATCTCACCCGAACTGAACTATCTAGAGAAACCGTAGGGGTAACCCAGTAGGACCGAAACCTACTGGGGCTATAGGTCGCCTGAAAGGTAACCCTGGGGTCCAAAGACGCAAGGCAAAGTAGGAACATAGGAGTGGGTTTTAGTCAGTTAAAGTCTGACACGCCCTCTTACTCCGCCCTAGAGCGCGAGAAGTCATTATATAAAAAAAAACTGTCTAGAGAAAGATGTGTAATAACGTCAAAAACACGTAAGAGCGGTTGTATGATAATGTACCACGGGAAGGACGCTCTTAAGCATTTTATAGTTACGCGATACCACTGTGTTGTAACAGGTTGTAACGGTTAATATATCGTCGGACGACTATCGTCTGTAGCCGTTCCCATTATAACAGCTGTTTGTCGTGGCCACGACAACACGTCGCAACAACGACACATGGTTTACCGTCACAGTTTAGACTTGACATTTTTTAATCTTTTTACGACTGTAGTGCTAGCCGTTCCCACTATCATGACAGTCTGTTGTCACCGCAAATAAAGTCGTAGACGACAGTTAATCGTGTCGTCCTA
Organism: Mythimna pallens; assembly: GCA_961205895.1. Lineage (NCBI taxonomy): Eukaryota > Metazoa > Arthropoda > Insecta > Lepidoptera > Noctuidae > Mythimna > Mythimna pallens. The sequence continues at coordinate 18,372,440 of OY540845.1, forward strand.
TAAGTGAACATACATACATATACATACATAATCAGCCTTATAATGTTCCCACGGCTGGGACTCAGACCTCCTCTCTCTAGGAGTAATGGGCCGTAATCCACCACGCGGGCCCAGTGCGGGTTGGTATATGTCACATGTCTTCGAATTTTTGGTTCTAGGACATGCCGGTTTCCTCACGATGTTTTCCTTCACCGTCTTGAGAGCAGTGGTGATGAAATAAATTACACAAAGTAATGCGCCTGGCTGGATTTGAACCCGCGACCTACAATTCATAAATCGGGGCCGTTACCACTCGGCCACCACTGCTCGTAAACGTATATGTGAACACCTCCATTTAAATATACAGAGTTGATATGACATAGGGGCATTAAATTACTCTACGTATACTATACGTTTTTAGTATTAATTCGATAGGGTAGAAAATAAAATATAAATAAAAATGAGTTTTTTTTTTTTCAAACAAACTAAATAGCTTACAAATCAGAGTAAAACGCAAACACCCTTTGTAAATAAATTGAACTGACCTTAGATACCTAGGTATTAAAGCGGCAACGTCGCACGCGCGCGGCGCGCGTGTTCTCTCTCTCGTATCGGCGCACTAAATTTTTAAATTCTCGATGTGTCCTCCATTCACATTAATGCACAAATTATACCGACGGAGAATATTGTTATTTATTTTTCTAATTAAATCACTGTCCATCGCTAAGCACTTTAATTTGTGAAATGCTAAAATAATCCTATTTTTTAGTTCATTAATTGTATTTACCTCTGAGGCATACACTTCACCCTTAATGTACCCCCACAAAAAGAAATCCATGGGAGTGAGGTCTGGAGACCGTGGTGGCCACCGAACAGGTCCGAATCGACCGATCCATTGCTGCCCAAACATTTCTGTGAGCCGCTCCCTGGAAGCCATCACAGAATGTGGAGGCGCTCCGTCCAGCTGGTACCACAAGTTGCGATAAACGGCTAAAGGCAGTTGATCAATGTAATCGGCCACAGGACCACTTAACAATTCTACAAATTTCGCCGCTGTAAGGGTGCCGTCAATAAAAACTGGGCCAATAATATTATTATTATGGATACCAGCCCACACATTGAGAGAAAATCTGTACTGGTGTTCAGATTCTCGAAACACGTGTGGATTTTTCAAACTCCAGTACCGGAGGTTTTGCCGATTCCAGATGCCGTTCCGAGTAAAAGTACTCTCATCGGTCCATATTACATTACCTAAGAAATCACGGTCTTCGGTTGTTTTATTTAGTAGCCATTGGCAGTAACTGTTCCTGACCGGCAAGTCTCTCGATAACAAAGCTTGCACCTTCCGATATTTATAAGGTTTGCGTTTGTTACGTTTTAGAACCTTGTGGATGGTTCTATGACAAACCCTAAACTGCCGGGCGGCTCTGTGGAGACTCGTTGTCGGGTTGCGGGAAAAATGGTCTAAAATTCGTTCTTCCCAAGCAGCGGGTATTTGCCGCGGTGGCACTCCCTCCTGTTGCGGCACTATACTTTTATTTTCCCGTATTCTCTGTACTGCCAATTGTATGGTGCGGGCGTTTCTAGGGCAATTGCGGCTGTTACCAAACCTCTGTCGGTATGTTCGCAGAGCTAAGGCAGCGTTTCCACGGCATTCGCCGTAAATTAAAATCATGTCTGTGTATTCTGACGCCGTGTAAGTTACACGAGGCATTGTTGAACACTTTAATTACACACACACACAACCAAAGTTTAATTATTAGTTTATAATAATTATTACTATTATTAGTTTATGTGTCGTATCACGATAAAAGCAGTCAATCACAAAAAAACACTAACACTAAATAATAATAATCCCAAGTTACTTGTCCTATCACAATAAAAAAAAAAATACTGTCTGTCTTAAACTTATTTAGTGTCCTATCACAATAACAAAATCACAATTGTTAGCGCGCGAGTTCGAAAAAACGAAAGCGGCGCGGGAGCTTCCGTGTAACGTAACCTAAGTACGTTCCCAAAGGGTTGCGTCGGCGAACTGAAAAAACAAGTTTTTTAGACGCCCCACTTACCGTTCGCAAAAATCTAAGATGCAATAGCAACATAATGACCTATGTCTATTCCTTTTACGCGCGGGATGTTTTGCTATGGTTCTCACTCTCGTAATGAAAGTGCAAGTGTGTGTATTTATCGCTTCCCTGTTTGCATTGAAATCTTTTAGCGAAAATATTTGTTTGTACTTGTGACTTGCGTCAGAGCGGCAACAACGCATCGTAGGTTATACTCCGATTTATCGTTTTAAGGTGCATGACCTATGCGTATAGACATAATCAGCTGTTAGGAAAAATACATCGTGTTCAAACGGAGCAAAAACTTAAAAAAATCATTTGCGACTAAACTACTGCTCCTATTTAATTGATTTTTGGTACAGAGCTTGAAAATGGTACCTAATATAGGCAGTTTAAAGGAAAGCCTATCTGTCGTATCAACTTTGTATATGCCACGACACTTAAAACTACACAGTTATCTGTCATGACAAAGCGGGAACGAGGCCTTATACGTTAATTTCCAGGCGTTCGTATTGCGAGTCCGGAACACTTCCCTGCCCCTCAAGTTGAAGAAAGACTTTCGGACGCAGGGCGTGGTGTTCCATCGCTTCCGTGGACAGGTACCACAGAACAGTACGAAGTGAACAAGTGCAGTGTGAAGTGTTACTAACATAGTCATAAGAAGTCTTATTTATTAACAATAAATTATATTTAATTTGCTTTACATATATTAGTCGTAAGGTATTCATCTATGGGCCAAGATGCCTGAAAATAAATGATTTAGTATTATACTAAATGAATACAAAACAATCAAAATGAATCGCAAGCCCGCGCCTGCGGTGGCTGGAACTCGTGGTCGGGGTCGCGGCGACTGAGGTGTGTCGATGTCCGTTCCCTAACACGTGCGGTCCTATACAACATAGAGTTAAAAAAAATTGGTTGCCTGTAAAGTCGGTATACGGGCGAAAGTTTTACGTGACAACGACTTTGAGTGGTAAAATAATTTTAATGTGAATATTCATTCGTATAGTAGGACGCGTGCCTTTCACTTTTTATGTCTGTCTCTCTCGCTCTTAGGCGGGCTAACTCTCACTCGCTCTCATTGTGAGCGCATAACGTGAGCGGAGCGTAACGCAGTTTCTTGAAGTGTGACCCGGCAAACCAATTTATAAGACGTTGTCACGTCAAAAATGTGCAATATACTCACAGTATAGGAAATAACAGCGACAATAGCGTTGGTGCCACACGGATAGTCGTCGAGTCCAATGTTGTCATAGTGCGTGGCGCGGAACAGCGGCGTGGCGGGCGTCTGCAGGCGGTACAGCTTGGTCTCCGCGTTCGTCTGCCACGTGTGGATCGGCGTGCCCATGGTCTGCTTGCCCATCTGACACTGGTACATGTTACTGGAACATAATAAAAGAGGTTTAAACCATTGGGAGTTGAAAAAAAACATACAAATTGAAATCGGGAAATTGAATTGACTGCTGACACTTTGAATAGACTGCTGAGAAATTGAATTGTCTGGTGAAAATCGCATTGGCTGCTGGCAAATTGAATTGACGGCTGTCTGATTGAATTGACTGTTAAGAAATTGATTTGAATATTGAAAAATTGAATTGAATGTTGGGAAATTGAATTGAATGATGAAAAATTGAATCAACTGCTGAGAAATTGAATTGACTTCTGTCAGATTGAGTTGATAGCTAGTTAAATAGGTTGAAATAATTACTGTGAGAAAATAAACGATTATGAACAGGTTGAAAATAATTGCGAAATAATAAAAAAACGCTGAGCGGATGAAAATTTATCGCCGATTATAAATAGTCAAACCTACTGGTAGATTGACTAATTAGCGATAAATTTTCATCACATATTTATTAATATTATGTATATGACTTCCAAAATATTGAAAATAACTGTCCAATTATAGTAGATAACAGTTGGTGAACCGGTTTTTGTATGGTCACAGGTCTTGTAGGAAACTCACCGTGGCGACTGGTTACAATCAGGCATGGGTACTAGTTGAGCCAAGTTGCTCAAGAACGCGGTCTGCGATAACTCCAAGTGGGTGGTTTTTCCTGAAATTATTAATTTATAGATATATAATGCCTACAGATAGCCGTTCTATGTCTGTGTGTTTATGAGTTTACATGTTTATAGACGTACCCACGATACAGGAACAATTCTTAGTTGACGCCACTTTATTAAGAAAAATATATATTATTACGGGAAAAAGTTTAATTAGGCTGTCGGTGACCGATTAACGGACAATTTTAGTATGTCACCATTGGAAAGTAACTATCTTTAGCGGTATGCAGTACAGTACGGCCGACGTAACTTGGCGAGCCTGAAAATAGGCTCTGCGAACTTTAGCGCAAATACACTCGTAAAGAAAACTGTTATTGACATATATTTTTTTAAACCATAATACGAATAAAAATTTACTAATACAGGGACCAAGTAAAACAAATGCCTTAGAAATATCTTATTCAGTATTTTATGTGTTCTCTGTTAAGAATTTCATTTTGTGGGACGATCGTATCCAGAAACCGTTACTCCATGGTACTGATAAACCCTAGTTTTCCTGTGAAGAGTTGGGTGACCGGACGCTTCAATACAGTAGGCTACGTTCTATCGGCTATACCTTTTAGTATCTCGTTGTGTGTGACGGCTATGTCGAGGTACAGTTGCTCCATAGTGCCGATCAGCTCCAGTTGTCCGGTAGACAGGTTGATGACCGGACGCATCATCCGGGCTTCGCTCGTCATTAGGAATACGCCTGCGTATTGGGAGCATATCTGTAAAAGTATAATTTTATAATTATGTTGATTATGAAAATTTTATTTTAAACTACGAGCTCGTAGCTGCTGCCAGCGGCTTCACCCGCGCGATAGTAAATAAAAAAAAATATAAAAAATTTACACCATATTGGATTTACTATGACGTAGCTCTTTTTTCAAATTCTTCTCAAATAACTCGTTTAATAGATACACCCATATCGTGAGGGAGTACAAAAAAAAATATTTCATTTGGCGGAACAAGGCGCAAATTTAGAACTAAAAAATTATAAGTATAATATGTGAAAAATATGCGCCATGTCCGCGCAAAACGGCCGAACAATCAGCATAATGCCGGGAGCACACGCGGACTGCGACCACGCTACCGCGCTAGGCTTCAGCGTGGGCCGGAGACGATATCGACATAAAGACGTCGGCACGGTATTGTGTGCTAATGCAATAACTAGTCTACCATCTTTTGGAGTCCACCATATTGGATTTAGAATGACGTCACTAAGCTAAGCATGGATTGACATCCAAACTGAAAATGTCTCCAAAATGTCAGCTCAATCGGTTAGGTATTTTTATATTTATGCGGGCGAAGCCACAGGTGTAAAGGAAAAGTAAGAAATCACGTTTTGAACGGAACCATAATCAGTCACGGTTGAGAATGACAATTTACCTGATTACAACGAATAATAAACTGTAAACCAACCTGTTTCTTTGGCACGACGACAATTTCCGTAGTCATTGGTACTTCCTCGCCCTTGATCTTTAGGGTCCGGAGATAGGCAGCAGACTTTTCCACTGTCTCCTCCGGGAAATAGCCCACCAGCCTGCCGTCCACCAGCACCGGGTACTTGTACACGTCGCGAGATAGCGGCGTCTGCGCTACAGAGCTGATAGCTTCCATTCCTGGAAGATGTGGATACCCCAATGTAAATAATCTGGCTCGAGGGACCAAATATGGATTTTCGCATGTAGGTAATCCAACTCGAAGGGCTAATGTTATTTTCTAATATAGGTAATCCGGCTCGAAGGACCAAACGTGGATTTGCGAATATAAGCGATTCGATTCGAATGGCCAAAGAGACCGGATTTCCCTCAAGGCTTTATATCCGAAAGAAAACACAGAAGGCTTATACTAAAGTTTTACATGATTTATAGTTTTTAGCGTTGATGACTTTGAAAATAAAAATACAACGACTATCAAATTAAATTAAATGCGCGCTAGTATGAACAATTACGATGTGTAATTGATATTTAATTAAAATATCCATAATAAAGTTATGTTTTTACGTGGAATATAAAAGTAAATGTGAACTTACCGCATCTTTCTAAGACTTGTGGTAATGTTGCAATTTGTTTGGGGTCGGCAGGTTGTGTTACCTAAGAAACCAAAGCAGATAATATTATAGCGAAAGCAATAAAATACGTTTATTAGACAAAGAATAGGGTATTACTCATTTTTGTAAAATGTCTCAATTAGATTATAATTATAGTGCTAATAAACCACTAAAAAAAACACCAAATTTTTATTCAGTTGCTAAGTACCCTAAAAATGCATTTATAATTTACATTTTCAAATTTTGCGCGTATTTGACGAAAATGTAGAAAGTAGTTTCGGCTGTGTGTTGATATGTTAGTCAATCAGTTTCTAATTTTTTACTAGCTGAACCGGCGAACTTCGTACCGCCTAACAGTCAATGGATGTAGTATATCTTTCGATATAGTCAACCGATTGCGATGAAACAAAGCCTATCCGACCCTTCTGGATCTTTTGTGCTTATCCCCCTCCTTTCTACTCAACCTCTAGCCCTCCGTGCACCTTCTTCATGAGTCCCAGTATGGCCTTGATGGGGCTGAGTCTGTAGTCCTCTGGTCTTGGAAATGGTTGGCCCAGATACTCTAGTCTTTTGGAGCATAGTGCTGCACAGTCGCACAGTAAGTGCAGCATATTCTCCTCTGCCTCTCCACAGATCCTGCAAGTCGGGTCGCTTGCTAGTCCCATGTTGTGGAGCTGTTTGTTGGTGGCATAGTGCACCGTGAAGACTCCTGTGATTGTTCGGAGCTGTGATCTGCTGTACCTCCATAATTGTTGGGTCCAGGCCTTATCTATGTCATTAAGAAATAGCTTTGCATGCTTCTGGCCTGTTGTGTTGCGCCAGTGTGTGCTGTGTATTTCCAACGCAGCCCTTTTCAATGCTTGGTTGATGACCCTTGGTGAGAGTCCTATGAAGGGTTCCGGTCCGTATAGGGGTGTCTCGGATCTTTTTTTCGGTGGGAAAATCATCTTATGACATCCCCCGCCCTTGGGCGGGGCGGGAGATAGTGTAAGACTTTTACTGACTAAAAACCCACTCCTGTTCCTTCGTTACCTTTCTTACCAGGGCCGAGTCTTCCTATCACAATCAGACCCTTGGCCCCAGTAGGCTTCGACCTGCTAGACCCCTACAGTTGCTGACATCTCCTTGAGGCGCGCGTGGAACAGCACGCGCCGTCGACGACTTGGGCTTGGTCCGGAGGGTTACCGGGCGGTCGGACGGCGAGCCACCCATTGCTCGCCGTCCGCAAGCCTGCGCCTACGATGGCCGGAAATCGGGATCGGAATCCTGGCGGCAATTGGGGCGTGAGGACCGTTGCCTCACGCGATCGGCCGCCTCCTTTGCTAGCATTACTGCTTCGCAGAAGGAGGCGACCGCCTGCCACTCTTCCTCGCTCCAGACCATGGCCTGTACCAAGGCCCGACGCGAGAGATCGCCGCCGCCGATCGCCCCCAGGAGGACACGGCGTTGCTCTGCCCAAGCGGGGCAACTCCTGTATGACCTGGCACCCAGATCAATCTGACCTTGTTGCGCCTTCCAATCCGATTTAGTATTTTAATAAGTTTAGTACCAGCCCAGAATCCACTCTATTGGACGTGAGTGCCTTAAGTGTTGCTTGGCTGTTGCTTAAAATGTAGACAGTGTCCCCTTCGGTGCCTCTGTCTAGTATTTCCTGCGCGCATGCGATTATAGCACAGGTCTCAGGCTGAGATTAAAACCTTTGTTTTGTTTTTGCCTAAGTAATATATCAAGTTGCACACAATTTTAATGTATAAAAGTTATCTACATCGATTCCGTACATTTTACTTGATGCACGCACAACTAAAAACTTCTACAGATTTATTATATGTATAGATATATACATATGTATAGATAGAGAGCAGTGGTGGCCGAATAGTAACGGCCCCGATTTACGAGTTGTAAGTCGCGGGTTCAAACCCAGCCAGGCGCATTACTTTGTGTACTTAATTTCATCACCACTGCTCTCAAAACTGTGAAAGAAAACATCGTGAGGAAACCAGCATGTCATATAACCAAAAATTCGAAGACATGTGACATCCACCAAACCGCACTGGGCCCGCGTGGTGGATTACGGCCCATTCCCTCTCCCAAAGAGGAGGCTTGAGTCCCAGCAGTGGGAACATTAAGAGGAGGGAGGCTGATTATACTATGCTATAGATAAGCACAGGAAATGAGGAAGTACCTGTGCACTCATGGTGAGATGGTTGAGCAGGCCGCAGGGAGCTCCGTCGGGCGTGTGCACGGGACACACGAAGCCCCACGCGTCCGGGAGCAGTTGCCGCGCCTCCGTCGTGCGCATTTCCATGAAGAATGAACCTCGATGGATGGACCTAAAAGATGGTAATACAGATAGAGCAGGGGATTGAGAACTACCGTCACAATATTGTATACTCTAAAGTAATCTAAAGAAAGACATAAAGGTTGCGGTCTATTAGAAATTAAACATAAAAAGCCGTCTTTAAAAAAATACATCTTGCACTAGGCTAGGCTAGGCTAGGATCACTTTGATGTCCGACTGTCTGTCTATCAACACTCTTTATCTCAGGAACGCGTAAAGGTATCGAGTTGAAATTAAAACCATATACTCAGGTCTGCGGTTCCTTGAAGCTGTGAAAAAATCAGACTTCGGGAATTGAACTTTTTGCATAGGTAAGTTTGCACGGAACTCTCAGTGCTCGAATCCGACTTGCACTTGCCAAGTTTTTTTTTAATTTGGGAAGTCATCAAATAACTTCTGCCGCTCTGAATTCATTCATTCATTTTGACTGGCCTGTTGGTCTAGTGGTTAATGGCCCTGACTGCTATGCCGGAGGTCGTGGGTTCGATTCCCACCCAGTACAAATGTTTGCGTGATGAGCACGATCATTTGTTCTGTGTCTGGGTGTAATTTATCTATAATATGTATGTATTTAGAAAATATATATGTATGTTTATCAGTTGTCTAGTACTCATAACACAAGCTCTGCTTAACTTGAGACTAGACGGCGTTGTGTGATAGTTGTGGAATATTATTATTATTCAGAGCAGCGAAAGAGAGTGTCAGATCGTTACCAACTAAACCCCACCCGTGCTCCTATAGTTGCACTTTGCGTTCCATCGCGTCGGTGACTACACTATGAGTAAACAGTGCGTTCAGTGGTATGCCTGGATCGTATGGTACGGCCGCCACGTGGCATCCCGGTGCTGTGGGGCGGTAAATTGTTGGTGGGCTAGCATCGTTGGCAACTGCGCTGATAGCTATTAGTTTTTTTTTTTAATGTTTTTAGCTTGGATACTAAGCCCTTTAAGCAATGTGTTCGTATAAAATAGTCACTTTGTTATCCATTAGCATGCGGATAATAAATTATTGCTTTTGCAGTATTTGGCAGCCAATGTCTCGAGTCAGCCTTCTCGGCAAGCTTCGCTGTGGTAGTCAATACTAAAATAAAATTCTCAGCACCATTTTATCGAGATCGCGGCCGTTACAATGATTCCACATATTGTCCAGTTGAGTAGGTACTTGGGATAGAAAACTATATACTGTTTGCACATGGTCCGACAGATGACTATATTTTATTGTGCGTCTATTTGGGCAGAATAAACATGTTTTCTTTCTTTTCTTTTCTATATCAATTTTACATCATAATGTCCCCAAATAACACGGGACAAGGGCAGGAAGATGATGAATGTCCACTAGGAAATCAATTTGCGAATAATTGAAACAAAACAGAACTTCAATCGAAAAAAAAACGTCAAAAACATACTGAGTTGGAAGGTCGAGGAACAGTTTGCTTAGACCAATTACTTATCTTTCTTTTTTTAGGTGGGAATATCATCCAATGACATCCCGCGTTCTTGGGTGGAGCGAGAGGGCGTGTCAGACTTTCACTGAACATAACCCTACTCCTGTTCCTTCTTTGCCTTCGTCCCAGGGCCCCGGGTCTCACTTTCACACTGCCCGTGGATGACTTTTCTGCTAGCGTTTTCGTATGGCAATGACATTATCTGCGGAGAAGTCACGTGACATGACAGGTAATGTCATTGCCATACATTTTGTAGTGTACAGAAATGTACTAACTTGAAATGCGACATATATCGCATCCTGTTGATGTTCTCGGCCACGATCGTCAGTCCCTTGTACTGCGCTAAGTTCACGTTGTTAGACGGCGCGTTTCCCGTAGCCAGGAACGTTTCCATCTTCTGTTCCAGGTTGCCTGAACTGCGGAGAATTTGTTGGAGCTCATGCTGAAACAAATAAAGGAATTTCGGTTACCTACCTTAAAAGGGAAATGATTTATTGTAATAATTCATAACACTTAAATATTTAGCGTAGTTATTTGGAACACTAGTTGAAGGGTAAAATATACAAATCCGTGATAAGACCTGTCATACTGTATGGGTCAGAATGTTGGGCTGTGAAAAAGACTGATGAAAAAAGATTGCATGTAGCGGAGATGAGAATGTTGAGATGGATGTGTAGTGTGACGAGAATGGATAAAGTAAGAAATGAGTATATTAGAAGAAATTTGAAAGTGGCGCCAGTGACTGAAAAGTTGAAAGGGAATCGTTTGTCTTGGTATGGTCATGTGAAGAGGAGGGATGAAAAGCATGTTACTAAAAGAGTTATGAGCATACATGTGGATGGATGGAGAGGGAGAGGGAGACCAAAAGAAAAGATGGATGGATTGTGTGAAGAGTGATATGAAAGAAAAGGAAGTTATTGATAGCATGGCGAGTGACAGGGCAGAATGGAAGAAAAAATTGTGTTGCGCCGACCCCAAATAACACGGGACAAGGGCAGGAAAACATTATTACATTATAAATTATTACATTTTCATACAACCGCTCTTACGTGATTATGAAGTTATTACACATCATCCCCAGATATTTTGGATTTTTGGATCTTGTGATTATTATGTAAGCTTCTATAGAAATCAAAACACAAATTTGTGTAAAACTAATCCAGTAAATACCTCTGACAATCTGCTATTTTACATGAACTTTGGCCCTCCAAAATGTGTATAATTTTTTCATTTAATATTATAATAGCGATTTCATAATTTAAGCATATGGACTAGTTTCCGAAATAAACAAATTTATTATTATTATAATATTCTCATATATTAAGTAGTTCTATAGAAGCCATTTAATCGAGATTCTGAGTGATGTCAATTTTTTTCAATTTTTTTTAAGGATTTTAAAAAAACACGAATTTCCTGCATTGTTCCCGGAAGTTCGTGTTTTTTGTGAAATATTCGAGTAAATCACGGAATTACCGAACGCCAACAGTGTTTTCAGGCGTTCTCTCTCTTCTTTCGCGTTGCCTGTTCATCAAACATCGCGTTAGATTGCGTTAGATGCAGCAACAAGCTTTTAAACCATGCTCGATGTTGACGATACGCGAGTGGAGAAGGACCCTATTAACGGGTTTGGACAAAAGTCGGCACACGGGTAGATCACGTCCAGGAATAGCATAACAGATGGGGTTGTGACTTAGGATAATTTTCGACTTCCAGGAAAAAGTTAAAAAAAAGTTAAATCATAACTATTTTCACTAACCGCTCCAATAACAAGTTTCTTGGTAGTCTTGGCCTTCCTCATGACTTGTATCCTGACGACGGTGATGAGCTGCTGTAGCCTCTCCTTCAGGATCTGCAGGTACAGATGACCGCCCACCAGGAGTTCTTGAACCATCACAGCATCTGCACCTTCCACCTGGTGATCAGAAGGAATGATTTGTGGAAATATATTTATTTTAATACTTTAAAATTTTGTTAGATATACACTTTAACCGCTATGTGCGCTGCTATTACGTACTGCACATTTACATTAAAAGTTATCTAATAATCTATACCCTTTATATAAAATGAAAAATTTGGGTCTTATTTTCATAAAACAATAAAAGTCGATGAAAAAAAATCCACCGGGCATAAGAAGTGTTTAGGGGTCTGAAAGGACAGCAGATGACCCCTTCCGTCGACCAAACAGCAAACACCTTGTATATATAAAAATGAATACCTGTTCATTAGTCTCGCTAAAATTCAAAAACGGCTGGACCGATTTGGCTAATTTTGGTCTTGAAATATTCGAGATAGTCCAGGGAAGGTTTAAACGGTGAGAAAAAATAGAAAAAAAAAAAAACACGAATCACAAAAATCTGAATACAACGCCATCTCTAATTAAAATGTCATTATAAAATGAATTATGCTGTTCTGGTAATCCCAGTAGATGGCGTTATCCTAACTATTACGCGGTACCACAGAATAAGAAATGCGTTTCGTTTCGTTTTCGTTTCGAATACCGTAATTAGAGACACAATAGAAAGACAATGAGAGAGCGAACGTTTGCTTGGGGTTTAGTGAATTAAAAATGAATTCTTAATTCCATTAGTCACATCATCACGCATGAACGGCTGGACCAATTTCGTTAATTCTTTTTTTGTTGTGTTTGTTAATGTAAGGAGAAGTAAGAAAATGAGAAAAATTTCATAATACTACGACAACTATTCAATGTTCGCACGTTTTTCAGATCATAGCTAAGATAGGACAACGCCGTACAAAATAAAACAATAAAAACTGGCCAAGCGCAAGACGGACTCGCACATGAAGGTTTCCGTACCGTTCGTAGCAAAATACGGCAAAAAAAAAAAAACACGTTTGTTGTATGAGAGCCCCACTTAAATATTTAGTTTATTCTGTTTTTAATATTTGTTGTTATAGCAGCAACTGAAATACATCATCTGTGAACAATTTAACTGTCTAGCTATTACAGTTCATGAGATCAGATGGACAGTGGAGTCTTAGTAATAGGGTCCCGTTTTTACCCCTTGGGTACGGAACCCTAAAAACACATAAAAATCATATTCCTTACCTTACACTTATTCTGCACCAGATCATAAAGCTTCTGCGCCATGAACACCAGCGCGTTGAACTTATCCTTATGGTCCTTCAGATGGATCATGACGCAGCGCTGCAGCAGGAAGTCGGCCGCGTCCAGGTCGGAGGCCCACGGGGGCAGCTCGTACAGCTTGGGCCGGAACATGCGGCCCAGGTAGGAGCGGCACTCGTGGGACGAGTGGAGTCCTTCTTCGTGGAGTTCGCGGAGCATGTTTTGAATGCAACTGTCGAAGGATGAATTTTGAGGATATTTAGGATCGCTTTAAGGGGGGTGCTGATCTTATTGCTATGTTAAAATTATTTAATGTAATGGGATGTGTACCGTTTTAATCTTCATCTATACATAGTATATATTTAGATCGCTGCTAATATTACAAAGAGGAAAAATTTGTATTATGTTATGTTTGAATATGGTTTCCGTAAGAGCAGTAGTGGCCGAGTGGTAACGGCCCCGACTTAAGAGTTGTAGGTCGCGGGTTCAAACCCAGCCAGGCGCATTACTTTGTGTAATTTATTTTATCACCATTCCTCTCAAAACGGCGAAGGAAAACATCGTAAGGAAACTGGCATGTCTTAGAACCTTAAAAATCGAAGACATGTGACTTCCATCAACCCGCACTGGGCCCGCGTAGTGGATTACAGCCCATTCTCTCTCCTAGAGAGGAGGCCTGAGCCCCAACAGAGGGAAATTTATAAGCCCGACTATGCTATGCTATGGTTTCTGCACTTAGTCCCATGCGGACCATTGTATTAAATTAATATAATTCAATTATTCAATGGAATCTGAGCATTTAGTTTAACAGGGTCCAACGTGACACCAGTGTTTTACAGAAAGTCTGAACATCAATAAATCCAACAAATTTTGCCCTTTCGATTCCGAATACGGAATTGGAAACGGACTTCCGTAACATCTCTAATAGGAACATACTTTTCAGAACGGCAATAAGTTCCCTTGAAAATAATAAAGCACAGTTCACGTAGCCGAAGCCGCGGGTACCAGCAGCTGCTTACATAGTAATTGTACACGTCATGAAAAGTTGCTATGAATAATAATAATAAACATATAGTAAACATTTTTCATTAAACTATTTTCTCGACTTACTTGACATAATACAGGTCGTTCTTCTTCCCGTGCAACAGCAGCCTGTATATGTAGTGGTCGGGCCAGTCGACCAGGCACTTCATGATCAGCAGCAGAGGGGCGTAGTACATCATCTTGCGGTACGAGAACATTAGCTTACAGGTGCCGTTGTTTAGGAAGTGGAGGACGTTGTTCTGTAATTAATAATGTTATTGTTTTTATACATGTCGATGAAGTCAATAGTACGGAAGCCAACTTGACAACGGTACGTCAGCGGATACTTTACACCGCTTGACAGAACCTGGGCTGGCATTCGTACGAGCCGAACAGATAAAAGTTCCGCCCGCAGGGACGAGAAGCTTTTGTTCGATTCAGCCCATACCTTGCTGCACTCCTCCAGCGACGCCCTAAACCGAAGTCTGTCCCCCACAGGGTGTGCCCTTAGCGTGTAGTCGCTTAGTTTTAAGTTACTTAAGTAAACCCTGGCTGGAGGCTATCATTTTTTAATTAAGGCCCCCACAGGCAAGTCCGGTTAAGCAGTCGACAACCTCATAGGTTGACCTGCGAGAAGCTACACACAAAAAATAAGGCGATCTTGTTCACACAGCTGCTGACAGAGAAAAGAGCGCCTTCTCTGACGGCAGCTGTGAGGACGGGGCTGTCTCACGGCTCGCTGTGAAATTAATACCTAAAGCTTAGCTTAGCTTAGCTTTGCTTTTTTGCTTGCTTGCTTAGTTTTTGCTTTGCTTTGCTTCCTTGCTTAGCTTTTGCTTTGCTTGCTTTTGCTTTAGCTTTATTTCTAATGTAATTTGTATTTTTGGTGTACAATAAAGAATATATCTATCTATCTATCTATCTTACATCATAATAAATCAGTTGCGTGGTCTGGAATAGTTTGTTTATTGCTTAAGTCGTTACCCACTCATTGCCCACAAAATAGTTTCTGGAAAGGACTTCCACTGTGATCGGAATCCTGCACGTCGGTATTGAATATATGTCGATATATTTATTAGAGTCCGACCTAAGGTTCGGTTTCAGCTAGTTTCAACAAAAAAAAAAACTGGTGTTAGCTGGCGTTTCAATATCGGCCATAAACGGGTCGAATATTTGGCTCGACCAAAACTTTACTCCATTTGTTTAGGTAATTAACTAAACGTAAACAATCTTGATATGTCTTTTTATTTTAAAAAAATCGTATAAAAGATATACAAAGATTATTTAAATTTAGTTAATTACCAAACATCGACTGGCCTGTTGGTCTATTGGTTAGTGACCCTGACTGCTATGCCGGAGGGTTCGATTCCCACCCAGTACAAATGTTTGTGTGATGAGCACAATCATTTGTTCTGTGTCTGGGTGTAATTTATCTATAATGTGTATGTATTTAGAAATATTTAAGTATGTTTATCAGTTTTCTAGTACTCATAACACAAGCTCTGCTTAATTTGGGCGTTGTGTGACAGTTGTGTGCAAAAAAAAACATCGGTATAGGTAAATAACAAATTGTAAACCTTTTTAGATACATTTTTTAGACAACTTTTAGATAAAAGACGTGTCAAGATTGTTTACATTTAGTTAATTACCCAAACAGATGGAGTATAGCGTTTTTTGGTGACGGTTGTGTGGTTATGGTAGATATACTGACTGACTTGTTTGTCAATGTATGTTATAATTTTTATGTAATCGTCGATTTATTCAATTAAATTATTTAGGTTTCTATAAAAAGTTATTATAACTATACAATCCAGCATAACTATATCAAAATATAGTTAGGAATAAACCTTAAGGCATTAAATCCGTCTTAGTACAATTGGAATTGGTATGAAGTTATAATAAACTAGCTTCGGCTTCGCCCACGTGACAGTAGAAAATATATAGCCTGTATATGTTGCTGATACTACTTGTGAATGGATTTTTAAAAGAGGTCTGCTAGCTGCTATAATCTGATTAGTTTACGCACCGTGCTGGTCTGGTCCAAAGTGACACAGCGGACCATGACTCCGTAGTCTGAGAACAGGTTTCCCCTCATCCTCCATCCTGACCGCTTGATAGCAACTGGGTAGTTACGTCTCGTCACCAGTAGCATACGGGCTAAACGCTCATGACCCTAGAAACAGAAAAGAGGGAGATATAGTAATAATACAAGCAATGGACGAAACAAAATATAAATATGTGAAAACAAATAATATTTTAGGTATGGTTTTCTTTTTTAAGGTGGGAGATCATCCAAATGACTTCTCTCGCTCTGGGTGGAGCGAGAGGGCGTGTCAGACTTTTACTAACTAAAACCACACCTGTATCCTTCAGTTAACTATTGCGTTATAGGACTACGGGTTTGCCTTTCAGAAATTCTCCGCGGTCCTAGCTAGCGGGCATCGGCCCTGCTGGGCCCCTACGGTTTGCTGACATATCTTTGAGGAGCGCGAGGATCACAACGCGCTGTTGACGACTGGGCTCGGTCCGGTCAATTACCGAACAGTCGGACGGCGAGCTACCCAGTGCTCGACGTCCGCAAGCCCGCGTCTACCGTGGCTGGTAGTCGGGGTCGGAATTACGGCGGCTAGGGCGTGGAACACAGTTGGTGGGGATTTTAGGTATGGTGGCTCTACAACAATATATAAAAACCACTTAAATCTGGACTTTTACTAACTTTCACCATACCTATGTTCCTTGAGTTGCCTTGCATTCTAGGACCACAGATAACCTTTTCAGAAGTCGACCCATGGCCCTAGTAGTCTTCGGCCCTGCTAGGCCCCTACAGTTTTGCTGATATCTCTTTGTGGTCATCTGTGGTATGGGTTGCATATTATACGCTGTATTCAATAGCTGTCTTAATCACCTTGAACCATTTTACAGATGATCAGCCTACAGTGCTTTTCGACAGATAATGTAAAAACCATAAAATAACATTAAAATTACCTTGACAATAAAATATCCACCCCACTCGTCAGAATGTTCATTATGTTCTACCAACTCTTCAGGAGATAAATCTGCTAAGTGACACATTTTTGACTGAAAAAAAAAAAAACTTACAAATTACTAAAAGAGTTACCAATACATTCAATTTTGTTATTAAATATATTCGTTTTGAATCATTAACTTCATTTGATTATTAAACAACATAGAAATAACAAAACATCAATAATAATATTGCCTTATTTTTTTTTCACTTTGAATGATATACTATGTTGTATATTTTTATTAAGATACTGCTTCAAGTATAAACAAAAAAAAATTATAAAATGACAACTTTTTGTTCATTTTGCACCCATCAATGTACATCTAAGCATAAGCAAAGTTACTTCATTTCAAGCTTTTAATGATATAGAAATTTAACTAGCATTGAGTATCATGGTCATATTTCTATTCCTGATCATGTTGTAGCTTTGATCCTTTATATATACATACTAGCTTCTGCCCGCGGCATAGATCGCATGAATGTAGGTTTCTCCATATAACTTTGAACCCCCGCTTCATCCCCTTAGGGTGTTAATTTTGGAAAGTCCTTTCTTAGTACTCGCATACGCCACTAAAGGAAACCTTGTGCCAAATTTCACGCTCCTAATTCCAGTACTTTTGGCTGTGCGTTGATTTGTCAGTCAGTCAGTTTTCCCTTTTGTATATATAGATATGCAGGAAACATGCATATTTATAGTTGAAGATTCATGATGGCATAGGTAAGGGATGGCAAACCCTTATTGGTGTATGTGTCACTAAATATATTTTAAAAAATGAGGAGGTTATGATGTGCCGCCAAAGAATCGTAACTTTGTAATTTAATAGAATAGCTTTGCAACTAAATGCTGTTAACTCTTGGATAAACCAGCCATACATGCTTAATGTGAGTTAAACTTGCATTATGTAGTTTACATCAATGTTATACTTATAAACTAACCAGATTGGCTCAAATAAGCACAAAATTTTAAATTTGTGTCTTAATTTTGCAAGGGAACATTACCGACTGGGGCATATATGCCTGGTTTACTATAGCATAATATTTACAGTTGTTTGTGTTTATTTAATTTAATTAAAGCAAAAATTGGTGTTATTACAGCAGTATCAAATCACCACCATGTTGTGCATCTTACACTGGCATGCCCAAATTTTATTACCGCATGGCACCACTAGCATGTGTGCCATAGATTTACCATCCCTGGCATAGGATTTGGAGAAGGAATTTTCATAGTCAACTCAACTTGACTCACTTCGTATTTACAGAAATTATTTCTTACTATGCTTATTGCTCTATCTAGCAGTGAATACTGTATCAAAATCTGTGGAGATACATACAGTGACTTTCTTTTATACTTTAAAGAAATGAATATACAAACAAACAAGCTCTTCATAATATTAACTTGAATAGAAAAATCTCACCTTCACCATAATAGGCAGGGATCCGAGAGACCTGTCCACAGTGACAGACTTTTCATCTATAGTCATTGTCATACGGATTTTAAAATCCCCTTTATATGTGGCTGCTCTCTGTCTACACTCAGTTGGCAGCACTGTCTGGTTTTTTACACCAACAGCTTCCATCGGCACACTGGGCTTAGAAAAGCCTGCTTCATCTATAGTTATTTTAACCCTCTCTCCACTCGGTAGCTCGAATTCAGCAGGCACGAGATCAGCAATTGCAGCTTGTAAACCATCTTGCAGCATGTAGTTAAACGAGTCTATATGAGGCGCTCCAAGGCATTGTAAGTGCTAAAAATAAATAGTTAGTTAGTTCAAAAATCGAAAAAAAATTTTTTGGACAGTAAAAGCAGCGTAAAATCAACAAAAAAACAATTTCATAGGTTACGAACCGGATTTGCGATTTTTGGTGGCTTCCGATAGTCCGGGTGGCTTGTGTATGCTAAAGAAGGATTCTTAGCGATTTTCTTTGAATTCATTTTGTTACTTATAATTCACATTTAAGATTTTATAGTAGAACAACAATTAATTGTTAACATTATACCGAAGTACACAACACGTACAATACACACGTGTTTTTAAATGTCAACTTAACGTGTCAATTCCGATTGACAGTATTTTGGCAATGTCAGCTTTTGGAAAATGGAAGGGATTCCTTTAGTGATGTGCCGAGTCACTCTTTTGGTGAATCAAGTCGGTTCGAGTTGGGTTTGTACAGTATTCGAACCATGACTCGATTCCTCGGTTCGAGTCCAATACTTGGATTCTATGCTTAGTATTCGAATGTGGACTCGAATAGTGACTCGAGTCTAGGATTCTAATACTGACTCGAGTCTAGGACTCGAATAATGTCTCGAGTCTAGGACTCGAATACCTACTGACTTCGAGTCTAAGACTCGAATTCGGGACTCGAGTCTAGAAATTCGTGTCTAGAACTTTTAATCTGGAAATTCGAGTTGAACTCGAATCTAAAAATTCAAGGCCAGAACTCGAATCTAAAAATTTTAGTTCAGAACTCCAATTTTAGAGTAAATTTAAAGGAAAAATCAAATAGGACTGAACTTTAAATAGCATGTAAGTTAGGCATAATGACCCAACGATAGTTAATCAAACATTTTTAAATATTCCTAATTTACAATAAATAAAACCATAGAACATACTAAAGAGGTACCTAGGAACCAAAAATCTAAAGATCAAATTATATTTGTTATTACGTAACAAAGAGAGGTAATTTTAGAAGTTAATTTATTTTGGTTTCAAATTAGCTTTTACCTAATTTACAAGTAATTTTATTTAATAAAAAAATAAATCAAGTTATTAATTTCGTACAAACATCACATCTAGACGAATCAAATAAACCTATAGAAACTTTTTTAATCGAAACTTGCACATTAAAATTTTGACGTTCTAAAGTGGTTTCAAATCTAAAACTATGAATGTATTACTACAGCAAGAGCGAGTCAATCTAATTCAAATACTAGACAGTTAGACACGAGACAGTTGGACTCCCCTAATAGAATCAAGTCAGTGAGTACAAAATCAATTCTGACTCGAGTACTGGTATCGAGCATTCGAATCAAAATAAATTAGTATTCAAGGATGCGAGTTCGAAGCAGGTATCGAGTCTGACTCGAGTCAAGCGGTACTCGGCGCATCGCTAGATTCATTACATCATTTGTCTTTGCTACAATTTTTGTCGATGGTAGGGTAAAACCCATAAAAGTAGAATGTAAACCGAAGCCAATTTGGTGCACAAACTGGCTTACTACACCACATCATCCATTTTTATGAGTCCATTTTTATTTATGAAATTATGAGTCTGTGAACCATCTTACAAAGAATCACCAGTTTAGATGGCATAATTTAAATGTAAAGGAGTTTTTATAATTGAAATAATAAAAGCATCACCGACTAGTTTCTGACGTTTTATAAGTACCCATGTAGGCCTAAGTAAAATTAAAAGATTTTAAATTTTGACTCAACTGCAGCAGTTCTTTATTGGTTAACAAAGTTGGTCAAGAATGGCGCCAAACAAAACAAGTGAATTGAATGCATCCGTAAAAAAAGCAAATTTTTGATTTCTCTATGGTGCTCGCTCACTCAAATTTCAATTTCAACGAATGCTCTACGGCTGGGAATTTACCAAGTCATCAAATTAATTAATTTTGAGCTATACAACATACATAGATCGAGTGCACTACACTTGAGTCGACTACGCCGACGATTTGTTCGTGGCACTGCACTTGTGCAGGAGACTTGATAGATCCTTCAACGTTATTCTAACCAGAGTCTAGCCTGCATTTTATTTGTGTGATAAAAGTGTGGGACCAACAGCAAGTAGGTAGGTGTTAAAAAGTAAGTAGGTACTTTTTTTTATCTAACTTAATTTTAATGGTTTCGTTTTGTCTATGAATATTCTTGAAAAACGGTCGCGAATACTGAAACCTTCATCAGCGTACTTCGTGATTACTCATAATCACCAGTTGAATTGGTGATTACTGTCAAATAGAAGTACTACAGTGCCTTATGCTATACTTATTACCGTTGAGGTTTGACCTTTTACATTGTTTAAGTAAGTACCTACATGCTTTCTTTCTTATTGTTTCTAAGTACTGCGGAAATCGCAACACATGTTTACTTATATTATCCAGCTATTTCGTTTCGCACTGACCGTTTGTATCCATTACAATAACGATGTTAGAGAACTGCTTCATGACTATGTGCTACTTTCGATTTCTAGAGTTACCCTTTCCAGATGATTTCTGCCCAGTACTAGTCTAATATATTTTTTATAAACGAGACCCAGTGTATGGCTATATTATTAACTGTGTTAGTGACATTTATTAGAAAAAAAAAATTAGGTAATAAATGAGGTAGTATATCTGTTGTGGCCAGATCATATAAATTGATCACTTCATGACTGGCCAGATCGTTTTAAATGATAAAAGTTTGATGATATGTCAATTCTTGTTTAGCCTACTTTCTTTAGACTTTTTATTATCATAGAAATCCTACATCAATGATTTATGACCAAAGGGGGTTGACATATCATCAAATGTTAAAGTTTAAACAATCTGGCCAGTTTTAGTTGGTCATATTATGAAGTAATTAATTTCTATGATCTATTATGACATATCCATGGAAACTACATTGGTTGCTGGAGTGTTATAGGTGCCATAGTCCATAGGGTACACAAGTTTCTTGAGGTGCCCATACTACTGTACCTTGAGGAGCTAAATGCTACCAAAACTGACATTATGTAGCCGTATTGCTGAAATGCGAAGAGATTTAAACATACAGTATATTTGATATCTTTGCTAGAATGCTATTACTTAAGTATTTATTTATTTAGCTAATTAAAATGGTACAAGTCCAATTTACATTAATTATCAAATAAATATATAAAAAAAAATATCTACTTAATTTTGGCAGTTATCTAAAATTAAAATTGAATATAATAGCTATATAATTATAAATAAGTATATGCCAGTACAAATAGGATTGTATAGCATCAGAATTCACACAAAAAAATAATTAAGTAGGTAGGTACATAATATGAATCATAAGAATTATTATAAACCTGATTGCAGAAATACAGGTGTGCAAACTTACCTACCTAGATAAAATATTTGCACAATGACATGATTAGGAAAATAACATGATTTTAAAGTAGTTTGGATTTAAATGGCCGTCCCCCTTGTTTTCACTTGCATCTTTGATTACTGCTACACATCTACATAGTGTGATCTTCATCATCATCATCTTTCTGCCCTTGTCCCGTATTATTTGGGTCGGCGCAACACGTTCTTCCATTCTGCCCTGTCACTTGTCATACTATCACTAACTTCCTTTTCTTTCAGTGATCTTATAGTCTTAATTAATCTTTATAAATCTGGGTACCCGATAAAAATATTTTAGATAGTGTCAGACTTTTACTGACTAAAAACCCACTCCTGTTCTTTCGTAGCCTTTTGTACCACGGCCGAGTCTTCCTTTCAGAATCAGACCCTTGGCCCCAGTAGGCTTCGACCCTGTTGGGCCCCTACAGTTACTGAAATCTCCTTGAGGCGCGCGTGGAACAGTACGCGCCGTCGACGACTTGGGCTCAGTCCGGACGGTTACCGGACGGTCGGACGGCGAGCTACCCATTGCTCGCCGTCCGCAAGCCCGCGCCTACGGTGGCCGGAAATCGGGATCGGAATCCCGGCGGCGGTTGGGGCGCGAGGACCGTTGCCTCACGCGATCGGTTGCCTTCTTTGTTAGCATTACGGCTTCGCAGAAGGTTATATTAGTTTAGATTTTAAATAACAATTAAATAACATGTACTTATTGAGATGACCCACTTTTTTTTTTAAGTTGGGAAGTCATCCAATGTCATCTCGCGCCCTTGAGCGGGGCGGAAGGGGTGTCAGACTCTTGTACCTTCTTAGCCTTCGGTCCAGAGCCCTGGGGTTCTCTTTCGCATCACACATGGCCCCAGTAGGCTTCGACCCTGCTGGGCCCCTATGGTTGCTCATATCTCCTTGAGGCGCGCGTGGAACTACGCGCCATCGACGACTTGGGCTCGGCCCAGACGGACTGCGAGCTACCCATTGCTCGCCGTTCGCAAGCCCCCGAAAATCGAGATCGGAATCCCTGCGGCTGGGGCGTGAGTGCTGTATCGCGCGTGCGACCGCCTCCTTTGCTAGCAGTACTGCTTTGCAGACGGAGGCGACCGCCTGCCACTCCTCGTCGCTCCGGACCATGGCCTGTACCAAGGCCCGACGCGAGAGATCGCTGCCGCCGAGCCCCCACGAGGACACGGCCGTGCTCTACCCAGGCGGGGCACACCTCAATCGTATGTTCCACCGTGTCCTCCGGCCGGTCCACACAATGGTGACACCATGGCGTTTCTTCCCCACGAATGCGGTGCAGGAATCTCCCGAACTGACCATGGGGTATACCGCCATAATTGTGCCCACAGATGACCCATTTGCTATTTAATTATTGAAAGAGTACTTCCACTAAACATAGATATAAAAAATTGCATCACAATTGTTATAAAATAGTAATACTTATGTGAAAAAAACTTAATTAGCTATGTGCTACAAAATATATTTATAAACTACAATAAAATATAACAATTAATACAACTATCTGTACTTAAAATAATATATTTATTCTAAAACAATAAATTATTTACAAATTATGAAATGTATTAATTTTTAAAATCGAAAATAAAAACTCTTATACACACATAGATTATTCAATTAATTACAAAATAGTTTTTTACACATAGTCCTACATGGGGCACTTATAAGACGTCAAAAGCTAGTGCACGGTTCCAATTGGCCTATAGCTCCATGCGGTCCCAGTCCAGGTTGGTCCCAATGGGTTCAGTTCACCCCCATTAACTTGGGTCTTGAAAGTGACTGAATAATCGTGAGTCACTCTGTAAAAATTTCAACTGTCTAGCTATCATGGTTCATGAGATACAGCCTGGGGACAGACAGACGGACAGTAGAGTCTTAGTAATAGGGTCCCGTTTTTACCCTTTGGGTAAGGAACCCTAAAATAAGGAGGTTATCCCACCTCCTTGTTTTATCCTCCTGTGCATCGAAAAGCGTATTTCACAGCTGCCCATAAGTTAGAATTCTATAGTACCTAATTTATTTAACAAGTAACAAGAGTTTTGACTATTGATAATGTAACATACGTTATCAAGTAGGATATCGTCACTTCCTGCCTACATAATTTATTACAGTGAGTGGGTTTGGGTCAAAGTATTGCCATTCATTCATGGTTAACTGCCTAAATAGTAAAGGTGAACGCACACTTACTCGAGCCGAACGCGTTGAACGAATTGAAAGGAAAGAATTTAAGGAGTTCTTTATATGAAACCCCGCACATCGAATCGCGTCGAATCGTCCGAATCTGGAAGGACTCCAGAAATCCAAGACGAATTCGTATGCACCAAAGCTGATGTATTTCATTTTCTTCATCTTCAATTAATAAAGCACTGACAGTAAATACCTCAATATGTAATTTCAGCGCGACAGGTGTAAAGGAAATAGAAACGATTTTTTCGGCGCAGTCGATTCTTTCTTGCCTTCTCGACTTCGATTCTTTAGACGCGTTCGCTTCGGATAAGTGTGCGGTCACCTTAAGGGTCAGCTCTGAGACCCGACGCTACGTGCGATTATTATTTAATAAAGTGATGTAACAAAGAACTTTATTGACTCTTGAATAAAACGGTTATTACGGTGAAAGAATTCAACATTTGACTACCATTTGATTTTCGAAGGGTCGCGTATATTTTCTGTTTTCACGGGCTAGTATTTATAAGAGTACTACATGAGCTCGACAAAATAATGGATGTGCCGACAAAACTGTACTGTTACCACGATATCTATGACTGTGACTCATCATAGTTCGAATGCACGTTTGTGCGACACACTGAAGGTCGACATTACTCTTGTGCGACATGAAGCGAAATTGTGAATTAACATAAATGTTACCCCGACACGGACAGGTTAGAAGATTAAGGCGGGAGCGAAGCGGCGTGTAGCTCCCGCCGTAACGAATGTTGGATTTCTTACATTGCGAATATTCAAATTCAATATTCGCGAATCCGAATACGAATGTTGATTTTCAAACAAAGTGCGCGCAAAATGTCAAAGAAGTTTGACATTTCCTGGCTGGAAATGTCAAACTTCGGCTCTGTCAATATTCAGTTTAATAAACTGAATATTAACAGAGCCAAAGATTTGTTATGATTTGAGGTTAACATGTTGTTTCACAATTTTTGACACTGCGAAATGCAAGTTGTGTGATAGAAAAATATTAAAATAAATATAAAATTATATCACTTGTATTGCCATTCTATATCCATTCAATCAATATATTATTTCCTTTTTGTTTGTCAGAAACATTCGCATGTCTCTTGCGAATGCGAATGTCAGAAAATGTGCGAATATTAGCGAATGCGAATTATTCATTCATTAATATATTCGTTAGGTACATCACTAGTAAGTACCTATATCAATAAAGACATAAAAATGTCTTTAGTGATGTAGTGAATCTGTAGGAACAGATCCGACAGTATTTTTATAATGTAGTTTTTGTATTCTAATTACCCTTATTTTTGTTTTCAGAATGGCGTCTATATTGTCTAAAAACGCAATTATTTATGATCTGTTAGACTTTTACTGCCTCGTCTGCGATGTTAACTTCACGACAGAAGACGCGGCTCTTAGCCATTTACTTGATATTCTCCACAAGGAGGCCCTGAAGAAATGTGGTTATTTGGAGAAATTGAAAAAACATCTTATAAGAAAGGTAAAATATTTTATCACTGCGTTAGTGGGCCAGTGGGGCTGTAGCGACATCTATGGTGTCACATACAAACTAAACTAAGTACAGCCCGAAAAAAATTATCGGGCAGTAACCCAAAACAGACATAACACCTGTCTGGTCGATGGATACTCCCTTTTCAATGGAGGTTTGCGGGACTTTACTCTCTGTTTCGCATACCTCTAAGGGCTGAAACTGCGTAAAACGAGCGCCCGCGCTGTTCCACATAAAAGTGACCGCGCGGGTCCCCGCAAGTCGCAACGGAGCACTTTTGTAGGGAACCGTGCGTGCGCCCGCTTTACGCAGTTTTGCGTTATCGACTTTTTTTATTTCATTTACTAGTCGTTACGCTGCCTGTGGGGACTTCCCCTGCTGTAATCGACCAATTTAAGTACCAATGACAATGAGGCAAATCTACTTGAATTTATATTTCGAAATAATTTGAATTAATCTCCTCCAATTCTATCAACTCGACGTGTTTTTAATAGATTGATTTATGAATAGGCCCTAAATTATGGGTTGCAATCGAATTTGAACATTGTACTGTTTAACCATAGAGTTTAAAGTTACAAAAATGATTGATATCCTTCTGTTTCTTTTACAGTGTAAAGGCATATATTTTTGCGAGCCATGCAGCTTGACTTTTCCCACCCTGACTAAGGTAGAATTGCACATTGATGAAGAAAGCCACATAAGAGCAAAGGACAAAATGAATCCATTCATTCGTGAGAAGAACCAGATCATAGCCTTCAACCGGTTCATAATTTCTGATGATGCTTGGAATGGCTGCATCGAAGACACTTGTGTTCTTTGCAATACCGAGTTTGACGATGCTGCTTCCCATAAGGTCATGCGAAGCCATATCCTTAATTTGATAAGGAGTGAAGTAATTGTCGATGACGGCGACAGTACAGTTTATAGAACGGTAAGATGGAAGATTTATATGTTTATTTCTCATGTCACTTTCATGTTAAGAAGTCGAGTAAGTAGGGTAAAGCAATGTTATAAAAACCTCCATTTAGTTTGAGCAATTTTTTTTGTTTGAACCAAAAAGTAACTATCAAAAATCGCAAATATAGAAAGAATATTTAAAATTCGTTCAAACATATCATTTTAATTTATTGTCCTAGTTCCGTTCATACGACGCAAGCTGACTGGGATAGGATCTTTTCTTTATTCCCAAATAATTGTTTAATAACAGGAGATTTTAACGCCCATCATACAAACTGGTCTTATAAAAATGATAATAGGGGTTTACAAATTTTTGAGTCCGCGTTAGAGTTTGGTTTTACATCTCTGAATACTGGACAGCCCACTAGGGTTAAACTAGTGAATAACATATTGCAATCTTCTTCTCCAGATATTACATTTGCATCTGCGGATATCGCTATTAATTGTGACTGGATTGTTATGAACGAAAACTTAGGTAGTGATCATTTATTTATTAAAGTTAAAGTAAATTACTGTGAGGATGTCTACTTCCGTGAAAAGCGTAATTATAAATTAGCCAACTGGACTGGTTACAGAACGTGTCTCTTTGATTGCTTTTCTCTGAATAATACGAGTGATGATGTTCAAGTTATGTACGATTATTTCTCCTGTCAAATAAATAAATCAGCAGATGAAAATATTCCTCTTATTAAATATTGTGATAAGCCAAATAATAAATTTAAACCGAAAGGGTATTGGAGTCCAGATTTGTCTAAATTAGTTGCGGAGCGCCGTTTGGCACTTAAGAAATTTAGAGGAAATCCAACACCAACGAACCTCGCAATACTTGAGGAAAAAACTTTGAAGGCTAAACAAGCTATTCAAAATGCGAGATCTAATGATTATAAGAAATTTTGTGAAAGCATTGATTACAAAGTTTCAGCTTCAGATATGTGGCATCGATTACGGTGGGTCAAAGGTTACAAGAAATCCAATATCCAATGTCCTCAGGAGCTAAAGAGAGAAATGTTATGTGATCTTACACCAGATTATGTCGCTTTCTCTAAGCCGGTATTTAATTCTACAAATATGTTGCTCGAGTCAGAATTTACGTTGCAGGAACTAAATAACTGTTTAAAGAAAAAAGATACTGCTCCAGGAGATGATCAAATTACGTACTCTATGATTTTACATCTGCCACCTATTGGCAAATTATACTTACTCAAAATCTATAATAGTATATTAAACTCAGGTAATTTCCCATTGCAGTGGCGTCAGATTAGAGTTGTCCCCATACCGAAGTCGGGTACTGGCTTAAATACCAAACCAAGACCTATTTCGTTGATGTCGTGTACATGCAAAATTTTTCATGCTATGATAACCAAAAGACTCGAATGGTATATAGAGAAGCATCAAATTTTATCACCAAACACAGTTGGTTTCAGGAGAGGAAAATCCTGCCTTGATTGTCTTACGCGTTTGGTGACTCAAATACAGATAGGCTTTTCAAAGAATGTCCCAACTGTGGCTTGCTTTATTGATATCAAAAGTGCATATAATGATATACAAATAGATAAGCTATTGCAGGTGCTTGATAGTTTGGGTGTTGGTAGGAATATTTGTCAATATTTGTGGAACTTCCTTAGCGAACGTCATCTAAAAGTGGTCGATGATTCCATAACTGATATGGTCAGATATGCACGAAAAGGCTTAGCTCAAGGTGACCCCATGTCACCGCTGCTTTTTAATATAGCCACGTATAAAGTTTGTAAGGATATATCTGAAGTGTATTCATGCCAATACGCTGATGACTTTGTTTTTTACTTTACTTGTCAGGATATATTAGAGGGTCAATTCAAAATACAAAATGCTTTGGATATTTTTACTGTTTTATTGGACGAATTAGGGTTAGAAATATCTACAAGTAAATCCAAATATTGTGTTTTTAGTAGGGGTTTTAGGCAACAACAAATACAACTCTCCATAAATAATAGTGTACTTGACAACGTATGTTACTATAAATATTTGGGTGTTTGGCTAGATAAGTCATTACGTTGGGGTAAACACATCAACGAAATAGTCGAAAAGGTTCAGAGACTTCTCAATTTACTTAAAATTCTTACAAGTCCTTCTTGGGGTATTCATCAGATTCATCTTCGGAGGCTCTACGTGGCTCTAATTAGAAGTAGGTTAGACTACGGGTGCTTTCTATATGACAATAGCGCTAAGACAAATATCTATAAGTTAGAAAAGGTTCAAAATCAGGCTTTAAGAGTAGTAGGGAGTTTTATAAGAAGCACACCAATACATGTTATGGAGTGCGAGCTCTGTGTTCCCCCACTGCATGTTAGGAGAAGATGGTTAGCATTCAAATATTGTTTAAAATCGTATTCTGTGTCCGATAATGTGGTAATAAAACTGTTGTTAGAGCTTAGTGCCATTAGTGATGTCAGATATTGGGTAACTAAAAAGCTTCCATTACTTGTTAGTGTATTTAAGGAGATCAAGGAGGAAAATGTAAGGGCATCTTTGATCCCAGAAATGTTTTCTTTAGATGTTTGGGTTACTAGGATTAACGTCCAAGACATAATAAAGGTTAATTTAGACTCAATTAAAAACCCTAAGAAGACATATGATTTAAATTCAATTAAAGCAGAAACTCTGAGAGAAGTAGCAGATAAATATCACGATTATTACAAAATTTATACTGATGGGTCTAAGAATGCTAATGGCAATGGAGCTGTTTACTACGATCCTTTAAATTTAGATAATACAAATACATATTATAAAATAAATAATTATGTGTCAGTTATGTCTTTGGAGCTTTTTGCAATTTTAGAGGCACTTTCTTATATAATAACTATTAATAATAACAGAAAAACATTGATTTGTGTAGATAGCAAGAGTGCACTACAACATATAGCTCGATGCGCTTCTGGGCACAGAGGTGCATCGATAGCTTATGAAATCCTATCTAAAATACATGATTTATCCAAAAGAGGGATAGATCTAAAATTGCAATGGGTTCCTTCACATATAGGTATAAAGGGTAATGAGGAGGCTGACCGCTTAGCAAAGTTGGGTATAGATGAAGGTAGAGAAACATATATTGGAACCGATTATGTAGAATTATTGCCTAGATATAAAAACAAATGTCACGAAATTTGGAAAGAATATTTCAATGAACGATCGAAAGAAAAGGGAATATGGTACAGATCTATAGTTTTGGAGCCTCCACTTATACCATGGTTTTGTAACACCAGGTTCAACAGAAAGCTATTAGTAACAGCTCACAGACTGAGATCTGGACACATGCCGCTCAATAAGTTTGCATTTTTAATGAAAAAAACTAATTCACCAAATTGTGAGGAGTGTGGCACAGTAGAAGATATTACACATCTGTTGACGGAATGTGTCAGATTTCAATCTGCAAGACAGGAATTGTATAAAGAACTAGGTACAAACATATACGATGTTGGAATGTTTCATCACATCTTGTCGACACCTAACTCAGAGGCTGCTTATAGCTTAATTAAGTTTGCTTTGTTACGTTTTACAATATAGGTAAGGTATTTACTATTATAATGTCCGATGGGACTGACATGTACATTTGTATAAAAGTCCCTAATACCAAATAAAGAGAAAAAAAAAAAAAAAAAAAAAAATTCGTTCAAAATGAAGTAAATTAGAAACCTTTCAGATCTGAAAGGGGAACCGGGCCTTGGTACAGGCCATGGTCCGGAACGAGGAGGAGTGGCAGGCGGTCGTCTCCTGTTAAGCAGTAATGCTAGCAAAGGAAGCCGCACGTGCACGTGCGAGGCAATGGCCCTCGCGCCCCAGCCGCCGGGATTCTGATCCCAATTTCCAGCCACCGTAGAGGCGGGCTTGCGGACGGTGAACAATGGGTAGCTCGCCGTCCGATCGTCCGGTAACCGTCAGGACCGAGCCCAAGTCGTCGACGGCGCGTAGTGTTTCACGCGTGCCTTACGGAGATGTCAGCAACCGTAGGGGTCGAAGCCTACTGGGGCACTGGGTGATGTGAAAGAGATCCCCGGGCCCTGGAAAAATGGCAAAGGAGGAACAGGAGTGGGTTTTTTGTCAGTAAAAGTCTGACAATATCTCGCGCTCCGTCCAAGAGCGCGGGATGTCATTAGATGATTTTCCCACCAGAAAAAAAAAGATCTGAAAGGGTAAACTGTCAAGTAACAGAATGAAGACACAAATGGAATGTGACGTCGCTGCCTTTAGCTTACGTATGTACAAAAGAGAGAGCGAAATGTCCACACTTCCTCATACCAATATTAGACATACTAATGTTTGATGCTGTTTCCAGAAAATCTTTTTTTTTTAGTGTTTATTATTATTTAGTATAATTAATATTGTTGTATAAAAAATTAGAGTGGAAATTATATTTAACACTGACAACTTTTTTTATTTCCTACATTTCAGTGAGTAATAAATTTAAAAAAAGATTTACTGACTAAAGCCACACCTACTCGTATGTTCCTTCATTTGCATTTTCCATTCCAGTACCACGAGTATCCCTTTCATATCATACTTTTCCCCATGGCATGAACAATACGCGCCGTCGATGACTTAGGCTCGATTCTTATAGGACGAGCGGACGGCGTGCTACACATTGCTCGTCGTCCGCAAGCCCGCGTCTACAGTGGTCGGATATCATTCTGCGATCCGCGATGTGCGGGGCGTCTTTTACCGCGTGGCGTAAGAGTGTAAGTTCCCTCACTTTTGCGGCCGCCTCCTTCGCTAGCATTACTGCTTCGCAGAACGATGCGACAGCATTCCATTCCTTTTCGCTCCGGATCAGCCTGAACTGGCCTGAACCAGGGTCCGGCGCGAAAGTTCGCCGCCGCCGATCGCCTCTAATAAAAAACTGCGGTGCTCCGCCCAAGTGTGGCACACCTCCACCGAATGCTCCACCGTTATTACTGTGTCTGCAAAATGGTTTGTTTGTTTGTTTACAGATCGATGATAGATCCAAGCAGTGTCTAACTTGCAACGTGATCATCGGAAATGATCTAGATAGTCATTTCGCAACAGCCGACCATAAAAAAGCATTTAAATTGTACGATGAAACGAAAAATAATACTCAAACAGCTACCGAAACTCAAAACGGGCATGTTCAGGTCAATGGAGAGAAGAAAGAAGCAGATAAAAATGTTAATAAGGATGTAAAAAAAAGTACTGATAAAGAAGTCGAGAAAGAAACCAATAAAGATATCAAGAAAGATTCTAACAAAGACGTCAAAAAAGAAGACTCTAAACCTCCGGGTAAAGAAAAAATAAAACAAAAGCAGAAACAATCGGTTAAGAAAGAAAATGCAAAAGAACTTGACAAGATTTACTGTAAAAATTTAGGCGCGAAAAACTACATCACTGGCGATTACGGAAGCAGATGGTGCATTCTATGTGAGTGGTTATTAGAAGAGTCTTCCGAAGACCATATCCGAAACAAACACCATCAGAACTTACTGAAACTTCACAATGAAAAATTGAAAGAAGACAATAACAGAATATCAAGCAAAGACGAAGAATCAATTCCGCATGATTCCGTCGAAAGATTCCAAAAGAACAGTATCAATATTGATTTGATTAACGAAACTGCCTTCTGTAAGAAGTGTTCTAAAAATATAGACTTTAACTCTGAAGCTATTGAGAAACATATTGAAGAACATAAGAAGACTCCTATTAAGAAATCACCGGAGACGCTTTCTTCAGGAATTAAGTCGGACGGAACGAATAAAACTACATTGTATACAAAACCAGTGTTGCTTGGGAAGCAGAATCGATCGCCAAAAACCATATCGGTAGGAGACTATGCAAAACAGCACGGGTTTACTCACAATGTTGCCGACTGCAGCTATTACTGCCGCCCTTGTAGCCGACGTCTCAATACGACACTTGATGATCTACAAAAGCATGTGGCTAGCAAAATTCACACGGAGAACACTAAACAAGCATCAACGACTGATGCTAATAAGGCACCAGTTAAAGAACCACTGTTCAGCTTTATTAAAACATTTGAGATAGTTGATGCCATAAGTCAAGGAAATATCATAATCATCAACGATAAATTTTGGCTCAACTCGTTTGGGTTCTTCTTAATTGCCAAAAAGAACGAACGAATCTTCTGTCATGGGTGCCATATTGATCTGACTGAAGATAATGTTGTGCAGCATATCTTAGTAACCGATTATCACAGACAAATCGTCGACAAATGCCTTTTGATAACTTCTTTGGAGAATGAATTCATTAGAGAGGTAAGTTGTTGTATCTGTCTGCAATATATGTTTGCTTTTTTATTTAAATGGTCTATTTTTAATTAAAGCCAATTTATTTATTTATTTCGTCCTTTAGTTAAAAAAAAAACTGCCCTAACCTGTACCATGGGCGCATTTAGAAACATGTAAACTCACATTCTGAAATCTACTTAGTACGATTTAAACATAAGGGTTAAGGGTAGGCAATGCGCAGGCGCAGCGAGTTGTGCACTTCATAGCTGCTATAAAGTTTGAACCTTAGGCCTACTATCCACGGACGCGTGGATAATAGGCCTAAGCTTCAAACACACAGCTTAAATATACTATATAACTATGAAACTGTCTACGGAGCGGCAACGTCGCGCACACGCACATGCAGACGTTGCCACAACGTCGACAGTTTCATATATATGTATATAAGCAATGAGATACTACAAGCTTAAAATGACGAATACGCGTCTATGAAGCTACGCGTCCGTATAGTATAGTAGGCCTTACTGTAATAATTGTTTTCAGATAAAATTGGACGTTTACCACTGTGGGTACTGCAACATTACGGAGAACGATTGGGATGACATTGTGGATCATATTGCGACGGCTGAACATAAGAGGGAAAAAGCGAAGGCTGAAGAAAGTCTCCGCCGGCACCGCCCGAATTTGTACCATCGGAGAAGCTTGAGGGAAATTGACGATATGATCCAACAATTTGTACTGCGCAATCCGTAAGCTGTGTGCTTGATGCTGGTGGGGGACTTAGACCGGTTTCTGAATAGGGAATAATAATGAATACATGAAAAACAATCTTGATTGAAAAACAAATAAGATGTAATAATGAAAGAAATAATATGTCTCTCGCGTAAACGCCCGTTTTCTATGGCGGCTGTATGGACTTTAGCGTCAGAGTCCATGTCAGACGTTTCTTTCTAAGCAGCTTTATAACTTCGTTATTGAAGATATTTTATAATTATTATGTACAGTGAAACTCTATCTTCTATCTTCTGTTGTCTATCTTCTGTGTTCTGTATTCTATGTTTTATCTGTATCATTTATGGTTTCAAGCACAGTTTTTTTTTTGAAAGTTCGCACGAAAAACTTTTGTAAATACGCATTTTAGTACGCGACAGTGAATATTACCTTGGTTGAATAAAACCAGTGATTTTTATCCCGGAGGAATTATTGTCTAAAAAGTGAATAACCTTTTGAGTATTTACCCGGGTAAATACCTTGCAATTGGGTGCTTTGGGTATTTACCGGGTACCCATCACTGATCCGACCCCCAGTTGACCAGGTTTCACTGTATTAGGTTTTCAGAGGTAATAAACATTTTATTTAGAAAATAAAAAATGTTATGCATATTATTTCTCACTGAGCATTTGGAGTTAAGAACGCCTTATTTGAATTAGTTTTCAGAGTAAAGTTGAGTTTGACGAATACTCTAACTCTATTCAGAAATCCGGGTTAACCTTTAAAATGTTGATTTTTTTAAAATGTTTAAGTCTGAATTATTTTTAGTGTTAAGATTAATGCGAGAAGGTATCATCAAGGCGTCAAATATTGTAAGTACTTAAAAATCAAAATAAAATGTCTTGAAAAGTGTCTTTTAAAATATATTCTACGATATATCGGTCATTTAGTATTTACTAGAAAAAAAAGAAAGAAGAAGAAACAAAATATGTTTATTTGGCACACCATCATACATTATTCAACAAGTAATTGATTAACAAACTAAAATTAAACATTAAAAAAAAAATAAGGAGAAATAAAAATTAACAACAACAATATGTCTCACGGCTACGCCAAATAGGTCCAGTTTAGCATAATGCCAGACAACTACGTAGCAGAACGTTGCCTGACGCTGGTTTTCAACTACTACTACGGCAACCAATACATCTCTCTAAAAATAGATACAGGCATTAAAGGATTTTTTTTTAAATACTGCAAGTTTATATATTAGTTACTGCCAATACATAGACAAATAGTAGAACTAGATTGGTCAAAATCTCTTTTCCATATATAGAATACATTTTGTTTTTGGTTTAGAAGCATGTATGTGTTTTATAATTGAAGTTTTTTATTCGTATCTCTTGGATTTGCAATTAATTTCTTTTACACGTGGATCGTTCTCTAAATTGAGAACGTTTTAAGATATGTACGTTTCTTGAATTGAATATGGAATACAAACTCGGTTTCTCGCTTTGTTTACTGAATTTCGAACGATTTGAAATTCTTAGTTTTTCGCCATGTTTACTGGACTTGAAATTATTGATTTCTAGTTTTGTCTCTAGCTAAGTTTACTGGACTTCGAATGATTTATAATCCACGCTTTGTTTCTCGCTATGTTTACTGGACTTTGAATTTTTCGGAAAATATACCTACTTTATTCCTTGCTATGTTTATTGAACTTCGAACGGTTTGTAATACTCTGAGCCGACTCTGGCTATGATATTGGATTTCTTCGCTAACCGTCGTTGTTTTTTACTGGGTTCGACCGAACGGTTTCTAATAATTCGCTGATTCTCGCTGTGTTTACCTGACTTCGACCGAAAGGCTTCTAATAATTCGCTGATCCTAGCTGTGTTTACCTGACTTCGACCGAAAGGCTTCTAATAATTCGCTGATCCTTGCTATGTTTACCTGACTTCGACTGAAAGGCTTCTAGTAATTCGCTGATCCTTGGTGTGTTTACCTGACTTCGACCGAAAGGCTTCTAATAATTCGCTGATCCTTGCTGTGTTTACTAGACTTCGTCCGAAAGGCTTCCAATAATTCGCTGATCCTCGCCGTGTTTACCAGGGTTCGACCGAAAGGCTTCTAATAATTCGCTGATCCTTGCTGTGGTTACCAGACTTCGACTGAAAGGCTTCTAATAATTCGCTGATCCTAGCTGTGTTTACCTGACTTCGACTGAAAGGCTTCTAATAATTCGCTGATCCTCGCTGTGTTTACCTGACTTCGACTGAAAGGCTTCTAATAATTCTCTGATTCTCGCTGTGTTTACCAGACTTCGACTGAAAGGCTTCTTATAATTCGCTAATCCTAGCTGTGTTTACCTGACTTCGACCGAAAGGCGTCTAATAATTAGCCGATCCTTGCTGTATTTACCTGACTTCGACCGAAAGGCTTATAATAATTCTCTGATCCTTGCTGTGTTTACCTGACTTCGACCGAAAGGCTTCTAATAATTCGCTGATCCTTGCTGTGTTTACCTGACTTCGACCGAAAGGCTTATAATAATTCTCTGATCCTTGCTGTGTTTACCTGACTTCGACCGAAAGGCTTCTAATAATTCGCTGATCCTTGCTGTTTACTAGACTTCGTCCGAAAGGATTCTAATAATTCACTGACACTCGCAGTGTTTACCAGAGTTCGACTGAAAGGCTTTTAATAATTCGCTAATCCTTGCTGTGTTTAGTAGGCTTCGTCCGAAAGGCTTCTAATAATTCACTGACCTACGTAGTGTTTACCAGACTTCGACTGAAAGGCTTCTAATAATTAGCTGATCCTCGCTGTGTTTACCAGGGTTCGACCGAAAGGCGTCTAATAATTAGCTGATCCTTGCTGTGTTTACAAAACTTCGTACTTACGAAGCTTCTTCTTCTTCTTCAAGGCACTTTTGTTTACCAGACTTCGATCACTCTACTTCTAATTCTCTGACCTTCGCTGGGTTTAAAGAACTTCGACCTACTTCTAATAAATAGAACCTACCCAGCTGTCTTAACTTCGAACGATTTATATACACTACTTGTATTTATATTCACTTAACCAAAAACAAATGTAACAAACAAAATTCCTTCTAATGATTGCAAAATTTATAATAAAATATGTATTATTTTGATAAGGTAATGTCCGTTCATTGTGGCATGTGGACATAGGCCTCCCCCAAGTGTCGCACTTGGGGGAGGCCTTTGTCCAGCAGTGGACGTTTTTCGGCTGAAATGATGATGATTATTTTGATGAGGTACTACTTTTAGGCCTGATTTTTCAGTAGTCTGATAACTGTTATCTAAAGAATAAATATCATATTTATTCTTTAGATAACAGTTATATATATATGATATAGTAAGTTGGACATATTTTCTATACAAAAGCTGCCAAATCGCTATTTTTATTCCTGGGCTAATAAATATCTGGCGATTGAAAAATCAGCCCTTACTTGATAAATTTTTCTTTTTTATTTCAAAGTTCCAAGTTTAAAAACACTGCGAGAAGTAACGTGTGCATAAAAAATGAGACTCATTGACAACATTTATTTTGTCATGTATATTGTTTCAGTGTTTCTTGCTTAACAAAGTTTCATTGTTAATGTATTGTTTGTTAGTTTTCAAATATCTTAGTGGTTAAAGTTTGTGGCCAGCGCAGACAACAACTTAAGCAACTTATCAGCAACTTATGCAAGCTATTTTGAACTGTATTGATGATGTGATTAAGTTTGCATTGCAATGCATTTCGAGCATTTTCCTCAATGCATTTCTATGTTGATCCTAAGGCCCTAAAATATCTGTTTCGTATATTATAAGCTAGTACCTTACATGGTCTAAAAATATGTGTTTCATAATAATATATTATAGCTAGTATTGCATGGGAAAAGTCACAAAGTGAAATGTAAAACATAATGGAAAAATTTAAGGAGTCATTATTTTCTAAATTCAAAGGTATTATTTGACTGAAATTATTATTTTAAGCTTCATTTTACTTTAGGGTTGTCAACTACTAATTAATAGGAAGTTTCTAAAACACACTGCTTGTACTTAGCAT
This sequence comes from Mythimna pallens, assembly GCA_961205895.1. Lineage (NCBI taxonomy): Eukaryota > Metazoa > Arthropoda > Insecta > Lepidoptera > Noctuidae > Mythimna > Mythimna pallens. The sequence goes on from OY540845.1 coordinate 18,410,254, forward strand.
AGGTATGTAATTTACAAGAATAGGTATTTGATTTTTTGTAAAAAGTTACCAAGTTTCTATTAGCATTGTTTTTTTGTTTGTTTTAAAAATTTAACTGTTCTGATTTTTACTTTTTATTGTAGATAACCCTGAAAGCTTTTTGTTTTGTTTGCATTTTGTTTTAGTATTATAAGTTTTTTTTTCCACATAATTGTACTGATTCATTACATAATGATGAACGTAGTTATTAAGCATTTGTAATTCAATAAATATAATCGTTTTTTTTATGTTTTTATTTTTTCCTCCCTCATGTCCGCGACTATCACTAGGTCATCGGTCAACGTTGTGGAAGGCCTTCCCAACGCTCGCTGCGTTCTCCGGTGCGCGGTCGCCACTCTAGAACCTTTCGGCCCCATCGATCATCTGTTCTACGATCAATGTGCCCTGCCCACTGCCACTTAAGTTTGGCGATTCTTCGGGCTATGTCGGTGACCGTGGTTCTCCTGCAAATATCTTCATTCCTGATGCGATCACGTAAGGTAACTCCGAGCATATCCGTTTTACATCGCCCTTTGTGCGACTGTAAGCCTTTTGATGAGGCCTGTTATTGGCAATCACGTTTCGGAGCCATATATGTTACCACTAACAAACACGCACTGGGCATGACTTTCGTCTTGAGACACTGGTATGTTGGACGAGAAGATCGCAGCTTCCCGAAAGCTGTCCAGCAGTGTCGGATTCGACGATTGACCTCGTTTCTCAAAGTTAGACCTATCCGACTGGATAGTCTTGTCCTAAGTAAACGTAATCGTCTACAACTTCGAGTTATATCTGATCCGATCCGATCTTGATCGGAGTGGGTACTACAAAAGGTACTCCGTGGTGCTACCTACAAGGTCATTTACCATGACTGGTTTAGTATACGTTCATTTTAAGACCCACATACAAACGTTTTCTCCTCCGAGTACTATGTCAATAATACAACATTCGATATTACAATATTAATATAACATAATACAATTAGTAATAAAGCGCCTGCACGAAATGTAGTTGCATCTTTTTACTTGAAGTATTTTTGCTCGTCAAACTAAAATTTTTAATTTTAGTCTTTTTCAACGCCTGAATAAAGGCGTTGAAAAAGACTAAAATTAAAAATTAATTTTGTTAAAAAATTACTAAAACCTCCGTTGCCTACTGTTGATTTTTGGAGGTACTAAATCAGTTACAAAATATTAGCTTGATCAGACTGATAAAAATCGTTATAGTTGGTATGGTTTCGCCATTATGGCGGGCCAACGCGTTATAATGGCGGGGCCATAGTTATAAAATACCGATTATACCGTGTGAGGTACAATTTCAAAACAGGCACAAAATAGTACTAAAACGTACTAAATATACGTGGTAGAATCATTCAAATACAAGAGTTGGTCCCGCCATTATTACGTTTATAATGTTTGCCCTTTAAACACTATATTTATGCAAAGCTATAAAAGAATCTGAGATTTTAAGAATTTTGGGGTTTAAATCGGTTAAAAAGCTGTCGAACTACATGTTGCTCAAAAAATATTTGCAGGCGTTTCGGCGATGGCAAAATTACGAAAGAGTATGTAAACTATAGATATTTTCGATCATTTGTTCTGTGTCCGGGTGTAATTTATCTATAGTATGTATGTATTTAGAAATATATAAGTATATCTATTAGTTGTCTAGTAGAAGCACAAGCTCTGCTTAGTATGGGACTAGATGGTATTGTGTGAAAGTTGTGAGATATTATTGTATTATTATTAATTGAAAGCTAATATTTATTTAATTAAAATTATAGAATGTGTTGACGGTACGTTTAGCGCAGTGGTTGAATGATTGGCTGCTGTGCTGCGTGTCTCGGGTTCGATTCCCGTAAGGAATAAATATTTATGTGGCTTACAGATAGATCTTGTGTAATGTGGGTTTATATGTTTGTGATCGTACTCACGATACAGAAGTATTCCTAGAGCGAGGCAACGTTATTTTTATAATAAAAAAAGACTAGGGAGTTCACTTATACTTGGATATCTGATAAAATAAAACTGTCTCGTTGGGGTAGAGATCGCCAGCACTACTGCTGAGTACAATATCCTGAGTTTGATTCCCTGGTTTTGCAAAGTTTTATTGGGTTTTATATCTGGGATTTCTCAGTAGCAGGAGAGTAGGAGTCTTGCTTTGTGATCGGTTTATGGCAACAGGCGCACCCCCATCACGTTTGGCACTGTGGTTAGGCGATTGGCCGCCGCACTGTGTTTCGCGTGTTTGGTTTCCACACGGGGAAAATTATTGTATGACTTACAAATAGGTGTTCTGGGTCTGGGTGTCTTGTGTATGTGAACTTACATGTTTGTGAACGCACTCATGAGTTATTCCTAATTTGAAGCAACATTATTAAAAAAAAAAAAACTGGGCAAGTGCGAGTCGGACTCGCGCACTGACGGTTCCTTACACACATATTTATGTAAATACTTAGTTTAATTCCCGAATGTAGATTCGAAGATTTTTTCGTAACACAAAAAAAGTTTTTTTTAATATTAATTATTATCTCCTTTATTACTTTTAAATACCTACAAATTACATTTTTAAATATTTTTTAAATCTTATAATAAAAAAACATTCAAAATATAAAAAATAGTATCCCACCGGTATCGGGAACAGGGTCCAAGCTTCAGAGAAAGGAATCTCCTAACAATACGAGCCGTGTCCAGGAGTACCGCTTTCTGAATCAAGCCCTTGATCCAGTCGCCTAACGCGAGCCTCCTAAGGTGTTGGTCGAGGCTCTTAGCTATTAAGCCATTGCCCGACACGACTATCGGTACAATGATCGCCGAGTCCACATCCCACATGTCGACAACGTCGCGAGCCAAGTCAACATACTTGATTTGTTTATCTTTCTCGGCTTTCACGAGGTTCTCGTCATGCGGAACGGATATGTCAACAATCATTGCACGCCTCTCGCTTTGGTCCACCACCACTATATCAGGCTTATTGGCTACAATAGTCCGGTCAGTGATGATGGACCGATCCCAGTACAAAGTGAATATGACCATTATCAAGAACTGGATCGGGATCGTACCTATAGTACGGCACTTCCGATTCCACAAGAGAGTATTTTAGAGCAAGTTGCTGATAGATAATCCTGGCTACAAGGTTGTGTCTATGCAAGTACTCTCCGTTAGCTAGACGAGAACAACCAGAGATAATGTGACGAGTTGATTCTCCCGGACGGTGACATGCCCGACAGATGTCAACCGTTCCGTCCTTCACAATAAATCTCCGGTAGTAATAGTTATTATTATTATATTAGTAGTAGTAATTATTATTATTATATTATTATTATAACAGCACTGTTTTCAGATTTATTCCTATAGGTCCTATTCTTATACCTGTGCTATAAGACCTGGCTTTATGTCAAATTACAAGACTCTGGGTCAACGGTAAGTACCCTATGAATTTTGATTCCCTTGAGAGTGTCGAAATATACGTTTTTTGCGATATAAACGGCCGTATATTTTTTTCTCGTTAACTTAGAAGTTTGATTTTGTTACAGCTTCAAGGGACCGCAGACCTGAGTGGTTTTAATTTCAACTAGAATACCTCTTTGCGTTTACGAGATAAAGGGTCTTGATAGACAGACAGACGGACGGACAACAAAATGATCCTACAAGGGTTCCGTTTTTTTCCTTTTGAGGGACGGCACCTTAAAAAAATATTTTTTTGCGTAGAAATATAATGGCGAAATGTGTGTATACGCACCTGTCTAAAAAAATTGCGTAACCATAGTGGGCCTAGCGGGCCCCGTTGACTGCTCAACCTTTCAGAAAATAAACGTGTGTTATTATACATATTTATTTAAATACAATCAGTAAGTCCATACAAAGCGAAAACTAATTAAAAATAAAGTCATGCCGTCCATAACATTGAACAATACCCACATGATTTGATGGAATTTACATTTTAAACAGATGCTTATTATGAAGTATCTCTTGTGACCTGAATGTGTAGGTACTAGTACCAACTGGATAACAAAACGTTGCCCACATGACACTCCCACTTCCTCCACTGAGGGTGGGACAGAAGTTATGGGGGACTTTTCATCACCTAATTAAAGCTATGCAGTTCACAAGACATATCTGCCACATGCCCGACAAATTGTGGGCCAAATTAGCACAGTTCTAGAAGAACGCCAGAACTGGAAGGATGTAGCGTAGGCCCGAGTGGGACAGAATAGGCTAAAAAAAAAATTACGAAAATGGAACGGATATAAAATGAACCATTTTTTTAAAGAAGATCATCTCTCTTATTTATTAATACATCCTAGACAAGCCCTCGGCATCAGCTTTGTATTTTCTCTCATGAAAAAAAAACATATTTACGAAAATAAAAAATTACCAGCCGTGAGGTAAGCACAGCGACGTAAATTTTCTCAATAATAGTAAGTTGTACTGTTTGGAACCTTTACCGACCTAAAAATATGATGTGACCTTACAGGTCTGACGCCAAATACTATTTCCATACAACGTTATTAAAATAGCTATTCCAGAGAAGAATAATGCGTCAGGTAGGCAACCTCAAGCGTAGATCACACGTAGACCTTCCTGTGGATTTTCCTGTAATTCCAATCATGTATGTGTACCTGACTCGAACCACGCCTCCCATTCACGTCCCACGAAAAGCGGGAAAAGTAACCTATAAATATATGCTGGAGTCAAAAACAATAAACGGTATTCATAATTTGACATTTATGTCAAAAGGTCGAAGTTAAGGCGGGAAAACTTTTTTTAATAAAAGAAGGTTGCATAATACATCAGTACGCACGCTACGCACAAACAACGTCGGAACTTTTTTTAATTCGGCCAGTGCTCCAAAATCGTTCGGACGCTGCGCGCGCTTGGCTGTCCGATAGTGTCCCGCGCCAACTCTCGTTATATAATTTAAGAAAAAAAAAACGCGCTGTCTGGTTACCGCTCGTGTTCAGTGATTTTGTGTTTTATTGTTAAGTTTTATTATTTTGACATTTTGTGGGAAATTGGTGAGTTTTTTTTTGTTTAGTAATTTTTCAAAAAGACTGGTCTCTATTGTAAAGTGTTTAATTATTTTTAACTATGTACAAAATAATAGAAAATATGATCTAATTCAAGCAATCGAGTAAAAAGAAAAAGTTTTTTTTTTCCATGTAAGGTAGGAAGTGCGCAGAGTTACGAATTTATTACGTATTTGAAACTGAAACATTTTTCTTACATATTTTTTTGTACTTTTATGGATTATGTAAATAATCTCATTTTTTTTCGAATTTTATCGAAATATTGCTGAAGAAATCAATAAGAGGGAAAATCGATTACGAGGTTTTTGTCTACCTTCAATTAAAATAAAAAAATCGACGTGGTTGCTTCCTAATACCCACATATTTATTCTGAAACACAATAACTTACAATAACAAGATATTTCCAAATAGGTTTATTCGTTACGTTAATTACAAAGTTATCATAAGGGTACATATTCCTGAGATAAAAAGTATATCCTCCATTGTGCCAAATTTCATCCAAATTCCTTCAACTGTTCCAGAGTGAAGAAGTCGAAAACATATACACATATTACGTGTTATAATTCGTCAAGAAGTCGTCAATGCAAGATGTCTGTCACTAATTTCCGAATTAAGATATCGGCTTGTTTGGGTTACAAATACTATTAATAGTGTGTGATAAACACTTTTAATAGTAATAAATCATTCGTTATAGTCATAGTATTAATATAAACAGACTTTATATTGGTTTATATTGTATACTTGCTATAGCTATAATGTAATAATAAAAATATAATGTATAAAAATTGCTACAAATATAATGTAACTAGCGGCGTAAAGGTCGGTTTCTTCATACAAACTTCCAACCTCCGTTTTACCCCCTTTGGGGTGGAGTTTCGTAAAATCAGTTCTTAGCGGATGTCTACACCCTTTATGGAACCTACCTGCCAAATTTTAAGTTTGTAGGTGTTTTATTATAGTTTCTGATATTTCGTGATTTGATTAAAAGTGAGTGGTATTTCGCTTTTATATAAATAGATATGTGTCTATGTTATTAAGAAAAAAAAACCTAAACTTAATTCTAACATCATCATCGACATAGGCCTCCCCCAAGTGTCGCCATAATGACCGGTCGCGTCTCGCATCCATCGGATTCCTGCGACCCTCACCAGGTCATCGGTTCACCATGTCCCACAAGGTGGACCGATGACCTGGTGAGGCCTGGACTTCCTGACGTGACGTCACAACATGGCAATCGATCCTATTTTTTAGAACGCATTGTAATACTGTCGCAGCTCAGCTCCGGTAGGCCTCGGATTGGGATCTTAATTTGAAGATAAGACGTAGAAGGGCAGTTTTTTTTCCAATTTCAATACTACATCATTTCACTATAAAAGTCACGTCAATACTAAAAAAACAAACACTTCTTTTTTCTATTAAATTTTTGAAACCTATTCTAGAAATGCAAAATCCTTTAAAGTATATTTTACAAGCCAGTCCAATAACTATAAAAAAAACAACTCATGCGATCTCCTTTCCATATCACAATACTTCTAGCAGTTCTAGTTTTCAATTGTGCCTTTTTTCTAATCTCGTTAGATCATCATCTCCTCCTCCTTCTAACTAGCCTGGGGTAGGCTCCCAGTCTACCTGGGTCCGGCTGAGTACGTCTTACATGCAGCGACTGCCTATCAGACAACCAAGTTACTGTGCAACACGATACTTCTTGGATAAACTGATTTCTAATCTCGGTAGATAATCTCTAAAAAAATATTTAAAAATATTTTTCCAGTCAGCACGTGATTTAACGTTAAGAGTTTTTTTAGGATAATCTATCATTGCCAATAACTGTGAAAAATTGGCAAAAACAAAGATTTTATTTCAGTGTTCACGTTTGCGAACAAAATATAAAGCTTGGATTATTGATGTGGGTACTTTATTTCTCTTTTGTTTCCGAATGTTACAAAGAATTTGTTATTTAAGGTATTCTGAAATTTGAACTAGTATTTTTTTTTGACGTAGCATATTGTTAAATGATTTTTCCCCATTATTCATCTATATCTATAAAAATAAAAGGAGAAACTGACTGACTGACATATCAACACACACAGTCTAAACTACTAAGACTATGAGCGTGAAATTTAGCACAAAGCTTCCTTTTATGACGTAGGCGAGCACTAAGAGAGGATTTTTCAAAATTCACACCCTAAGGGGATGAAACGGGGGTCTAAAGTTTGTATGATGAAAACCTTATTTCACGCGAGTGAAGCCGCTGGCAGAAGCTAGTTAGATAAAAGCGTCTATCACTTAAATAAAAGTTAAATGCGCGTTTATATTGGTAGTTTTATTCCTATATAAAAAAAAAGTTAAAACAATGTTTTAACTTTTTTACGAATTAGTATTTATGTTTTAATAATGTGCCATTCAGTTCTTTAACTTCCAAAAACCCCGCATGCACTTCAGTGCTTATATTAGGAAAACATTAAATGGCTTCTACCACTCTAGACTGGAGCAAGAAGGCTTGTAAGGGCGGAATTCACCAATAAAATTAATCGCGTTTTATAGTTTGGCTCCCATAATCGCGTTTAGCCGCTGTCACTAGTGTCACTTGTCTGTATTTTTCTTTTGTTGTATTTTTACAAGTGACACTAGTGACAGCGGCTAAACCGCGATTATGCGAGCAAACGTTAAAACGCGATTAGTTTTATTGGTGAATTCCGCCCTTAGACTCTTACTGTCTAAAACCTACCTGTGTATATACTTCATTTGCCGTTTACGTTCTAAGTCCGGAACTCTGTAATTAATCAATGTATCCTAGCCACGATCCTAGCCGTGTTTGGGCTTATTAGAATTGTCATGAGATGCACTTTGGTTATAAGGAAGGCAGGTACTATCGAACTGATCTGATGATAGAGCCGGAAGGTGGAAGGTAAACACAGGAACTTCATAATAAAACAATGTAACCTAGAAGTAATTAGTAAGTAGTAAGTAATTAGAATTGTCTGTAGCCCAGCTTTCAGAAATCGGCCGAAAAAAAAAGGCTCCCCCTTTCTTAATAATTTGGAGAAAGAAGTTAGATATTTACTCTGTGCCCATACACCTGCACTCTGGAGGATTTGATGAGTGCTACCGATGCTGCTATTAATGTAGCCACCTATTGGGCCCAAACAGTTTGACGAGTTTACCATCGACTCGAAAAGTAGAAGAAGTCAGACGAAAGTCGAAAAGGATTCAGAAAATCTTACAATTTGATAAGGCAAAAGCCAAGTAGGCTTTAACATTTTCTCTAATCGTTACTAAGTATGAGATATTTTATATATATACGTGATTGAAAGGAATTAATCGTTAAATACTAGGTACTTATTAGATATTTTATAATTGAAAGCAATAATAATAATCCTATAAATAGATAACGTTGTTAAATAAATCAATTTGCCTAACCCCCTATAGGTACGTATTTTGATAAAGTTAACGTAACTTATATGTCGAAAATTACGATATTATCAGCAACAGGTAGATATTAATTTTGTAATTAGAAATATTATCAAGGTTTGTTTCGATAATAATCTTTTGATATGTACACGAAAACACTGACCACCACTTCTTTGTGCTATTGCAAATATTTATGTACAATTTACTAGTCGTGGTTTAATTTGAAAATGATGTTCGAAAATGTTGGACTACCCTCATTTCATATTTCATTTATTAAATATCGGAGTCTAAATTAGATACAATCATAAGACTGCTTTTCCACCAAAGATATGCTATGCAGCTAAGCTGCAAGGTTGTAATAACTATGCTGTGAAACTATGTGACCGTTACCACTGATACTAAGCTATGTAGCGGTGCGAGTAAGATGTAGTGTGCGCAGCTCGAACTAAGCAATGTATCTATAGTAGAGAAGCGGCACATAGCTACACCACTCGCGACCATCCACAGCACGCATCCACAGCACACATCTATAGCACGCATCCATAGCAGTAGGTATAGCACGCATTCTTCCATATAAAAAATATATCTTAGTTGAATCCGTTTCCACCAGTGCTGAGCTATGTGTACCAATGAATATGATTGGTGGATATCAAACGCATCCATAGCAACGTAGCTTAGCACATCTTTGGTGGAAAAGCACCCTAAAATAAAAAATGTTATTTGCAATTTTATGTACAGCGCTCAGTAAACTATCTTTGTTTGACAAATTTCTTTGTCAAACTTCACGTTTTCATCAAACAATAGGTTAAACGACCAAACCAAGGATCAAACAAAGTTTGATCTTGACTTTTCATCCGTAATGCTGCTAGTCAGCGTATCTCGTATTTTCTAAATTTCTATCTTGTTGAACTGTTTGATGGGCGTAGCGTCCTTCAAGACGATTGAGATTTGAGATATTGTTTGATAAATACTGCCGTTTACGTTCAAACTTGTTCGTCAATCAAGATTTTAATCAAACTCTAGACTGTTGACTGACAAACGTGTCAAATAAAGTGGCAAATAATTTGACAAACACGTTGAATTAGACAAACAATTTGATCGAAAATATGGTGCTTTTGGACCGGCTTAAATATAACAAGATGCAGTTGAAACGACTGGTAACTATCTGCTGTCAATTAGACACGCACAATTTTCAACTGCTAATAATATTTGAAAGTCAGAAACAAGATGAAAATATTAAAATAATTGACATTATCCTTTCAATAGCAGACATTAAAATTTATATACTAATAGACACTAATAATAATAGATCTTTACCTATGTAATTGGAGATTCTATAACCAGCATTTTCAGAATTAATTATCTGTGGATTGGCGCGCAATTCGAAATTCAAATAAATTTTATTCGAAAGACGTGTTAATTTAATTTCAATTTCAGTCATTTTGTTTTTGTGATATTGTGGTAGTTTTTGGCGCTATGGATAAACTGAAAATTCGTACAATTTTCGAATATGAGTTCCTACGTGGAAATACCGCTGCGCAAACAACACGAAACATTAACGACGTGTACGGGCATAACACTGCTTGCATAAACACAGTCCATTATTGGTTCAATCGTTTTAAATCTAGAAATGTTGAGTTGAAGAACGAGCCTCGCGGTCGGCCGGTAACTATTGTCGACAACGACGAATTGAAGGCGATAGTGGAAGCGGATCCATCTCAATCTACGGCTGAGCTTGCTGTGGGCCTTGGAGTTAGTGTCAAAACAACATTGAAGCACTTGCGTCAAATCGGAAAGATAAAAAAAAGTGGGTGCCACACGAACTAAGCGACCGACAGCGAGATTTACGTGTCGAAGCATGTTCAAGTTTCTATGCCGATTCAGTAGTGATATGCAGCACTACTGAATCGGCATAGAAACGAGAGATTTCTTAATCGAATTGTTACCTGCGATGAAAAGTGGATCCTGTACGATAACCGTAAGCGTTCGTCTCAGTGGGTGGACACGGGTACAGCACCTAATCAGTGCGCTAAAAAAAAGATTAGGTACTCATAGGAAGATGATGGTGACTGTCTGGTGGACCAGTGCCGGACTTGTACATCACAGCTTCTTACCGAATGGCACACCAGTGACGGCAGACGTCTATTGCCAAGAATTGCAAACAATGATGGAGAAGCTCGCAATTCAACAACCAAGACTAGTCAATCGCTCTTCTCCATTGCTTCTCCACGACAACGCGCGAGCTCACACTTCACGACAGACCATCGCAAAGCTACAAGAGTTACAGCTGGAAGCTCTCCGTCACGCACCGTACTCATCGGACCTTGCCCCAACAGATTCCTACTTTTTTCAAAATTTAGAAAATTTTTTAAGTGGCAAAAAATTCAACACCCTTGATGCAGTACAAAACGCTTTCGCTGACATCATCGCCTCCCGTCCGGCAGACTTCTACAGTAAAGGGATAAACAAACTGCCATCAAAATGGCAAAATTGTATAGATAATTTGGGCCAGTACTTTGGTTAGCTGAAATAAAAAAATTACCAAAATTTTTATATTTTAAAATTATCATACAAATTTCCAATTTCATAGGTAAAGACCTAATATAAGCTGCTGTCACCAATGGGTGATAAATAATATCATGTTTATGCATTTTGCATTCAAATTACGATGTTGTTTCTATGAATCATTAATTTATCTGGCGAGATGATTATTACTATCTATTTTTTATATTAATAACTAGCACATTGCTCGCAACTTCGTTTGCGTGAATGTTTTCATGAAGACTTTATCACCCCTTAAACTATATTTTGAGGGGGCAGTTTTGACAAACTAATAGAGTCTTTATTACTAATGTTAGTTAGTCTTTGTGCCAAGTTTCAAGTTAATTAATCCAAAAAAGAAGAATCTCCGCGGTGTGCGTAGAACACTACGTGCCGTCGACGACTCGGGCTCAGTCCTAAAGGGCTTATTACAATACTCGATATTCAGACAGTCTTAGTCGATGTCGCGTAGTCTAACAAGGGTTAGACTGGTCTTACTCGGAACAAAAAATAATATCGCGTAGTGTAATAGGCCCTTAAATACTAATCGTATGCGCGTTTTGGTTTTAGCGAAAGGGATTGTCAGACTTCTAAAAAAAAAGCTGCCAAGTGCGAGTCAGACTCGCGCACGAAAAGCTCCGTACCGTCGTAGCAAAAAACGGCAAAAAAACACGTTTGTTGTATGGGAGCCCCTTTCAATATTTATTTTATTCTGTTTTTTAGTTTTCGTTATTATAGCTGTAACAGAAATACATCATCCAACTGTGTAACAATCATGGTTCGTAAGATACAGCCTGGTGACAGACGGACAGACAGATGGACGGACAGCGTCTTAGTAATAGGCTCCCATTTTACCCTTTTTTTTTTTGGGTGAGGAAATCATCTCATGACATGCCCCGCTCTTAGGCAGAGCGCGAGATAGTGTCAGACTTTTACTGACTAAAAACCCACTCCTGTACCTTCTTTGCCATTGGTTTTCCAGGGCCCCGGGGATCTCTTTCGTATCACCCATGGCTCCAGTAGGCTTCGACCCTACGGATTTTACCCTTAGGGTAAGGAAACCTAATAAAACCCACCATGTTCCTTTTAGTTGCCCTTTGCTTTTCAGGGCTGCGGTAACTTTCTAATCTCGCAAATGATAGCTTCTGTGCATAAATTGGTAGCTATAATGCCTACATAACCTGTTTGCCTGGCTGGCCATGTGTTAAATAAGTGTGAACTTTAACCCTACGACCCTGCATTCAGTAATGTTGGCGCCGTTTTTGGTTCTAGTCAACCTAACCGTATGATAGAATTCCATTGCCTGGCGTTTGGCAGATCCGCTGAACTTTGACAGCTGACGGCTGTCAGTCTCTTGATAATTTATTATTGTCTATGTTTATGAGATTCTTTCTTGCTAACCAAAGACATTATTTATTTTATTTAAATTATTATTGAATTTTTGCATTACATTTAATGATTTGACTTAATAATTTCATGATTAATTTTATTTTTATTTAATTCATATTTTGACAAGTTTAATTTGATTGTTATCTATGGACTATGGTAATGTTTATTTGTATTTGTACATTTTGTTATTAACATAATTTTAAGTGCCTACTAAATAAAATATAGATCTTGTATCTGAAGCAAAAAATAAATAATAATAATAAAATTTGTTGCTAACGAACGTTTAATTTTAAGACGAAATAAAGCTGGATGAAAAATAAGTAATTGAATTTGGAAGCGGGTAGAAAACTCAACGGATTTGGACGAAAAGCACATGGGTAGATAAACCCACTCCTGTTCCTTTGTTGCCTTTCGTACCAGGGCCGAGTCTTTCTTTCAGAAGCAGACCCTTGACCCCGTAGACCTTGCTGGGCCTCTACGGTTGCGGGTGCGCGTGGAACGCGCCGTCGACAACTTGGGCTCGGTCCGGACGGTTACCGGACGGACCGACCCCCTCACCGCGTCGCGTATGCGTGCTAGAACTTAGTCTGTTCAACATTATCAGACCCCGGGATTCCGGTCCCGCTTTCCGGCCACCGTCGGACCTCATCAGCAAGCCCTACGGTGGCCGGAAAGCGGGATCGGAATCTCGTGGTCTGATAATGTTGAACAGACTAAGTTCTAGCAAATACCGAGAATACGGCGAAGACAGCGTTTGATTACTACCTGCCCCCCTAGCCAAGTTACGATCATTTCGTTTGCGTCGAAAGCCTCGAGTAGACCACAACTTTCCGATTCCTTTGTTCTAACGTCATCTCAAAGGTCAGTCACGTGGTCAGAACAAAGGAATCGGAAAGTCGTGGCCTCGAACAAAGGAATCGGAAATCGGAAACGATCGCAACTTGGCTAGGGGGGCTGGAGTTGATGCGAGATGATCTCTTGGTATGTAAGATTATGCGAAAATTCATTATGATCATATTGTTATTAAACAGACAGCGTCGGTTAAAAACTACTTAAAAGTAGGAGTGTTTATGTGATCATTATCTCGCTTGGCTTTTTAATAAAGCGTGAGTGATTACTATCATTAAATTTTGAAGTAATTAATCTGATAAAGTAACAAACTGATCCTAAAAATATTTTATAAACCTCGATCCCAACCCGACTTGTTAATTATTTTTATCTATAGTAAAGTAACATTAACGTACGAGTATTTTTAGATAAGGTGTTTGATAAAATATGACCCAATATAATTTAATAATATCCAGTAAATATATTGAAGTGGTTTAGAATCAGTTTTTAATTGAATTATATGAAGTTTATCTCTGGTTGTTTTTTTGGAACTGGGATATCATCAAATAATTCCTCTCGCTCTGGGTGGAGCGTAAGGGAGACTGCGGCTCTAACTGACTAGAACTCGCATGTGTTCCCTTAGTTGCCTTTTGCGTTCCAGCAGTGCTAGAAAACAGCCTTGAGCGCAGCGCAGGCCGCAGCGATGAAATCCAAATTTGGATTTCGGCGCTTCGGACAGCGCTGCGCTCAAGGCTGTTTTCTAAGAGAATATCACGACTGGTACGCGGTAACTTTTTCGAACAATCTCGCAGCACCGCAGTTCAAAGATTTGAATACCTGAGGCCCTACCATGAGCTGTTATCGCGATCCATTTGCCGTCCTATGCTGAACTGTAGGAATTGAGCTTTATAGGGTGTTTATCTCCATCCCGTTTCTCGCTCGCACTACTTACATTTAGTCCACTCGCCTATTGTCAACGTCGACCATGGTTTAAAAGCTTGTTGCTTCATCGAACGCAATCCAACGCGATGTTTGACGAAGACGTAACGGGAAAAAAGAGAGATAACGCCTGAAAACTCTGTTAGTATTCGGTAAATCCGTGATTTACTCGAATATTTCACAAAACTGGTTCCAGGTAATACGTGTTTTTTTTAAACCCCTAAAAGTTTTTGAAAAAAATAGTCATCATTCAGATGTGTAAGGCTTCTATGGATGTACCTTTTATATTTTTAACATGTTTATAAGTACATTATGGAAGGCCACAGTTTACGTAAAATAGCAGATTTTCAGAGGTCTTTATTGGATTGGTTTTACACAAATTTATATTTTGATTTCCATAGAAGCCTTGATAATATCCACAGTATCACACGTGAGTAGTCAGTATCAGATATTTTGAATATACATCTGTATATCCAAAATATCTGGAGAAATATGTGTAATAACATCATAATCACGTAAGAGCGGTTGTATGTAAAATATGTGCCTCGATTTGGCCAATAAAATGTGTCTACGTCTCTCAGCCAACTTTCCTGTCGCAAGTCTGCTGGACGGTAAAGCACACGGTAGAGGTGTGCCCTGCTTGGGCAGAGCACCACCGTGTCCTCGTGGGGGCCATCGGCGGCAGCGATCTCTCGCGCCGGTCCATGGTCCGGAGCGAGGAGGAGTGGCAGGCGGTCGCCTCCTTCTGCGAAGCAGTAATGCTAGCAAAGGAGGCGGCCGATCGCGTGAGGCAACGGCACCGGTCCTCACGCCCCAACCGCCGCCGATGAATGCCGCGAGCAATGGGTGGCTCGCCGTCCGATCGTCCGGTAACCGTCCGGACCGAGCCCAACTCGTCGACGGCGCGTAGTGTTACACGCGCGCCTCGGAGATGGAATGAGATGTCAGCAACCGTAGGGGCCCAACAGGGTCGAAGCCTACTGGGGCCATGGGTGATGCGAAAGAGATCCCCGGGGGCCTGGAAAACAAATGGCAAAGAAGGAACAGGAGTGGGTTTTTAGTCAGTAAAAGTCTGACACTATCTCGCGCTCCGCCCAAGAGCGGTGGATGTCATGAGATGATTTTACCATCCGAAAAAAAAAAGTCTGCTGGAAGTTTTTTTTTTAAATAAGCGGCACCCGTGTGCTCTTCATTCTTCCCCGTTAGTGAACTATTTCTAATTCTGTGCCATTAGTAATTCTCTGTTTTTAGGAAACTACTACTTACAGGTGGGATCGCAGTCAAGCACTAGTTTATAACATAAAAAAAAATATATGTGACTCATAAAAATATATGACTCTGCATAATATGATGAGTCATCCTTAACATAATAATATAATATACTAGCTTTTGCCAGCTACTTCGCCCGCTTAAAAATAGGTTTCTCCATACAAGTTTTGGACACCCATTTCATCCCCTTAGAACGACGGAGAACGGATTTTACGAAACTCCACCCAGTTTCGTAAAATCCGTTCTTAGCGGATGTCTACATTGTATAAGGAACCTACCTGCCAAATTTTAAGTTTGTAGGTGTTACAGTTTCTGAGATTTCGTGATTAATCAGTGAGTGGGATTTCGCTTTTATATGTATAGATTATAAAACGAAATCCCCCATCGCGTCTGTCTGTCTGTATGAACACGATAAGCTAAAAAACTACTGAACAGAATGGAATATCATGCTGTTTTCACTAGTAGACAAAGTGATTCTTGAGGAAGAATTAGGTCAAATCAAATTTACCTACCCAATGATAAAGTTAGTGATGCCGAAACAACAAACAATAGACATCCATTTAAAATGAAATAGGTACTTCAATTATTTACCTAGATGAATAAAAAATGCATGATAAATAAGGTCAATCGTCGAATCCGACTCGGCTGGGCAGCGTTCGGAAAGCGGCGCGGTATCTTTTCGTCCAACATACCACAGTGTCTCATGATGAAAGTCTATGACCAGTGCGTATTGCCAGTGATGACATATGCCACTGAAACATGGTCGTTTACAATAGCCCTCTTCAGAAGGCTTACAGTCACCCAAAGGGCAATGGAAAGGGCTATGCTCGGAGTTACCTTGCGTGATCGAATAAAGAATGAAGATATCCGCAGGAGAACCAAGGTCACCGACTTAGCCCGAAGAATTGCCAAACTAAAGTGGCAGTGGGCAGTGCCTATTGCTCGTAGAACGGATGGTCGATGGGGCCGAAAGGTTCTAGAGTGGCGACCGCGCACCGGAAAACGCGATCTGGTGAGAGTCGCGGGAATGCGGTGGATGCGAGACGTACAGGATCGGTCGTTGTGGAGACGCTTGGGGGAGGCCTATGTCCAACAGTGGACGTCTTTAGGCTTTTTAAAATGATGATGATGATGATGAAAATAAAGAAAAGCCGAGAATTTCTAAGATGTTTAACACTTATAGCTGGGACGGGTCGCTATTCTGAAACAAAAAACAGTTGTGTTTTAGACAATTAACAAAAACTAAGTAGTTGTATAAAGTGGTCATGTAATTGTTTTGTAGTATAGAAATGACTTGGCACCTTTTTTATAGATCCCGACTATTAAAGTAGATTTAGTAAATACCTAGAAGTGTACCGTGTTTCTTCGAGGTACCTATTGATATATGTTATGATTTCAAGATATTGAAGAAATATTTGGATTTCAAATACCATTTTTATATTTCTAAATAAATTTTAAAACGAACACGGCGTATGAAAAATCTTTGAAAATTTTATTTTGTAAGACCATTTTATTTTAAATGACAATTTTATGCGGTGACAATTTTATTTTGCACTAGCTGACCCGGCAAACTTCGTACCGCCTAATAGTAAGGATAACGCCATCTACTGGCATTACCAGAACAGCATAATTCATATTATAATTACAATTTTAATTAGAGATGGCGTTGTATTCGGTTTTTTTTCGTGTTTTTTTCCATTCTTTCTCACCGTTTAAACCTTCTCTGGACTATCTCAAATATATCAAGACCAAAATTAGCCAAATCGGTCCAGCCGTTTTTGAGTTTTAGCGAGACTAACGAACAGCTATTCGTTTTTATATAGATTTATTTTATTTTTTAAGTGTTCTGTGTGGCTAATTTGTTATTAACAATAATTGTAGGTCTTGTAATTAATTTAACCTTTTTTTATGTGTACTTTACTGGCTTATAAGCGTTTTGGTTCCAGTACTGTTAGTAATGTATCTCTAAATAAATATAATAAAAAGAAAACTAGCAAATGATAGCTATTGTATTAATACAAAATATTAGACATTTTTATACAAAGGACATTGTAAAAAATGGCCAATAAACCAACACGCATGAAATATTTATTATAATTACTAGTTCTTTTAATAATATACATTTCTTGTATTTTAATAGAACGGACACTTATTAATTTCGAAAGCATTTTAAAAAGTATTTACCTTCGTCCTTAGCTTCCGTCTTAGCAATTTGAGGTTTTTAATAGGTAAAGATATTATAGCTCATACAGCCCAGTCTTTGTAACAGCGCTCTTAATAAGAGTTTGACACAGACAAGCGTCAGTATTCTCAACCCTTGATATACGATAATGATTTTTAGTTACAAACAGTCTGCTATGATGTCGCGGAACCATAAAAAGCCTTATCAAAAAACTCGATTGAAAGCGCTGTTTGAAACGAGCAATAATATCGACACTGACAGTTGACGAATTGACAGATAACATTTGACATTTGGTAGTAATGTAATAAAGTAAAGTAATAAATGCCAAGTTATTTCTACGTAACGAATGTTTATTGACGTAATTATAACCTCAAAATCCGAAAGTGTTTTGATTTTTTCAGAATTCTCAAAAGTGTCCGTTGTTTTAATTTAGGTTTAATCGAATATATACATTAACTAAAACCCAAAGAGTAAATACACCTCCCTGTTGGATCTTAGGCGAGCTATGTATGGACGACGAGCAATGTCCTTTCGAACGAGAATCTTGGGTAAAGTCATGCTGTATTTACTCGAGCATCTATTTTGGGCTGCAATAACAAAGTTGGTCCAAATATATCAAATCTATATTTCAGCAATGACAATTTTTTTTTTCCTTAATGATCTTGAACGATTGAGAATGTTTTCGGCCATTGCGCAACTTATTTTATAGGCAGCTACCTTAACTGGCATGTTTGATGGCAAACGACCAAGAGGCTGCAGCCCAAAAATATGGGCAGATCAGGTCCGCTCAACACTGGACAGCCAATTGCACGTCGCACTTCTTGACACTAAGAACCGTCACAGAGAGCGAAATACCATTAGCAAGAAGCTAACCGGGAACTTCACGACCCTCAGTAA
This sequence comes from Mythimna pallens, assembly GCA_961205895.1. Lineage (NCBI taxonomy): Eukaryota > Metazoa > Arthropoda > Insecta > Lepidoptera > Noctuidae > Mythimna > Mythimna pallens. The sequence continues at coordinate 18,428,757 of OY540845.1, forward strand.
TGAGTAATATGACTCGAGGAGGAGGACCTAATCTATAGTACCTAAATAAAAATCTCGTGTCACAATGTTTGCTATCGTACTGCTCTGAATCGGCTTGACCGATTTTTATAAAAAAAAAATTGTATATATTTGGTATGTCCGAGAATAGGTCATAATTATGTGATTTTTTACCTTCCTACCCGACCCTTGATTTATTCTTTTATAATTTATATGGCAGAACAACGTTTGCCGGATCAGCTAATACCTATTTTTATAGTTATTCACATATTGTATAAAAGTAGCTGTTCGTTTATAATCGTGTCCATTGCACTTTGTTCCAGCGATAAGTTAATGAGCATTTTTATCACATATTATACAGTAACTACTTCACAAATAGATTTTATAATAATAAGTTCAAATAAAATCGGATAACGTCAGTTGCCTGGGTCCAGTTGTATTTTTTTTTATATTTGTTACCTCAGAACTCCGTCGTTTATGGACCGATTTGCAATTTTTTTTTTCCCTTTATAGGATATGCTTTCAGACTAGTCCTTTCAAAATCCAGTTCTGATGATGGTTTCCATGAGGAATCGAGGGAACTCCTCAAATATTATAGGCAACCATATAGTGATTTTGGTATTTTCATCGTGAACTTAAGCAATTACAGTCAAAGAGTAGCATTTGATGAAGTGGAACTAATGAAGAAGACCAGAAATGGTCAACGGAACTTCATACTCACATTGATATCACAATGAACATAGTTAAGCGACTATGACAATACAAATAAATGAATGGTTCTGAATAGTTACGTTGAAAATGTTATCATCGAAGTGATCTGATGATGATAACGGAGCCGGAAGGTAGACACTGGAACTCCGTAATTAATCAATGTAACCTAGCCGTGTTTGGACTTATTAGAATTGTCATGAGATGCAATTTGGCTATAAAGTACTATCGAACTGTTCTGGTGATGGCGCCGGAAGGTGGAAGGTAGACACAGGAACTTTCTAATAAAACAATGTAACCTTGCAGTGTATGGGTTAATTAGAATCGTCATGAGAAATAAGCACTCTGTTTATAAGTTTATCACAACTAAAAAGGGTAAAATAAAAACTTTACAAAAAAAATATCTCTCTCCTTGGGAAAATTCTTCACCGCCAATCATATGGATTGTTTTATTAACTCCAAATTATCATGGGATTTAGAGTATGCCATAATATAGTACTCTCTAAAAACTGGCCATAAATCAAAATCCAGTAGGTTAAGACCAGGACTAGATGACGGCCTGTCTTCACTCCGGTGAACTCCGAAACGTTCGTCTCCAACCACGCTTGGGTGGAGCTTTATTACCCAGTGCTAAGTCTTGCTGAAAGCTATCATTCTTGATTATAGAATTTGTTGTCAAGAGGCTTTACTACCTTCTTAAGAATCGTATCTTGAATAATCTTGATACACTTATTGTGTAAGAAATAGGGACCAATTAGTTCAACCAGGTTTCAGACTGGCTAAAGTGGCCTCTTCCTTCATGGGGTACTGTTTGAAATGTTATAATAAAATACCTCCACAAATATTAAAACTCAATGAAACGAAATTTAAATCTTGTATTAAACGCACACTATGCAGGCAAGCATATTATAAGTTGGAGGATTATATTCAAGATAAAAATGCTTGGCTCAATGCTGGTCCAGCTCCACTACCACCGGGGTGTACAAATTGATTAGTTTTGAAATTTTTATTATTATTCTTTAATGTTGTTTTTTTTTGAATTTGTAGAATATTATTGTAGTTAATTATTATTGTATTTAGTATTGTAAGTATAATGTAGAAGCATTTTTTTCAAAGTTAGTAAGTAAATGTGAGCCATGGAGCTATTTTATGGTCTTTAGGTTATTAATGGACTTTTTTGACATAAATGAGCATGGCAGTTGAGAGTTTGTCATGCTCACTCAAATGTCTCACTGATGGTGGCGCGTGTGTTGGATATCATTCGGTTCCCTTCAAAATGGTTGAGCTGAGTGGTGCTAATATTCGCGTCAGGTCCGTGAACGGGCGCTGTCAGTTGAGACTGGTCATCTCTTTCTTGCCAGTTGTTATTTTAATATCTATATTTAGTTTTTATTTTTACTTTATTGACATTGTTCTCACATGATAGCGGCAAGAAAAATGTAACAGAGATATTTGTAATTGCAAAACATGATTGAAAAGAGTGTCCATGGAGTTTCTTGCACATTCTTCTACATAGAGATCTACGCTTTGGAATGTGCAATAAGCATCATTTTTTCTGACTGACTTCTTGACATTCCAAAAGTGCCTGTAAATGGTTTAATTGAAATAAATGGTTTTTGAATCTTTTGAATCTTTGTGCATTTTGATATCTTTCTTACAAAAATATGGCCCAGTCACTCCTTAATAGAAGGGCTCCCTCTCTCTTTTCCACACACGTCTATCCTCAGCCATTGCAGGCTAGTCCCTCCGGTAGTTGTCGAGTTCATCTCACAATTTTTTTTTGTCGGTGGGAAATTTATCCAATGTCTTCAATCCTTGGGTGGTGCGAGAGGGTGTGTCAGAGTTTTACTGATTAAGCCACGGGGCTATTGGGGCAGTCGCGCATCCGACGCATCAGTGATGCGATTCGCAGCCGCAGTAGTGAGCCGAAATCCGGAACACGCGCGTCCGCGAACATCCCCGACGCGCTACAGAAACGCGGCAACCCCCGCATTAACCGGAACGCGTTATTATATTGGACTCGTAGGGCATTTTACCAGCCCTGTGTATAACTACCGCAACGTCAAAAAATCAATCCGCTGTAACCACGCGAATACCTCATGCATGCAGAAAAATTGCACTTACCTATTAATATAATTTATTGCCCATTATAAACGGATTTAGTCTATAACTGACATTATCACGCTTTTCAAAAGGATTATTATAGATAAGTAGACATTATTCTATTGAATACAGTAGTCGACTGCGGATTATCGTAAGCCTCGGATCATCTCGTGATATGACGGTAAAGATAGACATTTTACTCGTTATTAGTTGCTATACTAGTAATAATAGGGTTCAATTTCAATATAAAAGTCAAAATAAATGCATGCATATTTGTAATTGCAAAACATGATTGAAAAGAGTGTCCATGGAGTTTCTTGCACATTCTTCGACATAGAGATCTACGCTTTGGAATGTGCAATTAGCATCATTTTTTCTGACTGACTGACTTCTTGACATTTCAAAAGTGCCTGTAAATGGTTTATTTGAAATAAATGGTTTTTGAATCTGCAATCTTACGTGATTTTTAGGAGTATTGCAATAGCTACAACGCGTAATTGTTTGTTTTACGAGTATTGATTGTTGTTTTTTTTTTTGAGGGCCGATTTCTCTAATGTCTTCTCCCGCTCTAGTACTTGTACTATTACTTATTCTGTGGCTCTAGGGTGGAAGGAGAAGGCGTGTCAGACTTTTACTGACCAAAACTCACCTTTGTCCTTCAGTAGCCCTTTATGTTCTAGGGCCACGGTCACTACCTGATGGTCCTGATGGTAAGCGATGATGTGGTTGACGATGGAGCACGCTTGCCTAGAAGTGACCTACTCATTCACGCTCGATTTAAAGACGCCTAGGTTTTAGCTATCTGGAAACACAGACTACACTCCAGAATCCAGACTGCAGAGAATTCCACCGTACATACCTACGCACAATAATTGTGTTTCCAAAACATAGGTGATTTGAAAATCATCTTTGTTTTCTTTTATCATTTTTCATACCTCCCTTTCGCTCAACCATGACTGGGATCGCTTATCTAATGATTTTCTACAAAAAAAAAAAACACGGATTTTTGGTATATAATTTATTATGCAGGACCGGATGTCTGAAACACTATGCAAAATTATTACACAAACATTAGGTCACTGATATCGGTTAAACAATAAATGCGTATTAAGTATGTACATAATCAATTAACATTTACGTGTCTATGGCCACGAACCTAACCGAGTCCAGTGGTATTGCCATATTTATGTCTTGCCATCCTACCAACAATGCAGTAGAAATTGCGAATTGGGTAATAAAAAGTCAGTTGCTTAGATTAAATTAACCACATTTTTTAAAATCGTGAGTGTTTGAGCTTGCCTTACTGACACGGGCAAAGCATACCACAGCCGCACTGCTTGAATTGCAGACGACTTGTCATAAAAATTGGTGGATTGGGTTGGCATCTCTAGCCTCAAGTTTTCCGATGACCTAAGTTAACTAGTACTACTAGGGGTTTTAGGATTGAACAGACCGCTGTAGAGCCGAGACAAGATGTGTACGTTTCCGGCGAAGACGTATTGGAAGCCACTTGAGTTTCGTGCGAAAATCGGATATGTGATCATACTTGCTCAAGCCAAATATAAATCGTATGCAAACATTTTGAAGCCGCTCAAGTTTATCAAGTTGTTGCCATTAGCATAGTCAAGGATAGGGAGTAAGAGGGACTGTAAATAATTATCGCCCTAGCATTTTCCAACTAGCCTGGGTTCGGTTTTCAGTCTAACCGGATTCGGCTGAACCCTCGTATTTCACATGAAGCGACTGCCTATCGGACCTCCATAACCCAGTTACTGGGCAACACGAGATTCCTTAGGTAGGCTGATGGCCAGACTTTCTATAGATTGTCAAAGATCTATGAATTGCAACCGGGATTAACGGCTTTACGTGCTTTCCGAGGCACACCGCACGAGGTGTCAGCGGACGGGCTGACAGCCACGCGCGCCTCAAGGAGATGTCAGCAACTGTAGGGGCCTAGCAGGGTCGAAGCCTACTGGGGCCAAGGGTCTGATTCTGAAAGGAAGACTCGGCCCTGGTACGAAAGGCAACGAAGGAACAGGAGTGGGTTTTATTTTGTCAGTAAAAGTCTGACACTATCTCCCGCCCCGCCCAAGGGCGGGGGATGTCATAAGATGATTTTCCCACCGAAAAAAAAAAAAAACTGGGTATCAGTAATGTCCTAAACAAATTTTGAAAAGTACATATAATGAACTAGCTTCTGCCAGCAGCTTCACCCGCGTGGAAATAGGTTTCTCCATATAAACTTCCAAACCCCCGTTTTATCCCCTTAGGGACACCCCTAAGGGAAAACGGATGTCTACACTCTATAAGGAATCTACCTGCCAAATCTTAAGTTAGTAGCAGTTTTAGTTTCTGAAATTTCGTTATTAATCAGTGAGTGGTATTTCGCTTTTATATCTAAACTAGCTTTTGCCCGCGGCTTCGCTCCCGTCAACTGACTACTCTACCCTACTCTACCCTACTCTACCCTACTCTACCCTACTCTACCCTACTCTACCCTACTCTACCCTACTCTACCCTACTCTACCCTACTCTACCCTACTCTACCCTACTCTACCCTACTCTACCCTACTCTACCCTACTCTACCCTACTCTACCCTACTCTACCCTACTCTACCCTACTCTACCCTACTCTACCCTACTCTACCCTACTCTACCCTACTCTACCCTACTCTACCCTACTCTACCCTACTCTACCCTACTCTACCCTACTCTACCCTACTCTACCCTACTCTACCCTACTCTACCCTACTCTACCCTACTCTACCCTACTCTACCCTACTCTACCCTACTCTACCCTACTCTACCCTACTCTACCCTACTCTACCCTACTCTACCCTACTCTACCCTACTCTACCCTACTCTACCCTACTCTACCCTACTCTACCCTACTCTACTCTACCCTACTCGATAAAACCCTACCCTATGTCCGTCTCCTGGTTCTAAGCTACCTCCCCACCAATTTTCAGCCAAATCGGTTCAGCCGTTCTTGAGTTATAAACAGTGTAACTAACACGAGTTTCTTTTGATTGATAGATTGAAAAATTCACGTATGACCACCATTGTGATATTGTTACTATTTTGGTGTACAATAAAGTTTATTCTATACTATTGGTACTTGCCCGGTTTTGAAGCCGCAACCTCAAATATAAGAGGCTGGTGCCTTCACCACAGGGCCATCACAACACTCGAAGGTTAGAATAAATATGTTTTGTTAATTAAAGATGAACGAAGTTTTATAAGATCTTTCTGCCATGTATTATTTTTACTCGACAGTTTAGGACTTACTTATCTAAATCAAAATCTTAATAGATCGATTAGGAACTCTTTTTACTAGACCAGTTAATTATGAGCTGAAGTTGTTAACCACTGCGGACTGCGGACTGTGGTGTGACTATTACGAAATATATTACCTACCCACGTTAGTATATCTTATTGCTTAAGACATTTTCTACTAATTTAATTTAACAATTTGTGTTTTGGCAACAACGGCGCGTCGTAACATAAACATTAGCTATTTTATTCCTGAACAAATTATAGAATATCAAATACATGTAATATAACCTTTATCCTTGGTTCACTCGTATGCTGTCTGCGGTTATTGTGAAAAATGAAACTGGTAATAATAAAATTACATTAGCTCTATCATCACTGATTTTACTATTGTTTATAATAAGCCGGATATAATGGTGAATGTGGTGATAGATCGATAAGCGCGCCGCACAAGGACCGCACGACCAGCACAGTGGTTGAGCGATTGGTCGCTGCGCTGCGTGCCGCGGGTTGTATTTTTTGGTGGGAAAATCATCTTACCACATCCCCCGCTCTTGGGCGGAGCGGCCACAAGTGGTTTGTGGCCGCATCTATTGGCGGCGTTTGTGGCGGTGGCATTTAGCCGATGTGCGGCGACACTTCTTTAGTGCTTGTCTGCGTCATAAAAGAAAAACCATTGATATTATTGATATGTGCAGAAAAACCTTGTGCAAAATTTCACAATCCTGGTATAAGTAGTTTCCGCTGTGGGTTGATTTATTAGATAACCATGTCTTCTCTTCTAAATATTATAGATTTGTTAAAATAAACATTAAAAAATATTATCGCACACTATACATGCGCAAAACAGCAATGCGTCACCGATGCGTAGACATTTTTACAGATAGAGTTTTTTTTCATAGATATTTTGTACAGGTATTATTTGTTGAAACATTTAATGGAAAGTAAAGCAGTATCCTTAGTTTACACACGAAGTGCGTAAAAATAATGATATCGTTGACGTTATCACAGAAATCAATGTTGATTACACATTTGACTATGATAGTGCGACATAAAAATTTACCGAGATAATAATAATAAATCAGTTTTATCATCACGTGTAATCACGATAAAACTACTTACGTTATGTAAGTGAAGCACCTGTTTTTGTGGCGCGTGGCTACTGTAGGTTTGGGGGCTCGTGGCGTGTCGTGGCAAAAAGCCTTGTGTCCTGGCAGAGGCTTGTGGCTTGTCGTGGCAAAGGGCCTAATGACGTGTCATGTCAAAGGGGTTCGTTTTATTTAGAACTAGCTGGTGCACAACACTTCGTTAGCGTAAGACTCGAAAAACAGCATAATGCTATTTGGACAATTTTTCAAGAAGATTTTATTTGTTTTGCGCGAACCCTAATTCTTTTTCTACAATAAAAGAATCATAAGTTACTCCTTATAAGCCTAAGGCAGGCAGGGTGATAAGGCCTGTCATACTGTATGGATCAGAATGTTGGGCTGTAAAAAAGACGGATGAAAAAAGATTGCACGTAGCGGAGATGAGAATGTTGAGATGGATTTGTAGTGTGACGAGAATGGATAAAGTAAGAAATGAGTATATTAGAGGAAGTTTGAAAGTGGCGCCAGTGACTGAAAAGTTGAAGGGGATTCGTTTGTCTTGGTATGGTCATGTAAAGAGGAGAGATGAAACGAATGTTACTAAAAGAGTTATAAGTGTACATGTGGATGGGTGGAGAGGGAGAGGGAGACCAAAGAAAAGATGGATGGATTATGTGAACAGTGATATGAAAGAAAAGGAAGTTAGTGATAGCATGACGGTTGACAGGATAGAATGGAAGAAAAAAACGTGTTGCGCCGACCCCAAATAAGATGGGATAGGGGCAGGAAGATGATGATGAAGTTACTCCTTATAACATTTGCTATCCATAAATTTCTTCTAGTGTTGGCGTCTACCTCTTTATTTGAGACTTTAATTGAAGTGGTCTATTGAACTAGAAGGCCGAGATTAACGATCTCATACAATGTTTCATTATAAACATAATTAGTGTTTACTGTCTGTACAGGTATACCTGTAACCCCTGTAGGTAATATTACTTGTTGTAGGTAGTTTACTGCTTACTGCTGTACCATTCGTCATTCGTTAGAATTTATTTATTTATTTAGTCTTCAAGCAACATAAATTACAAAGGCGGACTTAATGCCTGAGGCATTAAGTCCGCCACCGCCGCCGCATTCATTATTTTCGAGTATTGGACAAACAGAATAAAAATTAATGCTATTTTTATCACATAGTAGTCAACAGTGAATAGGTTACTTCTTGGCAAGCGTGCTCCATCGTCGATTACATCGTCGCTTTCCATCAGGTGAGATAGTGGTCAATCGCGAGTCTATAAACAACTAAAAAAAAATAGTACCTCAAGACCATGCATTGCATGACCGTGTACTGGACGACACGGTCATGCAGGAGTCAATCAATTCCATCAATCATGAATGATGTTTGAATGACGGAATTTTTTCGCCATTAGGTTTTCGTCATGCAAACGCAAATCTTCACATTAGACGGTAGGTTTTCGTCAATCAAAACATTGACTGTGGCAAAACTGACAGCAAAACCTGTCATGTAATGGACGACTATATTTATTTGTGATCTTATCTAGTCATATAATATATCATTAATATCCATTACCCGCTATTAACGACACAGGATAGAAAGAATTGCTTCTGACCGATTCATATCACAGAATTATTCGTATATTGAACCACTTTACAGAATATTGCGGCAATGTTTAGGTATAGAACTTACAGGCGTACCCAACTGAACACGGTGTTAATAGAAAAACCCGTTCGTCCATTTAGGCATTTAGCAGATAAATAAAGTTCACTGGTAGACACGGTGTCCACAAAATTGAGCATCTATCCACCTGAACATCTATCTTAACCTAACTGTGGGCAACGTGCGTACATATAAAAAAAGGTCTAGGAAAGGTCTGGACATTACATCCTAATTAATTTAAGAATATCATAACTATGTACATATAATAATTAGTTATAACATCGCCTTGGACTAGTCTGTAAAGGTGTTATAATGTAATAATTAAATAATAATAATATATCCGTCAATCCGGCACAGGGTTTACAGGTATACCTGCGTAATACAATACAGTGTTTACCGGTTTACCAGCGTAATCCGATAGTTTTTACCGGTAAACCTGCGTAATAATATAAAGTGTTTACCGGTATACCTGCGTAATCCTATACAGCGTTATTTATTTTTTCGCATTCATTTATTACGTAAGACGATTTTTACTAGTTTTTGACCTCCTTTCTCCCCTAATTAAGAAAAAATATTAATAAGTCGACCCCTCCCCCTTGTTTAATATTTATTACGTAAGAATGTTAAGGAAAAAAAATACATGTTTGTTTGGTTTTGATTTTTATTTTTAAAAGTAACAATATTTAGGAACGTTAAACGTTCGGGGCACACGTTACCATGGAAATATTTTACCTATACGTATCCGAGCGCACAACAGAAATCGCGCGGTTACCTACGTACGCTTTTTCATCTAACTATCAAGAATCCCTCTCAACCGTAAGAAACCGTGAAAGAAAAAATAAGACATGGTCGACTCCCTCCCCTCCTAAATCGTCTTACGTAATAAATGAATGGCTCTGTAGCCTTACCGGTATACCTGCGTAATCCTAAACAGGATTTATCGATATTTCATACCTGCGTAATCCTAGACAGGATTTATCGATATTTCATACCTGCGTAATCCTAGACAGGATTTATCGATATTTCATACCTGCGTAATCCTAGACAGGATTGCAACTGCAACTGAAGGAACACGTGTGAGTTTTACTCGCTCGTATCATCCAGAGTGGGTAATTTAATTTGACAACTTTCCCACCCTCAAAAAAAGTGTTTACCGGTATTTTTATTTTTTGTAACCCCATCTTTATATCCCAAGGTTGAACCACTTCAGGCAGGCTTCCGTCGCTCGACACGCTGACACTTCACAATCCCTGATGAATTGCCTGATAGCTTGATAAGAGATAACGAACAGATTTGGCGCCGAATGATTGCGCATATACTAACCTTCTTGGAATAAAACCAATATTTTCTAAGGCACGTGTGCGGTACTTACACGAATAAATAATAGATTAGTAATATTTATGATAATGATTTTATTGGTAATGGTATTTATTCTGATTCATACTGTATATTGCCAAGGTTAGGTTGAAATATGGCTAAGGTGACCGGGTGATTTTACTGTTAGGAATTTGCCCACTTCACTAGGTCTTTCAGTCATTATAATTTAGGTATCTTCGAGGCTAGAGTGGAGGCTCTTAATAAACTAGTGCGCGTTGACGGTGAATCAACGCTTACCATCAGGTGGGATCACAGTCAAGAACTAGTTTATATAATTAAAAAAAAAAGGAATTTATGCTAGTATTATAAAAAGGAAAGATTTGTATTTTTGTTCTGTAATAGGTAGACAGCTAAAACTTTCAGTTTCCGTTTTAACTACTATCCGACCGACCATCCGGTAACCGTCCGGATCGAGCCCAAGTCGTCGAGGGCGCGTACTGTTCCACGCGCGCCTCAGGGAGATGTCAGCAAATCGTAGGGGCCCAGCAGGGTCGAAGCCTACTGGGGCCACGGCTACTGTGAAAGCAAAACCCGGGGCCCCGGGATGAAGGCAAAGAGGGAACAGGAGTGGGTTTTTAGACAGTAAAAGTCTGACACTATCTCACGCACCGCCCAAGAGCGGGATTTGTCATTAGATTATTTTCCAACCTAAAAAAAATACGGTTATAGTCAAAAGTAATACGAATGCGTTACTCTTCACGCTCTAATGGCTGAACAGGTTTCAATAAAACTTTGTGTAAAGGTAGTTGATGGCCTGGAATATCAAATAGGATAGTTTTTGTCCCTGGAGTATGTTCCCTTGGGACAATTTTCCAATTCCAATTCAAAAATTCCAATTGTAAAATCAATGACATACAAGAAACGAGACCATCAAACGAGTCTGACTAGGTCTGCTTTTTAAATATTTAATTGTGATCGGAAGTAGGCGCAACCCCGATACCTTAAAAGGAAAAAATGGAACCCTTATAGGATCACTTTGTTGACCATCCGTCTGTCAATCTTTCTGTCTGTCTGTCAAGACCCTTTATGTCGGGAACGCGTGGAGGTATCTAATTTATTTAATTAAAACCATATACTCAAGTCTGCGGTTCCTTGAAGCTGAGAAAAAATCAAACTTCTGAGTTAACCAAAAAAAAGATACGGCTGTTTATGTCGCAAAAAACATGTATTTCGACACTACCAAAGGAATCAAAATTCTTAGGGTACTTCCCGTTGATCTAGAATCCTGAAATTTGGTGTGAAGCAAGGTCTCATAGCACAAGAATAGAAAAAAAATCTGAAAGCTGTACATTTTTAGTTATTCAGAAAAATATTCGTAACTAAATTCGGGAATTGGATAGGTAAGTTTGTATGGAACCCTCAGTGCGCGAGTTCAACTCGCACTTGCCCAGTTTTTTTCATCCATTCTGTCTTATCCACCGTCACGCTATCACCGACTCCATTTTCTTTCTATATCATATCACTCCTCACACAATCCATCCATTTTTTCTTAGTCCTCCCTCTCCCTGGTTATTCAGTGTGTACGTAATGTAAATTAATTGTTAAAGCTCAATTAATCAATCCAAACATTTATTTCAAATAAATCATTTGCAGGAACTTTTGAATTGTCAAGAACTCAGTCAGTCAGAAAATGATGCTAATTGCACATTCCAAAGCGTAGATCTTTATGGAGAAGAATGTGCAAGAAAATCCATGGACCGATCTGCAAAATTTTTATTTTCCTAAAGGATATTCTTCCAAATTGGTCCCATTTTTTTCAAAATCCAGTTCTGATGATGGGATCCAGGAGGAATCGAAGAAACTCCTCAAATATTCTAGCAACCGTATAGTGGTTTTGGTTTACAGTCAAAAAGTAACATTTGATAAAGTGGAACTGATGAATAAGATCAGAAATGGGTATCGGAACTTCATACTCACATAGATTGCACGATGAAGATAGTAAAGCGACTATGACAATACAAATAAACAAATGGTTCAAAACAGTATGTTGAAAATGGTATCATCGAAGTAACCTGATGATGATGATGAAGCCGGAAGGTGGAAGGTAGACACGGGAACTTCATATTAAAAAAAAAAATGTATCCTAGCAGTGTTTTGGTTAATTGGAATTGTCATGAGAAATAGGCAGTCTGGTTATAAGTATAGCAACTAAAAAGTGTGAAATAAAAAAAAACAGACTTCACTAAAAAAAAACACTAAAAGGATGAAAATAACTTTAATTTCGGAAGTTGGTGTAAGAAACAAACAATACCGAGAAACACCGACTTCCGAAATTAAAGTTATTTTCATCCTTTTAGTGTTTTCTTTTTTAATGAAGTCGATTGTTTTTTATTTTGGAAAAAGTTTTTTATATATACTAAAAATATTTCAGTTAAGTACCTATTACATATTTATTGTCGCTTCTATAAGTGATAACAATGTGAATATCTGCATAGGGAAAAAAACAATTCAATCGTCTGTCGTATTATTCTAGTAAAATCTAATGCTTAAGAGGCACTTCAGCATATCTATATTGCTACTTACTAGCTGAAAGGTATTTATCGCAAACCAATCCTTGCAAATATTCTGATAAGTCTTCAAGTACGGCTTTTCATTACCATTCTATGATAGGCAACTGATTTGAGATATGGCTCTATAAGAAAATCCTAATCTTTTGCCGAATCAATATTCTATGAACCTTAGAGAACAAAAACTTAAACTAGGGATGTAACGAAAGTGGTTATATTGGTACCAAATTCGGAACAGGAGTTTTTAAATTTGGTTTATCGGTATCGGAACCGAATTCGGAGGCGGAGGCAGAAGTGTCCAATAAAACGCTACTAAGGCGTACTGTCAACGCTCGCGTAGCTTCATAGACTTCGCTTCGTGCGCTTACTTATAATGCGTAGCAAATAAGAATAGGATCGATTGCCATGTTGAGACGTCACGTCATACTGTCGTCATACACGCAAGAAATTAAAGAACTCGGAGATGAGCAAAATCGAAGAACTGGATTCTGATTAAACTTTTTTCTTTCACAGTTCATAAAAAAATTAAATTAAAAAAAAAAAAAGACTAGTTTTGCTCACCATAATAATTCTTCGTTTTAACGGTATAACGTGACGTCACAACATGGCAATCGATCCTATTCTTATTTGGAAAGCATTGTACAAAACTATGACACACTGTCGACGAAGCGGCACTGTTGTCGCTTCATCGACTGTTGTGATGAAGCTACGCGTCCGTGGACAGTAGGTCAAAAACTACTTTTTTGGTAATCAAAAACTCGGACAAGCAAGTATAAATGAAGAGTGAAACGATAATATTCCAAATACGAAACAAAACAACAAGTGAAAGAGTAATCGACACGAGACACAGGGAGAGAGAGGTACTCCGCGCCACAATCATAAACTTGTTAGTACCTCCGAAATAAATTAAGTTCCGATTGAAATTTATCGGAACCGAAATCAATCGGAAGTTTCAAGCGCATTTTTCTTAAATTCGCAGTTTTTTGGGTTGACATGTTACTCCTCATTCTTATCTGCGTCTACTTATAATAAACAAATCTATACCATCAATCCATGTAAACTACAGATACCGGCACGGATCTTGAGCGCTGACTTCTACAGTTCTACTTGCGCAGAAGCACGCAGAAGTGGAATATCATTGAACAGTGATTTTGAACGCTCTTTCGCTGAGCGCTCAAGATTTGTGCTGCTATCTGTACTCTGTTCTTCATGATACAGGATTCCTAGTTTGTAGGACAGCGGTTGTATTTGTCCGCCACTGCCATTTTTAGAGGCAAGGAAAAACGTCAAGGTTTGCTTAAAATGGCACATTTTAGTTCTTCTCTGAGTTAGAGAGTTATGATAATGGTTTTAATGAATATTATTGTGTAGGTAAATACAGACATACATGTCATTACCGCAAGTATATTTTTTTTTCTTACTATCCGATACTGAACTGCAAATTTTCAACGTGTGAAAATTTGAATTTTTTTTTCGGGCTACCTGCACTATTCTCGTTAACGCGATCGACATGCTTTTGCCGTCTGCCCCCCTAACCAAGTTACGATCGTTTCGTTTGCGTCGATCGCCTCGAGTAGGCCACGCCTCCAATTCCTTTGTTCTGACCACGTGACTGAGCGTTGAGATGACGTCAGAACAAAGGAATCGGAGGCGTGGCCTACTCGAGGCGGTCGACGCAAACGAAACGATCGTAACTTGGCTAGGGGGGCAGACGCTCCGGTTGGCCCACACCAAGCTTTTCACCAATCCAAGCGCAAAGCCAAACGAGGTAAACGTGTCGATCGCTTTGACTTAGTAACAACTCGCATTCAGCGCACAGGTTATCAAGTGAACGACAAAACACAACGTAAGAGAGATTATTTAATCTAACCCCGTTTTATATAAGGAAATCGTCGTTTATCCTGTTAACCTATTTATAAGACCAACTTTTGACTGTATGTAGGAAGATCATTACTTCGATTCGTGGGTGTGTTCTTTATAATGCGAACGAGAATAGAACTGTAGAATCGTATAGCTTCTGAAGTGACTACAGGGGCGTAGCTACCCCCGTGTCAGTGATACGGGGCCCCCAGTCTACAGGGGCCCCGAAGTGTTCAAAAATTCGTAAAATGTTGCCTTAAATTCTCTACTACTATTATGATAGGATGTTCCAATATAAGATCACAATAAAAACTTAGCATATTTTAGTCCAGAACGCTCCAATAAACGAGTTCGATCTTACTTGATGATAAAGCCACTTGTTTCATCTTTTGCTACAACAGCAAATTTTCTAGTCAGTACAATGCGTTTCTAATAAGAATAGGATCAACTTAGCGTAATGTTGTTGTGATGTCATAGCTGTCGAATCAAATAAATTGGGTAGGGTGAGCAAAACCAGATAATTTTAAATAATATTTAAAATTATCTGGTTTTGCTTAAAGATTAAAAATTCATGATTTGTAAAAATCATGAATTTTTAATCTTCGAGTTTCTTGCCGATTCTTCTCCATAGGAAATGACCAATTGGAACCGTGCGCTAGCTTCTGACTTTTTATATGTGCCCATGTTTGAATCAGAATTTAGTTATCCGATTCCAGTCATGTTTGCATTACTGTTTGAGTAGTGATCGTCATCACCATCATCATCACTGCTGCTTTCCCCTATAAAATAAAACATGGATTAACATAGGTTTTTAATATTTATTTCACTAACAATTATTTTAAATAAAATTAGGCATTGTTAACTGTATTTCTGATACCGCTCTTCGATACCGCTCATTCCAGCATCACTTCACATCATTTTAATTTAACTAAGACACGGTTATACAAAAAAAAAACGTTATTGATACGCAAATAAGTTTGCTTTGCAATCCGTACTTTTCAATCAACATTTGACAGATAGTGGTCATTGACGTTCCTATTCTTATTTGAATCGCATTGTCTGTCAGTTGGTCCATCTAGTTCATGAGATAATATAACATAGCAGCGCGCCATCACGCTGTCTTACGAGTACAAACCAGTTGTGAGCTAGTAGGGCTTTTATTGTAAAAAATATAAAAGCCGTAACTTTTTTTAACACGGGCCCCTTTTGGAACTACGAGTATTTACGTCACTGAGTGACTGAAGTGAGCTGTCAATCCCTAGTTGAACTATCTCTATTACATACTTTTGTATGTTGTGTTTCGTCGTTCATTTGATAAACAGTAGTGCTATTGGGTTAAACGGGTCCACTAGGAGTAGGACCGATGCCTAGGGTTGCAGGATAGTTCGACCGTGTTACCGTGGTCCTGGAATGGAACGCAAAGGGCAACTAAAAGAACACAGGTTGGAGACCGCAAATGGGCAGTGAAGTAGACAAGAGGCTTGTAGATAGTGGAGAATCTACTATCTAATCTCTAACAAAAGGCGGAGGGCTCTTTCTCCCGTGAGGGTATTATGCCTTGCACCAAGTGATGGACGGGAGAATAGGAGTACCTACACGGCATACCACGTAAGGATGGTGAATAAAAGGCTGTTGTAAGTAACTAATATTCCACAGAACTACAATAGACCGTTCGTTTTGGGAATACATTCATTGTGCGTACAGCTAGGGGAGTGGAATCAGGTGAGATAGTGGTCAAACGCGAGCCTATATCCATGATAAAAAAAAAAAACTAGGCAAATGCGAGTCGGACTCGCGCCCTGAGGGTTCCGTACAAACTTAACTATTATGTAAATAGTTCAATTCCCGAATGGAGTTTCGAAGATTTTTTCAAATTGCAAAAAAGTATTTTTTGTGACGTAACAAACAATTTGCTGTTTTCAGATTTATTCCTATACCTGTGCTACAAGATCTTGCTTCATGCCAAATTTCAGGATTCTGGGTCAACGGGAAGTACCCTATGAATTTTTAATCCCTTGACAGTGTCGAAATATATGTTTTTTACGACTCAAATGGCTGTATCTTTTTTTTTTTCGTTAATTTAGAAGTTTGATTTTTTCACAGCTTCAAGGGACCGCAGACCTGAGTAAATAATTTTAATTTCAACTCGATACCTCCACGCTCCACGCGTTCCCTATATAAAGAGTCTTAAGAGACAGACAGACAGACAGACGGACAACAAAGTGATCCTATAAGGGTTCCGTTTTTTCCTTTTGAGGTATGGAATCCTAAAAAAGACCTATTTCATATAATTTTTTGAATATATTCTGTTTCCCTCACAATAAGACCGTTGTTAACCAAATTAATACAACAGTGTACAGATAATGCTGAATGTACACTTCTTATGCACAGGGTCGCGAGTTCAGTGCCCTTGCGCCACAAATATTTGCGTTGTCTATTAGCTCTGCCATAGGGTACGGACACAACTAAGCGGATAATGCTATGAAAATGGAATTGGCAGTTTCTATACAAATTAAAGAACACACAATTAAGTATAATCCTGGGCATCATGTTATTATTCTGTACAATATTTTATACTAAACAAGAAATAAAACTATTTAAATATCTTTTTCTGAAAACAGCACCAATATAGGTCACTAAATGAAGCAGCAATTAGCATTAGCAAATATTGGTATGAGAATGAGCAGGGACGTCGAGGGAACTTATCAATATATATCTATCTCTTTTGTACACATGTATCCTAATGGCAGTGACGTCACATTTCAGTGTGTGCATCGTTATTCTGTTACTTGACAGTTTCCCCTACCACCAGACTTGAAACGTTTCTGACTTAATTAATATTGAACTGACTTTTTAAATTCATACCTTTAGATGTGCGGATTTTTGTTACAAAAATAAGCACAAACATATTTTCGCTTTTAATATTAGTGTGAAAAAGAGCTTAAATTGTTTGTCGATGACAATGAGATTTTTAGGTACAGAACCGACGGGCAGGTCATATTATATCCATCACTGTATATCGCATTTGTGGATCATATAATTCAAAGGGCCTCTCTAATAGATTCTGTGTTCTTTCGGTTCAACCCACGGAATGAAGAGAATAGTTTGTTTCTGGGCTGCGTTTGGCTTGTGTGCGTCAGTTTAGGACATAGACAGGAAGTCTATATGTGTGGGATAGCCTAGCAATGCGGACTGTTTACTGATAAAAATCCTTGGAATATAGAGAGTCATTCTTATGCATATATTATTCTGAGCTAGGGTTGCTGGATCATTGTAAATATGGAAATGTTTGTCCGATGATTCAAGATGCCAATATTATTAAATCTCAACTCATATACTATCTCATCGGTACGATACATGCGTTTTGTAATTTTAAATTACAGCCTTCAAAGTTTAACCACAGTTCCACCTGGAGCGATAAAATTTATTTGATATTTTCCCACTAAAAATAAATTAAAAAAACTCCTTGATGACATCTTACACTGTTTTTTTTAGTTACAGTTTGTAGGCAGACCTTTCACTTTTTAATCTAGCCAATACAGCCCAATTATCAAAGTATTTGTTCGTACATTTGATATTCCTCTGTAATTGATTCGCAACTTATTATCGAGTAAGTAAGTACCTTAAAAACTTTATGATGAAATCACCTTTTTGGTATTGTGCCGTTTATTTGATTTATGATTGCTGTCATGTCATCAATTTGTATTTTTGATATATTTATTTTACTGCTAGTTCGCGCTAGATACTCTTCAGCGTTTGTTATTAACAGTTTGCACGTGCTATTGGCAAAATTGTGGTGTCTTTTCCGCAAATGCCATAATGAAGAGTTGAAGTTGAAGTTAAAAGCAAAAGCAGAAGTATCTCAGCCCAAAATTATTGTAGTCAGCCCTCAAGTCAGCCCTATTCACACCATTAGCACGGAAATAAGAACACAATGCTGTTTTATGGATCTGTCGATCGGGAGCATGACTGGAGATCACCTCGTTGCCTCCATTGAGCCTCGTTAGCGCCATAATGCACTGGCGATGCGCTTGATTTGACCCCTATTACTACGTTTGAACTACATCTGTTTACTGCATCCGGGTATCGTCCAGAAAATCACGGAATTTAAGATGGAACTCGGCCTCGATACAGATTTCTTCTTGAAAATTTTATTTTTCTGTGCGGGTGTTGATGGATGGATTGTGTGAAGAGTGATATGAATGTGAAAGAAAAAAACTGGGCAAGTGTGAATCGGACTCGCGCACTGAGGGTTCCGTACAAACTTATGTAAATAGTTCAATTCCCGAATGGAGTCTCGAAGATTTTTCCGAATCGCAAACAAGTTTTTGTTTTGTGACGTAACAACAAATTTTCTATTTTCAGATTTATTCCTATATCTATACTATAAGACCTTGCTTTATGCCATATTTCAGGATTCTGGGTCAACGAGAAGTACCCTATGAATTTTGAATCCTTTGAGAGTGTTGAAATGTACGTTTTTGCGACATAAACGGCCGTATCTTTTTCCCTTTGATTTATTCACAGCTTCAAGGGACCGCAGACTTGAGTATACGGTTCTAACTCGGTTTCAACTCGATGCCTCCACGCGTTTCTGAGATAAAGGGTCTTGACAGACAGACATACAGACAGACGGACGGATGGACAACAAAGTGATCCTATAAGGGTTCTGTTTTTTCCTTTTAAGGTACGGAACCCTAAAAAAAGCTAAATAAATGATACCATGACACTTGACGGAAAGGAATGGAAAAGGAAAACGTGTTGTGCTAACTCCAAGTAAAGCGGTCAAAATATGTTCGGCTCTCTGCAGGCCTAGCAAAGTTACGACCGTTTCGTTTCGATTCTCTTTTGTTGATCGCCTCGAGTCTGCTACACCTCCCGATTCCTTTTTTTGCCATCGTCGCGTGCCAGGCTGTGGGGGTCTAAATACAGTGTTCTGAAAACGTTTTGTGCTCAAGGTACATCTAGGAAATCGGATGTTGAGCGAGCGAAGCCGGCGTTCGCTTGGGGTCTAATGAAAATCAACAAAACAAAAATGAGTTTTTGAAAATTTAAAGTGCGCTGTTTTCATTGTGTGAGTGGCAAATAGGTTTTAAGTAATTATCCGAGGGTATTCCTTTACCTATAGACTGCTATAGGTAGTTAGATCTACATGTTCCATTCGTTTGTCTATAAGGCCCCTCGCCCGCGGTGACTTTCGCATTTGCAAGTGCTATAGAAAATATGCCGCGCATCGCGACTGTATCGATGTGAACGCGCTACAGCATCGTGACTGTATCGATGTGTACGCGCTACAGCATCGCTATAAAAAGTCGCTGTGGGCGAGGGGCCTTAACTTTATGAGACGACAGTATTTTTCCGAGGCACACCAACTATTCACCACGGTACACCAGTGTGCTGCGGCACACACTTTACGTAACACTGGTCTGGTCTACTATAACCAGAACACCGACGGTGACAAGAGCACGTCCAATGATGTCGTTGATGGTCGCGTGCCGTGTTATGTTATCCACACTTCGACTTAAAAGGGTCCTTTTTCACTCGCCTGTTGTCAATATCGAGCATGGTTTAAAAGCTTGTTACTTCATCTAACGTAATCCAACGCGATGTTTGACGAAAAGGCAACGCGAAAAAAGAGAGATAATTCCTGAAAACTCTGTTAGCTTTCGGTAATTGCGTGATTTACTTGAATATTTTACAAAACTTATAGTCGGCCTTATAATGTTCCCACTGTAGGGACTCAGGCCTCCTCTCTAGGAGAGGGAGGTTACAAAACTTATTTCAGGAAATACGTGATTTTTAAACCCTAAAAGTTTTTGAATAAAATTGTCGTCATTAAGAATCTTGAGATCTTGATTAAATTTGCTAGGTTTTTATTGTTTTGAGTAAATTATGAAGTGTCAAAGTTAATAAAAAATAGCAGATTTTCAGAGGTCTTCAGTGGATTAGCTTTACACAAATTTGTAAATTGATTTCAATAGAAGCCTAGATAATATCCACAAGATACTGTGTTTCCAAAATATCTAATGAAAAATGTGTAATAACGTCATAATCGCGTAAGAACGGTTGTATGAAAAACAGTGAAAAGTATGTCGAGTTGCATCCCCTTAATGAAAGGCCATGGCTGTAGACAACTTACCCGAAAACTGCGGATATTAAAATTTTCCTTCTTCCTTAACCAAATTCGTAATGTTAGAATTTAAATACGATTTAACAGAAGTATAGTGGTACTCGTAAAGAGGTATTTGCAGTACAAATTAGCACAATTAAGCAGATTATTAGCACAGCCCACAGCGGTCGCACCAAGGCCGCTATACTTGTTAATATACGAGATAATCTTAATTAAATACCAATGGAACAAGTTTCTATTAGAATATCAAACTTGTTTTGCTAATTTTAACCTAAATAGCGGTAGTAAAATTTTTATTTTGCCGTAAATATTATATAACTGGCGACGCGCCCCCGTTTCGTACTGGTTTTAGAAATCTTTAAAATTCTCGACTTTACTAGCATAATCAGCCTTATAATGTTCCCACTGCTGGGTCTCAGGCCTCCTCTCTAGGAGAGGGAATGGCCCGTAATCCACCATTCAAGCCCAGTGCTGATTGGTGGATATGTAATTATTATTATATAATATGCAAGTATTATATAATCATAAACCTTCATCATGAATCACTCTGTCTATTGGTGAAAACTGTACAAAAATCCGTTTAGGAGTTCTTGAGTTTATCACATTCTTACAGACAGGCAGTCGCAATAGGAGATTTTGTTCTATAATATGTAAGAATACTGTTTTGTTGGTCAGCTTAGTAAAAGATTTACTTCCGAACCCAACTGATGCTAAAAGAAAATTCCCGTTTATTCTTTCAAAAACCAAGGTTCCTAAAACCTGGGGGTAATTACCCCTGCGGGGGTAAATTATAACAGATCAATACAACTGAATCTTGCTCACTATTGTATGCCTTAACAGTGTAATCCAATGACAAATCGGAGCCTCGCTTTAAACCAAAATACGACTATACGCAAAAAAATTAAATGTTACGTTTACCAGAGACAATTTGTTTTGTGCAACTTTTATATATCTATGTAGCTTTTGCCTGCGACTTCGCCCGCGTACATACAATATAATATCTAGTCTATGTTACTCAAGAATAAAGCAGCTTTCTATCGGTGATAAAAATTTAGCAACCGGACCAGTACTTCCAGAGATTACCTCCTACAAAAAAAAGAACATTACCTGTTTTACCTCTTCTCTATTATCTTTATCTCTTTCTTACTCTCTAATTATTTTCTTATTCTCTTTATCTCTTCTCTATTACCTTTCAAACATTACCTCTTTATAATATTAGTGTAGATTATGACGATTTGTGTTTATATCGTAGGTAATAGGTTTATTGGTGGCATGATGGAGGGATGGGAGAGGTAAATCAGTTTCCCAAGCTAAATTATTGGGGTGACAAGATCGATAAGGTTAGGAATCACTGCTTTAAAAGAAAGAATCATGAAGATTTTCTCACAGTTGAAGATGGTAAAAACTTCTTTCTTACTTAAAAGGCCAAAAATAATGTTCTACCGAATAATGACTACTTCTGAACCGAATATAGGCCATCCCCGCGGCTTCGCTACAATTACCCTTGCTTCCAAAAGATGGGGATTCGAGTCTTCTCTCGTCCAAATTTTCTTGAGGAGGGAAATCATCAAACTGGTGCTGGTACGTTTGTGCTGGGAAGAATAAATAAATCAACGGGGGAGTTAATTTTCGTCTGTATTGCACTTTCGCAGACGGAAGGACCATGTTCTCACAATTAACAAAGCGATTTAAATTTTAATGTTGGTGTTGCAATTATAAAAAGTAATTAAAATATTCAAAAATAACTTCTCCCTCTCTGGGTGGATAATATAGGTACCTATATTCCTTAAGTTGCCCTTTACGCTTCAGGGCCACGGTAACTCTATCGAACAGCCCCTCAACCCTCGTCCACCATTTTAGTTGTATTTAAAGATGATTAACTGTTAATTTCTTCCTTGTTTCAGAATGCGAGTACCAGGACACCATATCTGATCAAAGATGGATAAGCCAACGATGCATATGCTGGATGTCCAGGAGAAAGGCGGACAGACCAGGAAAGTCAATCAGTATATCGCCGCTGTTGCAGGTAACTAATTTCTAATGATAATGGCACATCATATTAATGTGTTAGCCCAGTATTTCGATCCACGCCTTTGTTTATTACCATTCAGGAATATCTTTAATATTAATCTGTAATATTATAAAGGCGAAAGCTTATTACATCTTCACGCCCGAGCGGCTGGTTGGCACGTGGATGTGACCATGTCTTTGAATTTATTTAATTCTAAGACTTTTCTCACGTTGTTTTCATTCACCGTTTTGAGAGCATTGATGACGAAATAATCACAAAATGCTTCTGGCTGGGTTTGATCCTAGTAAAGTAGTAATTTCAATTTATACACGAGGATACGGCTCGGCAGTGCTCCGCTCAAGCGGCGCACATCTCCACCGTATGCTCCACAGTGTCCACAATAGTGACACCCGAGCGCTTCTTCCGCACGAATCAGGTGCCTCCCGAATTTACCATGGCCGGTGAAGACCCTTGTCATGCGGAAGGTGATGTCTTTCCAGCCACTCCTCAAAGAGGGGACTTACTACCATGATTTTGGCGTGCCCAGGGCTACCCTGGAGCATTCACCTCAAAGCCTCGGACTAGCTCCTCTGACGATTGATAAATATATTTTTATCTTAGTTGAGAGATATAGGAATGTCGTCTCGAACGTCAGACACGACTCTCGCTAACGGTCCAAGAATAGGATTACGTATTTACGTAAATAACAATACACATAGGCTGTCTATTGTTATTTACATAATCCTTCTGTTATTAACATATTGGTGTTACTTGTTTGTTAAATGGCAGCCATTGTTTTGATTGACAAAGTAATGTTTATGCATCGAGTTTAACGTTCGTCAGTATACGCAGTGCAACTGTGACCTCTGCTTACCTTTTCTTGCAAAGACACCTTCAGAGCATTGACTTGTAAATGGGAAAGGTAACTAAGGTAGTTTAAAGATGGCGGTGTTTTTCAGTAGCATTGCTAACAAATCTTAGGTTAAAAGGTGGATTGAAGACCTAGTGAAGGTCGCGAGAATTCGATAGATGCGTGACGCACTGAACCGGTCTTTGTGGCGATTCTTAGGGAAGGCCTGTGTACAACAGTGGACGTCTTGTGGATGAAATGGTGGTGATGGCATGATTAACAAATTTCAGGTTCTTTACTGTAGTAATTGCTCTGGATTTGTGATGATACGTTCACCCCTATTGGCGAATTTATTTACATGGGACTTGAATCTAACTAGAGAAATGCGAGTCTTATAACTAAGTATAACATTTGTACGATTTGGTCCTTCGAGCCGGATACTTTTATCGAAGTTAAACTAGACAATTAGTTTATCTTCTTCCGACTCGAACTATGTTGATATCTATTATATTTTATGTTCTAACTCTAAACTGTATATATTCGTAAAACACACCCCTTCGGAGAGTAGGTATTATTATATTTGAATAGAAATCAAAGCTGTTATTAAGTCATATTTTCAAAGAACGTGTACTTTTTTGTATTATTCTGTTCTAAATACATTACTTATGAGTAATTGACTAACATAATAAACATTGCTTAATCCCATTATGTAAAACAATGCCAATCACACATCATTACTATCGTCATAAACAAAAATAAATGTTACATTGACTGCTCTATTAGCAGAGAACTATTGGCTACAACTGACAATCTATTTTTGCGCCGACCACAATATCTTGGCATGCCACAGTGGCGCCACTTACTAACACAAATGTCAATGAGCTAGATATAATCTAGTACATTATCTTAGTTACAGAGAAATCCGTGTACCAAGATATAATGGAGTCTTTGTAACCCGAAGCGCGACCTCATAGTCCAGATCATGAATGAATTCTGATACTCGCATTGTTTCTATTTGTTAGATGAATCATATATGATTTGGTAAATTAATTTGATTGTTTCATGGGTCGGTAGTGCCAGAGATCATTTGTAGCAAGTAAAACTTAACTGATTAATTGGTTACTTCTTCTTCTGATTAATTGGTTGTATAGCATAGCATAGTCGGCCTTATAATGTTCCCACTGTTGGGACTCAGGCCTCCTCTCTAGGAGATGGAATTGGCCGTAATTCTCGCATGTGGGGGTTGGTGGATGTCACATATCTTCGAATTTTTGGTTCTAGGACATCGGTTTCCTCACGATGTTTTCCTTCACCGTTTTGAGAGCAATGAAATAAATTACACAAAGTAATGCGCCTGGCTGGGTTTCTACTACAAACAGTTTCTAGTTTCTGTTACTTCTAGTATGGAGATGGAAAATCTTCCCATTGTCAATAAGTTTAAACACACGGTTGGCGCAGTGGTTGATCGATTGCCTATTAAAGATTTGTAAGCCCCTAGAGACGGATGATCCAGGTTTTTACCCCGCTCGAAGTGCCTTTAGCACGTAATCGTTTAATTTTATTAAGGCTGCCACAGGCAAGTCCAGTTAAGGAGACGGCAATCTGCGAGAGGCCACTCATAAAAAAGAAACCGTTTCGCCTCGTAGTTTACACCGCGTACATCGAATGACTGAAACAATTTGCCTGCTGCGGTCTTCCCGTCCGATTATAATTGGGTGTCTTCAAGGCTAGAGTGAATAGACTCCTCATAAACCAGTGCACCTCACCATCAACGATTGCATTACTGCTTACCATCAGGTGGGATCGCAGTTAAGGACTAGTTTAGGTATATTGTTTAAAAAAAAAACCTCAATCTTACTGGACAGAACACCATGATCGAGGATGCAGGACGAAGTCAAAACATTCTAAAGCCTTTTTATTAAACTGTGAACCCTATCCACAGCGGCCATTGCAGCAGTAGCAGGCGGCACGATCCTCGCATGGACGTCCCCAGCGCTGCCCCAGCTCGAGCCGTTCAAGAACGTCACAGTCGTCAACGGCACTGCTGCCAACTTGACGGCCCTCAACGTGACGGCTGTCAATACTACGGCAGGCAACTACAGCGGCCTCATCAACTCGTTGGGACAGCCTGCTGAATTTTTGTTGGACACTAAACAAAGTAAGTGAAGATCAGTTTTTTTTAAACAGTCTAGGTACCTAACCTACCCAGGTCGACGACTGACGCGTTGTTCCACGCGCGCATCAAAGAGATGTCAGTAAAATTTATAGGGCCATTTAGAGCTCAAACATACGAGCGACATGTTATTAAAATTGCTTTGTTTATACGTATAATCGATGACTAACTGAAAGAAGAGGGGAATATATCGAACTGATCTGATGATGAAGCCTGAAAGTTAGGCACCGGAACTCTGTAATAAATTAATTTAATCTAACCGTGTTTAAAAATATCACAAACAATTAACTATAATTATACACGTAACATCGGCGTCATGTTCCGCGGCGTGGTGTCGCGTAGCCTTCCTCGGAAACGTCGTTACACGACACCTTTCGGCCAAAAGTCCTCTCTCAAAAAAGTCTGTAGATGGTGGGTTGGAATTCGTATCACGAACGACTTGAAGTTGGTATAGTGGCGCGAATCCAGCCTCATGTACTTTAATGCGCCCCTTACCTGTATGAAACGTGGGATCAAAGTTTGTATGGAGAAATCTACTTTTACGCGGGCGGAGCCGCTGGCAGATAGATGCTAGTAAGGTATATAACGTCACGCTACGACCCACGGAAGCGGAGCAGTAACCAAAGATGGGAGTGAAACCGCAGGGGAGGGCTAGTTTAGTTAATAATTGCGTAATAAGAAGTTAAGAGGGTCCTTTTACACTCGCCTATCGTCAACATCGAGCATGGTTTAAAAGCTAACGCAATCCAACGGGATGTTTGACGAAAAGGCAACGCGAAAAAAGATAGATGAAAATTCTGTTAGCATTCGGAAATTCCGTGATTTACTGGAATATTTTACAAAAATTGTTCCAGAAAATACGTGTATTTTTAAACACTTAAAAGTTTAAAAAAAAATCGTTATTCAGAATCTTGATTATATTTGCATGGCTTTTTCTGTTTTTGAGTAAATTAATGTCAAAGTTCATTTAAAATGGAGATTTTCAGAGGTCTTCAGTGGATTAATTGTACACAAATTTATAAATTGATTTCAATAAAAGCCTAGATAATATCCACAAAATACTGTGTTTCCAAAATATTGAACGAAAAATGTTTATCAAAACATTGAAAATATACGTCGAGTTGCATCCCCATAAGGGTAAAAGATAGGAGTGGCAGGCGGTCGCCTCCTTCTACGAAGCAGTAATGCCAGCAAAGGAGGCGGCCGCACCGCGAGGGAGCGGCACTCACGCCCCAGCCGCCGGGATCCCGATAACGATTTCCAGCCACCGTAGGCGCGGGCTTGTGTACGGCAAGCAATGAATAACTCGCCGTCGCACAACGAAAGAGAACCCCGGGGCCCTGGAACGAAGGCAAAGAAGGAACAGGAGTGGGTTTTGGTCAGTAAAAGTCTGACACACCTTCCCGCTCTGCCTAAGGGCGGGAGATGTCATTGGATGATTCCACACCTAAAAAAAGGGTAAAAGATAAACTTATGTGTTCAAGTTCTGTTTTACAAGTCATAATTTTAAACTAGTTTGAGGATTGTCCTTATGTTTTCAAAGAACACGAGGAGTACCGCCGTTTGGAGTGGAAGGAAGTATATATACGAAAATTAGGTCATAATAAACAATACCTATTCCTTTTAACCGTCTGTAATAGCATTTAGCTAACTACTATAAATAGGTATAACAAAATATATAGTTTTATGCGTATTGCACGCAACTTTTGTTTTGACTGGCCTGTCGATCTAGTGGTTAGTGGCCCTGATTGCTATGCCAGGGGTCGTGGGTTCGATTCCCACCCAGGACAAATGATTGTGTGATGAGCACGATCATTTGTTCTGTCTCTGGGTGTAATTTATCTATATATGTATGTATTTAGAAATATATAAGTATGTTTATCAGTTGTCCCATAACACAAGCTCTGCTTAGCTTGGGACTAGACGGCGTAGTGTAATACTTGTGGAATATTATATTATAACTGGAAAATCCATTCGCAAAATCATCCTGTTTATGTCTAAATTCGAACTGTATAATTTATATACCACTGGAACTCCCTCAGAACACTAAACTAGATGTAACTGTGATCATTTTGTCATTACCCTTACCGTCATTTATGTCCTTACAGTCATTTTGTGACGACAAAGGTTACACACTGTAAAAGCCCCGCCTTCTGCGGTTTGTTGATCACACGTCATCAAGACAAACTCTTTTCTCTCATTCAATTTGTAGAAAAACTACTCATCTGAATAATGCCCATGCCTAACTGGAACGCCATGGCGGTGCTTCCAGTTTGCACAGCCAAGAAAATGCTTGCAGCTCTATGGTGTGTACGTCACCTGGCTGTTGGTCACTCAGTTAGCCATTAGTGCAGCGCCCGACCAGTGCCACAAAACAGTGATTTTCTGAAGTCTACTCCTCGGTAACGGCCGGTAGTGCGGAAAACTGCGCATGCTTGCCCCTGCCACTATTTTATTACATTTATCGTGTCAGGCTGGGCGCTCGTCGACCCCTTGCTCCGTGGTCAACCCCCACGAGTCGCGCGTCAACCCCGTTTATTTATTTCTTAGTAAGTGTATTGAAAAACGTCATTTGATACACGTGAAAATTTGTCACTACAGCCCTCGCTCGGCTCCATAACACCTTCGCCAAGGTTCGGTCGAATGCCGCATCAGTCACAATCACACACTTTCTCCACTTGTATCAAAATGTACTTACTATAATTATTATGTTTGTATACAATTGCTTCGATATTACCTACATGGGATTTTTGATCAGCACATTTGAAGCCATTATCCTGCTCCATACTCTGCGAATATGAGTCGCCTGCCTAAAATAACTAGCTTTTTGTGGAGAACTAATATGAACAACAGGAAATTAGAACAAGCCTGTGGGAATTTGTTCTAATTTTGTATATATTTTGTACATAGAGTATTAGATATTATGTTTTAGTTAAGGTAACTTAACATTATTGTTTATGTAGATATATTTTCCTTAAAATGTTCCAATTAGCTAACTGTGTGACTTGTGAATACTTATTTAGTTATCGGCTAAA
Organism: Mythimna pallens; assembly: GCA_961205895.1. Taxonomy (NCBI): domain Eukaryota; kingdom Metazoa; phylum Arthropoda; class Insecta; order Lepidoptera; family Noctuidae; genus Mythimna; species Mythimna pallens. The sequence continues at coordinate 18,457,544 of OY540845.1, forward strand.
ACGATGATACATTATTTATTATAGACAATAAGGTGTAAAAAATCTTTTAGAGCAGCACAATGCGAAAAATGGACCAACAAAAAAAACATTATTCTAAATGTAGAATAAGGTTTTTTTTGTTGGTCCATTTTTCCACAAAAACGTTCACAGACTCGTGTCTCAAAAGGATAGCACTTGAGCTCGCATTGTGCTGAATTGAGCCGAGATATCGTGTCCGTGAGCGGTGTCTATGTGCGCGTTGCTCGAGCGCGCTTTGTATGTAGATTGAATTCTGTACCTAACTATTTTGTAACAAAGGAGAGGTAAGGCGCAGAATTTGAAAATTGGTGATGTGACGGCCGTGACGGGGGTGTCACACCTCTAATTTTCAAATTATTACCAAATACCAGGTTTTATTTATTTATTTATTAAATGCTTCATGCACACTAAAGTTCAGAGGCGGACTAATGCCTTAGGCAGGTTCAAAGCTTGCCTATAGCAGAGGTTGAAAGTACAGAGGCGGACTTAATGCCTTAGGCAGGTTTAAAGCTTGCCTTTAGTAGAGGTTGAAAGTACAGAGGCGGACTTAATGCCTCAGGCAGGTTTAAAGCTTGCCTTTAGTAGAGGTTGAAAGTACAGAGGCGGACTTAATGCCTTAGGCAGGTTTAAAGCTTGCCTATAGCAGAGGTTGAAAGTACAGAGGCGGCTTAATGCCTTAGGCAGGTTTAAAGCTTGCCTATAGCAGAGGTTGAAAGTACAGAGGCGGACTTAATGCCTTAGGCAGGTTTTTAAACCTGCCTATAGCAGAGGTTGAAAGTACAGAGGCGGCTTAATGCCTTAGGCAGGTTTAAAGCTTGCCTATAGCAGAGGTTGAAAGTACAGAGGCGGCTTAATGCCTTAGGCAGGTTTAAAGCTTGCCTATAGCAGAGGTTGAAAGTACAGAGGCGGCTTAATGCCTTAGGCAGGTTTAAAGCTTGCCTATAGCAGAGGTTGAAAGTACAGAGGCGGCTTAATGCCTTAGGCAGGTTTAAAGCTTGCCTATAGCAGAGGTTGAAAGTACAGAGGCGGCTTAATGCCTTAGGCAGGTTTAAAGCTTGCCTATAGCAGAGGTTGAAAGTGCAGAGGCGGACTTAAGGCCTTAGGCAGGTTTAAAGCTTGCCTATAGCAGAGGTTGAAAGTACAGAGGCGGCTTAATGCCTTAGGCAGGTTTAAAGCTTGCCTATAGCAGAGGTTGAAAGTACAGAGGCGGCTTAATGCCTTAGGCAGGTTTAAAGCTTGCCTATAGCAGAGGTTGAAAGTACAGAGGCGGCTTAATGCCTTAGGCAGGTTTAAAGCTTGCCTATAGCAGAGGTTGAAAGTACAGAGGCGGCTTAATGCCTTAGGCAGGTTTAAAGCTTGCCTATAGCAGAGGTTGAAAGTACAGAGGCGGACTTAATGCCTTAGGCAGGTTCAAAGCTTGCCTATAGCAGAGGTTGAAAGTACAGAGGCGGACTTAATGCCTTAGGCAGGTTTAAAGCTTGCCTATAGCAGAGGTTGAAAGTACAGAGGCGGACTTAATGCCTTAGGCAGGTTCAAAGCTTGCCTATAGCAGAGGTTGAAAGTACAGAGGCGGACTTAATGCCTTAGGCAGGTTTAAAGCTTGCCTATAGCAGAGGTTGAAAGTACAGAGGCGGCTTAATGCCTTAGGCAGGTTTAAAGCTTGCCTGTAGCAGAGGTTGAAAGTACAGAGGCGGCTTAATGCCTTAGCCAGGTTTAAAGCTTGCCTGTAGCAGAGGTTGAAAGTACAGAGGCGGCTTAATGCCTTAGGCAGGTTTAAAGCTTGCCTGTAGCAGAGGTTGAAAGTACAGAGGCGGCTTAATGCCTTAGCCAGGTTTAAAGCTTGCCTGTAGCAGAGGTTGAAAGTACAGAGGCGGCTTAATGCCTTAGCCAGGTTTAAAGCTTGCCTGTAGCAGAGGTTGAAAGTACAGAGGCGGCTTAATGCCTTAGCCAGGTTTAAAGCTTGCCTGTAGCAGAGGTTGAAAGTACAGAGGCGGCTTAATGCCTTAGGCAGGTTTAAAGCTTGCCTGTAGCAGAGGTTGAAAGTACAGAGGCGGCTTAATGCCTTAGCCAGGTTTAAAGCTTGCCTGTAGCAGAGGTTGAAAGTACAGAGGCGGCTTAATGCCTTAGCCAGGTTTAAAGCTTGCCTGTAGCAGAGGTTGAAAGTACAGAGGCGGCTTAATGCCTTAGGCAGGTTTAAAGCTTGCCTGTAGCAGAGGTTGAAAGTACAGAGGCGGCTTAATGCCTTAGCCAGGTTTAAAGCTTGCCTGTAGCAGAGGTTGAAAGTACAGAGGCGGCTTAATGCCTTAGCCAGGTTTAAAGCTTGCCTGTAGCAGAGGTTGAAAGTACAGAGGCGGCTTAATGCCTTAGCCAGGTTTAAAGCTTGCCTATAGCAGAAGTTGAAAGATATTAATATAAAGGACTAGCTTCTGCCAGCGGCTTCACTCGCGTAGAAGTAGTTTCTCTATACTTTAGACCTCAGTTTCATCCCCTTAGGATCTGAAATTGGGAAAATCCTTTCTTAATGCTCGCTTACGTCTAGGAAGCCTTGTACAAAATTTCACGCTCCTAGTCACAGGAGTTTTGGCTGTGCGTTGATATGTCAGTCAGTCAGTTTCTCCTTTTATTATTTATATCTTGAGGAATGAACACAGTTCTGTTTTGTTTCGAAAATAATTTTAACAAAACTTTGAACAATCATACATGCCAACATTCTACGCTGGTATTTAACAATTAACAGTTTACCCACTCTTGCCATCAAATGTCTGCCAACATTATGTAAACGACCCGTTTCTAAACTTCGCAAGAACCAGTTTCATCCGGTAAAAATATTTGTTAAAACATGTTATATTTACATTTGTGTGCAATGTGATGAGTGCACAGCGGTGGGCGGTTGGCATGGCATCTGCAATCTATTTTAGTGGTTAAACAAAAAGCACACACCTCCCATTAAGACTTGAATGATCTTTATGATCGTAAACATGTGGGTTTATACTAAATCAAGATGGCTATAGGTTACTATATAACATACCCACCAACAGAGGCTTAGCGTGAACTAATTTAGACGTGGGCGAAGACGCATCGGCGCGGCCTTTTTCTTTCATAAATTGAAAGAAAAGAAAGAAAGGAAAATGAGATAGTGACTGTTACAACCCAGTGTTCGACTACATAAAACGTGAAATAATGGTCAATTGCGAGCCTATCAATTATATAAAAAAAACCCTCGTTCTTAAAGGCCCCTTTGGGTGCGAGGCAGTGGACGAGGGGCCGCTTCACCTACGCCTAGTTACGCTACTGCCCACCAAGGCGGACCACGAAGGAGACGGTGGCGCGGATGAATTGAACAGATTTCAACAAAACAGGAAGGTTCCTTCTTCTAGCGCAGACTTCCTAAAGATAGAAGGGGTAGAGGGAGGCCAGTGTCCAGGAGTGGGAAGAAAACTTTTAATTTTCTTTTTTCCTGATTTAAATCCAAAGCTATTTTATAATGAGTTAATGAACAAAGTACTATCGGTGTAAAATCATCAAATGCCCTCACGCTCTGGGTGGAGCGAGAGGAACTACCAGACTTTATCCTAACTGTCTTACTGACCAAAACCCACTCGTGTTCCTTCAGTTGCCCATTGCGTTCCAGGGTCATAGTAACTCTTACGAACAATCTCGCAGCCTCGCAACACTTACCATGGCTGGTGAAATTCCACATCACTCTACGGTCTCAGCGGTTTTATTTTCAGACTACCTCCTACATACTCATTTATTCACACAGTCCTTTAACGTGTCACCGCTATTTACACTAATATTATAGATAGGTAAAGTTTGTCTTTTGGTTTGTAGGGGGTAATCTCTGAAAGTGTTGGTCCGATTGCAAAAAATGTTTCACTGATAGAAAAGAGCTTTATTCCTGAGTGACATAGGCTATATTTTATGTACGTGGACGAAGCCACGGTCAAAAGCTAGATTAAAATAAAAGCTTTCAAAACAAAAAGCTTAGAGAGAATTTAAAAAGAATTTATTAACAAAAGACTAGCTTTTGGCAGCAGCTTCGCCTGTGTGAAAGTAAAGAAGATATTAAAAGAAAAGGTAAAATAATTTTTAAAATCGTTCCAGTGGTTACAAATAAAAATTGAAATCTTTTCTCTTTATAATATCAGTTAAGGTAGAATAAAAAACCAGGCCAGTGTGAGTCGGACTCAAGCACTGAGGGCTCCGTTCAATCTTACCGATGAAAACAGTTCAATTCCCAAATTGAGTTACGAAGATTTTTCTGAATCACAATTTTTTTTTTTGTGACGTATTATTTTCCCTATACTTGTGCTATGAGTCCTTGCTTCATGCTAAACTTCAGGATTCTGGGTCAACGGGATACCCTATGAATTTTGATTCCTTTGGGAGTGTCGAAATACACGTATAACGTCTTAAAATTATGCTGGTTGTTACTTGTTACTCGTTAGTGCGTCACTGCGGGGTGTGCCAGCTGAAAACCAGCACTGGGTGTCTGTCGTCCAGCTGAGGTGGGGGTACGCTTGCAGCATTCTGTATTTGTGTTCTCTTTTACTTTGTCTTTGTAGCATTGTGCTGTGCCAGCCCCAAATAAGTTATTCTATCCTATTGTATTCACCGTCGTCGGCTACATCAGTTCATTCGTCAGTATCCGGTGTTTAATGATAAACATCGTCTTTCCGCACAAAACGGCGCATATTTACGATGTAAACATTTTTTCTTGGCACACGATTGTGTGACGTCGCCGTCACGAGATCTCAAGACACGCCCCCAGGAAAAATAAACTGTTTTCAGAAAAAACACGAGATGCCAATCTTATCTAAGTATAAACAAGCTTCAGTACGTGTATTTTCTCTTACGAGTTTCAACCGCGTCTTAAATTAATGCTCCGATCTCGTGAGTCGTAGACTCGTAGCGTGATGTTTTAGTCTTCCTTGATAAATGGGACACCCTAAAAGAATTTTTCATTTCGAACCCGTGGTTCTTGACATTAGCATGTTCAAACAAACAAGCTGAAAACCAGCGCTGGGCGTCTAATGCCCAAGAAATGCTGAGGTGGTCACCCTTTCGGTGCGGGCACGCCCGGCGCACTTTGTACTTTTGTTCTTTTTTACTTTGTGTTTATAACCGTTGTACTGTGTCTGTCCCGACTAAGGTTATTTCTATTCTATTCTATTTTATTCTTTTTTTTTGGTTACTTATTTTATTTTGATAAACGTTGCCCCACACTAGGAATTAATTGCTTTCATAAGCATATAAACTCACAAACATCAGACCCCCAGATCCGAAACAACTATCTCTAGGTCCATCGATCAGTGATAGATGTGTAGGCTATACAAATATTTCGTACCCTTATTGTAAAAACCAGCTAAATGAACCAACATTTTTGTATTAGTAATTTGTAGGTTATTTACTTGTTGCCGAAGCTATCTTTGTAAACAAGTGTCGTAGCTACTTAGTAACCGGTTTTACCTGTAGATTCATCTTGATGAGACGAATGGATGAATGGATTTAACTTTAATTTGGGTACAAATTGCAGATATTTGGTTTTTGCAATAAGGGTACGATTTGTTCCATGCAGGAATCGAACCAAACACGTAGCACAGCAGCCAATCGCTCAACCACTGTGCCAACAGTGCCATGAATATTAGTATAGATGAGTCTAACTGGCTTTCCAGCGGTTCTTTTTAAGTTTTTACCGATCGAGCTATCTTGTAACCGTTATCCCGCAACTGATGAATTAGGCTGAGGAGTATAATCGGCCTCTCTGCTTAGCGTTTGTGGACTAAGAGTAAGCCTTTGATTCGATCGATCGGCGAAGCCGCTGCCAGAAGCTAGTGTAATAATATAGTTTATTGTTTTCATCTTTTATATTTGGCCAGAAAGATGTTGATAGATAGGATTACTAGGTTATAGTTGCGAACAAAATCGGCCAAGTGCGAGTCGGACTTGCGCACGAAGGGTTCCGTACCGTCCGTAGCAAAAAACGGCAAAAAAATCACGTTTGTTGTAAGGGAGCCCCATAGCGGCAACAGAAAACAACATCTGTGAAAATTTCAACTGTCTAACTATCATAGTTCATGAGATATAGCCTGGTGACCGACGAACAGACAGACAGGCAGAAAGACAGACAGCGGAGTCTTAGTAATAGGATCCTGTACCTCTACCCTTTGGTTATGGAACCCTTAAAATACCTCGAAAATGTTTGTGTTTTAAACTTTTCTTCCTCTTCTCGAATCGATGGTGTTCTCCTCTCTCAAAGTTTTTGGGCCCCGTAGGTTGGTGGAGTTTCTTAGGTTTCTTAGGTGCATTTTGTAGTACAGTAGGGACATTTTGGGCACTCGTAAGACCCCTCGCCCACGGCAACTTTTTTTACCGATGCTCTCGCGCGTTTCGTAAGCGCGCGACAACATCGCCACTAACGCGCGTTAGTCGTATTTCCAAGCGCTGCAGAAATGATACCAACGTGCTACTAACGCGCTACAGCATCGCGACTGTATCGATGCGAACGCGCTACAGCATCGCTACAAAAAGTCGCCATAGGGGAGGGGCCTAATAAGTGGCCAAAGCCTGGTTAGGAGCACCGTACTGGCACTGGATGTCGGTGGGGTCTATAATCCCTCACGTATCCAGGTTGAGCTTGCAACGGCCTACATGGGTGCGCAGTCTATTGTTTAAAACTGTTCACGTGGGATGAACTGGAAAATGTCACAGCTACTATGCAATCCAAAAAAATTCAACTTTGTGCCCGAGAATGGTGAATGCGGATGAAGTGCAGTTTCTCGTTTTCTTAGATCGCGGTTACAATATCATAAAGGTCAATTGAAAGAATTCGAGGACGGAGACAAGATTCGAAGCGAAAATCTAAAAGTGTACATATCTTGTTGACCTCTATCTTCAACACACAATGCATTTAAAAAAACGGTTGCATTCGAAAATTCGAAGGTATCCGACCTTCGAATTTTCGAATGCAACCGTATACCGCGCGCAACATTTTTATTAAATTTTCACTTGGACACTTATGCCTTGACTACAAAATAGCGTTTCATATGGAGAAGATTCTATTAGAGATAAGTTGCTATTATAGGGACAGTGCTAGACCGATCAACATAGCACCAAGTACATAAAAAGGGGATCGAAATAGAAAATGATCTAGTCTACAGATTTAAAAGTGTTTTCATATTGACATTATAAAAATAGTTACATAAAAATAAGCCTATTAACAAATGGAAAAATTTTCAAGTGGGCGTGAATAACGAGTCGATTCCCGGCTAAGATGAACCCGGGTCGGAGACGCCTTTGACTATTTTTCGCTATTTCTCATAGATTCAGATTTGGCTATCTACTTCATCCTTGTGCTAATGATTTTGACGTCACATACAAGTAGGGTTGCCAACTTTTATTAGAAGAAATAGAGTACTTATATCTCATTTCAAAGGAAATAAATAAATAGTACGGACTTATAAAAAAAAAGTATCATTTATTTGAACATTTGAAAAAGGTATTTTTTGTTACTTTTTGCAGCACATAAAATTTTTTCATTCTTTTTAAAAGAATTGCATGACTCCACGCACTCTAAGTTTACATAGATCAGAAGCTCATTTTTAATCAATTTAAATGAAGCTCTGTTCCTCTCTTCTAGCCTCTTCATATTCATGAAAATTATTGACTTTATTTGGTTACAATAATAGGAATGCATCATAGATATGTGTGACTGGCACTAGTATAGTAAACATTGTGTAAAAAAGAGTATTTTAGCGTCCTCTATTACTATTATAGATCTTATCTTATCTTATCTTGTTGTGGGGCTGGCCCTCGGCCAGAGCACTTCGACCCTTCTGGATCTTTTGTGCTATTCCCTTCCTGTCTACTCAACCCCCAGCCCTCCGTGCACCTTCTTCATGAGTCCCAGTATGGCCTTGATGGGGCTGAGTCTATAGTCCTCTGGTCTTGGAAATGGTTGGCCCAGATACTTTAGTCTTTTGGAGCCTAGTGCTGCACAGTCGCACAGCAAGTGTAGCATAGTGTTATAGATTATAGAGCACAGCTACATGATATAGAGTACAATACTGTATTTTGAGTACGGTTGGCAGCCCTACATACGAGACACGTGTAGACTAGACAAAAAATAAGTTATAAAGATGGTAACCCTTTTAAATAAAGAGTTGATTTCAAAACTTGACCTGCGTAGCCTTTTACGAACTATATTATCCTCGGTTTACATAATATACCAATTTATTAATATTCGTAATAATAGAACTCATCAGCACATCCTGTGATAAAGGGCACTCAACTGACGCTATCTGGCAGGCCCCCAGATTACGTAACAGTAATGTGCGGCCGAGACTCATATGTTTACGATAATACGTCATTCGAATTTGTGGTAAAAATAGAGATGTAGACGTGTGTAGTGCAAACATAGTTGTCTTGTATGGTTTGCTTGTTTTAGATTGATTTATGGTTGAATGAGGGTTGCTATACACATTAGCAGGCAGGAAATAATTTGCACAGCCCTAGCCGGGCGGTAAAATCGAATAATCAGCACCCCTAGCGAAGTTGATAATCTGCAATCGTTAACGCTAGTTTATAATCGAATGTATAGGAATGACATCATCTCAACGTTAAGTCACGTGGTCAGAACAAACAAATAGAAAATTCGTAGCCAAGTTCACATCGTTCAAAATGATAGAATAAAATGTTATCGTTTCTACAATGTTCAACGCTACATCCTTTGTTATTGTAGAACGAGCGGCCGACTCAGGCGCGTCAACATGGCTATCAGCTTATCGTTTTCTACAATTGCTGACACCGAGGCGTTACCGATTGAAGAACGAAATCCGACACGAAACGGTTGTAACTTGGCTAGGGGAGCAGGGTACAAACACAAAACAGCGGTGCGTCGCGGCTCGCATCGTCGCATCGTATGTACATTGTATGTTCACCTGAACCAATGCTTTGTCGCACGAAATCGCATATCAACAATTTGCATCGCAGTTTTCTATGATGCGTCGCATCACAACGTAATTTTGTGCGGTAGCCCTTAAGTAGATGAATATTCGGAGAAAAAATCTGCTCGGCTAGTCGAGCCAGATTTACAAGCCGAATGATTCCGAACATAATGTAGTACAAGTTACGGGTCGGCTTTTTCGTTCCACAAGTACTGCCGAATCGAATGATGTGTCGACCCGAATGAACTACCCGATCGGCACAAGCTAGTTGGAACCGAACAAATACTGCGGAACCGACTATGGCCGTTATGTTGTGTGTGTAGCAACTCAAACTCGGGCCTGAGACAGGATAGAAACGATCGAAAACAAAACAGAAAATAGTTTATGATAAGCGTTGGCAGACAATTCATAGCTGCTCAAATCCAGTTGGTAGTTTACGTACAGCAGTTCTGACGTTATACACATTCGCAAACTTTCGCCTTTATAATATCAGTATGTTGAATCGAAGACATTAGGTCTTGATGGCTCGAATCCAGAATGTTTTATTAAAACCATACTTTCAATTTTTTTTTCGTCTAAACAACTTTGCTCCGCACTAGGACGTAGTCCTGTGTCGTGGGGGTGCGTTCACAACACAACACACGTTTGACTGGCCTGTTGGTCTAGTGGTTAGTGACCCTGACTGCTATGCCGCAGGTCGTGGGTTCGATTCCCACCCAGGACAAATGTTTGTGTGATGAGCACGATCATTTGGTCTGTGTCTGGGTGTAATTTATTTATTTATTTATCTGTATATGTATGTATTTAGAAATATATAAGTATGTTTATCAGTTGTCTAGTACCCATAACACAAGCTCTGCTTAGCTTGGGACTATACGGCGTTGTGTTGTAGTTGTGAAATATTATTATTATATTATTATTACAAACATTTAAACTAACATAAACAAGACACGTAGACCTGGAACACCTATCTGTAGGCCGTGCTAATAATTGTTCCGTGCGGGTAAGGAACCCGCGACACGCAGCGCAGCGGGCAATCGCTCAATCACTGCTCCACCGTACCGAAGTTACCTTGGCTTTGAAACGAAAATGCAACTAAAGGAACACAGGTTTAGTCAGTAAAAATCCGATACTCTCTCTCGCTCCACCCAGAGCGGGAGAAGTTAGTTGATGATTTCCTACATCAAAAAAAAAATTAAAAGTTGCTCTTCTTAGAGCTTTATTTCTTGTATCTTTTATGAATGGTCAAACAACAATACAATGGAACTCCCAATGACGTCATTATGGTGTGTTAAGAATCCACGTTTTGTGCTTGGCAGATAATATTATACCAAGATTGATAAAATTAAAGCAATTTGATGGTACTATAGCAGACAGGAGGACGCTGCAAAGATCTTGGCACTGATAACTCTAAATCCGCTGTTTATTTAAATACGTCAGTTTGCAGACATCACTATTACTTTCAGCTGTGCCAGAAATGTCATTCATGGGAAAATATTTATACATCGTATCTCAGTCATCAACGCGTACTATGGATCCAATCTTCTGGACCGCCCGATGGTGGAACTTTTCGTCGGCATTTTCCTAGTAAAAATAAACTATACTTATTTATTTATTTATTTTGACTGGCCTGTTGGTGTAGTGGTTAGTGGCCTTGACTACTATGCTTCTAGGAGGTCGTTGGTTCGATTCCCACCCAGGCCAAATGTTTGTGTGATGAGCACGATCATTTGTTCTGTGTCTGGGTGTAATTTATCTATAATATGTATGTATTTACAAATATATAAGTAAGTTTATCAGTTGTCTAGTACTCATAACACAAGCTCTGCTTAGCTTGGGACTAGACGGCGTTGTGTGATAGTTGTGATATTATATTATTTTATACTGTATGAAACCGTTATTTTAATCACCTCCGATGACATTTAATTAAAAAGCTATTATTCGTTTTTTACAAGCTTTTATTTAGTTTCACCTGTCCCGATGTTTGTATGTCTGTAATGAAATCTTGCAAATTAAATTTGATCCACTTCCCGGTTACCGATTGAGCTGAAATTTGCATGCATGTGTAAATCAGATGACGATGCAAAATTATTATGACATGGAGCTCTGATCTGATGATGGAATCAGAAGGTGGAAGGTGGAACTCAGATAACCCTATCGTGTTTGAGCTTTTTCGAATGGTCTTGATGAGTATTAATTATATAGTTATATACCGCACTATAAAAGCTACCTATGAAAAAAAATATTTTATTGAAAACTTGTTTTCACCTGAGCATCTGAGCTCAACTTAGCTCCTTATAGTTTTTTAATGAAAAAAGTGAGTTAATTAAATTAAAAACGATTTTGATGGTTAGGAGGAACTTTGAACCTTGACTTCGAGTCCGGAATAACCAATATTCACGTGGACGAAGTCACGGGGAAAAACTAGTGTATATGTTTTGTATGTTTGTTTTATGAACGTATTTATGTATTATATTATTCGTATTATATTTAATTTTAAAATTATTCACTGGATTAGCCTTAGGTATTTTGAGATCTCTCTGTATCACTCAAAGGTTTGCTGGGTCGCCTATTAGATACATTCAAATCAGACATACACCATTGCCCTCTTCTTAATTAAAAATTTAGATAAGCATTGGTAGAGTGTCACTGCACTTTTGACCCCAGATCGAACACGAACTCTATTATCACTGCATGTTAAGGTCTTAACTTGTCTTGGTTACAATAAAGAAATAATCTTGCCAATGGTTAAAAATTCCCCTTTTAAAAATTTAGGGAATTTTACTCGCCAGATCAGTTCTTTAAATTTTTAACTTTTTGATTTTTTTTATCACATGTCATTAATATTTGTTTTAAAATAATTATTGTTTTATTGTGTAATCAGATCTGCTTTTTTTGTTTTTTTAAATTTTAAAGAATCTGTATAGTGGATCTATGTGGTCTGAAATAAAGGTTTAGTATTATTATTTCCTTTATTTATTATTATTATTAGATAAGACCTATTTTGATGTAAACTTGATACAACATTATAAAGACTTGGAATTAAGCTAAACTTGTATTTTATGTAGAGAATAATCTCCATCTTTGAAACTACTGAACCAAATCTGAAAATTCTTTCACTAACAATTTACCTAGCTGCACTGTCCTGTAGTGCTATAAATTATTTTATTTTTTCAGTTTTACAGGCAAAACCGCTGATTTAAGTTAGTCGATAAATATCTTTAAAATCTCCTCTTTTCCAGGTTCCCTAGTATCTTCAATCCTAGCCATCGGGGCGGCGCTCAGCGCTCTCCCCGTGGGTATGCTGGCTAACAAGATAGGCAGAAGGCCAACTGTGCTCATCCTCTCCATCCCGTTCTTGCTCAACTGGTTGATCACCATCTTCGCCAATGGAGCTGGCATGCTGATTGCTGCGAGATTCTTTGCAGGATTGGCTACTGGTAAGTCTTAATCAGCCTTATAATGTTCCCACTGCTGGGACTCAGGCCTCCTCTCTAGGAGAAGGAATGGACCGTAGTACCCCACGTGGCGACCACGTACCGGAAGACGTAGCGTTGGAAGGCCTCCTACAAGGTGGACCGATGACTTGGTTACGGTTGCGGGAGTCCGATGGATGCGAGACGCACAGGACCGTTCATTGTGGCGACACTTGGGGGAGGCCTATCTCGTTTTCCATCAGGTGAGATAGCGGTCAAGCGCGAACCTATCAAGAATAATAAAAAAAAAGTCCAGCAGTGGACGTAATGCACCTGGCTGGGTTTGAACCCTGGACTTACAACTCGTTAGTCGGGGCTGGTACCACTCGACCACCACTGCTCCATCAAATCGGTCATTGTAAGTCCCGTGAGGACATGTGATAATTAATACCAATTCCTGTACCTTCCAGGTGGAGCCTGCGTAGCAGCACCAATGTACATCGGTGAGATAGCTGAAACTTCCATCCGAGGGTCTTTAGGCGCCTTCTTCCAGTTGTTCCTGACCGTAGGCATCTTGTTCACCTTCGTCGTGGGTGGATGGACGCACTGGAAGACCCTCTCCATCATTTCTGCTGTCTTCCCTGTCCTCCTTGTAGCTGTGTTCTGGTGAGTAACTTTTTTATTTCTTTTTTTTTTTAATTCTTATTATTGATAGGCTAGCATTTGTCGCGGCGCCACGTACGAATTACAAAAGATTCGCATTTTGGAATCGAAGTTATCCACGAGATTGAACATATACAGCAGGCCGACAAAAACCATCGGGCAGATGCTGGACCAGACACAACACCAGTCTGGTCCGAGGATTCTCTCTTTTCAATGTAGATAGTAGGATTTTACACTTTGATCCGAATCCCAAGGAATTTCTCAGTAGCGCGCCTCAGATAGCACGTGGTGCGCAGTCCGTTTGATTCCTCCCCGGATCATTGAACTATGAGAATTTACCGAAATTGGGTCGGAAAGTTATTATAAAAAAAGTTAAAGTTATTATAAATTGCAGACGTCTTATTCATTTTACTTAAAATTTTATCCATTTTTTGTCGCGCAAAATGGATGGCACTTTGAACTTTCATACTATACATATAATATAATATAATATTCCACAACTATCACACAACGCCGTCTAGTCCCAAGCTAAGAAAAGCTTGTGTTATGGGTACTAGACTACTGATAAACATACTTATATATTTTTAAATACATATATATATAGATAAATTATACCCAGACACAGAACTAATGATCGTGCTCATCACACAAACATTTGTCCTGGGTGGAAATCGACCCCACGACCTCCGGCATAGCAGTCAGAGCCACTAACCACTAGACCAACAGGCCAGTCATATATCTTTTATTTTTTATTTTATTTATTTATTTACTTCATCTTACATCTATCTTTACAGGTTTTTTTTTTATCCCCAATGCGATAAATGCGCTTTTCCTAACTTATTACTACTAGCACCTATCTACTATTTAGATTATAGAACTGACACTCAACAGCATCCGTCTATCTTTCACAATGGAAAAGCTTTAGCCCACCTTATAATCTTTAGGCCTTTTGGCCTTGTTGTTTTTGTGTTTAGATGTTCTATCTAAAGATGATTTTAATAAAAGGGTAATCCAAAATTAACGATTCATTTATTGGAGCTATTTGAACACCTCAAAGACTGATTAAATTTTTATGCTCTCGATTGCGTCGTTTCAAATTGTCCTATCATTACTACTATACTACTAGACTATAAGAAAAAAGGAGAAGAGACTGCGCCGCACACATAATCGAGCACTACAATGACTCCTGCGCCGATGGCTACTCTACGCTAAAATCAGACACCATGACCGAATTACGGTCTTGGAGGACTATAACTAGAGACCGACCGAAGATTCGGTTCCTGCCAGTTTCGGCCAAAAAAAACTGGTTTCGGCTAGAATTTCGGTTTCGGACAAAAAAGTGGCGTAACAGTCAGGTCAACCGAAACTAGCGTGTTTGACCTGACGGTTGTGATCAATACTTAGAGTGAGTTATGATTTTTATGTAATCGTCGATTTCCGATGATTTATAGTCGATTTTTAAGTTTTCGGTGTACCTAATTTATTTAAAACCAGAAACCAGCATGTCCTAGAACCAAAAATTCTAAGATATGTGACATCCACCAATCCGCACTGGGCCCGCTTGGTGGACGGCCCATTCCCTCTCCTAGATGGGAGGCCTGAGTCCTAGCAGTGGGAACATTATAAGGCTGATTATGCTTATAGTATGGTCGATTTATTCGATTATTTAGTATTTTACGAAAGTTATGACTGTATAATTAAGCATAACTATACCGAAATATAGTTAGGTATAACTGTATCGAAATAATTTTTTTTTGTCAGTTTTTCTGTTACCAAATCAGTTTCGTTTACTGCCGAAACTGGAAACAGTTTCGGCTTTGACTGCAAATCGTATTTCGGTTAGTTACTAGCATTATTATGATTATAACGCCGGTCTCTATGGAGGTTCTTAAATTTCATAGATTGTAATGAGTAGGTACCTAATTAGCATTGATTCGACACTTGATACTTCCTCCGTTAGAAGTGTTTGCAGCTAAAAGGGTATGTAAACAACTCTTGATTTGTATGCACTTTGTATCTCTCGCAACACAATTATCTCAAAACGTTCGTAAATTCGTTGAAATAATATTATAATACCAGCATATCGTGATGCGGGCTTGCAGACGACGAGCTAGCAACTGTGCTAGGAACGTATCAAGCTTAAAAAAAAAACCAAAGGAACTGCTATGCCGATTAAAACGTATCAAACAGCGTATACCGTAACGGTCCATCGATATACACCCCTATTTTTTAATTAATAAAGAAAAATTGAGCTCTATCTGTACCCGTTACTGATCATTATTTATGTAGTCAAACGTAAAAAAAACGAAAACCCAAAATTTTCCTTGAAAATTTGTCATAATTGGTAAATTCATAATTGAATCAATTATTCATAACAATTGCTACTAGAAAATACTACGGGGAGTATTTCGAAACCCGGGGTCCTGGGACGAAGGCAACGAAGGAACAGGAGTAGGTTTTTAGTCAGTAAAAGTCTGACACTATCTCCCGCTCCGCCCAAGGGCGCGATTTGTCATTAGATGATTTTCCCACCTTAAAAAAAAAACGGGCCGTATTTTTACATTGCTTTTCATTCATAATCAATTCCTTGTACAGTGTTTCCATAAATTGAGTGACATTTTGGGATATAAACAGACGCTAATAACTTAGCTGTTTATAAATATTATTTATTGAGACTTTATTTAAATAATACTAAGACCTTTCCTAATAAGCCCTTTAAGTATTTGTACTAATTAAAAACTAGTGGTGTATATGTTCGCTAGAATATGAGTCGATATTGTAACGGTCATCATAGAATACGCTATTATAACCCTTATGCTCACAGTTTCGCGAACTGTGTGCACCATTTTCGCATGCATACATACTTTTCATAACGAAGAATATGTATTACCTGACACGTTCTTCTGAGGGCAGAACTAGGGGCTTAACAAGACATTTTAAAATGTCAGGTGTGCGAGCGAGATAAAGGGATGGATCTATACTCCCTATATAGCTCCATCCCTTTAACAGTTCAGTTTAGGTCGTCAAATGGATCGTGTTTAAAGCTCTTGGTAGGGCCTCAGGTAGCATAAATATAAACTTTGACTGGCCTGTTGGTCTAGTGGTTAGTGGCCCTGACGGCTAAGCCGGAGGTTGTGAGTTCGATTCCCACCCAGGACAAATCTTTGTGTGATGAGCACGATCATTGTTCTGTGTCTGGGTGTAATTTATCTATATTATGTATGTATTTAGAAATATGTAAGTATGTTTATCTGTTATCTAGTGGTCATAGCACAAGTTCTGCTTAGTTTGGGACTAGATGGCGTTGTGTAATAATTGTGGAAAAAAAGCTTTCCCATTCTAGTTTACTCCCACTTTGAATAATTTAAGATCGTATTTTAAATGAACGATTAAATAAGCAATATTTATGATAATTATGATAATATAGTTGCAGAGTTCACTTGCATTGTTGTTGAACTAAAAATACCTTCCAGGTGGCATTTCACTTTGCATTGTTTTAGTAAACAAGTTTGTGGATAAATTTAATTTTCAGGTTTACCCATAGGTAGAAATTAATATGAAATGGTAATAGTGGGAATATAAAACCATTATTCAATTACCCATTATAAAGGATAAGAAAAAAGGAAAAATGTATTTATTATCTAATTTAAGCACATGTCGTGGCCAGATCATAGAAATTGATCACTTCATGATATGGCCAACTAAAACTGGCCAGATCGTTTAAACGTTAACATTTGATGATATGTCAATCCTCGTTTGGCCACAACATTGATGTAGGATTATATAAAAGGTCTAAAGAAAGTAGGCCAAACGGAGATTGAAATATCATCAAACTTTAACGTTTAAAACGATTTGGCCAGTTTTGTTTGGCCATTTCATGAAGTGATCAATTTCTAAGATCTGGCCACTCCATACACATATTAAACGTTTTAAACTAGAGAACATTTATTGCGGTCAAAATTAACAAATAATAAAAAAAAACATAAGTTGAAACATGAAGATTCGTGAAAAAAAGAGGCGCTTCATAAGTTTCGCACACAGGCGCTGTGGGGGGACGGTGCGGCCCTGGTCATACATGTTCTTTTTCTTTGACTAAATTTTTAAAGTGAAGTGTTATATTTTTAGCTTGACGGATAATAGCTAGAAGTCAGTTCGACAGTAACACTGCACACTGCATACGTAATAATAATTGGAGTAGATCAAAAATACCTATTCAAATTATTACATTAATAGAAGGTAAATCCTGGTTTCTAGATTAAAAAAATATGTTAAAAACTTGTCAGTCTACTTTGACGTGAGAGTTTGTTTAAATAATTCATTAAGGCCGAGTTCAAATTGTTGTTAACTTCAAATTCTCCATTCAAAGACCGGGGCTAAATTGATACTCATCTTTGTGTATTCAAACTGAGTTGACCAACTAAGACAACTTTACAACAGTATGTTTGATTAGTTTGCTCTAAATTCCAGGTGGATGCCCGAAACTCCTCAATACCTTCTAGGCAAGAACCGCAGACGAGACGCTGAGAAGTCCCTCCGTTGGCTGAGAGGACCCGACGCCGACCTCACGGCAGAGCTGGAGGAGATGCAGAAAGATGTAAGATTCCTTTTTTAATTTATTATTTGCCAAAATAAAAGTAGGACATAATGGTGTCTTGTTTATCTATATATATAAAAGGAAAAACTGACTGACTGACATATCAACGCACAGCCGAAACTACTGGGACTAGAAACATGAAATTTTGCACAAGGTTTCCTTTTACGAAATAGGGGAGCACTAAGAAAGGATTTTCCAATATTCAGTCCCTAAGGGGATAAAACGGGGGTCCAAAGTTTGTATGGAGAAACCTATTATCACGCGGGCGAAACCGCCGGCATAAGCTAGTCTATATAATTATGTAAAAGGAGAAACTGACTGACTGACATATCAACGCACAGCCGAAATTACTGGGACTAGGAAAGTAAAATTTAACACAAGGTTTCCTTTTATTACGTTGGCGAGCACTAAGAAAGGCTTTTCCAAAATTCGCCCCTAAGGAGATTAAACGGGGTCAAAAGTTTGTATGGAAAAACCTATTTTCACGCGGGCGAAAACGCCGGCAGAAGCTAGTCTATATAATTATGTAAAAGGAGAAACTGACTGACTGACATATCAACGCACAGCCGAAATTACTGGGACTAGGAAAGTAAAATTTAACACAAGGTTTCCTTTTATTACGTTGGCGAGCACTAAGAAAGGCTTTTCCAAAATTCGCCCCTAAGCAGATTAAACGGGGTCAAAAGTTTGTATGGAGAAACCTATTATCACGCAGGCTGGCAGAAACTAGTTCAATATAATATTGCGTTTATATTTAGGTCTATAAATATACATAGTTAGTTTAGTTTCCACAAACGATGGCATTCTTAGGCCAGCTGTGATTCACGTCACTTAAGCACGTTCGATGCGGTTGAAGTACAATTCACTGACTCGACATAAGATTTTTCTTTTGCACTGTTTTCAAGAACTAATCAAAAATATATATTTGTTTTTATTATTTGTAAGCTCGCGTTTGACCAGTCTTACCTGATGGTAAGCGATGATGTGGCCGACGATGGAGCACGCTTGCCTATAAGTAACCTATTCACTCTTGTAAACACAGACTCTAGTAGGGAATTCCACTCCTTAACTCTAATAAGCACAATGAATGTATTCCCAAAACGTGAGTGGGTAGTCGACCTTATACATTGTACCGGTTCCAATATTCATTGGTATAATGAGATGTATCCGCCAGAGTTTTTCGTTCTCCAACTGTAATATATACTTTACAAATTTGGTTAAAGGAATTTGCAACAGGATTATGTCTAAGATCTTAAAATCATGACAATACAATTTTATAACGTACTAGCTTTTGCACGCGGCATCGCCCGCATACCTATTTAAAATATAGCCTCTATCACTGAGGAATAAAGCAGCTTTTTATCGGTGAAAAAATTTTAGCAATTGGACCAGTACTTTCAGATATTACCTCCAAAAACAAAAAAAAAACTACCTGTTTATAATACTAGTGAAGATAGTGTAGATTACAATATTTTAAGATTTAGAGAAGCGATTAAGTCCCGTAAAAGTACACCAGCCCCCCCTAAGCCAATAATTAATATGCAAGTGGTTTTTATCTTTAAAACACAATCGAAACGTTTATCGCGTTTAGCTCTTTGGTTGGTTAGGAACTCGGAGCGGGCCAATCGGACAGCAGAACGTTATAAACGTGTCAACCGTGCTCACGTAAAATAAACTCGTTCTAGTTGCCTAGTACACACTCCTTTCGGGCAGTTCAATGGTTAACAACAAATATCTATATTCGCAGGTTGACGACGCAGCCCGACAGCGCGCCGGCATGATGAGCATGGTGACCAACAAGGCGTCCCGCATGGCCCTCATCTGCGGACTCGGCCTCATGTTCTTCCAGCAGTTCAGCGGCATCAACGCCGTCATCTTCTACACCAACAACATCTTCCAATCCGCCGGCTCCGACATCCCTCCCGTCATTGCCACCATCATCGTCGGCGTCGTACAGACCATTGCCACATATCTCTCTTCTGTCTTCGTCGATAAGGCTGGCCGTAGAATCCTCTTACTCCAAAGCACAGCCATCATGGGTCTTTGCCTCATCATCCTTGGTATCTACTTCAAGTTACAAACTGATGGCTATAACGTCGCCAATGTTGGCTGGATTCCATTAGTATGCTTGATCCTGTTTATCGTTTCCTTCTCCATGGGTTTCGGTCCTATTCCTTGGATGATGATGGCTGAATTGTTCCCTGTTGAGTTCCGTGGAGCTGCTACGGGCGTTACAGTCATTGTGAACTGGATTTTAGTGTTCGTCGTGACCCTTTGCTTCCCGATCATGCAGCATGCTATCGGAATCTTCAGTTGTTTCTGGTTCTTCGCCGCTTTCATGGTCATTGGTACTATCTTTGTCTTTTTCCTGATCCCGGAGACTAAGGGTAAGACTGTTTCGCAAATCCAAGCTATTCTGGCTGGCAAGAAGGGATAAATGCGGTTGGAATTGAGGGAGACCATGACTTTGTGAGTCAATTAAAACAAGTTATATCTTATTAATTCTTGGAGTAAGCCAAACTTAAACCTAGAAAAGTGTAAGTTTAAACCTAGGTTTGTATTGATGTAACTTTGATCCAGGTTTATAAAAAAAAAGTTTAGTTTAAGCTTTGAAACTATGAAGAAACTTCGAAGGATTGTGGTAAAGCCCTCTAAAAAACGTTGTGATACTTTTGTGAATGATTTAAGGCTTTATGTTATAATTTATCGTAGGAAATCGAAATGGGTACTGCCGAGTTGAAACGCAATATTTTATTGTGTTAGTTATGTAGGTAGAATGCGACATTCTTTGAAATTAGCTGGCTGTACATGACATGAAAAATTAAACTAAATTATATACTTAATTCAATCAAGTAATTTATTTTCGTAATTTGTCCAAAACTTGGACCTATACCAACTTTTGTTAATATAAATTATTTTTATATCAATATCTTGTAGCTCCACCGATTTTTGTTGAAATATTCAAAATGTAGGACACAACAAAAAATATTTGTGATGAATCATCTAATAGTTACTTTGATTATTTTTTGTGTTGTCAAATTGTAAAATATTATATGAATTTATGTGAATGTTGATAATAATTTAATAATAAATAATTTACCCATATAATTATTTTAGACTTATAGCTGGCCTAATAGTTCAAAAATGTATTAGACTTTTCTGCTTTTTACATAATACTTTTTGTTTGATAATTCATTATTGAATTGTGTTTATAACAAAAAAATAGGAATAAATTCCGTCTAATTTCAGTGCCAAAAATAATCAAGTTGTTATGAATTATGAAACAAAATGTGTTAAAATAAATCTACTGCTTAAGTTATTTAAATTAATATTAAATAAAATAAATTATAAAATAAGTAATATTTAATTAGTGAAAAGCGATTGTATGAGTGCATGAGTCCAATTTATTGTGATATAATACTCATATAATTTGATATAATGGGGTGAGATTGTTTCATAAACAATAAAAGTGATTATAATATAATTGTTATACACAATTACTATGGCAATTTTGTCAGTTACCTCCCATAGATGACCTGTTAAGGATTGTAAGAAATAATAAAAAATTTAAAAATTAAATGCCAAATTAACTTAAGAGAGTGAAAAAAGCTTTTCAGACTCTCTTAAGTTGCTAATTATTAAAATATATAAACAATTTAAACAAATTGGTAAAATAGAAAATATAAGAGTAATGATTATTTATTACCAAATAGTCTTGTAATGTGATCAAATAAAATGAACAAAATTAATGTTACATACAATTTAATTTAGATAGAGGACCGTTTTAGGAAATCGTGTTTATCAATTATTTCACGTAAACTTATTGTGCTTTTAGAAAATGCAGTGCCTTTAAAATTATACCTAATTAAAAATATAAGCTTAAAGTACCTAAAATAAAAAAAAATAGCAAATATGACTATTGGCCACCAGTCTACAATGCTTTAAAAATAATGTTAGGTACTTTAAAATAAGACAAAATGTGCCAAATGTATACAATGTCTGTTTAAATTATTTTTATACAGTGATCGTTGCTAATGTTATAACTTAATGTTAATTGTTAAATATAAGAAATTTAGAACAATAAATAATAAACTGTTACTTTTGGTTTTTTTATTTATAACCATAAAAGCCAATGCAAAATAATGGCATGATATACTTTTTTCTTTTCGCCAGAAATGAAACCTAGGTCATAAGTTAGAAGACAATACGAGGAAGCAATAGCAAAAAGAACCAAATCTTTAAACCGTAACTGAACGAAGATACCTATAGAAGCATTGCTAGTACTTTTTTGTCAGGCCTTACCTGTTTTTCTTATATTATAATTAAGACGACTTGAGGACTTGAGTTCTTTACAACACTAAACGCCTTCTACCACACCCGGTGTTATATGCTAATGCGAGGGACGCAGAATAACTCATTGGAGAAACCGTGTAGTTTATGTAACAATGAAAAACTTAAAATCTCAAACACGGAGTATTTTTATTTAAGAAAAATAACGCCTGATAAAAAGCAATAGCGATCTATTAAATAATCTCTAACTTCGTTCGGTTACGGTTGGTAGACATAATTCTTTTTGCTTTTGATTTCTCATACAGTCTTTTAAGATATGGCCTAGATTTCACTATTGGCGAAAAGTAAAAAAAAACATGCCAGCTATGTATGGCAATAGTTTCATTCCCCTTTAAAGTCGCCGACACAAGTCGAAGATAGCTACAACTTAGGGGTCTTTAAGTCAAGAGTAAATAGGCTACTTCTAGGCAAGCGTGCTCCATCGTCGACCACATCATCGCTTACTATCAAGTGAGATGGTGGTCAAACGCGAGCCTATCATAAAAAAAATAAAAAAAAAAGATTCGCCAAACTTAAGTGGCAGTGGGCAGGGCACATTGCCCGCAGAACAGATGGGCGATAGGGACGAATGATTCTGGAGTGGCGACCGCGTACCGGAAGACGCAGCGTTGGCCCGGCCTCCTACAAGATGAACCGATGCCCTAGTGAGGGTCACGGGAATGCGATGGAGACACACAGGACCGTTCGTTGTAGTGACACTTGGTAGAGGCTTATGTCCAGCAGTGGACGATGATAATGATGATGTCGATGATGAACCATAAATTTTATTTAAAAAAAAACAAAGGTGATGTGACTAAGTGATCATGTTCGTGGAGCAAAGTTGGTCAGAAATCGCCCTGGACAGAGAGGTTTGGAAGGAGAAAGGGAGGCCCTAGCCCAATAGTGGGACACTATGTAGGCTGATGTATTTTTTTCTGTAAACATGATGATAGGTATAAACTGGAGTTAGTACTGTAAGACGTGTATAGAACATTGGCCTACAAGTTTTGCTATAAGTAGTGGCGTACAAAGGAGAAACTTTGTCTTATACTGTTCCCACTGCTGTGTTACTGTTCTCTTGTTGTACTCTGTGTCTGTGTGCTGTTGCCACTCAGGTTTCTCTACGAGAGGACATGGGCCATAATCCACCACGCGGATTTAGTGCTGGTTGGAGTTGCAGTCACAGTTCTACATATTTAGGTAGATTTAGGTAAAATAATTTCTAGTTTTCAAACTAAATAACAAAAAAAAACCAGGCCAGTGCGACTCGGACTCGCGCACTGAGGGTTCCGTTCCTCCTATGAGTAGTTCTGTTCCATATCTTCGAAGCTCACGATTAGATCATAACAATATTTCTTTGGGATCAACACCGAAACATAACCTTTCAATAAAAAAAAATAATAATTCAAAATCGGTTCACAATTGACCGAGCAATCCGAACATAGAACCTCCTCCTTTTTAAAATCGGTTAAAAAAGAAGCGTGCTAACTTCCCAGTACAGAAAAGGTGCCTACGCAAAATAAAAAGCAAAAATCTCATGATAGCCTTTATTGAGATATCAAAACATTGAAGAAGTCATCGAAGGGCACTCCCTACAAATGGTTCTCTTTTCAATATCGTCGACTCTCATGGTAAGCTCGGTGATCTGCTTCTCAATAGACTTCACATCACTCCTGAACCCAGTCACCGTGGCATCCATCTCCGTCAGATACTGTATCTTCGCACAAAGTTCGTCATATTTTTGAGATATATAATCCCTAGCATTCTGAGAGTCGACCAATTCTTTGTCTATCTTATGAATCACTTCATATTTCAACTCGTCGAATTTCGATTCCACACTCGGTCCAAATAAATGTGCACCCTTGATGGCCAGATCTTCTTCTTTCAATTTATTAGGAATAAGTTTCGTGTGACAAGCCATTTTTAATAGTTCTTGGGTAAATTAACACGAAATAATTTTATGTTTTGGTAACTAATGTGCATTTTTGCGTAATTTTTCGTATAGATTAGACGAACAGTAAAAAAAAAATATGTAAAAATATTCGGTGACACTTCGTGACACTACATGCAAAAATGGAAGCGTACGAATTGATGTCGATTTTTTTTTCTTTATTGTCTTGGCGACAATGTCTTCTTTGGTGCCTGTATTTTTTTGGTATGCCATCTTTTTGAACAGATTCTTTAAAATTATATAAACGTTTGCGTTTGGTGGTTCAGGACATGGTACGGGGCGAGAGGTTAGACTGTGAGGGAGAAGACATCCTCATCAGCTCTCAGCTGCCGCCGCG
The DNA here is from genome assembly GCA_961205895.1 of Mythimna pallens. Classification (NCBI taxonomy): domain Eukaryota; kingdom Metazoa; phylum Arthropoda; class Insecta; order Lepidoptera; family Noctuidae; genus Mythimna; species Mythimna pallens. Next base: position 18,481,797 of record OY540845.1, read on the forward strand.
CCGTTAGCGGCTGTCACGTCGGTAATCACAGGGCGATTTCTGGCCACCGTAAGCGCAAGCTTGTGATGCCTCAAAGAGATGTCAGTAAAATGAGAGGATCCACTAGGGCAAATGCCTTAATTGCTGCGGGATTATGAGACAGAGTTAAGGAACGAACACGTTTTAGTCTGTAAAAGTCTGACATTTCCTCCTACTCCACCCATTGCTGGAGACGTTATATATTTTTCCCTATCGCGTTGGGTAAAAAATATTATTTTTCCATTTATTTATTTAAATAAAATTTACATTTTTAAATATTTCTTTAAAAAACATATAAACATAAAAAATTGTTGTCCACCGGTGTCGAGAACAGGGTCCAAGCTACCGGTGGTTAGGGCTCCAGAGACAGGAACCTCCTCACAAAGCGAGCCGTATTAAGGAGTACTGCCTTCTGTATCAGGCCCTTGATCCAACCGCGCAACAACAGCTTCGACAGATGGTCATCGAAGCTTTTGACTATAAGGCCATTGGCGGTCACGACAAACGGCACAATGATAGCCGAGTCCACATTCCACATGTCGACAACCTCGTGTGCTAAGTTAAGATATTTGATTTGTTTCTCTTTCAGCTCAGCTTTTCTTTATTATTATCTCCTTTATTTATTGTATATACATATAAATTACATATTTAAATAATTTTTAAACTTAATCACAAAAAAAATACGAAAATATAATATATAATATCCCACCGGTATCGGGAACCGGCGGTCAGATCTCCAGAGAAAGGAACCTCCTAATAATAGGTACAAGCAGTGTCCAGGAGTACCGTTTTCTGAATCAAGCCCTTGATCCAGTCGCCTAACGCGAGCCTCCTAAGGTGTTGGTCGAGGCTCTTGGCTATTAAGCCATTGCCCGACACGACTATCGGTACAATGATCACCGAGTCCACATCCCACATGTCGACCACAACAATTATTAAGTACCTATTGTTATTAGATGATCACAGGTCAGCAGATACCTAAGCAAGTAATTAATAAATTAATCTTATGTTCATTATACCAATACTTGGACATTGACCGCTTCTCCATGATATGACAGCATGAGCGTTTGATACTGTCCGCTGCAGTTCGTCGTGCTGACCTGGTTGCGATGCAGGGGGAAGGGCACAGTGATAAGATAAGCAACGATTAGATAAACGTTACATCAAACCGTGAAGGTCAAGATGTCAATATTAAAAGTGTTAAGTAGGATAAAAACGTCTGTAAGAACTGAAATGCATTAGTAATCACCAGTGGCGTAGCTGACCAAGGGCTCTGGGGCAAGAAAAAGTCTGGGGCCCCTTATTTTTACGTGAGAAATCTCCAAAAAAACTTCTTCTTCTCAGGGTAGACTGGGTGTAAGTGTCAGACTTTTACTGACTAAAACGAGACCACAAACGAGACCCAAGATTAATGGTTGCAAACTATTTTATTTAGATTTCTATGATATAATAATGATGCTAATTGCACATTCCAAAGCGTAGATCTCTATGGAGAAGAAGGTGCAAGAAACTCCTTGGACACTCTTTTCAATCATGTTTTGTAATTACAAATATCTCTGTTATGTTTCTTGTCGCTATCATGTGAGAACAATGTAAATAAAGTAAAAATAAAAACTAAATATAGAAATTAAAATAGCAACTGGCAGCTAAGAGATGACCAGTCTCAACTGGCAGCGCCCGTTCACGAACATGACGCTAATATTAACACCACTCAGCTCAACCATTTTAAAGGGAACCGAATGATCCAACACATGCGCCATCAGTGAGACATTTGGGTGAGCATGACAAACTCTCAACTGCCGTGCTCATTTATGTCAAACAAGTCCAATAGTAACATAAAAAACCATAAAATAGCTCCATGGTACTCACATATAAAAACTTTAAACCAAGATTAGCCAAATCGGACCAGCCGTTTTTGAGTTTTAGCGCGACTAATCAACAGCTCTTCATTTTTATATATATAAGATTAGTACTGATTACATAGTTATACAACATTTGAAGTGGTTTCACTTGTGTTACCTTCATCCTTGCTACGGTCGCTAGTGCTGCAGAAACAGTGCGGGATAGTTAACGGAGTGCTCAGTACCATAAATTATAATTAGCGACCCAATTATATTATGTATAGCTCAAAAGCTAGTCTTGTGCCAAATCGGACACTTTTGTGTTCGTACTGTACTAGTACAGTCCGAATAATGTATTTAAGTCTAAATTTCAGGATTCTAGGTCAACGGGAAGTACCCTATAAATTTTGATTCCCTTGAGAGTGTCGAAATACCTACGTTTTTTACGACATAAATGGCAGTATGGGGAGACTGGGTACAGTTGAAACAATTTTGCTTTGAATGCTCGTAGCACGGCCATTTTGAAACATAACAAACAACAAAACACATAAAATGAGAGAATAGACTTTTGTCTTCAAATACATCTCAGAATTAGAGGCTCAACTGCCATATTTACTAGTTAGGAAGAGTTTAATAAAATGATGTGCCACTGTTTCAACCGTACCCATACCAGGGGCGGTTGAAACAGCGAAGGGTGTCAGTTGAAACATAAACAAATAAGTAATAAAAATCAGTTTTTTTATTCATAATTAACAAGAAATGGTTAAATTCTAGTATGGCACCAATTCTATCAGTCTTAATAATTGTTTCGAACATAAAAAGAGCTCTTTTGCTCCGACGATTTTCAAACCTTCAAAATCTAACGATAAAACAGAAAATCACTCAAAATGCAAATGCTAATATCAACAAAGTAATTTGAAAAAGAAAACAATAGAAAATACTTACATTTTGTCGAAAAAATATAATAGGGTCCCCTGGAAACGTACAGAGCGCGCGAAGTGCAACGCGTCACTGTGATTCATGTCCGGACTCGCCGGCCGCGTCTCTCTCCCCTTGTACCCCTCACCACATCGCTAATAGTTTACGAGTTATTAGCGATGGTTTAACCGTACCCTGCTGCAACCGTACCCAGTCTCCCCTATCTATATTTCTGTGAACTCAGAAGTTTTGATTTTTTCATCACAGCTTCAAGGAATCGCAGGCCTAAGTATTGTCGCACTCTGCGACGGTAGAACAGTGGTACTAGATCTTCTACTTCAATGAAATTTTTGTAACGTTAAAAAAATTTACTTATACTTTTCTTCAAGATTCGATTCCCTACCTGTGTGTGGATGAAAATTTATGTAATGGCGTACGTCTTTATGCGAGCTTTTTTTTTTTTAAGGTTGGAAATCATACAAATGACTTTTCGCGCTCTGGGTGGAGCGAGAGGGCGTGTCAGACTTTTACTGACTAAAACCACACCTGTATCCTTCAATTACCCTTTGCGTTCTAGGACTACGGGTTTCCCTTTCAGAAATTCTCCGCGGTCCTAGCTAGCGAGCATCGGCCCTGTTGGGCCCCTACGGTTTACTGACATCTCTTTGAAGAGCGCGAGGATCACTACGCGATGTCGACGACTGGGCTCGGTCCGGTTAGTTACCGAACAGCCGGACGGCGAGCTACCCAGTGCTCAACGTCCGCAAGCCCGCGTCTACTGTGGCTGGGAGTCGGGGTCGGAATTACGGCGGCTAGGGCGTGAGGACTTTCGTTCCCTCACGCGTGCAGCCTCCTCCTTCGCTAGCATTACTGCTTCGCAGAAGGAGGCGACTGCCTGCCATTCCTCCTCACTCCGGACCATAGCCTGAACCAGGGCCCGACGCGAAAGGTCACTACCACCAATTGCCTCCACGAGGACACGGCGGTGCTCCGCCCAAGCGGATCGGATATAAAGCGAGCTTAGGTCAGAGCCAACGATAAATAATTATCACATTATATATTGTGAGGGGGGGGGGGGTGGATATATATATATAGGGTACTTATAGCTCCATTCCTCATCCGTACTCTCACGCTTTACATTTTAACACCTCAAGGCAAGGCCTCAGGAGTCAAGTTGGACTCATGCAGAAAAGATGAAGAAATATGTGACAGAGTTATGTTGTTAGACTGAGCGCAAACATTTCGGTAAAAACTCATCACCACATTAAAGTTTGCCCCGCCTGGGCAGAGCACTGCCGTATCCTTGTAGGGGCGATCGGTGGCAGCGATCTCTCGCGCCGGGCCTTGGTACAGGCCATGGTCCGGAGCGAGGAGGAGTGGCAGGCGGTCGCCTCCTTTTGCGAAGCAGTAATGCTAGCAAAGGAGGGTCGCCGCCGGGATTCCGATCCCGATTTCTGGCCACCGTAGGCGCGGGCTTGCGAACGGCAAGCAATGGATGGCTCGCCGTCCGATCGTCCGGTAACCGTCCGGAACGGGCCCAAGTCGTCGACGGCGCGTACTGTTCGTAATGTCAGCAACCGCAGAGGCCCAGTAGGGTCGAAGCCTACTAGGGCCATGGGTGATGCGAAAGAGATCCCAGGGGCCCTGGAAAAATGGCAAAGAAGCAACAGGAGTGGGTTTTTAGTCAGTAAAAGACTGACACTATCTCCCGCTCCGCCCAAGAACGTGGGATGTCATTAGATCATTTTCCCCACCCGGAAAAAAAGACACATTAAAGTCTTGGATATGTACATACCTGTCTTTAGAAAAAGTTGGATACAAGGACCTGCAATGACGCCGATGAAATGCGCAATGGGAATATCGTAATCAAACCAGTTTTATCAACAGCAGATTACTTATAAAGTTATAATGACAAGTTGGCCGAGCCCTAGGTCACGGGGTCATCGCGCTAATACTACTTATCTCGTAACAGGATAAGATAAAACTGTTACTTAATTAATATAACGTATAATCTGAGAAATGGTCTTGATCTGGAGGAAGGTCAGATCAATTGAGCTCATAACTGTATAACAGGATTAACAAAGTTCTATGTACCAATTCGATTTCTATTCATGTCATGCTCTCAATGATGGTGGCGCGTGTGTTGGATCATTCGGCGGTTCCCTTCAAAATGGTTGAGCTGAGTGGTGCTAATATTCGCGTCATGTCCGTAAACGGGCGCTGTCAGTTGAGACTGATCATCTCTTAGCTGCCAGTTGCTATTTAAATATACATATTTAGTTTTTATTTTTACTTTATTGACATTGTTCTCACATGATAGCAACAAGAAACATGTAACAGAGATATTTGTAATTACCAAACATGATTGAAAAGAGTGTCCATGGAGTTTCTTGCACATTCTTCTCCATAGAGATCTACGCTTTGGAATGTGCAATTAACATTATTTTTTCTGACTGACTGACTTCTTGATATTTCAAAAGGGCCTGTAAATGGTTTACTTATTTGAAATAAAATGCTTTGAATCTTTGAAATCCTATTGTTAAGGATCACTACCTTTTCTCTTGGACGTCGTCATTAAGTACATTATTTCGCTGCTTTCATGATTATATATATATATCATATATATTGTTTGTATTATGTATAATTTATTAGTTTAATCCAAAGGTTGTCTGTAAAAAATCACTTTTAGCGATAACACCGCCCATTGTGACACCCTATTAATTTTAAGTTCCTAATGTAAGTTTTATTTATGGGTGTACAATAAAGAATATATCTATCAATCCTCTATTCAATGACCAGGATTTCAATCAGGTTAAAATCGCTTTTCTATGATGCCACAGAGGAACTTGTGGAAATTTAAATAAAATAAACATGCAAAACAAACATTCATACACATACATTCACTCTTTTACACAACATTAAGCACTCACACAGTAGACACTTGGGTAGTGATTTATTATTTTTGTATTTTACTTCTTCTCAAACCATTGCAGCATTGTTAAGTCCTAGTTATTTCATTATTCTGGAACCACTATCCCCCTCACAGGAGTCGGGCGTACAGTTCTGTCTAGTTCTGTCCTTTGCAGCCATCATCGTTTATCCTGTATTTTGTTTTTAGTTCCTAATAAACGATTATTATTATTATAATATTGGACTCAGGTTGGGGCGGCCTTAACCGTGACGAAGCCTCACGCGGCAGATCTTTGTGAGGCCCTGGTCCTGTCTGCGAAGTATGTAATCAAAACTGGGTATTTCTTAGAGTAGTGATGGCCGAGTGGTAAGGCCGTCGACAGCGCGTAGTGATCCTCGCGCTCCTCAAAGAGATGTCAGCAAACCGTAGGGGCCCAACAGGGCCGATGCTCGCTAGCTAGGACCGCGGAGAATTTCTGAAAGGGAAACCCGTAGTCCTAGAACGCAAAGGGTAATTGAAGGACACAGGTGTGGTTTTAGTCAGTAAAAGTCTGACACGCCCTCCCGCTCCACCCTGAGCGCGAGAAGTCATTTGGATGATTTAACACCTTAAAAAAAAAAAAAAAAAAAGGCCTCGACTTACGAGTCGCGGTCGCGGGTTCAAGCTCAGCCAGGCGCTTTACTTTGGGTAATTTATTTTCAATACACTTATTCAGAAAATCACTCTTATCCCTACGTACGCGCTATTAGCCATGCAATTTATTGTTTTCCGCACTAATGCGAAAAGTGCGCGAGCTCATTCCGGCCGCAATTTATTACATGTATCGTATCAGGCTGGGCGCTAAGCGACTCCCACGAGTCAACTCTGTAAGTATATTGATAAACATCATTTGATACACGTGGAAATTTGTCACTGCAGCCCTCGGTCCCATAACACCCTCACCTGCGGCTCGGGCTAATACCGCCTCGGTCGCAATGACAACCATTCTCCACTTGTATCAAAATGTAGTTACTATTTCATTACCACTCCTCTCAAAATGGTGAAGTAAAACATCGTGAAGAATCGGCATATCCTAGAACCAAAAATTCAAAGACATGTGACATCCACTAACCCGCACTGGGCCCGTGTGGTTTATTACGGCTCATTCCCTTTCCTATAGATGACGCTTCAGTCCCAGCAGTGGGAACATTATAAGTCTGATTCTATTTTGTATATGTATAGGTATAGAATATTTTTTAAGATCTCTTACGTCACAACAAGAACTTAAATCTATTTAAACCCAAATAGATTTAATTTTAAACAGTGCGAGTAACTTCCTGTACATGACCATTAAAATATAATTATACTAGCTTCTGCCAGCGGCTTCGCCCGCGAGAAAACAGGTTTCTCTATAAAAACTTTGGACCTGAGTTTGATCCCTTTAGAGAGTAAATTTTGGAAAATCCTCTCTTAGTGTTCGCCTACGTCATAAAAGGAAACCTTGTGCAAAATTTCACGCTTCTAGTTTCGGCTGTGCGTTGGTATGTCAGTCAGTCAGTTTCTCCTTTTATATAAATCCTTTTATATAAGAGATATCTTAGATCAACGAAAAAAGATATCTCTTTTATAGAGATATTTTTTTTCTTTTTGCGCTTGACCACCCACTTTCAGCACGGTTACACCTCGGAAAGTTGGAACTGGGCATTGACACCTTATTGCCGAAAAAAAAACCAGCCTAGCTTTCAGCAGCATTGAACCTAACCATATCGACATAGCTTCATTCAGAGACTATGAAGAACCAATGAAGACTCATTGACAAGACAAGATCTTCTTCATAAAAAAGCTAATTAGTTTAGATCAGACCTTCATTTTCTTAGCGTATCAATGCAAAACTAGTTAAATTCCTTGCCTGGCCCAGTATTCGGCCACGGCAATGCCGTCCGCTGATGCTGTCATTAGGTCCCTACGTGAACAGGTAACAGGGCACGTGATGCAGGATTGAAGGTGGGACATGGTCAGCGGAGAGACGCCGCACAAACACTGAAGATCCGAACAGTCCGAGAACCCCCATCTGTGGAGATTGTCTTTGCTGCGCCCAACTTGTGCGGAGTCTGTTTAGAGTTTTCCAGGCAACTCATGTCCAGGAGAGAAGCTCTCCGACGGCTCGACAAAATCATCAGGAGGTTTCAACTTCTCCCGCCAGAGGTCGCATCTTTCCGAGGCGGTGTTACCTTGAGATGGGCTCACGCTTGCAACAAAACTTTTACGACTTTTAAGTCTCAGGGGCACCGAACTGTAATTGTGCATTGGATGGCGAGGGTCGTTTTGTTGTTTCGCCCTTTCTATGCGGCTAGCCACAGCCCTGCGAATTTCTGGGGGTGCAATGCCGATTAGTGGATCAGACCATTATCAAGGTGCTTAACAGTGTCCTTGCACACTCCGTGTAGTGCTACAACCATGAAAATTCCTATAACTAACATTACATAGGTAATGAAAATTCCTTCAGTAATGATCAAGCACTTCACTTATCTACCACTCCACTACCGCATAATCATTATACTTATCATCCACACTTTCATAATTGTAATTTTCCTCTACCTGAACAAGTGACACATTTTTATAAGTACACACGAGACCTCAACACTCTCATTTCTAGTATTACCTAACCTGTGATTGTAAAACATGTCTATTCAAAGTGAGGTCAACTTATGTTGGTTGTTATAGCTCGATGTGCTGTTGTAACTACAAGATATGATACCAAATTACAATACTTACTATGACATAATAAACGTGACTACGAACTTTGATTGAATTTTGCTACTTTATCTTTCATAATTATCTATTCGTATCGACACGTGATTTCTTGATGGTCCTACCTAAGTACCTCTTCATTTGAGAATATGTCTAAGATTATCTTACCAAACTAAATTGACTAAATACGAAATAACACCTTGGGATAACCAAATAAAAATAACTACAAGTGACAAGAATAGCACAGCGAAACAAAAATATATAGACTTAGAATAGACCCTCGGGGTACCCCACACGCAAAATGAAGGCCTTGATTTAGCACCTTGGTGAAAACTAGAAATATATATTATAGTATATTCGGCCTTATAATATTCCCACTGTTGGGACTCAGGCCTCCTCTCTAGGAGAGGGAACGGGCCGTAATCCACCACGCGGGCCCAGTGCGAGTTGGTGGATGTCACATGTCTTCGAAATTTTGGTTCTAAGACATGCCGGTTTCCTCACGATGTTTTTCTTCACCGTTTTGAGAGCAGTGGTGATGAAATAAATTACACAAAGTAATGCGCCTGGCTGGGTTTGAACCTACAACTCGTTAGTCCGGGCCGTTACCAATCGGCCACCACTGCTCTCAAATATGTATTATTATTATGTAGTGTGAAATATTTATATTATTATTTAAAATAAAATACTGTGCGAGGCTAGCTGCGTTATTTGAAAACAACAAATAATGCAGCGCTGGTACTCTGTAATATTTATTTATTTAAATACAATATTGAATTAGGCATGCATGATGCACAATGGCACGGAGTACTAAGTTCAACGACCAGAATGAAATGACATACCTATATCTTAAATCCTCAAAGATAAAATAAACAGTATTAATATGTAGGCAAATATTTGTAGATTGCAAAAACTAACAAAAGATTTCGTTACCATGTAAATGAACAATTTCGGAAGCAGATGTGACAAATTAAATAAATAACAGGTAGCAAGTAAGTTAATTTTTATGATTCATTAAACATACTAAGTTAACTTGCTTTTAGAGGTATCGACAGTTAGGTTGAAGGATAAATTCGATTCACACTTTTTTGAGCTGGGACATCATCGAATAGCTCCTCTCACTTTGGGTGGAGTGAAAAAGTGTGTCAGACTTTTACTGATTATAACCCACCTGTATCTCTTCAGGTGCCCTTTGCGTTCCAGGGCGCCGACATTTATGTTCACCCTGTAGTAGAAACCTGTCTAACCAGATGCAGATGAATATCAGTATTTTTGTGTTCTGCGCTTCCAGTATAACCAGATGCAGATGAATATCAGTATTTTTGTGTTCTGTGCTTCCAGTGTAACCAGATGCAGATGAATATCAGTATTTTTGTGTTCTGTGCTTCCAGTGTAACCAGATGCAGATGAATATCAGTATTTTTGTGTTCTGTGCTTCCAGTATAACCAGATGCAGATGAATATCAGTATTTTTGTGTTCTGTGCTTCCAGTGTAACCAGATGCAGATGAATATCAGTATTTTTGTGTTCTGTGCTTCCAGTGTAACCAGATGCAGATGAATATCAGTATTTTTGTGTTCTGTGCTTCCAGTATAACCAGATGCAGATGAATATCAGTATTTTTGTGTTCTGCGCCTCCAGTATAAGCAGATGAAGATGAATATCAGTATTTTTGTGTTTTGCGCTTTCAGTCTAACCAGATGCAGTTGAATATCAGTATTTTTGTGTTCTGTGCTTCCAGTATAACCAGATGCAGATGAATAACAGTATTTTTGTGTTCTGTGCTTTCAGTCTAACCAGGTAAAGATGAATATCACGTAAGTATTTTTGTGTTCTGTGCTTCCAGTATAATCAGATGCAGATGAATATCAGTATTTTTGTGTTCTGTGCTTCCAGTGTAACCAGATGCAGATGAATATCAGTATTTTTGTGTTCTGTGCTTCCAGTGTAACCAGATGCAGATGAATATCAGTATTTTAGTGTTCTGTGCTTCCAGTGTAACCAGATGCAGATGAATATCAGTATTTTTGTGTTCTGTGCTTTCAGTCTAACCAGGTAAAGATGAATATCAGTATTTTTGTGTTCTGTGCTTCCAGTGTGGCGTACACCAGTCATTATTGTACCCAAAAATACAATAAAAAATAATAATAAAAAAGTGGGTCAAAATATAAAGTAATTTATGAATTCGTGGAGTCTACAGCGCTCTCGTATTTACACTGTAAAAAATAGACTATTTAAAAATATTGAAAAAACAATGTAATAAAAAGAAGAAAATAAAAAGTTTATAACTAAAACAAATATGGAGCAGTTAATAGACACATGAGTTGAATCTCTATCTCTAGTACATCCTTTGGACATTCTGCGTTGTACAGAAGACTTTTCAAAAAATTCACCGCTCATAGAAGAAGTTTATGACCACATTAAATTATTAAAAGTCCAATAGAATTTTCAGCAATCCTACCCAATCACGACTTAGTCGAATGTTGAATAGTCATCGCCAAGGTCGCTAGGAATAAAACTAGTGCTTCGGTACACGTGCAGTCGCATTTCTGAAGAAAACGGCGACATTTATCATTTGCTCAAGGGGTTCGCTGTTGACTGGCTTGCTTGATAAAATGCACTTTATTTTTAGGGTTCTGTATTTGGAATTCTATTGTAAAAGACTTTAGATGGAATGATTTATAAATATATTTTTTTGTCGAACTTATAAAGTTCCCACTGTTGGGACTCAGGCCTCCTCTCTAGGAGAAGTAATAGGCCATAATCCACCACGCGGGCCCAGTGCGGGTTGGTGAATGTCACATGTCTTGTAATTTTTGGTTCTAGGACATGCCGTTTTCCTCACGATGTTTTCCTTCACCGTTTTGAGAGCAATGGTGATAAAATTATTACACAAAGTAATGCGCCTGGCCAAATCCGCGACCTTCAACTCGTAAGTCGGAGCCGTTACCACTCGGCCACCAATGCTCCTGATTTATAAATGGAGAGATGGATAACCTTTAATAATATAGTGTTTTCAGCAAGTGTTAGGGGAAGGTATAACGCACTAACATCTAGGTAATTAAAGGACTGATAGGTCCAATAATTCTTTCTTGTTTCATAACTGCGCATTTCTTTGTAGTAATTTAATGCAACACTTAAATTGAGTTGAAAAAATATAACGGAGCTTGTTCTCTAGCTTAGTTAGTCTAGGATAGTGCTGGTTTTTTTTTTTATTATAAATGTATGCATTATGTGAGGTTTATGATAGAAAAGGTGAACAAGGGAGAATGGAGGATAAAAAAGTTTTGTGACGATTCCAAGTAACATAAAATCGTAGGGCAGGCGCCGTTTTCATGTATTATGTTGTGGTCAGATCTTAGTATTGATCACTTTATGATAAGGCCAACTAAAACTGACCAGATCGTTTAAACGTTAACATTTGATGATATATCAATCCTCGTTTGGCCATAACATTGATGTAGGATTTCAATGATAATAAAAAGTCTAAAGAAAGTAGGCCGAACGAAGATTGTAATATCATGAAACTTTAACGTTTAAAACGATTTGACCAGTTTTGCTTGGCCATTTCATGAAGTGATCAATTTCTAAGATCTGGCCACGACATATATATCTAATTCAAGACTAACAGAATCGATTAACTGATTTTCATTGCTACCAATCAGCACATCTGCAGTCACAGCTTTTCCGAAAAATTCTATTCGGATAGGCTTAATCGATATTAACTGGCTTCACTTCCTTCCCTTATTATCTATCAACTGTCCAATAAACATATTCTCTACGGAACCCCTCAAGATAAACCTGAGTCACGCCTGGTACTACACTCTTCATATGATATTTAGTTGTATATGACTGAATTTATGTCTAGTTGTGCTTGGTGTGTTTCTGTGGTCGGTACTCTCCTCCTTGATACCCAGTAAGTACCTACATAAATAATTTATTTGTAGTTCTATTTAAATTGAGTTATGTTTTCCACGGCCTTAAATGAATACCTTAGTTTTAATTTTAAAGTATTTCAAAATGGAGACGTGAATACAATTTGGTGTATTTTAATTGAATGTGTGGTGAAGTAAGTCATTTTTTTTTAAAGACTTAAGTTAGTGGATATATTCAGATACCTATAGGTTCTTCTGCCAAATCTCCTATAAGTATACACGAAACAGACCTAAATGAATTAAATATATTATGCATTCTGTGTCTATATATTGTTCACTTGGTTTGTATAAGGGCAAGTACGTTTTGAATGCAATGTGTAACAATTGTTGATAGGCCAATAAATAAATTTATATAAACTATAAGCGCAATACTACTCGCTGATAAATCACAAAAATCTCAAAAACTATAACACCTATAAACTTAAAATTTCAGTCAGTTAGGTTCTTTATAGGGTGTAGACATCCGTTAAGAACGGATTTTATAAAACTTCACCTCTAAGGGGCTAAAATGGGGGTAGGAAGTTTGTATGGAAAAAGCTAGTAAACAATATTATGGAGAGCTATTTATAAGTTTGTACGTACGGGGTAATTTCTGAAACATTTTTCACGAATATGTAGCTGCGTTATCCTTAAGTGCTAAATCCTATATATTTTTTATATTCTCGCGAGCGAAGCTGCTTGCAGAAGCCGGTCTAGTTTAAACTACATTGTTTTTTTTTTTTAAATATGGTGGAGACTCGGTTATCCGGACTTCGCCTAAGTAGGTATTCGCGATTATCCTCATTGCCACCGCAAGCAAATATCTTTACGTTTTAAAAGACAACTAAACACGACATAGGTTATCTTTTTGAAGTTAATTTACATTACGAATAATAAGCAGTTTTTAGTAAATATTTCTTCATTTTTGGCACATCAAAGACGATTTGCCATACCTTAGAATATGATTTTTTTGTAAGTTACTGCAACAATCACAAATTCGTAAAATTGCAGGTAACTGTTTTTACTTTGCACCCGTCGAAATATTGTAACTTCTCCCGCTCTGGGTGGAACGAGAAGGAGAGTCACATTTCTGACTAAAACTCATCAGTGTTCATCCTGTCTCATAGTGAAGGAAAAACTCTGAAAACCGTAAATTTGTGGTTTCATCACATCATAATTACTTTTATGCGATTCGGGAAAACCCTTCGAGACTCGTTTCGTGAATCTAACTACTTACATAGGTAAGTTTACGCGGAACCCTTGGTCCACGAGTCAAATCGCACTTAACTTATTTTGCTAGATGAATAGTACGATATGTCCTTTTCTGTGCAAAATTTCATGTTGTTTGGTCGAATTGTTATGGTGTGAAAGCGTAACAATAAAACTTACATTGGCATATATAAAAGGAGAAAACAAGAATTTTTTAGCGTATACAAGATCCTTGGGAAAAACTGACTGACATATCAACGCACGACTGAAACTACTAGGATTAGGAGCGTGAAATTTTGCACAAGAGTTCTTTTTATGATGTAGGCGAGCACCAAGAAAGGATTTTCCAATATTCAGAAACTGAGGGGATGAAACTCTGGCCTAAAGTTTAATATGGAGAAACCTACTTAAGCGGGCGAAGCCGCTGACTAAAACATACATACATATACATATACATATACATATACATATACATATACATATACATATACATATACATATACATATACATATACATATACATATACATATTTATAATAAAGTTAGGTTAGTTCCGAAAGCTTTTTACCGAGTCTTAGTCTTTCGACCTATTTTATTATTTATTTTATTTCCACTTATAATTTTAAGAGACTTGATAATTGGCAATAGACATTGCGTTCCAAAGCCTCAGTAACTCTTTCGAACAATCCTGTATCATCTAAGTTTAGCCCTACAAAGACAAGCGTGGTGATATGTTACAAAACGCAGTACTCCAGTATTAGATAACATATGATGAGCAGGAAATAATCTTTGTTTATAATAAATCAGGAGTTTCTCCCCGACGGTAAACCTGGAGCGGTTCCAAGATTTGAACGATGGCTGTGCGAGACAATTTGACAGGACGCTATAGATTTCCATTGTTTAAAACGGGTTAATGTTTCGTATCCAATACACAGGGCTATTTTCATGCATTTCCTGAAACTGGTAATTTGTATATTGGTAGTTTAGTTTTGTGCATAATTTTGTTGAGTTTACAATTATTGGCTGCCAAGATTAGAAATGGATTGCCATTATCCACTATGTTTGGAATAGATGGGTGATCGCATTGAATATAGAATAAATCTTCCTTCTAATCACTGATATGAGAAGCTAGGTAGTCGGTGAATAAACCGAACGAGAGTCACGCGAACGCCGGCGTTCGCGCGTGACGTCATCGCGCCATGTACCAATCAGGCTGGTACTGAGTTAGACAGAATAACTCTTGTAGATAGAGAATGACCACTCCGACAGCTTTAATTTAAGTCCAAATTTTACAAGTAAATTAAAAAAGAACTAGATAGCTAATGTCACTATATTTAAATTTAAAAGTACTCTAATACAATACACATCTAAATAAAATTAAAATTCAGAGTCTACCCCTTATATATTTTTTTAAATTTGTATTTGAATGAAAAATTTGGGCCTTATTTTCATAAAACAATAAAAAGGGTATGAAAAACAGCCACAGGGCATGAGAAGTGTTTAGGGGTGTAAAAGGATAGTAGATGACCCCTCCTATTTTAATTTGGCACACGATGCACCAAACACCCTGTATATTAAAAAGTACATCAGCTTTGTACATTTAACCGAAATTCTGACTGACGACAATTTTTCAGAAAAACTTTTAAGCGTTTAAAAAAACTCATATTTCCAGGAACAAGTTTTGTGAAATATTCGAGTAAATCTCGAAATTACCGAATGCCAACAGAGTTTTCAGGCGTTATCTCTCTTTTTTCGTGTTGCCCCTTCATCAAACATCGCGTTGGATTACGTTAGATGAAGCAACAAGCTTTTAAACCATTTTCGATGGTGGAAAAGGACCCTTAAGTTCTGCTACCATTATTTTCTTCCTACTGCTCTGGGTGGAGCGAGATATATCAGACTTTTACTCTCTATTATCCACCTGCGTTCGTTCAGTTCCCCTTTTTTTTGGGGTAGCTCCAACGCAATAACTCTTTCGAATAATCCTACAGCCCGAAACGCGAAACGAAAAAAAAAAACTGCAAAAGATTTTCTGTCCATTTTAAAAAGCTTCCCAGTTTGTGTAGTCTGAGTAACAAAAAGTACTATTCCTAAAATCAATTCACATCCAACACTAGTGTGTGTTGCATCCAAACACATACGTTTTATTGTTTATCTATCGCCAGTGGAGTCTGCCGGGTGTGATAGGGCCAGATTGTAGTATCATTATGCCACAACCACCGTCGCGGATACCAGCCATCAAACACATTTAAAAAAATAGTGTGATACACTGTTGTTTTGTATAATTAACTAATTTGTGTGTAAAGGATTTCAAGAAATATGTGAGTAGATTTTTTTTAAATTAATTATTTTGATTATTTCGTTTAAATTCCATGTGCACGTGTCAAAGTTTAAACGAGTCATTTCTTTTGATATTAAAACAAACATTGTAGTAATTTATTATTATGTATTATTAAAAGACAATAGATATTATAAACACCATATGCCAGATACAATTGCTAATACCATCTGCAGAGGGAAGATTTCCATTTAAACTGCACAAGGAATAAACAGCTGTTTTATCATTATTATTCAAATAAATGCAAGTCTGTTAGTAGTCATGAAACTTTGCAAGGCTATTTTTGTTTTGACATTCCTGAAGAAGAGACCGAAATAGTCGTTGAATCGCAGTTAATGGCTGCTTTTGATCCAAGATCACTGAAACACGTTCTGTATTTGATCTACGATGCACTCAATACTCTACTTTATCTATCAATCATTTGTATACCAAAGATTTGAGTAACTTGCTTTTTTTTTTTTGAAGTTGAAAATTTGTTTAATAACTTATTCTCTCGCTTTGAGCGGAACATGAGTGATCGTCAGACTTTTACTAACTAAAATCCACCCGTGTTTCTTCAGTTGCCCCTTTCCAGAGCCGCGGTAATTTTTTCGAATAATCCCGCAGCTTTAGTTATTTTACTATCATGTGTGTATCATGTGGCATTTCAAAACATCTAGCTTTCAATTCATATGCCATAAGTAGTAGATATTAACGAGCAAATTGGTTCAGGAAGTATGATAGAAAAAATCATGGTGCGCCAACGACAAAATAAAATGAGAAAAGGGAAACTTCCTAAGTGGTCATCGATGCCTGCTCGTCCAGTCAATTGGCTATTAATGCCGATACCCTCAGAGTCTGTGCTCTCGGCGAAATTGTTCCTGCTGCACATAATTTAACCAGACGACAGAGCTGTTAGCGAAAGTTGCCATAGCCAGCGTGCGAGATAGTGGGTCTCAGATCCAGTCTCTCCGAGAGGCTATGGTACCAGCTCAAAGCGCTTGAGTCAATTAAGAAATGTTTCAAAAAGATCATTGGTAAAATGCACTCGTCGAGTTGATACTTCAAAGTCCTTAGCACTGACGCTGAGTTGCTAACCTATCGATTTTCTTTCGATGGCATTTCTTGATTGTGCGTTAGAATGGCATAACTTAAATCCACCAAGCACGTTTCATCATCGGACTACGGAAATACGGTGATGCGCCACCGGTACATGGTGGACATCTCATCCATACGCTCAAAACGTTTTGGGAATACATTCATTGTGCGTACAGCTAATGAGTGGAACTTCCCTGTCGGAGTCTCATTCACTTATTCAATATTAGGTCTTTAATTCATGAAGTGAATAAGTTACTTCTAGGCAAGCGTGGTCCACGATCGACCACATCATCACTTACCATCAGGTTTTTTTTTTAAGTGGAAAAATCATCTTATGACAAATCCCGCACTTGGGCGGAGCGAGAGATAGTGTCAGACTTTTACTGACTAAAAACCCACTCCTGTTCCTTCTTTGCCTTCGTCCCAGGGCCCCGGGTTTCGTTTTCACTCTACCCATGGCCCCAGTAGGCTTTGACCCTGCTGGGCCCCTACGATTTGCTGACATCTCCCAGAGGCGCGCGTGGAACAGTACGCGCCGTCGACGACTTGGGCTCGGTCCGGATGGTTACCGGACGATCGGACGGCGAGCTACCCATTGCTCGCCGTCCTTTAAGCCCGCGCCTCCTGTGATCGGAATTCCGGCGGCGGTTGAGGTGTCGGTCCTTCCGTTGCCTCACGCGATCGGCCGCCTCCTTTGCTAACATTACTGATTCGCAGAAGGATGCGACCGCCTGCCACTCCTCCTCGCTCGCCCGGCCGATCGCCCCCACGAGGACACGGCGTTGCTCTGCCCAAGCGGGGCACACCTCCACCGTGTGCTCCACCGTGTCCTCCGGGCGTTCCACACAGTAGCGACACCCGGACGTGTCTTCCGCACGAATCCGGTGCAGGAACTTTCCGAACTTACCATGTTCGGTGAGAACCTGCGTCATGCGGAAGGTGAGGACGCCGTGAGGTCTTTCCAATCACGCCTCAAAGAGGGGACTTACCGCCATAATTGTGGCGTGCCCAACTTACCATCAGGTGAGATAACGATCAAGCGCGAGCTTATAAATAGTAAAAAAGAGGAAATTACTACGAATTTATCAAAGTTTTGTTTAGTTACGTCTTTAAAAACATGACGATATACTGGCGTGGTTAAAATGTTGATAGGCGTTAATGTTGACCTATTTAGTGTAAATACCACATTGCATTTGTGACTCATTTATGCTATGATTAAGTTTGTTACAAATTGCTTTTATAACTGCAGAAATCGATCTATAAATACACCACTAATTTTTAATAAGTACAAAATACTTTAAGGGCTTATTAAAAAAGGTTTTGTTATTATTTAAGTAAAGTCTCAATGAAAAATATTCATAAACAGCAAATTTATGAGCGTTTGTTAATATCCCAAAATGTCACTCAATTTATTGAAATATTGTACTTACAGGCTATTGATTTATGAATGAATGAATGGCAATAATAATAGAAAAACACTGGGGGTAGTATTTTCTATTAGCATTTTTATGAATGATTGATCCAATTATGAATTGATCAATCAGGACACATTTTTGTGGTCAATTTTGTGATTTTGTTTTTTTTTGCTTTTGACTACACAAATATGACCAGTAACGGGTACGATTTTTTTTGTACTAATTAAAAATAGGGGTGTATAAAAGGAGAAACTGACCGATTGGCATATCAAAGCACAGTCGAAATTACTGGGCCTAGGAACATGAAATTTTGCGCAAGGCTTCCTTTTATGACTTAGACGAGTACTAAAAAGGGTTATTTGGAAATTCAACTTTTATGGGTGTGAACCGGGGGCCATTTATATTGTTATTATAATTGGCTACCCCTCCCCCCCCCCCTCAGTTTCACGTGACTGTTACCAATCTTTAAAATTCTCGGTTTTTCCTTCCACTATACAACAGCAACCTTCCTCATGAATCATTCTATCTATAACTGAAAACTGCATGAAAATCCGTTGATTATTTATAAAATTTGACGCGTTCATACAGACAGACAAACGCGGTGGGGGACTTATGTTACGATTAAATTCCACGTGGCCTATTGTTCCAAACATTATCTACACGTAAAATTAGTGATACAATAATATCATTAACGTGTTTAATCTCTGATAATAATAATGTCACAAACAAATCTAGCTTAAATTGAGCTTAAATTTTAGGTAGATATATAAATAAAAATCTTCTCTATATCTATCTATATATATAAAAATAAATAGCTGTTCGTTAGTCTCGCTAAAACTCGAGAACGGCTGGACCGATTTGGCTAATTTTGGTCTTGAAATATTTGTGATAGTCCAGGGAAGGTTTAAACGGTGAGAAAAATGTCATTATAAAATGAATTATGCTGTTCTCATAATGCCAGTAGATGGCGTTATCCTAACTATGAGGCGGTACGAAGTTCGCTGGGTCAGCTAGTAATAATATATAATTCTTCTGTGTATGTGTTTGTCGTCTAACTCTTACACGGCTTGACCATCGTAGTACAGTAGCCAAACTTTCGTAGCAATTTGTAGCCCACGGATCTTTTTTTAACCGACTTCAAAAAAAGGAGGAGATTATCAATTCGGTTGTATTTTTTTTTTGTTTGTTATCGACATACAAACATTTTTTTCCACTTAGGATGTGCTTCCAGTTTAACCCATTTTTCAAAATCCAGTTCTGATGATGGAATCCATGAGGAATCGAGGGAACTCCTCAAATATTATAGGCAACCTTATAGTGATTTTGATATTTTCATCGAGAACTTAAGCATTTACAGTCAAAAAGTAACATTTGATGAAGTGGAACTGATGAAGAAGACTAGAAACGGCCAACGAAAATTTATACTCACATAGATATCACAATGAAAATATTTAAGCGACTTGTCATAGTCGTATACAAATAAATAAATGGTTCTGAATGGTTATGTTGAAAATGGTATCATCGAAGTGACCTGATGATAGAACCGGAAGATAGGCACCGGGACTCCGTAAATAATCAATGTATCCTAGCCGTTTTTGGGCTCATTAGAATTGTCATGAGATGCAATGAATGTCGGTGAATAAAGAAAACCGAGTCAAGTCAAAGTCAAAGTCAAAAGATTTTGTATTTCACATACGTCTACATGGGCACTTATAAAACAAGAGTTACACGAGATACACCGACTTCCGAAATAAAATTATTTTGATCGTTTTAGTGTATTTTTTTAGCGAAGTCGGTTTTTTTTTGGAAAATGTTTTTTATTTCTGTGGCAAGAGGGAGTGTCAGACTTTTGTAGAATAAAACCCACAGTGTTCCTTCAGTTGCTCTTTGCGTTCCAGAGCCGCAATGACTCTTATGAACAATCTCGCAGCCTTTCAGTTTACTTGGCTCTCCTTGATACTCCTTTCTGGTATTAAGAAGATAAATAATATAAATTATTTGGCAAAAGGCTGGCGGCATTACCTCGTTGTGTGGCAATGCCGCCAGTCAGGGCAAACTTCCAGTCAACAGCGACGCGGAGGAGTTTTATGACGCCATATTTTAGCTAGTAGTTTTTGCCTTTAGTTTATATATAGTTTTAATTAGTTAAGTGTTTTTATTGAATCAAACATACAGCTACTTATGACAAAAAAATAAGTAAATATAAATTACCAAACATTTAAACAGTACTTTAAAAATTCAGGTCACGGTAGCAAAGTTTTCGTAGCGCAGGATAACTATTCGCACCACAGCGTAGCTATCGTAACACAGCAAAGTTTTCGTAGCAAATCGTAGCCAACTGACCTTTTTCTGCGAGAATTCATCATATGACTTTTTCCCCTCTGGGTGAAGGGAGATAGAATGTCTGACTTTTATTGACTAATACCTACCGGTTTTCCTTCAGTTACCCCTTACGTTCCAGGGCCGTGGTGACTACACTTTCGAACACTTCTGTTCTAGCCCACTGACCCTAAGACTACGGCCTCCACGAAACTGACCTCCATTAAAGAACTTGGACTAATAAACATATTATTAAAATAATCAGTTTGACGCACATTTTGGCCAAGTTGATAATATTATTACTGTTTGTATAGATAGCAAAATCGATATTTAATTGCTATCATAAAATAAATCAGTAATTATATTGATAGTTAAACATTGTTTTCAATTGCGCTATCTAATGCCTCGCGGAAAAATACGTTATTTTTGATAAAACCCTAATTTGCTCAAAGGTTTTTGTTAATCGTTTTGTTTATCAGATATTGTTATATTAAAAAATCAGTGTTTATTATTATATGGATTGATAGGACGGTATTATCCATTTACTCAGTAGATACTCGTGTAATGTGTAACCATTGTAATTTAGTCAGCTATCAATAAAAATGTGATTTATATCGCTAATCGCTTTATCGTTACGTTACTCCTTGTAATATCAGCTAACCGTTATTGTACGTCCCGTCGAAATCGGTCCAGCCGTTTCGGAGATTAGCTGGGACAGACATATCAGCATTTCATTTTAGGGAACCAATATACATTCGTAAAAAGTTATTTTTATATTACAAACAGACACTTTTTTAAGGTGTGAAATCATCCAATGACTTCTCCCGCTCTAAGGCGAAGTGAGAGGGCATGTCAGACTTTTACTGACTTAAACTACACCTCTATATTTCGTCTTTGCCTAGCGCTCCATGCCCCAGTGTTCCCTTTTCAGAAGTCAACCCATGAACCCAGTGGGCCCCTATGATTTTGCTGACATCTCTTTGAGGCGCGCGTGGAACTCTATGCGCCGTCAACGACGGCTCGGGCTCGTTCCAGACGGATACCGGACAAACGGCGAGCTACCCATTGCTCAACGTCTGCAAACCCACGGTTAGAAATCGGGGTCGGAGACCCGCGGGCCGTTCCCTCACGCATGCGGCCACCTCCTTCGCTAGCATTACTGCTTCGCAAAAAGAGGCAACCGCCTGTCATTCCTCCTCGCTCCGAACCACAAACAGACACTTTTTTTTAGGTGGGAAGTCATCCAATGACTTTTCTCGCCCTTGGGTGGAGTAGGAGAGCATGTCAGACTTTTACTGACTAAAGCCCACTCCTATGTTCCTTCGTTGCCATGCATTCCAGGGCCCCAGGTTTTCCTTTCAGAAGCGAACTCATGGCCCCAGTAGGCTTCGACCCTGCTGGACCCTTCCGGTTTGGCTGACATCTCTTTGAGGCGCGCGTGGAACGCTACGTGCCGTCGACGACTTGGACTCATTTTGGACGGTTACCGGACGGTCGGACGGCGAGCTACCCATTGCTCGCCGACCACAAACCGACACTTCAGTTTTATTTATATTATTATGTGTGTAGTACGTAAAGAAGGCGTGTGTAGTCGCTGATTTTAAGTAACTGCTACCCTAGCCAAGTTACAATCGTTTCGTTTCGATTCTCTTTTCGTTGATTGCCTCGAGACGTCATCTCAACGTTCAGTCACGTGGTCATAACAAAGGAATAGGAAACGAAACGGTTGTAACTTGGCTAGGGGGCTGGACTGAGCTCAGTGAAAAAACGTAACAAATAAAAAAGTAACAGCTGAATGAAAGCTATTAATTAACGCAGTGTGAATAATGCAGTTAAAACAGCGCAGTAATAGTGTAGAGTGTTTATTGTGTTGTTTTTTCTTTACGCTATGTTAATAAGACAACATTCCTGGTTGTTTATGCCTGATTATGATTTTATTCCCATGTTTCTTTTATTTATGAAGTAAACGCATGAGTGTGCTGTGCGACAGTCAAACTGTGAATTGTGTGTTTGTAACACATATACCTGTCTTTATATATTCAAAATTCTACTGTACAGTGCGTTCCAAATAAGAATAGGATCGATTGCCATGTTGTGACGTCACGTCATACTGTCAAATCGAAGAATTATTATAGTGAGCTAAACAAGTAATTGGTTGGTTTATTTAAGAACTGTGAACGAAAATAGTTTAATCAGAATCCAGTTCTTAAATGCCCAATTTCTTGCGATTTTACAGTATGACGTGACGTCACAACATGGCAATCGATCCTATTCTTATTTGGAACGCATTGTACGTGTATTTGTCCCATAACTCATCCTAAATGGCTGGACGGACTTGAATAAGTTTTTGTGTGTATATTTTAAAGGGTCCCTGGTTGGTTTGAAAATACTATTGAACCCGATAGGTGGCGCTACATATGGGTTCTCATTTAGATGGTAAGCCAGTTTTCGGGCAGGCCAACTCTTGCTGGGACCACTAGTAATAATATTTTAAATTAATTATTAAAAATGATTAATTTGTTATTATCACACTATAGCTACCACATTAATATTATAAAGGCAAAACGTAGTGAAGGTGTGTATGTTCGTTACTTCTTCACACTCAAACGGCTGAATGCATTGGAATAAAAATTTGCACCTCGGTAGACCATGTCCTGAAATAGGTCTTAAGATTCCCTGAGGATCACTTTCGAATAGGTAATAAGATGTTCCGACTACCTTCTCTTCGATACAGATTTTTCTTCGATATTGTAAGAGATGGATTACTTCACCGATAAGTGTTTATTAGGTAATGAGCAACAATATCAGATTTATCGAGACAACAGTTCTATTTTATCTATATTTCGACACGAAAGTCACAACTTCACAAGTACTGTTGTGTTCACAGACAGATTTCATAGAATTCTTGACTTTGATCTCATTTTGTATCGAGATTCATGATCGAGCGTCGTTTTAAATAAATATTACTGTAATATCTGCCTGTAAATGGTCCCGTAAAGCACTCTTCTTATGCACAGAAGTAATTGAAGAAACAAATAAATAATCACCTTCCTGCCCTTGTCCTGTTCTATTTGGGGTCGGCGTGACACGTTTTTTTCTTTCTTTTATTCTGTCCGGTCACCCGTCACGCTATCATTAACTTCCTTATCTTTCATATCACACAATCCATCTAACTTTTCTTTGGCCTTCCTCTTTCTCTGTCCATTTAATAAGAAGAAATAAATAAATTAAAAAATCTTATATTTCAAACCCAGTCCATAGTTGGCTTAGATACCCACAACTTATAGACTATGTTAATACAATACCAATATATATTTTTATTATTTATTATACGCCACAGTGGCATACGTACTCATCCAATGCTCCAATATGGGGCTGTCCCATCTGTCCGCTATAGCTTTCAGGATGATGTTGGGGCAGACGCATACTGTACGCATAGTGGAGGTGTATTCCTTGCGCTTGATGGCATGAAAGCATTTAAACGCCTCTGCGAACATTTTGGACGCACTGCAGTAGCGCAGCAACCCCATTAACACTCTAAAGGTAGAAAGAACTACACTGCGCACACGTGTGCCACGTACGCCGATCTGGCCGCGTCAGTCTCCATAAGTTTGTAAATGGAAACTAGACTGGTAGAGCTACTTAAGAGCCACGCCACGCGACGCCACGCGACGTCGTTCTACGTATAAATCAGGCGTGGCCCACGTGTGCGTCGGTTTAATGTAGTTCTAGCTTTAAAGCTTCATCATCAGTATTGCAGAGCGCTGTGCCCTCTGTGTTGGCCCACGGAAGTCATGTATGGAACGATTGACAGTACGCTCCAAACAGTGGAGCTTTGACGTCAATCGAGTTACTAGCAATAATCAGCTCGTTTTCTCATTGCACGTTGGCTAAATCCATATTTTCTCAGGATTTCAATAAGCATAGAATACGTAATGTGGTGGCCCATTGGTAACGGCCCCGACTTACGAGTTGTTGTAGGTCGTGGGTTCAAACCCTGCAGGCGCATTACTTTGTGTAATTTATTTCATCACCACTGCTCTCAAACGGTGAAGGAAAACATCGTGAAGAAACCGGCATGGCAAAGAACAAAAAATTCGAAGACATTTGACATCCTAACTCGCACTGCGCCCGCGTGGTGGATTACGGCCCATTCCCTCTCCTAAAGAGGAGGCCTGAGACCCAGCAGTGGGAACATTAAAAAGGCTGATTATGCTAATGCTTGTGCTACCTATTCTAATATTATCTAGGTATACGACCTTTTTTAATAAACAAACTAAGTTTTTTTTATCCGATGATTTGACATTGGTTACATGTCAATCAATATCAGTGAGTTCAACGTCAAAAATGCGCATGTACTTTGTCCTTTATGGTTGCATCTGTTTATATAATATGTTCTGGTTCTGCAAACATGGCTGAGGAAAACAGGTATTGAAAATTAAATATACTTTTATTGGTCTATACGTACGGTCGTACGCGTACTACAATTAATTACTTAATCACATTTTTACACACATGCTATGAGTTTCTTCTAGTTTTTTTGTTAGGATTCCGTACCTCAAAAGGAAAAAACGGAACCATTATAGGATCACTTTGTTGTCCATCCTTCTGTCTGTCTCTCAAGACCCTTTATCTCGGAAACGCGTTATTAATTCCAGTTGAAATTAAAACTATATACTCAAGTCTGCGGTCCCTTGAATCTGTGAAAATTCAAACTTCAGTTAAAGAATTAAAAAGATACGGCCGTTTATGACGCAAAAAACGTATATTTTGACACACTCAAAGAAATCAAAATTCATACTTCCCGTTGACCTAGAATCCTGAAATTTGGCATGAGGCAAGGTCTTATAGCACAAGTATAGGAAAAAATCGGAAAAATGTAAATTTGTAGTTACGTCACAATTTTTTTTGCGATTCTTAAAAATTTTCGTAACTTAATTCGGGAATTAAATTCTTTTCATAGGTAATTTTGTACGGAACCCTCAGTGCGCGAGTCCGACTCGCACTTGCCCGGTTTTTTTTTGTTATTAAAAATCACAGTACTTATGATATCTGCAACAATCATGCGGTATTGATTTCCTTGGAAAATGGAAATTACAGCTGATATAATTAATCGCTTTATACGCTACTAGCATAGTTGCACTACTGTGTGGGTAATAAATCATCAAACAAACTCCTTCGCTCTAGGTGGAGCGAGAGGAAGTGTCAGACTTTTACTGACTAAATCCCACCCGTGTCCCTTTAGTTGCTCTTTGCGTTCCAGAACCACAGTCACTCTTTCAAACAATTTCACAGCCCTACCAATCAGATTTCAGTAACATAACTTTTTTGAACTCTTTTTTTATAATAATAACGCTTTATTTCAGGCTACTAAGGCCCATAGACACTACACATAAATAACAATCTTAACAATAATAATCTAATACATAATAATAACATTCTATTCATTTATTATTAAAACTACGTTGTGTCGGCGACGTATTACGCGCTGTCGTGGTGTCATGTAGCCTTCCGCGGAAGCGCCGATACACGACACGCGTCGGCCAAAATACTTCCTTCATGAAAGTCTCCAGATGTTGAATCGGTACCCGTACGGCAAAAAAAAAATCACGACCGATGACCTGGGGAAGGTTGCGGGAGTCCGATGGATACGAAACGCACAGGACCGTTCATTGTGGCGAGAGGCCTATGTCCAGCAGTGGACGTCTATCGGCTGAAATGATGACGATGGAGCGTAGAATAATAATTGTATTGTTATCGCGCTAAAACACAAGCCTGCGCTCCATAACTCAAGAGCAGATTGTGGGCAAAAACCAGTCAGGCTGAAGTAGGATTGGGTTGACCACGGTACATGAATGCACCCGGTCAGATGAGCGAAGATCGTCATTTATTACTAGACGCCTCAGGGAGGAACTCAGGAATCGCCCTCAAGCTCTACTGCGACGAAGGTGGTGTGATGTTCGTGGGCCAGAGATCGCTATAGACAAAGAGGTTTGAAAGGAGAAGGTAGAGGCCTTTGCTTAGCTTTGGGACACAGTTGCATCATCATCATCATCATCATCGTCATTTCAGCCGAAAAACGTCAACTGTTGGACATAGGCCTCCCCCAAGCATCGCCACAACGACCGGTCCTGTGCGTCTCACATCCATCGGATTCCCGTGACCCTCACCAGGTCATCAGTCCACCGGGACACAGTTTAGGCTAACAAAAATATAATTGAACAAGATGTGGAAAACTAGAAAAAAGACCAATTTCCCATTCTACCTACAACCCAGTACTTACAAATAGGTTCCCATTAATTGCTTTATTATGTTCAGTAATGAATAAACAAATATGCAGTAGGTACACGAGGTACTCAGGACCAACAAGTTACGAGAAAAGTGTAGGAAACCATTAAAATTGTTTATGTAGTTGTTCGCATGTTATGAGTGTGGTGTGTAAAGTCTTATGTCATTATTTGCATGTATATAAGATTAGCAAACCGGTCTGCTATTCCTATAAACAGGCTTTTTAGGATTCCGTACCTCAAAAGAAAAAAACGGGACCCTTATAGGATCACTTTGTTCTCCGTCCATCTGTCTGTCTGTCTGTCAAGACCCTTTATCTCGGGAACGTGTGGAGGGATCGAGTTGAAATTAAAACCATATACTCAGGTCTGCGGTCCCTCGAAGCTGTGAAAAAATTAAACTTTTGAGTTAACGAAAAAGAAAGATACGGCCGTTTATGTCGCAAAAAAGCGTGTATTTCGACACTCACAAGGTAATCAACATTCATAGGGTACTTTCCACTGACCTAGGATCCTGAAATTTGGCATGAAGCAAGGTCTCATAGCACAAGTATAGGAAAAAATCTGAAAACTGTAAATTTGTAGTTGCATCACAAAAAAAAACACTTCTTTTGCGATTCGGAAAAATCTTCGTAACTCAATTCGGGAATTGAACTGTTTTTCATAGGTAAATTTGTACGGAACCCTCAGTGCGCAATTCGGACTCTCACTTACCCGGTTTTTTTTTTAAAAACGGTTGTTCTTTAGATGTTATGGACCGATAAATCAATAACTGGTCCATCTGTTATGATAGAGGCAGGGTACGTTACGTGACCATACCAGAAATAAAGCTCAAATATAACATGTACCTGAAATTACAATACTTACATTTGGATTCATTCTTATTCTTACTTCAATTCTGATCATGAGGCCCAGGAAGGCCGAAGCCTACTGGGACCATGGTTCGTCTTCTGAAAGGGAAACCCGTAGTCCTAAACACAAGAGGCAACTAAAGGAACTAGATCTTCAAAGCTAGAGTGAATAGGCTCGAAG
Source organism: Mythimna pallens (assembly GCA_961205895.1). Lineage (NCBI taxonomy): Eukaryota > Metazoa > Arthropoda > Insecta > Lepidoptera > Noctuidae > Mythimna > Mythimna pallens. The sequence goes on from OY540845.1 coordinate 18,509,806, forward strand.
TGGGAACTGGTCCCTCTCCATGTATGCCCTGAAGAGCCCTCTTAGTCCAGGGTCGAGAGCCTCCATGGCCTGGACCCAGGCTTTACCAAGCAAGCCGTCGGGTCCTGGGGATGCGGAACAGGGTGTGAAGACCTCCATTGAAAAGTGAGGATTTTCCGATCAGACTTCTGATGCGTCTGGCCCTACATCTGGGTAACTGCCCAATAGTCGATTTCGGATTGTTGGAAAATAATCTAATCCCGTGGAGAACTTGACACTGCGTTGCAAAATTTTGAATTATTTAGTTCCTATATGGCGACACAGATGTCGCTACTGGTTTCCCTTTTATTTTTAACTGATTTGACCACTATCTCACTCACCTAGTGGTGGGATATGACGTGCTCGATAATGTTGCAGGCTTCCGCTTGTATAAAAGGAAAATTTATCATACGCACACGTGTTCTGACGATTACTATACATTTTTTAAATATGATAAACAAATATTTATTAACCTCCCACACATGCCGATTTTAAACGTTTGATTAAAAACAATAATTACTAGAATCTCATTCTGATACCATATCGAAACTATATCTTGATTAGTAGGTGAAGATTATTGTGTGATAATCACTTTAACTTATCAATTATTTGGATCTCTTTGAGCTTGGTGGTCCCTCTTCCTAATTCACCTTAGTCGAGTAATATTTAAGTACTGGTTAAGGGAAAATTTGAAGTTGAATATATACCCGAATAGGAAATACGGGCACGATATACCCAATCTTCAAATAAGTTTAATAAAATATTCGAGTAAGTGAGTTACCGAATGCCAAGCGAGCTTTCAGGCGCTGTCTTTTTTCGCTTTGCCTCTTTATCAAACACTAGCTTTTGTCAGTGGTTTCGCATGCGAGAAAATAAAAAAAGTAGGCTCATGTTACTCGTGATAAAGTAGCTTTCTACTGGCGAAAAATTTTTGAAAATCGGTATAGTAGTTTTCGAGTTAAATCCTAACATACAAACAATAAAACAAAAAATCAAATCTTTCCTCTTTATTATAATGTTAGTATAGATTACTTTGTATGAAACTACAAGCTTTTAAACCATGCTTACGTTGACGATAGACGGACCAAAGGGACCTCTTCGAACAAAAATTACACTATACTGACTTTTTTGCCAATACAATCCATTCCTAACCTAAATCAAAGTATTTGTTTAAATAGTAGATATTTCTTAGTACTTAATTGATACACAATCTCCCGAGGAAATACACTTTTTTTTTTGTTGCGATGTACCAGCGTGGTCCCTCAGTCCCTTACATGGGTTTGACATACTCTTAACTTAAAAAATTCGAAACCGGTCCTTCTACGACCTACCTACTTCTAATAGAGAGGTATGGATGTAGAGCCGCGATTGCTAGGTCTAATTATGTCGACTAGAATAAGTACCGATAAAATTAAATGGAAAATACTGGAGAGGGACCATTTTACTTTGTCTCTCGAGACGGCCACTGACCGAGCGAACGGTAATACTGACCTACAAAGCAATTGCATCGATATTGAGTAAAACTCGTATAATAAGCAGTAGCGTAGCTAAGTGACAAAAGGCCCTGGGCCCAAAAAAAAATGAGGCCCCTTTTTTACGTAAAAAACAAATAACTTCTCCTACTCGGGGTAGAGCGGGAAGGAATGTCAGATTTTTACTGACTTAAAGGAGTTACCATGATATTAAAGTAGTGTTGCAACTTCTTTTATTTAGATCTCACAGGTTAGGATTTTTTTCGTTAGTTCGGAAGTCCATGAAATTAAAATCTTATGTTGTTTGCATTTTGCAAGTCAGTTTCAAGTTGTATGTTGATTAAAATATGATTTGCAACCGTGACACGTATTTATTTACTACGGAGTTATAACCATTAAAAACTGATACAACCCTCACAATTTGTCTAATCAATTCATTAAACCCCAAACGAACGTTGACGTTCGCTCGCTCATTGTCTTTCTATTGTGCCTCTAATTACGGTACTCGAAAGGTTAAATGGCTATATTATGAAAAAATCATTTAATAGAGGCAGCTATTTATTCAAACGAGTTACCATGGCCCTCACAAAAGGGCAACTTTAGTCAGTGAAAAAGTCTAACACGGTGCGCTCCACCCACAGCGGGACAAATCATCTGATGATTTCCTAAGTAAGAACAAAAGCCCTGGCTACATCGAGGTGAACTAGAATCGTCAGTCTTGCTAACATCTCCAGCGTCCTTACTGGATAGCCGGACGGTAAGCTACCCATTGCTCGCTGTCCGTAAGCCCTTGCCTACGGTGGCCGGGAACGCCCTGCGACTCCCGATGCCCAGGGTGTCTCAAGCGGGGGCTGGGGTGTGAGGCTTGTCTCCACCCTTAGTTTCAACCACCTCCTTCGCTCGCATTTCTGCTTCACAGGAGGAGGTGACCACCTCCCATTCCCCTACGCTCCATACCTTGGTTCTTTCGTGGATCTTTATCAAAGCTGAATGATAAACTAAAACCACTAGGCCTTATCGTCAGAAGTTAGTATAATAGTCAATTTAAATAATCCTTTAGTGGTCATAAATTGTTTTTAAGTAGTTTCTAATGAGGATATATTAGAAGCAATTTTTAATTATAATAATACTTTTAGCGATAGTACGTCTTTTCTTATCGATTAAATTGATATTTTGATATTATAATCGTAATTATGTATCAGTCAGGGTGTGCACTGGTAAGCTATTAATCTGATCGCGTGTAGAAGATAATAATCCTTTGAAAGTCACGGTTACAAATGGAAAGTCACTGAATTTACTATTTAATCAATCAGTATATCTCGCCTTGGAAAAGTTGTAAGGATCTTGAGTTGCAACCACGTACGAGAAGATGCAGCATTGGAAGGCCTCCCATTAGATGGACCGATGACCTGGTAAGGGTCATTATAGCGCCACTTGTGGGTGGCATATGTTCAAATGTGGACGTCTTTTTGCTGATATGATGATAACATCTTGCCTTTTCCAAATTTTATTCGAGTCGACTTCTACTGTAACTATAATCAGCTGAATAGCTGTATTTTACATGGACCAGCTCTACACCTAGAACACAGTAACTGGATACTAGGACCGTGGGTTGACTTCTGCAAAGGTTACCTGTGGCCCTAGAACGTAAAGGGCTACTGAAGAAACTTAATAGATGAGGTTTTAGTCAGTAAAAGTCTGACACGCTCTCTCGCGCCGCCCTAGAGTGGTAGAAGTTATTTGATGATTTCCTACCTAAAAAGAAAAAGAAGTTAGTGTGCCGGTCACCTCTGTTCATGTTTTCGTACTCGGCTACATTCACGAGTGACCTTTCTGATAAACACTTATCGACAAGGTCTATTGTCACTCGCTCCATGTACCTAATCCTAAAGTATTATTTGATAAAGCTCATTAATTAATTACGTACGTTAGCTACCACTTAATTGATTGATCAAGGACGATAATTATAATAGTCAGTGCCGTAATTAGTCTTTTATACACCCGGTGCGAGCTTCTGTAACCACCCGAATAAAAAAGTTCCGACTCGAAAATAAATAATAACTAGAAATAAAAATATACCCGTGACATGATGCTTCAAACAAAGCACCCACCACTAACACACCCACTATTCTAAAGTGGCACTACTTGCACGTGGAGTTGCCCTGAAGCAAAAAATGTATATCCAACAAACAAGGACATAGACGTCATGTCTGTGGGGTAAATGTAAGGCAGGAGTGTGGGTTTAGTCAGTAGAAGTCTGACACTGCCCAGACTGGCACATCTGTAAGGCAGCCTGGGATGGGAGGATTTTCCCTCGAGCCGAAAAAAAAACTCCCACTATTTACCTCTTGTGGTTGCTGAAACCCTGAGCACCCAAGGTTACGGCATTCCTTATAGGGCGCGTCTATAACCATAAATAGGTATTATATGTATGCTACTAACTACCAAACATAATCCAAAACTTGGCCCTAGTTTGATCATGTAGCGACGACACCTGTTGTAGCGACACAATCGATCTGCATTTTAACTCTGAGTAAATTGAAAACTAATATTTATAAATATTTTCTCGATTTAGGTAGACATGTGACACGTGTTTTCAATAATAATTTTAGATTAGTTCAGTTATGTTTGCTTTTTACTCTCATTTACAACTTATCCTTAATGCATGCGGAGTTTACCTATAAATGATTGTTACACCATTGTTTCTGCGCCCTTCCAGGGTCTGCGCCAGGGCACCGCTGGCACTGCCCTAGTTACGGTACTTACAATAGTCTACATTTATCAACCTGTGGATGACCGCTGACGTGTCTTTGTCAAGTGGTCAAGTACCTAATCTTAATGATACTTAATTCGATTATAAATATTTTCCCTAGGTTATGCTAGCGGCATCGAAAGAAAGAAAGAACACAATAAATACTAGACAACTGATAACTATACTTAAATATTTCTAAATACATACATATTATAGTTAAATTACACCCAGACACAGAACAAATGATTGTGCTCATCACACAAACATTTGACCTAGGTGGGAATCGAACCCACAACCTCCGGCATAGCAGTTAGGGCCACTAACAACTAGACCAACAGGCCAGTCATAAAAATTGAGATGTATATACTCAGGAGAGGTTATATTCTTTTCTACGTCCAGATAATAAAAATCCAGCCACTTAGATTATCAGATTTCACAATTCCACACACAAATGGAGGCAAACACTTGTCATAAGTGCCCTTGAACAGATAATGAATACCTAATAACATGAGACACTTCACACTGCAACTGGATAGTTTATAATGTACTCCACTTTTAAATGGACTGCATTAGTTAGTACATGGCTTTCTAGAATGTTGGGCATATGTAGGTTAAATGTGTCATTGAGGCTATTGCAACATGTAAAATAGAAAAGCATTAAATGTTCTTTCTTTTTATTAAAGTGATAAATCATCTAATAACTCCTCCATTGCTGGGTGGACGTGAGCGTTCCATCTATCTTTCTCAGAAGTCGGTTTTCCATGTAACTTTTCCAGACGTCGGCGTTCCAATTGACTTTCCCAGACGTCGGCGTTTCATCTGTCTTTCCTAGACGTCGGCTTTTTATCGGTTCTTCCCAGACATCGGCCTTCCAACTTTCCAAGATTTTAGCTTTCGATCTGTCTTTGCTAGACATCGGCTTTTCATCTATCTTTCCCAGAGGTCTTCGTACCATCTGTTTTTCCAGACGTCGGCTTTTAATCTGTTTTTATAGATGTGGGCGTTCTATCTATCTTTCCCAGACCTAGGCGTACCATCTGTTTTCTCAGATGTCCGCTTTCAATCTATTTTTCCAGACGTGAGCGTTCCATCTGTCTTTTCCAGAGGTTCCATCTGCCTTTTTCAGACGTCGGCGTCCCACCTAAGCTGATCCTTCAATGATTTCAGTAAATAGCATTTTCTTGAGTTGATATAATGCTAGCCCATACAGTTAAAACAATATAAATCAAAAATATTGATTTCAGCGCCATCTAGTGAAAAAATTGTCCGTAGATTTCACTTTATCCATAGGTTAGCTAACATTGAGTTCCTTCCACTTTCATGATTGACGGTGACATTTTGACAGAATAGCACTACATGCACTTACGATAAAAATCTAAAGCATTAAGCTTAACTTGCGTCTATTTACTACCTCATTATAAATTGTTGTTGGATAAGAACAGCAATGACGATATGCCTACTCCAGTCTACCTCATGAATTTATAAACCTAAAGAATTAATAATAATGTTTTAATTATCATAATTTTATTTACGTGATTCATGCTTGCTTCGCACTCATGCTTACGTAGGTACGTAAACGATTAAAGAACTAAGCAAGCACGAATAATTAAAATTCACTCGAGTAAATAAACTAATTATTGCCTAAAATAGATTTCTTTACGGTCAAATACATCAGGTTTCGCATGACAGATTACATTTTATTACAAAACTCGAATGACCATAACGCCTACCAATTTTCTCATAGCAATCAATATCATGAACAAATTGCATAGTATTTATTGCTAAGTGAAAAATTCTAGGCGTTGACCTAAAATAATACATTGTGTCAAGTGTCAACGCAATATTTTAGATAATATTGCGTTGTAATATTGAGTGTGCCTATGCTTTTGAATAGGAAGTTTTATAAGTTAAATGTCATCATAAATAATAATAATATCTTCCCGCGCAATAAAAAAATAAAAAGTTACATCTGTATTTGCACAATGTTTTTCATTTTCACACTTCAGTTGGAATAACTGTGGCAACATCGAGTAATTATATATTATTACCTTTTCCGACTAGTGTTATTATTTCACGTCAATTAGTATGAATTATCGCAGATTATATGTTACAAGTATGTTATGCCGAATGCATTCGCACATGCATTGTAAACAAATAGATACCATCCTGCAAAATATACGTTTCGTTATGCTTATTTATTTGAATTACTGAATAAGTATTTACCGTTATTATCAACAACTCTTTTTTAGGATTCCGTAATAAATTAAGGAATCCCATCTCTCTAGGTAAAACTGCTTATGTAGTTATCCAATTGAGCAAAATTTTAACAAATTATTCGCTCTCGTGAAAGTAGAAAATACCTACCTCCGTGATAAAAAGTATTCTATGATGTCCAATGATGTTGCAGTCAATATGTTCCGCATTATAATTTGTTTTATTTTATGTATTTAAATTAATGCAATTAAACTGCATAGGTAGTTTTCCAATTAATTGAATAATATAGTTTAGTAAGTAACGAACGGGTACGAGTTGTAGTTATGAGTTTACATGTGGATGGATGGAGAGGGAGAGGGAGACCAAAGAAAAGATGGATGGATTGTGTGAAGAGTAATATGAAAGAAAATGAAGTTAGTGATAGCATGACGAGTGACAGGGCAGAATGGAAGAAAAAAACGTGTTGCGCCGACCCCAAATAACACGGGACAAGGGCAGGAAGATGATGAGTTAGTAACAAACGAACGAAAAATAACGAATAATTTCGAACGTTCATCAGAACCCCGGGGACCTGGAACAAAGGCAAAGGAGGAACAGGAGTGGGTTTTAGTCAGTAAAAGTCTGACACGTCCTCCCGCCCCGCTCAAGGGCGGGAGATTTCATTAGATGATTTCCCATCTAAAAAATGTGGTATTCCAGGGTATTGCTAAATTCGTCCAAACTCGTTCAGCCGTTCGAGCGTGAAGAAGTGACAAACATACACACAGACTTTTACCTTTTTAATATAGAATAATTGTCCTGTTGACTTTTTACATAGACGCCTTCGAAATATGCTATATAAACCTTAGTCAGGCTTTATCCTCTGGTAAGTTCACGTCATCACATTTATATTATAAAAGCGAAAGTTTGTATGTATGTGTATTTATTTATTTAACAATTTATATACAAACAATAGTAAAAGAAAAGAAGAAGGAAACAGAAGAATAGTACAAAGGTGATGCTTATTTCTAAAGAAATCTCTTCCAGCATACCTGCGAATGGAGAATTGGAGAAAATAGAGATGTAGACACTGTGTGTAAAAGTAAAAGGAAAATTAGTACACACGAAATAGATAGTTAACAATGAAATAATATAACAAGCATAAAAATATACTATTAGGTATAATTATATACATACACAATACACATAGTTACCTTTAGTAACATAGTTGTATGTTTGTTACTCCTTCGCACTCAACCGTTTGAGCTCACGGATAGAGTAAATCCAGGAATACGACATAGGATACTTTTATCCTGGAAATGTGTTTCCTTGGGATAACTATCAACACTAACTTTTATTTTTATTATATTATATTTCAATAAGGATGCTCATAGCACATACTGGAATGTGACGTCGCTGCGTCGCCGCCATTAGCTTACATACAAGAGAGATAGCGCTATATTGGTTTCGGTGCTCGGGAGTTGATTATATAAATTCCTCACTGCCTTCGGGGTTAAAATTTAGTAACTTTTGTGTGGTTCGGAATTCAACATGCAGCCCGCGACTTTAAGACACTGCTTTATCCCCTAGTCACATAATGTACTATTTTATCACGGGAGTATGTTCCCTTGGAACAATTTTCTGCTAAAGCCGCAGGCAGTAGCTAGGAAGATATATTTACCTGTTGGCAGGTTTTAAATCTAGATTGAAACAATTCGCAAATATTTTAATCAACCTTTTTCCTTAAGGATAGTTTATTCTTAGAGATTCAGAGGAAAACTTCTATTTGACGTGTCCAGTGTGTCAAATTATTGTCGTACAGGAAGTTGGAAAGCGGAAGTCAGTTCGGCGCCATTATTCATCTCGTCTTGTGCTTCCGATATGCGTGCTAGCTGTGCACGGAATACTGATTATTTAAATAATTTATTTGTGACATTTTCTTGTCGCTTAATTTACTTGATTAATGGTTATATTTATTAAGTTACTTAGTTTTTTTTTATGTGTACATTATCTAATGAGTTCTCACGCTCTATGGTGGAGCAGGAGGGCGTGTCATTCTTTTACTAATTAAAACCCTTTATTAACCTATGTTCCTTCAGTTCTGAATTAGTTAGTTATGAAGTGTATTCATTCAATTGGTAATTTGTTGTACGTATCTGGTTATATTTATTTAGTTAGTTATTGAGTGTATTTTTTGGTCAAAAAGTCAAAAGTTTTTTTATTTCACATAGGCACACACATACATGGGCACTTATAAAACGTCAGAAGCTAGTGCACGGTTCCAAATTGGTCGTTTCCTATGGAGAAGAACCGGCAAGAAACTCCATGGTTACACTTTTAAAAAAAAAATTGTTCTTACAATATTTCCATAATACAATATAATTAGATATTATGTAAGGACAGTGTAGACCGGTCGTACCTAATAAGTAATTATAACTAAAGCTAACCCGATACTTTCTCTAATGGAACGCACGGTTGGCGCAGTTATCGAGCGATTGGCTGCTTGGCTGCGTGTCGCAGGTTCAATCCCCGCACGGAATAAATATTCGTATGGCCTAAAAACGTGTCTGTATCAATAACTAAATACTATTTAAACTTGCATAGCATAGCATAGTCGGCCTTATAATGTTCCTACTCAGGCCTCCTCTTTAGGAGAGGGAATGGGCCGTAATCCACCACGCGGGCCCAGTGCGGGTTGGTGGATGTCACATGTCTTCGAATTGTTGGTTCTAGGACATGCCGGTTTCCTCACGATGTTTTCTTCACAGTTTTGAGAGCAGTGGTGATGAAATAAATCACACAAAGTAATGCGCCTGGCTGGGTTTGAACCCGCTACCTACAACTCGTAAGTCTTAAGTCATTTAAACTTGACACTGGTTAAATTCAAAGCCGAAAGAAAAAATAAAGATAGTGTTCTATTTTCAAAAATCAGGATTCTTATCGCACTTAGAATAAAGGCGAGAATATATTGTTTTGACATTCAGATAAACACATACAAAACAACATATAACATACATGATATCCCAGCGATATTTTACTATAGGTACTCGTATCCGTAATTTATCTACGTGTTATCATAATAAATACATGTGCGATATTCTCGGGTTAATTTATCTAGACATACGTGTTATGTATAGATATTAGATATGTAAATATCTACATATGTTGCATCGAGTACCTACAGCAATATGTAGAAATAAATGTACCTACTGAATGACGAATTTATAGAATTGGCATTTATTATGTAAGCATAACGTATGAAGAGCAGTGGTGGCCGAGTGGTAACGACCCCGACTTACGAGTTGTAGGTCGCGGGTTCAAACCCAGCCAGGCGTATTACTTTGTGTAATTTATTTCACCACCACTGCTCTTAAAAACGGTGAAGGAAAACATTTCACCACCACTGCTCTTAAAAAAGGTGAAGGAAAACATCGTGAGGAAACCGGCATATCCTAGAACCAAAAATTCGAAGACATGTGACATTCTCCATTCAGCACTGGGCCCGCGTGGTGGATTACGGCCCATTCCCTCTCCTAGAGAGAGGAGGCCTAAGTCCCAGCAGTGAGAACATTAAAAAGGCTGATTATGCTATGCTATGTAAGCATATGTGTTACTAAGATCATCACCATCGTCATTTCAAGTGAAGGACGTCCGTTGTTGAATATGGGCCCCTAAGTGTCGCCACAACGAACGGTCTTGTGCGTCTCGCATCCATCGCATTCCCGCGACTTTCACTGGGTCATCGTTCCGCCTTGTTGGAGGCCCTTCCTTGCCTTCCTTGTGGGAGAAACTTTCCGCCCGAACGGCCATCTGTTCTGCGAGTAACGTGCCTTGCCCACTGCCACTTAAGTTTGGCGATTTATTGGGCTATGTCGGCGACTTTGGTGCTCTTGTGGATACCTTCGTTCCTGATGCGATCACGGAAGGAAACTTCGAGCATAGCCCTTTCCATTGCCCCTTGGGTGACTGCCTTTCAATAAGGCGGAATAATATTATAAAGCGGAAAAATTTGTTCGTTTGGTTAAACGCACTAATCTCAAGAACTATTCGTTAGAGTTGAAAAATTCTTTGAGTGTTATAGACCACCAATACGAAAGGAGCAGTAACAAAAGACGGGTGAAACCGCGAGGCACAGCTAGTAGTTGCTATAAGTCATAATAGCGGTCAAGCAATATGCGATTTCCCGCAATGTGTGCTCAATTATTAGATATCTAGTTAAAAAAATACCAACCTTCTTTTTTTTATTTAACGATTTATGTACACATACAAAATAAAAGATTAGAAGAAGGAAACAGAAAAATAGGTACAGAGGTGATGTTTACTTGTAAAGAAATCTCTTCCAGCACACCTACGAAAGGAGAGTTGGAAGAAAATAGATATGTAGACGCCTACATTTATTACTCGGTTTCAAAATTCAATGATGTAAAAGAAAATTTCAAAAGGGCAGAAGTTCTATAGTGTGGATATAGGGCATCTCTCCAACAACCCCAAGATGAAATATGAGGAGTATGGCTTTCAGCGACCACGATGTGCATTTGATCTTAAAAACGCGCAGTAGTTTGTCACCTGGCTATATCTGGGAATCGAACCAAAGATGTCAAGCTTGAAAGAATGAAATATGAATGTTAATAACCGCTGCGCTGTTTCTAAATTTTCCTTATTAAAAAAAAATAAGTTTATGATCCTCAAGCCGTACGCACGTTGCGTTACATGATCCGCAACAATTTGATTCGCACGTGTACTGTGTACCACTAACGAACATCGAACACTCTGTTCGACAAACATGTTTGCGGCGATCCTATTAGTATGTTCTCTATGGACGGTGTTCTTCATGAACCAATACTAACACTAAAAAACTTTTCACTTCTTCACAATCAACCACTTCCCACGACGCCGGAGAGTTCACGACTGTTGTACGCGAACTCGATTCGAACTATGTTCGTGTTCGATATGTTCGTGTTTGCTAATTTCGTGTTCGCTATGTTCGTGTTCGTATGTGCGTATGGCCAAGGCTATAGATAGTAGAGGTCAGTTGTGATCAAAAACAGCGCATCCAAACTTTAAAAAAAACACGATAGTGAGGTTATTATTTTGACAAAGCGATGTCACAGTATAAATAAATATGGAGATGTCATTCTTATCGAGACGGTGTCCCATATTTTCGTCACTGACAGTTGAATGTTATTTTGGGCGTATCTGTTTATTTACTACTGTTTATCTTTTAACTTGGTTAAGAATCGTTTTTTTTTTCTAGACTAAAGCTTCCATGGATAGAGTCATTTTACACTTCATTGAGTCACTTAGATTTTTTGTCTATGGTAAATGGGGCAGGAATTTCATACACTAAGAGACAAAATGTCCCCCAACATGACCAGTCACGAAATTGCATCGTAAAATATTGGGGTGTAAGTGGCGGTACACTGGACAACGATGCAGCATCACGTAGGTTGAGCGTTGCGCGTCATGTTGTAGTACATTTTGTCCCCTAATGTATATGTAAAGCCCGAGACGCGCCAACGTTGCCCAGTGTCACGCAACTTGCCCCCGAACATTTTACAATGCTTTCACTTGACACAGGACATGTTTATAGACAATTTAACAGTGCCGCGCATCATGTTGGAGGACATTTTGTCCCTAATGTATCTGAGGCTTTACCTAATTTTATTGGAGATAGTCAAATCAAAGCGACCTGTAGACATTTTCTGTCGACCATATGCTTGGAAAATAACAAGAACGAGGAAGTAACTGCAACTGTAAAGACAACGCTTGCCAAATAGATCGGGGATCGCAGTTTGTCTTTATATTATCGGATAGGGTGATACTGCTTTACTATAATCATCATACCTTAGTGTCCTTAGTAACCCAAAGCATTAGATTGAAAAAAACTAGTGAAGAATGGCCCTTCCAAAAATCTTTAGGGCATGTGATCTTTGACGGTCGCCCACGCTGCTTCTACTGAGAATACCCCTTGCCAATTTTCCGGATATTGATGGCAGGTAATGGCAGACAGAGCAGGGGGTCACGTATGGGAAAAATCCCAAATTATGACACAATATTAACACGAGGTCTTCTTCCACAGTCTTGGCGGCAGAACATCGGGTGTCTGCCAAACATCCACCCTCGAGCACTGCTCAACGTAAACGGAGCAACGTAACACAATCGAGTGACGTCGAGTGACGTATGGCAGATAGGACTTACGCTTATGACCCGGTTGGCCAGACCGGTGCGGCAGTCAACCAACAAGCGTACAGAATGGAGGCAGGACAACTGTGGCGGCAATATGTCATCGCTGGAATCGGTACGTATTAAAAAAAATATTTAAATATTGCAGTGGTGGTATGTTAAAAAAAATAAAGTGATATTTTTATTAAAAAAAAGAAGTGTCAAAAAAATACGCGCGAAAATATTTGAACTTTGAACCTCTTTTGTTGTTTGTCTATGAAGTTGTAAGTGCATTTTTATTGTGAAAAATTATATTCGAATGATGTGAGTTAAAATGCGATTGAATTAAATAAAATCACAGTGAACATGTTTGCAGCAAAGTTGAAGTGTCAAGCGTGATTACTAAATTATACCTAACTACTTAAAACAGTATGAAGATTAAAATTGAAACAATTGTTTTGTGCGACATTACGAGCGGGACGAATAGTGAAATAATCGCAATTTAATGATATAATATCTCCACAAGATTTCTTGATTTAACTGACCAAATAATGAAGCGCGCAAACTTATTTTTTCGGTGACATTGTGATGTTATGAATAATCGAGCATGTTTTAAATACCGACATTTTATCGCAGTAACAAATTATCACGATTGTTTAAGTTTAAAAGCGATGAAATTTAATTCGACCAATTTTAATATGCAATACTGCAAATTATTATTGTATCAAAATGTGATGCCTATCAAAATATGTCGTATAACAATTTCATTTGGTTTACGGTGATATACAATAGGAAAATAAGCGATAAAGTAAAGAAAAATTCTTGACGAACATTGTCTTATAGAATATGTATGAAATGTGTGCGTGGGTCAACGAATAACAATGGAAGTCAGTGTGTTTCTAGAGGAAATACAATTGTCTGGAAACCGGATCGGTTCGATTATTTTCCCGCGTTTTTTTTTTCTTGATTCCAAGTTGCAGTGTCATAATTTTGGCATCGTCTTCAAATGGGTTGAATCGCGGTTAAACGGACGATTTTTCTGTATTCTAGGTTCGTGTAGTGTTTCTTTACGAGATAGTAATTTCATTTATTAAGGATGTCATATGGTTTGAATGATCTGCAGTCATAAATAATTATCTTTCTTGTCGTGACGATAATAGTGTAAGAAGGCTTCAAAGAGTGTTATTGAAAAAAAACCATAACATGCTCTATGCTTACTTAAAACAAGTGCATTATTTTAAATGAAGACATGCAATAGGTGGTAATGCTTAACACAGATAATGAACACATTTTGTTAATGCTCAGTGCACAATAGGTGCAAAATAGGTATCTACGTCCAGTAAATTCTAGTACACCACATTTTTCTGTGAGAACTGGTCATTGTAAAACTAGTTTCTAATGCTGAAACTCTTGACTTATTGGAGTTTACAGTTCAGTAAGATCTACTACTGTCCACGGATACGTAGCTTCATTGACGCGTATTCATTATTATACGCTTGGTGTACGCCTGTACGATGTTGCCGCTTCCTCGACAGAGTTTCATAGTTTTATACATATAGGTATGTAAGCTTCATGCAGGCGTACTCCAAGCGTATAATGACGATTACGCGTCTATGAAGCTACGCGTCCGTGGACAGTAGAACCTGGTTACACTCCAAAACTAAAAACTATAATAGATTAATTATGAAAAATGTACAAAATCGGTTTTTAATAGAAACGTTTTCACAAAGACTCGAAATGTATAACAATTTTTTATAATAAATGTCTTCTTCCATCGATTCTATGCGTTAGACAAAACAGAAAACCTCCTTTCCTGCTTTTTTCAACGCATCTCTGTACCTACACATTCGTAGTCATTCAATTGGCGTTTTTAAATTAATATTACTGAAATATACGATGTAATTACAATAGGTGGCACTCATATTGTTTATGGGGGTTACTCATTGCTGAGTTAAGCTCGCCTTTGTACATGAGCTGTCTTTATGTCAATATATTATGTTATGTTTTTGTGTACAATAACTTCTAGCAACTTGATTATGTCAGTAACATTTCTGATTCAGAAGGAATGGATTTGGAACTTGACGCTGCATGGCGCTGCAAGTCTGAATGCTACATTTGATATTATTAAAATAAAGTTCCCCACCGCGGTTTACTGCCTATTCTCGACAAACTCAAAAACTACTGAACGAATTTTCATGCGGTTTTCACCAATAAACGGAATGATTAATGATGAAGATTTAAGTGTATAGGTATTACATGCATATTACAGCAGAGAAAACGGAAAATTGCAAACATTTCTAACAGCCATGCAAACTGGGGGGTGGCTAATTTTTGATATGATACATGGTGGACATCCCACCTATACGCACAAAACGTTTTGGGAACTCATTCATTGTGCGTACAGCTAAGGAGTGGAATTCCTTGCTGGAATCTGTGTCTCCTGATGGCTACAACCCGGGAATCTTTAAGTGAATAGGTTACTTCTAGGTAAGCGCGCTCCATCGTCGACCGCATCGTCGCTTTCCATCAGGTGAGATAGCGGTCAAGCGCGAACTATATAGTAAAAGGAGGAACTGACTGTCTGACTATCCGAAACTACTGGAGCGTGAAATTTTGCACAGGGTTTACTTTTTTGACGTAGACGAGCACTATGAGAGGACTTTCCAAAAGTCACCCCCTATAGGGATAAAACAGAATTTCAAAGTTTTTATGGAGAAACCTAATCTTACGCGGGCGAAGCTGCCGGCAGAAGTTAGTAGTAAATAATCAAAAAACCCTACAGACCGAACTATTACTTTTCAAGAATATTTTTAGAACTTGATATGATATAATATGTAACTGATAACCCCATTTTGTTGATAGGGGAATTCTTTTGCACAGTGTAAATATTACATTGATGAATTTGCGATATTACAGGTTTATGATGCACTAATAAAATTTATTTATTATGACGAATAATTTCTCGACGAACGACGTTTCCGAAGTTGGATGTTGTTTAAAAATTATGCGTAAATTAAATTTGAGTAATTTTATTTCAATTATTGCTTGCTATCTGAAGGCCTTTTTATGATAAAGTAATTTAATTCATTGTTATCGCAACAATAACAGGATTTTTTTCTAAGCTTCCTCAAATATTGCACTAACTTGACAATTTTTTTTTCCAACTTTAGATTTTGGGTCAACGGGTGTACCCTATGAATTTTGATTCCCTTGAGAGTGTCGAAAAATACGTTTTTTGCTACATAAACGGCCTCCCCTCCATATACGTCTATAGTTATCACTGTATAAATAAAAAAAGATTTCACAAAGAGGTGGTGATTCTCACATTGAGAACCTCCACCTTTTTGTGAATCGGTTAAAAAGAACGTGCGCACAGTTGATTGCGCGGGATTAAAGAAAAGCACTTCCCTCGCTAATCTAGATTAAGTATTTAAGATTGAAACAATACATTATTCAGTATAATGTATTTAGATACTTATATCATCGAATATCAGTTGGTTACACGTTTTTTTAACCGATTTCAAAAAGGAGGAGATCCTATGTTCGGTTGAATGTATTCTTTTCTTTATCTATGTTCACCGATTTCTCGCTCAATTATAGACCGATTTAGATTTTTTTTTATTTGATTGAAAGGTTATGCTTCCAAGTTGGTCCCATAAAAATATTGTTATGATCTGATCATGAACTTCGAAGATATGGAACAGAACTCCTCATAGGATCACAGCAGAGCTGTCGTAAGAAGTTAAATTGCTTTGTTTATACGTGTAGTCGATGACAGACTGAAAGAAGAGGGGGAATATATCGAACTGATCTGATGATGAAACCTGAAGTTAGGCACCGAAACTCTGTAATAAATTAATGTAATCTAACCGTGTTTGGGATTATTAGAATTCTCATGAGATGCACTCTGGCTATAAGGTATTTAAGTTTGGCTGAGGGGTATTTTTTAGTGGTGGTATCATAACTAAAAAGTGTAAAATAAAAAACTTTTTACAAAAAAAATATAACCGAAAAAAAACTGGGCAAGTGCGAGTCGGACTCGCGCACTGAGGGTTCCGTACAAACTTAAAAGGTAAATTGCGGTTTACGGTTTATGACGTATTAAAAAATACTACTTACTAGATCTCGTTCAAACCAATTTTCGGTGGAAGTTTATAAGGTAACGTACATCATATTTTTTTTTAGTTTTATCATTCTCTTATTTTAGAAGTTACGGGACACACACACACATTTTACCACTTTGGAAGTGTCTCTCACGCAAACCCAATATCATTTTTGAAGACCTATCTATAGATACCCCACACGTATGGGTTAATGAAAAAAAAATTTTGTGTTTCAGTTCTAAATATGGGGAGCCCCCATAGTTTATTTTTCTATTTTTTTGTGAAAATCTTAATGCGGTTCATAGAATACATCTACTTACCAAGTTTCAACAGTATAGCTCTTATAGTTTCGGAAAAAAGTGGCTGTGACATACGGACGGACAGACAGACAACGAATCTAGAAGGGTTCCGTTTTTTGCCATTTGGCTACGGAATCCTAAAAGAACACTGAAAAGTGCAAAACGGTCGGTGTGTCAGTCGGTATTTCTATGATAGTTTTGTCTCTTCGTTATTTAACACCGACTTCCGAAATTAAAGTTATTTTTCACTTTTCAGTGTTTTTTTTTTACTTTGAAGTCGGCTGTATTTTTTTTCTAAAAAGATTTTTCTCAGCTGGAAAATCAACAAACAACTTTTCTCGCTCTGGGTGGAGCAAGAGGGCGTGTCAGACTTTTACTGACTAAATCCACCAGTGATCCTTCAGTTGCCCTTTGCTTACCAAGGTTACAGTAACTCTTACAAACATTCCCCCAACCCCAGCAGGCATCGGTCCAACTTGACCCATTCACTTTCACTGACATCTTTTTAAGCCACACGTGGAACACAACGCGCCTTCGGACGACTCGGGTTTAGTCCTTGGAGATAGTCAGTAGCTTCCATCTTCATCATTATTTCAGCCGAATGACGTCCACTGTTGGACATAGACCTCGCAAGTGTCGCCACAATGGATGGTCCTATGCGTCTCGCATCCATCGAATCTAATCATCTTCCAACGCTGCGTCTTCCGGTACGCGGTCGCCATATCAGAACCTTTCGGTCCCAACGGCCATCTGTTCTTCGAGCTATGTACCCTGCCCACTGGTTCTGTTTGGCGATTCTTCGGGCTATGTCGATAACTTTGGTTATCCTGTGGATATCTTCATTCCTGATTCGATCACGCATGAAAACTTTTTTTGATTGATATAAACCAGTGCTTGACTGCGATCCCAAAAGGTAAGCAGTGATGCAATCGTTGGTGGTGAGGCGCACTAGTTCATTAAGAGCCTACCCATGAAGACACCTAAATTATAATCGGAAGGGTAGACCGCAGCCGCTAATTTGTCCAATCCTTCGATATAAGCGGTATAAACGACGAAGCGAAACGCTTAGTCCGGACCGTAGAAGATTCAACAACGTAAGGGTGGATACTCGTCGTACGTCCTGTTATCCGATGATAGAACGGAGATGGCGGAATTAACCGCTATCACCGCCGCGTCGGATCGTCTTGCACTTCCCGCGCACACTCTCCAAAATGCATCCTGTAGAATACTGAAAAGCTGGCTACTCTATAGCTGTGCTCCAGGCTTTGTAGATTAGTCGTAACCAAATCTGCACCAATTAGCCTCTTCGCACGCCTTTCCACTGAGTCTAAAGCTGCTAGATGGCATATTGCGGCACCAGCCTATGTGGCTGCAGTACTCCACATACGATCGGACCTGTGCTTCGTATAACATTAGAAGCTGTCCCGGTGTGAAGTAAACTTCGAGCATAGCTCTTCCCATTGCAATAGCCTGCCATAACGGATTGATAAGTTTGATGAATAAAGTAGTATTCAGTGTAAATATTATTGTTATTAATGTTCAATTGTGCTATCACGTTGTTTTGATATCGTCGCGATTAACTAAACGTGTTGGCTGAAGCACCACACGTCATTGGTAGCTGTCCTAAGTGCTTACGTAGGAATTACTTGTAAAGCATCCTTGTTAGCTGCAGGGTCGTTGGAGAGTCACCGAGGCCTTGGAAAGTTTTTTTTTATTTTTTTTTTATTAATGATAGGCTCGTGTTTGACCACCATCTCACCTGAAGTAAAGGAAAACTGAAGGAACACATGTGGGTTTTAATAAGCAAAAGTCTCACACTCCCTTCTCGCTCTACCCAGAGCGGAAGGAGTTATTTGAAGATTCCTCCCACCTTCAATCATCATCATATGCTATATAGCCTTTTCATAAGGGCTATATTTCACCGAGACACCATGGCGGCGCGACCAGTCGAAGCTACCAACAATATGTACACAGCTCTGCAGAGAGTTACTCACGTGGTGCACAGGGTGTCCGTGTGCAAGTCCATTTTGATACTGTCTCAGTATGGTGTAGCGACTCTGGTGTCTGCATGATGTCTAGTTTGGTAGCTTATGGACACCATAGCGGCGCAACCGATCACGCTGCTATTGTGTTCCGGTGAAATATAGCCCTAAGTCTGTCGGGGTTTTAGCCTATGTGGATGCAGAAAGCTACTATTCTAGGCATGTTAATTATTTTGTACTTCGATCATTCATGTCTCCCATCTCTATCATTCTGTCCACGAATCGCTCTCTGAACTAGTTCGCGCAATTATTCCTCTCTAGAATATGCCACTTTATTCTAAGGAGGACGCTCTTTAGAGCAACTGTTCTGAGCATGTTAATATACAGGAAAACACCGAATGAAAGTGAAATAGGTGCTTAATGAAATGAGTTTAAGGTTTCGATTAGTTTAACACTAAAAAAAAAAATGTGCAGGTTGGTTTTTGATTATACGTAATTTTATTGAGGGTTAAATTACTTTTCCTTTGGGATTACAAAAACGGATAAAAATAGAGGTGCTCCCCACATTTAGTCGAGTTACGCGAACATAAATGTAATGAACATCTGTTTCTATTTTTTAAGTGGTTATAATAATATTCGCGGGGCAATATTAACTAGAAATAGACACAGAAGTTTGAAAGGAAAAGGGATAGGCCTATGAAGATTCCAAAGTAAAATGGCTTAAACTCCCTAAAATATTGGTAAACAATAAATTCGTTTTTCAATTTATTTTTTACTTTTAATGGGCCCGCGTTGGACCACTATCTCGCCAGATGGAAAGCTATGATGTGGTCGACGATGGAGCGCGCTTGCCTAGAAGTAATCTTTTCACTCTTGACTTAAAGATCTCCAGGTTGTAACTATCACAAAGTCATTAAAATAGCAGCAGCTTTGGGCTCAATGGAAAGGCTTGCGAAGAGGCTAATTGGTGATCCAGATCTGGTTAAGTCCAATCTACAAAGCCTTGAGCACAGGTGTAGGGTAGCCAGCCTTTCAGTGTTTTACAGGATGCATTTTGGAGAGTGTTCGCGGGAATTGCATGACTTGATTCTACCATCTCATTTGTACCATCGGACAACCCAACGAACGATGAGTATAGTTATAGATATTTTTCGTCTCGGCGGTATAAAACCGCGAACAACTTGCCTGCTGCGGTCTTCCCGTCCGATTATAATTTAGGCATCTTCAAGGCTATAATGAATAGGCTCTTAATAAACTAGTGCGCCTAACCTAAGTCAAGCACTAATTTATAAAAATTAAAAAAAAAAAATGTAAAAATTGTATCTAAACGTGCACTCTACGATTAAATTGTTGCTTTTGCGCACGAGTCACACACATTTCCAAAAGGTCATCAAATTTACTACTTTTGTGCCCTACCCCGGCAAACAAGCATGGACGTAAAACGGCACTGATGAAGTAAAATTCCTTATTTATATCGTTATATAATTTTGACCTCCAGTTAAGTCTTGATAAGACAGGGCGACAAGATTATCGTGGTCCACGGATAGTGTGCAATAAAAAAGGTTATCCGGATTGTAAACACTGTAAAATGGTCATGATTCATATTAATATATATATAGAAAAAGAACTCCGTGTATTAAATGATAATTTTAAAAATATATATGGCCGCCATTTATTTGAAAAAAAAAGTTAGTAATAAGGTTTTATATATTATTACTAGCGATCAGCCCTTCTTCACACGGGTGTTACAAATCTTTGAAATTCACGGCTTTTATTTACGAGGACGTACTTTATTTACTTACTGTAGTAATAAATCTACAGTAAGTAAATAGCGTGAGTGAAATCAAAAATGAAATAAAAAAATGTTTATTTATCTCCACAAAAATACATAAATAAATAAATTAGTGATTTGTGGGAGTTTTGGGAGTCTAAACTAGGCCTAAGCTGACTTACGAGTTGTAGGTAGCGGGTCCAAACCTAGCCAGGCGCATTACTTTTTATAATTTATTTCATCACCACTGCTCTCAAAACGGTGAAGGAAAACATCGTGAGGAAACCGGCTTGTCCTAGAACCAAAACTTCGAAGACATGTGACGTACACGAAACCGCACTAGGCCCGCGTGGTGGATTACGGTCCATTCCCTCTCCTAGAGAGGAGGCCTGAGTCCCAGCAGTGGGAACATTAAAAAGGCTGAAAATGCTAAACAAAATGTACCTATGCAAGGATAAGTTATCGCCCTTGACACTAGTTCTAATCCCAGAAATATTAAACTTACGATAAAATATTTGGAGCTTACTTTATTATATTCTCTTTTGCTATGTATATTATATTATGTACTAATAAAATTATTTATCTGGCTAAGTAAGCTCATAATAACATCCGTAGCGTACAAGACGTAAATATCACGGTTATAAAAATCTTTTATCAGTTTATTTTGCATATCGTTAGCCGATTATTATATGAATTTACTTGAGAAGTGTATACAGATGTCTAATTATTATTATATTACTAGCTGAGACAAAAGTGTTCCTACCATATAAATTATCAAAGGATAAAATGGGGGATGGGAGTAGGAAGATAAAAAATGTCCGACGACCTATTCTTGCAAAAATCTTTGGAAAATGTGTTTATTTTTTTTATTTTTTTTTCACGGGCTACCCTGGCACTTTTATCTTTGCCCCAGATATCTATTTATTAATTAATTTTTATACACACAAACACTTTAAAATAACCGGCCAAGTGCGAGTCGGACTCGCGCACGAAGGGTTCCGTGTCGTCCGTAGCAAATAACGGCAAAAAAAAACAAGTTTGTTGTATAGGAGCCCCCTTAAATATTTATTTTATTCTGTTATTTAGTAGTTTTTGTTATAGTGGCAACAGAAATACATCATCTATGAAAATTCCAACTGTCTACCTGTCACAGTTCATGAGATACAGCCTGGTGACAGACGGACGGACAGCGGAGTCTTAGTAATAGGGACCCTATTACTAAGACTCCGCTGTCCGTCCGTCTGTCCGTTTTACACTTTGGGTACGGAACCCTAAAAACAAAAACAAATACAGATATACTTCATTTATTTTTGAAGCAATTAAATACTCTTATCATCATCATTATATATATCTATCTACACCTAAATCTTAATTAAATGACAAATGTTTATTTTGCCAACGTGGCAATGTCAATAACTGCTTATTACTTTTTAATTAATTCGAAAGATAGTGAAAACCGGTGGTTTATCCATCACAATTAAATAATTAATTAATTATTTATATCATTGGTTAATTATGCCAAAATAATGTAAAACTAAAAACATTAAAGCTGGACACGTGTAACACGCCAGATTTGTACGTAGAACGACGTCGCGTGGCGTGGATCAAGTGTAGCTCTACAAGTCTAGTTTCCATATAAAATGTATGGAGACCGACGCGCCCAGATCGGCGTGTGTGGCACGCGTGTGCGCAGTGTAGTTCTAGCATAAATTTTGTTTGCCCTACTGGTGGCTTACCATGACATGTTAAAATGTCATTCTCTCTTTAAAAGAGAAGGACCTGTACCATGACGTTTAAAGTGAGATTGCTTCATTCTTATTTCCAGTGTGGGTACGAGATGGCGCTAGACAACCTGTATAGCTCTGTCTCTTACCCACACAGAAATAAGAATGAAACAATCTTACTTTGAACGTCATGGTAACCTCAAAGGATGGAGCTATACACCCTATTATAAACCGTTTCTTTAACAGTTCAGTTTCGGTCTTCAAATGGATCGCGTTAAGAGCTCATTATAGATACACTTTGCAAAAGAAAAACGATATATTGCTGCCCTTTTTTCCATCATCATCTTCTTACCCTTATCCCATCTTATTTGGGGTCGGCGCAACACGTTTTTTTCTTCCATTCTATCCTGTCAACCGTCATGCTATCACTAACTTCCTTTTCTTTCATACATTGTTCACACAATCCATCCATCTTTTCTTTGGCATCCCTCTCCCCTCCACCCATCCACAAGTATACTCATAACTCTTTTAGTAACATACTTTTCATCTCTCCTCTTTACATGACAATACCAAGAAAAACGATTCCCCTTCAACTTTTCAGTCACTGGCGCCACTTTCAAACTTCCTCTAATGTACTCATTTCTCACTTTATCCATTTTCGTCACACCACTCATCCATCTCAACATTCTCATCTCTGCTACATGCAATCTTTTTTCATCAGTCTTTTTCACAGCTCAACATACTGATCCATACAGTATGAAAGGTCTTATCACGGACTTGTAGATTTGCTGTCCTTTTTTCCAAAAATTTAAATAGAATGTGTTACGGCTCATTTCGCCTCACTATTTTCATTCCTCATTTCGCATCACTATTACGTTTATTCGCGTCAAATGCAATGACTTTCTACTTTGTATACTGTACCTATGCGCCAACGCGCCCTTTTTTTCTTATTAGAAATTTAAGAGCATATTCCACTACTCGATATTCAGACAGCCTTAGTCGATGTCGCGTAGTGTAATAAGGGTTAGACCAGGCCAGGGGGGTCCAGTCTTACTCGGAACAAAAAATAAGACAGTCTGGATATCGCGTACTGTAATAGGCCCTTTAAAAAACACAATTGTAAAAACTACGAATCCTGGGCTTTTATTAGCCCCATTATATCTTAATATACAGAATGTGTGATTTGTAAAAATATCTTAGTTATGTGTATTTAAAAATGAACGTATTTTGAAATACTTAAACTTTAATCTGACATTGATTAAATTAAGTTTTTATTTTTGTGCCTTTGAAGTTACTGAATTGAACTTCTTATTTCTTATTGATCCCTCCTTTCTTATTGTAGGCATAAAGCCATCTTTCTTATCCAAAAAGATGACACAACAAGATGGTGCATTACAAAACATAAACTCTAAAGACATTAATTTTATTATGTTTTGATTTAAACTGACCCTACGTCTCGATTGTGTGTTAATACTATCTGAAGTTAAAGTTATCTGCAGATACTAGTTTCAAAGTAAACAACATGCACAGAATATATTTTTTATAGATTTTTCCTCCTCA
Source organism: Mythimna pallens (assembly GCA_961205895.1). Classification (NCBI taxonomy): domain Eukaryota; kingdom Metazoa; phylum Arthropoda; class Insecta; order Lepidoptera; family Noctuidae; genus Mythimna; species Mythimna pallens. The sequence continues at coordinate 18,533,842 of OY540845.1, forward strand.
CTTTTATCAAAAAAAAAACCTTGCATCATGGTCTCCCGAGTTTAACCGCCAATCAAGATTTTTTAGGAAGAATATACTTGCGTTTTTGTACAATCAAAAAATTAAAGTATTTTTTATACAATCGTTCTAAAAAAATAAAACTTATTATTCATATTTAACTACTGATACAGATTGATAAACCTAGTGATACAGACAATATAGAGAGGGATCGCAAGAAAGCCTAGTTGCTAAAATTGACAACCCAAGATAGAGCCACTTGGTGCAAGAAAGTGAGTAGACCCGACCCCAAATAAAGGGACCAGGGAAGGAAGAAGAACATTCATATAACTACTGATCTAATAGAATTAGATCGAGTTGCTATTAACATATTTTAATTATAAAAAAGTTTTTTAATTATGGAAGAGAAAAACCATTCCTGCAAAAAAGTAAATTGTCGCTTACGATGTTTTTCGTAAAAAGGGTCTAAATATAAAAATGAATCGCTACTTCCCTTGGCTACGCCATAACTTCATAACTACCGATTTTATTCGTCTTTTTTTTCAAGTTTTATAATACTTTGTTGGTTTTATTTTTTTGTAGTTCTGCAATTATTTAACTTTCGCGCGTTTGGCAGTGCCTGTTGGGTCAGCTAGTATTTTATAGTATAGAATTCTGATTAAGAGTACTTATAGAAAAATCTACTGTCATTTTCTAAAACTTAACAAGGAATGAAAATCTTATTTATATCTTTTAGATATAAAAGGAGAAACTGACCAACTGACATATCAACGCACAGCCGAAACTATAGGGTCTAAGAACGTTAATTTTTGCACAAGGCTAACTTTTATAATATACACGAGAACCAAGAGAGGATTTTCCCAAATTTGGGGTAAATTTGGGAACTAAGGGAATAAAATGGGGGTCCAAAGTTTGTATGGAGAAACCTACTTTCACGCAGGCGAAACTGCTAGCAGAAGCTAGTTTTTAATAGAAACACAATGCAAGTTATATTGTAAAAGGTAAAACCAACTATATAATGCCTAAAAAAAGATTTTTTAGTGCAAAAAAAGAATAACTGCTCTTATAAAAAAATATAAGAATGAAAAATAATGTTTACAGAAACAATATGTACGCAAGTTATAGTCGAATAGGGAAATTAGTCATTAAAATGATTGTCAGTTAAACTAAACTACCTCGTGGAGTTTAAATATTACAGTAAGTACCTAATGTTCATGACTAACCATTGTGTGACACGTCTATAATATAGCTTTGAAAATACGAAAAATAATCTTAGAGATTAATATTTTCTATCGAGTTTTTGCATTTTTTAAGCATTAATACGCAACTAGGTATATAGTCACGCTAGTTTGGCATATTCTAAACTTAATTTCAGAGTCAAATTCCTTTATCACGTAAAGGTTGTTTGGAAACTATTATGAAAAGATTATGCACCCAGAGCAAAATCAAAAAGATACACCACATTTTTATGCCCGAAAATTACTATCCTATTGAGTTATTAATTTTTTACTACTACTTACGACCAGATCTTAAAATAAAGAAGCGTTATGTGAGCATTAATACTCAGATACACTACGGGACAAAAGTCACCTAAAAAAAAATATATAACGCGAAACGTTGTCCAATATCATGTCCAGCGTCACGTAAATGCGTTGTAAAAGGTTGGGGGGCAATTTGAAAGACATTGGGGAAACATTGCAGCGTCACTTAGAGCGTTGCGCGTCATATTGGAGGACATTTTGTCCCCAAATATATCTGAAGCAACTCTGGCATTATGTTGAAATGTAATACACCTACATACGACCAGTTCTATAAAATAACGAAGCGTTGTGTGAGATTTAATACTCAGATACATAATGGGACAAAAATGGTACAAAAGTCACCTAACAAAAAAATAATAATAATGCGAAACGTTTTCCAAGAACATGTCCAGCGTCACGTAAATGCGTTGTAAAAGGTTGGGGGGCAACTTGCAAGACATTGGGAAACGTTGCAGCGTCACTTAGGTAGAGCGTTGCGCGTCATATTGGAGGACATTTTGTCCCCAAATGTATCTGAAGAAACTATGGCATTATGTTGCCATGTAATACACCTACATACAATGTACCTACGTGCTATATTAAATGCTAAATTACGTAAACCTATAAACATTCTACTATTATCTTAGCAATACCACCAAGATTCTCAAGATGCGATCGAAAGGGGCCGATATTCACACACGATAACAGATAAAATATTAGATAAATTACACGATCCATCCGTGAGTTTTTTCCTATATCGTATCGAGGCAAATCTTTGATAGATAACTTAATAATTACCTAGATATGGCCGTCGTAAGCAACCTTATCACCTGGAAAGCAATGATTGGTCATGTAACTTAACTATATGTAGGTACTGAAAATATGCTGTCAGAGTTTTTTTTTTGTTTTTTTTTTTTGAGATAGTGGTAGATAAGTATTTATCTGAAATGTATCTTTAAAATGTCATACTCGTGTATCACATTTCCAAAGTTATATAATAAAATAGGCCTATGTCCAGCAGTGGGCGTCTATCGGCGGAGTGATGACGATGATGATGATGATAATAAAGTAGCGGTCTCGAAAGCAGGCTTTTCGTCAGAATAAAAAATGAGAACACAGTTGCAGAGCCACCTACATACCTACATACATATATGGTACATTTATAATTTCAAACCAGGGTTATTGCGAATATCAGCACAGCATCAGCGGAACATCAGCATTATTTTCCGCATCAGCATCAGCATCTGCATCAGCATCCGCATTGATTGTTGCTGATGTTAGAGATGCTGATGTTCAAAGTTCGTGACGCGACATGACCGACGGAGGGCGGAGTTAATGGCACGTGCCGTTGCACGTTGTCGCTTCCGAGTTTTGGCCAATCAAAATACGTACATTTCAAAACAAATCGTCAATATTATTATCTGTGTTTTAGTCATAGTCAATATTGCAAGCCAAGTGTATGCAGAGCGCATTGTTTTGTTTTAGTAAATTTACTTACCATATTGTAGTTTTTTAGGGTTCGTATACACGTATTTGTTTGTGTCTCCGTCTATCAGTCTGTTTGTCACAGTCATTTTTCTCGTTGGCTATTGAACTTAATTTAATGGCGCAAAATCTGTAAGCGGTTTACTTACCTGCATTACTCAAAAACAGAAATGAAGAAAATATTTTACAGACAGAATCGTTAAAATATATCTTTTATTATAATATTTACCTAAAATCTATGAAATTCAGTTTAAAAAAAAAAACTTAAAATCAGCATCAGCATCCGCTGATGTGACAAAATCCTGCATCAGCAACAACCCTATTTCAAACCATTAAAATATACCTGCACACAAAATTAAATCCGATTCGGTCAAGCCGTTTAGGAGGAGTTTGGTGACAAACACATGTACAGAAGAATTATATTATTATAAAGATAAACGATTAGGTACAAACTTTTCCTGCGGGTTAGTAAGAGACATAATCATTAAGTAAATAATCTAGGAGTCGATGACTTTCTGAAGGTCAAATGATACTCTGATTTAAATATTAATTTATTGTAAACAACTGAATTATTTACGTCTGATTAACTTTTTTTATTATCAATCTCAATTCAATCAATCAATCAATCAATTTATTAATCAATTTATTATCATTTTTAATAATATAAAAGGAGAAACTGACTGACTAACATATCAACGCACAGCCTAAACTACTAAGACTATGAGCGTGAAATTTTGCACAAAACTTCCTTTTATGACGTAGGCGAGCACTAAGAGAGGATTTTTCAAAATTCATACCCTAAGGGGATGAAACGGGGGTCCAAAGTTTGTATGATGAAAACCTTTCACACGGGCAAAGCCGCTGGCTGAAGCTAGTTTTTAATAATGAGAGTTTAATGTCTAAATGACATATAAATTATATGATACAATGATTTTGGAATATATGAATGACTACCTTCTGTCATCGACTTAACCCGCGAGAAAATAGAAAATATAAAAATATGATATGAAAATAATATTTTCTATGTATTTCATATTTTCTACGACATACGACGAGATCAGATCAGGAAGATACTAACCACAGAAGTGTTTTGTTTGATTTAACGCGTTAATCTATGGAACATCATCATCATCAAAATGTAAAAAATCTTTTTGTACATATGGAATACCTAAATAGTATAGATAAAATGACGCTACGACCCACAGAAGTAGAGCAGTAGCCAAAGACGAAGGTTCTCTCACTGTACCCTCGAGCGCGAGAAGACGTAAGATGCTTTCCCACCTTAAAAAAAAATGAAACGACGAGAGCTAGCTAGTTTTTTTTTTAATGCCGAACCGTATATGCACAGTAAACATTTACGGGGTTATATACTTACATTCAACCAAAAATCATAGAAGTGTTCCATTGTTACGAATAAATACGAATATTTCCGCTATTTTCCACTGTCAAGGTCGTGGCAGTAATAGCGTGACATCTATGATTATAAATACCCAATTTGTATGCGTTCTACAGCTGTCTAATTGCACTATTGTCATCGTCAGCCTTTAGGCGATACTAAACTGCTTACTCAACTGTACCTACCTGAGTAGATTGCTTACGTGTGTCACTTGAAATAACTTTAATAATTTATAATAGATATTTTGTCTTTGCTCAGAAGCGGAACAGAGTAGGATTAAACAAAACAAATTGTTAATAATTCATAATAGATGCTTTGTCTTTGCTTTGTAGCGGAACTGTGTAAACAGAAAAGAAAAATAGTATTATAAAATATATACAGTATTAATGATTAATAGTTTCCTGTAAAATATTGTCTTGCATCGTTTTAGACTGTAATTCGATTCATTTGAAAAAAAATATATATAGGTAAGTACTTACTTTAATTTTTTTCATATTTTTCTCAATGATACAAAATACCGTCAAAAGCTGTCAATCAATACTAAAAAAAAATGCCACTAAAACGAAAATTTAGAAAAATATTCTGAAAAATAAAAATTCAACGCGGTCACTTTTCCATTTTCAAACATGTCAAAATGACATTATGATATGATGATGACATATAATTTTTTTTTCTACTCGTGATATTGCAGTGATAATATGATAATGTGATTTTACGCGTGGATTGAGTTATTTTAATTTAGTTCTAGGCTTTAGGCTAATTAAGACAAGGAATATTCCTAGTTTTAACCAAATTCTTCAAAAAGAAGGAGTTAACAAACCTATCAGTTCTTTTTTCGATTTCAGGGTTGGTTTTATAGTAAAAGTTTTCATATTCATGAGTACTTCCTACCCCTAAAGAAATCCGTAGGCGCGGGCTTGCGGACGGCGAGCAATGGGTTAGCTCGCCGTCGGACCGTCCGGTAACCGTCCGGATCGAGCCCAAGTCGCCGGTGCATAGTGTTCCACGCGCGCCTCAATGAGATGTCAGCAACTGTAGGGGCCCAGCAGGGTCGAAGCCTACTGGGGTCATGGGTGATGCGAAAGAGATCCCCGGGGCCCTGGAACAATGGCTAAAAAGGAACAGGAGTGGATTTTTAATTAGTAAAAGTCTGACATGCCCTCCCGGTCCGCCCAAGAGCGAGGGATGTCATTAAATAATTTTCCCACCCGAAAAAAAATCCCCTAAAGAAATGCCAATATAAGTAAATAATACAAAGTCACTCTGTATAACAAAGGAAATCGTAATAATCATTAGTATCAGTCATCATCAGTGTCACAATTACAATCAGTTTATAAACATTAAGACTTTGGCAGACTGACAAACATTGTTGACACTCGCAATGGGTTTATTAAAGTGTCAACAACACGTACTACAGAAGTTATTATTCCCATGCGGAAAATTGAGAACCATTTATAATAATAGCCATCAAATTAAACAGTTCTATATTATGTCTCGGCTCTGTGGCTAGGCTATAGGATCAGGGAAAAAAGAGTAAAGCGGGAACTACACTAGACCGACGTATACGTGGGCCACGCCTGATTTGTATGTGGCGTCGCGTGGCCTGGATCTAATGTAGCTCTACAAGTTTATATAGTCCATATAAAATGTATGAAGACCAACGCGCCCAGATCGGCTTACGTGGCCCACGTGTGCTCAATGTAATTCTGAAGAGGGATTGTGCAACTGAAGGAACACAGGTGGATTTTAGCCAGTAACTGACACTCTCTCTCGCTCCACCCAGAGCAGGAGAAGTCATTTGATTATTCCCTCCCCCCACTAAAAGTGCTTTTCATTAGGTCCATCTGTTTATGAACGAAACAAAATGATATCGTAAGTCAATTCAGGAATAAAGTCTGTTCTAAATATAAAACAGTTTAAATTTAGAAGACGGGATTTGAACTGTGAAGGTGTGTTCATATTAGATACTGATTATTCAACTTTGCCACATATGTAGTGTGTGATTGTGTTTGTTTATTTTAGTGACTCATTGGTCAATGGTCAGGTTACATTTTTTCTAAATCTTAGAACGAGTCGGTTTTTCAGTTTGGTTCTATATCAAGACGGATTGCATTAGGGACAAAAATAATATCGTGAATGAATAAGTAGTTCGCAACTTCACACAACTGTCGTTCAATGAACATTTTTTATTATGTTCGAATTTAAAGCACATTGACCACGGGAGCAATCTTCTCTTGGTATGCTGTAAGTTATATTAAGAATAACTCATACCTACTTACATTCAAATCATGCAGCTCAAAATCGGTCTATAGTCGGAGATTCCTCCGTGTTTCAAAAAGCACGCTAAGTCTTTGGTCCCGACTGTCCCTATCCATTTGAAAGATTTATTCAAATCGTGCAGCTCGAAGTCTTTACAGATAATATGAATCCAGGAAACACACAAGGGCCCATTTTCTAGTACAAGGTAGGACTGCGTCTACTTCTATTTATTTGTTTGACATTGTAATATAATCATTTGGTGACTATAATGTAACATTCTATATATGACTTGTAAGAAATCCTTACTAATAAATTACTATGACTATGACTATAATTAACTGTGCAAAAGCAACCCTCGTTCAAACTGTTATTTTATTTTATTTATTTATTTATTTTATTTTATCGCAATTATAAGTAAAAAGAAGAAGCAGATGAATCCAGTATTTAGATTACAAAAGACTTAGTGAGGCCATATCGGTAAAAGTCAACAAGAAGGCTACGAGTTGATGTATTGTTACGTGAGATGATACTGTAATAGACGGAAGTGAAGGAAAGATGTTTTCAATACGCCTAAGTGAAAACCCGCTCTTATCAGTTTTCTACACTAGTGCAGAAAAGTGTGCGAGCTCACCCCCGCCACATTTTATTGTATTTATCGTATCAGGCTAGGCGCTAAGCGACCCCCACGAGTCGCGTGTCATTGTGTGTCATGTCAACCCTCGTTTATTAATTTCTTTGTAAGTGTATTGAAAAACGTCGTTTGGTACACGTAGAAATTTGTCACTGCAGCACTCAGCTCCATAACACCCTCGCCTGCGGCTCTGGCCAATTTCGCTTCGGTCGCAATTAAAAACTTTCTTCACTTGCATCAAAATGTGCCTGCTATTCACTATAGGATTTATTCTTAGAAGACAACGTTACTGTTATAATTATATATTATATAAAATTGCATCCGTATTTCTGCTTGACAGCTGCTAGCCGTCCTTATCCAAGTCACTTAAAAAAAAATTTTTTTTTCCAATATTCATTAAGTTCAAAAATCTGTTCTAAATTTGAATATTTTTTAACAGTATCAGGTGTAGTCAGTGTTGACTAAACAGCCAGTATAAGTTAATTAATCACTATACATAATGTCTACAATAGTCTAAAAGTATTTAAATTGAAGACGTTAAATAGAATAGGTGCTGCGTGTGAGTTTAGAAAACAGACTCATTAGTTTATAAAATATTATATAGATTGAAAGTAAAATAATATAATCTATCCATAAATATAAAAGCGAAATATCACTCACTGATTAATCACTGAATCTCAGAAACTGTAACGCGTAGACGTGTGTAGACATCCGCTACGAACGGACTTTACGAAACTCTACTCCTAAGAGGGTATAACAGGGGTTGGAAGTTTGTATGGAGAAACCTACTATTACGCGGGTGAAACCGCTGGCAGAAGCTAGTATAAAATATATTATAGGCCACCCCCAAGTGTCGCCACAATGAACGGTCCTGTGCATTTCGCATTCATCGGAGTTCAACAGAGGACGTCTGGACCGGGCCCAGCAGGGTCGAAGCCTACTGGGGCCATGGGTTGTGCGAAAGAGAACCCCGGGGCCCTGGAACGAAGGCAAAGACGGAACAGGAGTGGGTTTAGTCAGTAAAAGTCTGACACTATCTCACGCCCCGCCCGAGAGCGGGGGATATCATTGGATAATTATCACACCGAAAAAAAAAAACAGTGGACGTCTTTCGGCTGAAATGATGATGATGAATACATATAATAGTATTGTACACATTCTAAATCCTTAGATATCAATTTTCTTTTTTTAAACCTTCAGTTAGAACCAAGGTATACAAGATCCTTGGTAAAAACTGAAAATATTGTTTCAAATGCTAGTACTGCAGCAAGAGTATTGTGGCAACCACTTACCATGACGTGTTAACATGTCAGTCGTTCGAGCGAGAAAGAGAGATGGAGTTAATAAACACCCTTTACAGCTCAATCCCTGTGACAGTTCAGTTTACGTCACCATACGGATTGCGTTAAGAGGGTCCTTTCCCACTCGCCTATCGCCAACGTCGAACATGGCTTAATAGCTTGTCGCTTCATCTAATGCAATCCAACGCGATGTTTGATGAAGAGGCAATGCAAAAGAAGAGAGAGAACGCCTGAAACCTCTGTTAGCATTCGGTAATTCTGTGATTTACTTGAATATTTCACAGAACTTGCTCCAGGAAATACGTGTTTTTTTTAAACCCTTAAAAGTTTTTGAAAAACGTTATCGTCATTTAAAATCTTGATTACATTTGCAAGGCTTCTATTGTTAAACTGTTACTTAAGTTCATGCAAAATAGCAGATCAGCAGAGGTCTTTAGTGGATTAGTTTTACACACATTTATAAATTAATTTCAATAGAAGCCTAGATAATATCCACAAGATACTGTGTTTCCAAAATATCTAATGAAAAATGTGTAATAATAACGTCATAATCGCTTATGAGCGGTTGTATGAAAAGCAGCAGTGAAAATGTATTTATGTCGAATTGGAGTTCGTGGTAGTGTATGTGATAGTATAGATAACAAATTCAGCAAGGATGATTACATCACTTATCATCCCAAATAGTTGTAGAGACAGTTTTCCAGATCTATATCTGATTTGTAAGAACAGAGAATATGACAGGCAATCTCGTATCTTGCAACGTCTTCAGATATCTTCCAACATCACATAGGTTTCGATAAAACTTCACTATCGTATTTGTGAGTGGCCTTCAAATTGTATGCGAGTTTAGATGTTTGTGAACGCGCCTACAATACAGAAATAAGGGCGAAATAATCTGCGAGCTTGCATGACGCATCGCAAATTGTGTTGTCACCCGAAGATGCTTTGCGGCACGAAATTGCATCGCAGCAATTCGAATCGCAGGGTACTACTATGCGGTGTCTTATCGTATTGTATCGCAGTTTTGTGTAGGAGCTCTTTCATATCGAAAGAACAGAGAATATGACAGGCAATCTCGTATCTAGCAACGTCTTCAGATATCTTCCAACATCAGATAGGTTTCAATAAAACTTCACTATCGTATTTGTGAGTGGCCTTCAAATTGTATGCGAGTTTAAATGTTTGTGAACGCGCCTACAATACAGAAATAAGGGCGAAATAATCTGCGAGCTTGCATGACGCATCGCAAATTGTGTTGTCACCCGAAGATGCTTTGCCGCACGAAATTGCATCGCAGCAATTCGAATCGCAGGGTACTGCTATGCGGTGTCTTATCGTATTGTATCGTAGTTTTGTGTAGGAGCCCTAAACTTGGCGGAGCGGGTGGCGTGAAGACTTTTACTAACTAAAAAGCAAAGAAGAAACTTCTTTGCCTTGCGTTCCAGGACCCCGGGTTTTCCGTTCAGAAACAAACCCATGGCCCCGGTAAAAGCCAAGTTGTGGTGAAACGTTTTTAAAAAAGAAAACTGTTATGCGACTTGTGCAAATTAGATTTCTGACTCGTGACGGTCTTTGTGTAGAACCTAGCCCTTTAAGCAATTGAAACTATGACGAAGGGTTGCAGGGTTGACTAGCTCATCGGCTCCTGTGGTACTGGCTGTCACGTGAGGATGTCCTCACCCTCACGCTTTCCGTCACCTCCTTCCCTCGCATTATTGCTTCGCAGAAGGAGGTAACTGCTTCCATTCCCTCTGGCCTGTTCCATGGCATTCACTCAGGCAGCCGCCGATCGCCCGCACGAGGACACGCACGGCGATGCTTCACCAAGCAGGATAGATTTTGACAACACATTAATTTCCTCGTTTTAACACCCTTAAATATTGGGTTTAGAAATCGCCGTAGTGCTGCGCCTATATCATAAAAAGAAGCCTTTTGCAAAAAAATTAAGTTTCTATTCTAAGTAAATTCAGCGGTTCATTCATATATCAGTCAGATCTTCTGTTATGTGTTTAGAGAAACAGACAGTTTAATTTTTCTACTCATAAAATAATCTTTGTCCAAATAAATTACTGTTTGATATTTAATATTTATTTTAATTAAGTAGTTACATTAAAATAAATAGTTTGTAAGTCACGAAGTGATTAACCACGGATTTGGAGAAATAATAGCAACAGCAGAACGAAAAAACAAAAGAAACGTCAAGCAAAATAATTAATAGGGAAACATGGAGTAAGTTGGGAAGCCTATACCCGGCGTGTATGGGGGCAATAACTGATTGAAATTATAATGTACAGTCAGGGATCAAAAGTGCAGTTGCACTCTACCAATGTTAAAGTGTCTAAAATTTCTTTGTTGTAGAAGTTCAATAGTCCACAACTAGTTTATTGAATACTTTAGATTCTATGCTACCAATTAAATCAGTCTTGGGTTCATGACTCTCTTCTACAAAGGAATTTTAGACATTTTAGCATTGGTAAGGTGGAACGGCACTTTATACCCCTGACTGTACCTAGTTTATTTAAAAAAAAAAAACATGTTTTTTAAGTTTGTTAAAAATAAAACCGGCTTGTTAAAAATAAAGTGCTATTCGGACTCGAACACGAAATGTTCTTTACTACAATATTAAAATTGAGCGAAAAAAAGACCTTTCTTTTATGGGAACCTACTTTAATTTTTAACTTTATTTTAATTTTATTAGGTTTTATTGTAGCAGCAACAGAAATACACGTTCTGCGAAAATTTTAACTCTTTACCCCTTACGGTTTTTGAGATACAGCCTGCTGACAGACGGACGCACAGCGAACGCTTAGTAATAGTGTCCCTTTGGCAACCATCGGATAGGGACCCTGAAAAAGGCTTTTTTTATTTATTTTATTAGTTATTTGTTACATCAAGAATCATTTATAACATCTGCCAAACTGCATAGCAGTTGGTCGGCAGTACATTCTCGTGAATTTCGCTTAACGCTAACTAAGACCACATCCGGTCACCCCCAAGTTTGTAGGTAGATACTCGTTAAACCATGAATGACCTTCTCTTCCGTCAAAAATTCTTTACAAACGGGTGCTAGATAGATAGGAATTTCTCGTGTAAAATCGTCAGTTAGTTCATTGAATAACAAAACAATCAATACACAAGTTCAGATAGCAAGCGGTTGTTGTTATTATTTTAATTATTACGACACTTGTTAGTGCTCATTGTCGGCTTATCTTTTAAAGCCAGTTTGATAATATTACAATAGTTTTTTATTATCTGTGCCATGTACATAGAGTACGATCGTGGTAAAAATAAACTGCACCGTTCAATATAGTTTACTGCATAATTATAATATACGCATAATCAGCCTTTTAATGTTCCCACTGCTGGGCCTCAGGCCTCCGCTCTCTAGGAGAAGGAATGGGTCGTAATCCACCACGCGGGCCCATTGAACCCGCGACCTACAACTCGTAAGTCGTGCTGTTACCACTCGGCCACCACTGCTCTCAATATAGTTTACCATTAATTTATTATAGAAAATTCGGATGCATTTTTTTTTTCGGTGAGTAATCATCTAATAAACTCTCCAGCTCTAAGAGGAGAAAGAAAGAATGAAAACATTTTATTATATTTTTCCGTGTAACGGTATCGGGATAAGGGGCCAAGCTACCGGCGGTCAGGGCTCCAGAGAAAGGAACCTCCTAACTATACGGGCCGTTTCCCGAAGTACCGCCCTCTGAATCAGGCCCTTGATCCAGTCCCCTCCTTTTCTTTATTCTTATTATTATATTCTTTACTAGCTTCTGCCAGCGGCTTCGCCCGCTTGAAAATAGGTTTCTCCATACAAACTTTGGACCCCTGTTTCATCCCTTTAGGGAGTGAAATTTGCAAAATCCTCTCTAAGTGCTTGCCTACGTCATAAAAGGAAAACTTATGCAAAATTTCACGCTTCTATTCTCAGTAGTTTAGGCTGTGCCTTGATATGTCAGTCAGTCAGTTTCTCCTTTTATATATATAGATTGTACACCGCATAAATAAACAAACATTATTAAAAATAAGTGTACAATGGGCTGTCTTATCGCACGGGGCAACAGCACATTAGAGACAGATAAATACTATAATATTACAGAAAATGCAAAACACAAAGAAACCAATAAATAACTAATTTCAAAAAAGAATAACGTACCTCTAATATAAAGTTTATTTGAACTTTTTATTCCAAGTCAGTCCGAAGATATCACAGAGTAAAGAAACTCGTTTAAAAACGCCAATTTCATAGGTAAGGACCTATTATATAAGTAGGAGTATGACAGAGGGCTTGGCTCCATAAGAACGATTGGTCTGTTTACTAAACAAATGTGGCCGTCAAGTTCTGGTCGTAAATAACTTAGAATCAACTCGTAAACTTTTACAGGTCGGTATGGTATAAGCAATGGGGCCATGGGTAGTGTGAAAACGAAACCCAGGGCCCTGGGACGAAGGCAACGAAAGAACAGGAGTGGGTTTTTAGTCAGTAAAAGTCTGACACTATCTCCCGCTCTGCCCAAGAGCGGGATTTGTCATTACATGATTTTGCCACATAAAAAAAAAAATTGTATAAGCAATAATGGGTATGGGATGCAACTCGACATACATTTTCACTGTTTTTCATACAACCGCTCTTACGCGATTATGACGTTATTACACATTTTTCATTAGATATTTTGAAAACACAGTATCATGTGGATATTATCTAGGCTTCTATTGAAATTAATTTATAAATTTGTGTAAAACTGATCCAGTAAAGACCTCTAAAAATATGCTATTTTGCATGAACTTAAGTAACAGTATAACAATAGAAGCCTTGCAAATTTAGTCAAGATTCTGAATGACGACAATTTTTTTCAAAAACTTAAGGGTTTTAAGAAAACACGTATTTCCTGGAACAGGTTTTGTAAAATATTTGAGTAAATCACGGAATTACCGAAAGCTAACAGAGTTTTCAAGCGTTATCTCTCTTTTTTCGCGTTGCCTTTTCGTTAAACATCGCGTGGATTGCGTTAGATGAAGTGACAAGCTTTTAAACCATGCTCGATGTTGACGCCGAGTGAAAAAGGACCCTCTTAAGAAGTTTACTTACTTACCATAGGCACTTAGAATATTCCTTCCATCATCATCATTATCATTACCATCTTTTCCCCAATATCAATCTCACCGAATGCAGCTTGACTTTACCTTACGTATTATTTGTTTGTATTTTTTTTTAATAAACGTTGCCCCACACTACGAATGATTCCTGTACTGAAGGTGCGTTCACAAAGATGCAAACTCACAAGACAGACAGACAGACAAAAAAAAACTCGGAAAACCCTATCTGTAGGCCATACAAAAATTTGTTCCGTGCGGGAATCGAACCCGCAACACGCAGCGCAGCAGCCAACTGCTCAACATACGAACACGATAAACTGAAAAACTACTAAATATGTAGTGAAATTTCAAGCAATATTAGTGATCTACTGCATTTCATATGGCTTTTTTTACCTGAGTAACCATCAAATGATTTCTCCCGTTCTGAGTGCAAAACTTAGTATTCTTTTACTTAACCTTTGCATTCTAGGGGAGCGGTAACTCTTTCGATCAATTCTGCTTCCCTGGCGCATATGCGGAAGGTAACACCAAAGACCACTCTCTCCACTACCCTAAGTTGACTGGTAGAGAATGCCTAAAGCATTAAGTCCGTCTTTGTACCTTGTCTTGCATGAAGATTAAATAAATAAAGACACGTGACTCCTGAAAACTTTCTATTACCTTAAAATGTACCACAGAAGCCACATGATGGCCACGTCAAAACCTCCACGTCGATATTTGCGTGACATGATTAATATTTAAGATGTTGTAAAGATACAACGACAGTCATTATAAGACTTTATCTCCGCAATAAATACTACATGGAGTAAGATAAATCTTTACTCAAATATACACAAGTGTTGCCAGAATCTTTAGGCCACTGTTTTGTTTGTAAATAGATAATATATATTTTAAGCTGATGTTTGATGAACGGTTTCCTTATTAGGGTAATAAACGTAAAAGGTATTTGGTAATATATTTGGGGAGCTCATAACTAATTAAAAACAATAGCAAGGGTTGAACTTCAAGGTTAAGCAATATTATTGCTGCGGGGTTGTTCGAAAGTGTTACCGTGATAGCTAGGCGTGATACGTAGGCGTGGGCGCACTGGGCCCTGGTACAGGCCATAGTCCGGAGCCTTAAAGAGATGACAGCAAATCGTAGGGGCTCAGCAGAATTTAAGCCTACTGGGGCCATGGGTTAAGTAAAAATGAACCCCCGGGGCCCTGGAACGCAAGACAAAGAAGAAATAAACGAATGGGTTTTAGCATAGTATTAATCAGTCTTTTAATGATCCCACGGCTGGGACTCAAACCTGCTCTCTAGGAAAAGGAATGGGCCGAAATCCGCCACGCGGGCCCATTGCGGGCTGATAGATGCCACATATCTTCGAATTTTTGGTTCTAAGACATGACCGGTTTCCTCACGATGTTTTCCTTCACAGTAATCTACCTTACAAATATAATCAATTATATCTAACGATATATTTTTTTCTTTTCCAGCGAACATCGCGATCGCATCGACGGGTTACTCCATGGGATGGACGTCCCCGGTCAACTTGAAGCTGCAGCAGAACGGCACGGACAACCCCGTCGGAGAACCAGTGACCACGGACCAGGAGGCCTGGATCGGTTCCCTGCTCACTGTCGGTGCTATCTTCGGTAATTATACTCTTTAGATGATTAATAGTTTTTGCTGTAGCAGCCAAGAGTTAGGCGAGAAGCTTTGGCGTATCTAGAGTTATTATTCAGGGGGAGCCTGGCTACTGAAATTTTTGTGTAAAGTTATAATAATATTCGAATCGGTAGCCCAACATCCTGGGGTCGGCAATAGACCATACTGGGTTAGACACGGTTTACTAGCCCCCCCCCCCCCCCCCCCCTCCCCACTATACATACCTATGGTGAGGAGATAACCCCGTGGATGACGAAAAATTTTACTGGCTAAAACACACCCATCGTAACTTCAGTTGCCCTTTGCGCTCCAGAGCCACAGCAACAACCCCGCAGGCATCGGCCCTAGTACCTGTGTTTGTATGTATGTATGTTTGTTACTCCTTCACGCTCAAACGACTGAACGTATTTAAATGAAATTTGTCACACAGGCGAAGTCGCTGGCAGGAGCTAGTGATAACTGATTATATAAATATTGTCTACTTCCAGGTCCATTCCTCGGCGGTTTCGCAGCATCAAAGATCGGTCGCAAATGGGGTCTCCTCAGCACTTCCATCCCGCTGTTCATCGGCTGGATCCTCATCGCCACCACGAAGAACGTCGGCATGATCTACGGAGGCAGGATCTTCTGGGGTCTGGCCGTCGGAATGCTGTTCACGATCTCACCTATGTACTGTGCTGAAATCGCTACGGTAAGGACTTGTGTTATGACTGGCCTTTTGGTCTAGTGGTTAGTGGCCCTGACTGCTATAAGAGGTCGTGGGTCCAATTCCCAGCCAAGGCAAATGTCTGTGTAATGAGCACGATCATTTGTTCTCTATGTATGGGTGTAATCTATATAAATAAAAGGAGAAACTGACTGACTGACATATCAACGCACAGCCAAAACTACTGGGCTTAAGAGTGTGAAATTTTGCACAACACTTCCTTTTATGACGTAGGCGAGCACTAAGAGACGATTTTCCAAAATTCAACCTCTAAAGGGATGAAACAAGGGTCCAAAGTTTGTATGGAAAAACCTACTTTTACGCGGGCAAAGCCGCTGGCAGAAGCTACTTTATCTATATTATGTATGTACTCTATTTGTAAATATAAAAGTTTGTTTATCAATTGTCTAGTACTCATAGCATAAAAGCTCTGCTTAGTTACGGAAGTGGGAATGCATGCTACCAAGTTATATGAACGATTTACCACTAGAAATTAGTAAGGCAATAAATATAAAAAAACTGCTCAAGAGTGATGAAGAGATACTTTCTAGATTACTGCGATCTAGAAAGTATCTTTTGAATGAGGACTATGTATGTATACCTACTGTTCGCCTAAAGAATGTTGGCGCCGAGTTTGTCGCTTCTGACATACCGCTGTTAAACCCGCGATGGTTTGTGCTGGTATGTAAATATGTTAGCATGAATGTATCAATGTTATTGTTTAACCTACATAAACCCAAGCGAACGCCGGCGTTCGTGACGTCATCGCGCCATTAAACGGAAACAAAAAGTTTGGGACTAGATGGCGATGTCTGATAGTTGCGGAATATTTTATTTATTATTCTCTTTTGGAACTGTTTAATTATGCAAATATTTATAGGTAATTCTGGCCAACCACCCTGATCTTGGACTAGCGGTGCTTAGTTAACCACACTTAACTGACACTGTCATTTACTTTGTACTAGTGCGGATAGGTCGCATTTAACGACTATCCCACCTGATCTAATAGTAGGTAAGCGATGATGCGCTCGACGACGGAGCAAGCTTGCCTAGAAGCAGTCTATTGTCTCTATGACATAATGATCTCCAGGTTGTAGCTATTAAAAGCACAGACTCTGGCAGGAATTACAAGTATAACCTACTGTTCGCGGACGCGTGGCTTCATAGACACGTATTCAACATTATACGCCTGCAACGTCATGCCGCCTCGTATCGTTGCCACTTCGTCAACAAATTCAAATTCAAAGCATTTATTTCAAATAAACCATTTACAGGCACTTTTGAAATGTCAAGAAGTCAGTCAGTCAGAAAAAATGATGCTAATTGCACATTCCAAAGCGTAGATCTCTATGGAGAAGAATGTGCAATAAACTCCATGGACAGAGTTTCATAGACGTTTCGCGTCTATGAATCTACGCGTCCGTGGACAGTAGATTTTAAACGGTGATATGTAAGTATGGATTCTCTACGGACCAATTTGAAACCTCCCGCTCCTTTTTTCCAGGATGACTCTCGCGGCGCTCTCGGCTCGTTCCTGCAAGCGTTCATCACGCTGGGTTACCTGCTGATCTACGGCATCGGCCCCTATGTTTCATACATGGTCATCGCTTACGTCGGTATCATCTTCACTGGGGTCTTCGTAGTGGGATTCTTCTTCATGCCTGAGTCTCCTTTCTACTACTTAAGCAAAGGTGAGGCTTTACTTTTAATTACCTATTATTATTTTTCTAAATACCTGTTCCCACAATAGGAACCTCTCCTGTATTGTGGGTGATTTCACAAACTGTAGTAGTCCTAAATTGAGCTATACGAATACTGACTAATGCTTACACTGACTGGACAGGTCCACTCAAATATGTGTGGTTCTTTCTCAAAAGACCATCTCAGACACTAATCTGCATGGTTCTCACATGATTTGAACATTACATGTTTGCTGTATGGACTTTAAAAGAGACTTTGACCCTTGAGTTTGTTTTGGTGTTTCTTCTCAGGATAGTCAGCTAGGAAACACCGGCTTCATCTAGTTTAAACTGACAAAAAATGTACATATTAAAGTGTTTTTAATTAAAAACCTATTTGCAAAATAAATATCGTTTATCATTAACGTGAAAACTCACATACACAAGACAACCAGACCCGGAACCAACTATATGTAGGCCACAATAATATTTGTTCCGTACGGGAATCGAACCCACGACACGCAGCGTAGCAACCAATCGCTCAACTATTGCGCCAATCGTGTCGTCAAATGGAACTGCATTTTGACGAATTCTTTTTGCGAAACTGATAGATGATAGACAGCTATTTTTGGGTTCCAACAGTTTAAAAAACCCAAGAATACAGTTTTAGTTTTGACAAAATCCTGATTGAGCAGCTTGTTTTACTATTTAAACTCTCTGATTTTGAATGCTTCTTAAGGAGTATTTTTTGAGGAGGTAATCGTCGAATAACTTCTGCCGCTCTGGGCGAAACGAGAGGAGGTGTCAGGCTTTTACTAAAAAAAAAACTGACCTATATGTAAATAACACATCTTTTTAAATTTTAGAAGATAAAAAACACAACAGTGTTAGCTCATAAGACTTTGTTCAAAATCCTTTCGTCCATTTTTAAAACTTTTTCTTTTCAAAGTCATCGTGAAAATAGGTGCGTATTCAGATTTCCGCGGGCGAGGGATGCAAATGTTATTCTTAGTTTAGGTCCTCTATCCGCTTTCGGTCCTTAATCGTCAGTTGTTCGTCTGCAGGTGACCGCGAGTCTGCAACAGTATGCCTGGCCAAGATCCGCGGACGCTCGCACGAGGGCGTGCAGGCCGAGCTCGACCTCATGGCTGCTGATGTCAACGCCTCCATGGAGAAGACTGCTACGGTACTACACCTTGCTTTGTACTTTTCCA
Source organism: Mythimna pallens (assembly GCA_961205895.1). Lineage (NCBI taxonomy): Eukaryota > Metazoa > Arthropoda > Insecta > Lepidoptera > Noctuidae > Mythimna > Mythimna pallens. The sequence continues at coordinate 18,552,786 of OY540845.1, forward strand.
TTTTACTTTTCCACAGTTACGAGGTCGCTGGTATTGAACTTTGGTATTGACGGCGATCAAGAATAGACCAAAGGCGTCCTACAACGCGGGAAACACTTGGATATCGGCGCATATACACGCTTGGAAAGGAGACGTTCAATAGATGTATGGAGCTTAGGCTAAAATAATTAAAAAATTGAACAGACTTATCCAGGCTCAAAGAGCGTAATTATCTTGATTTTATTGAGCATTAAATAACATTTTGCAGTCCTCCGTTTTTTAATGGAAGTACAAAACATCAACCCCTTTTTTTAAAAGAGTAGGTAACCATGGAATTTCTTGCCGGTTCTTCTCCATAGGAAACGACCAATTTGGAACCGTCCACTAGCTTCTGACGTTTTATAAGTGCCTTTTAGGCCTATGTGAAATAAAAAAAAATGATTTTGATTCTGATCTTGATTTTGATATAGGCGTGTATTAATATTACCGCCCATTCTATTTATGTGTGCTATTAAAAATTGATTTAGTGTAGCTGCTTTCTTCTTAGTGTGCGTGTGAAAATTTCAAGTAGGTGTCGTAAATACACTATTTGTGAATCTTGTAATTATTTTGGTGGGAGATAAGCGGCGTCACTAGGACTCCTTACTAATCGGCAATGAAGGCATATCTCCGGATGTCTATGATCCCATAACCACCGGTCCTGTGTGGCTCGCATCTATAGTAACCATTTTTGAAAATTGGGAACCAGGGCAAGTGTAAAAACACTGGATTGTGAGGTTTGAACCTGGACATTTCGTTTTTATTCTTATTCGAATTCGGTTGATCGGGATATTTTGTACCCGGACTACAAGTGGTACCCCGGACGCTCCTCGGACGCCCTTTAACCTAGGACAAATCCAGGGAAACCGGACAAATAACAACCCTACTCGCATCCATCACATTCCTGCGACCCTCACCAGGTCATCGGTCCACCTTGTGTGGGAGGCTTTCCAACGCTACGTCTTCCTATACGTGATCGCAAAACAACTAATATCGTAATATCTCATTTTCAATTCCAGGTGGCCGACGTGTTCCGTGGCAGCAACTTCAAGGCGTTCTACATCTCCTGCGCGCTGGTCTTCTTCCAGCAGTTCAGCGGGATCAACGCCGTGCTCTTCTACATGACCAACATCTTCGAGGCTGCCAAATCTAGCCTGGACTCTGCTATTGCCACCATCATTATTGGTGCTGTCCAGGTAACTATAATATATTCATATTGGATTTGCCAGCTGAGAAGGCGCAGACATGACGTGACGTGCACGCGAACCTCGTCGTTCACTTTTGTTTGGGAATTTTGATACGATGGACGTGTTTTAGGAACCTTAATCTTGAATCAAATCCTACTAATATTAGAAACGCGAAAGTTTGTATGAATGGGTGTTTGTTACTCTTTCACGCAAAAACTACTGAATGGATTTTAATGAAACTTTACAAAATAAATATATTATTATTCCATTTATTTATTATATTACATACTTATTATATTTTTAAATATTTCCTTAAAAAAAAAAAACACAAAAAAAAACATTTAAAAATATAAAAAATAGTAGCCCACCGGCATCGGGAACAGGGTCCAAGCTGCCGGCGGTCAGGGCTCCTGAGAGAGGAATCTCCTAACGATGCGCGCCGTGTCCAGGAGTACTGCTTTCTGGATCAGGCCCTTGATCCAGCTGCCTAACGAGAGCCTCCTTAGATGTTGTTCGAGGCTCTTGGCTATTAAGCCATTGGCCGTTATGACTATCGGCACAATGATTGCTCTATCCACTTCCCAAATGTCGACAACCTCGCGAGCTAAGTCAAGATACTTAATTTGCTTATCTTTCTCAGCTTTCACGAGGTTCTCGTCATGAGGGACAGCTATATCAACAATCATTGTAAGACGCTCTAGTCGATCTATCACCACTATATCAGGTTTATTGGCAACAATAGTCCTGTCAGTGATGATAGATCGATCCCAATATAATGTGATATTGCCATTGTCGAGAACTGGGTCGGGCACATACCTATAATACGGTACTTCTGATTCCACAAGTTTGTATTTAAGAGCAAGTTGCTGGTGGATAATCCTGGCTACGAGGTTGTGTCTATGCAAATATTCTCCGTTAGCTAGATGAGAACACGCAGAAATAATGTGTCGGATTGATTCCCCGGGCCGGTGGCATGCCCGACAGATGTCAACCGTACCGTCCTTCACAATGTATTTCCGGTAGTTGTTCGTCATCATAACTTCGTCCATTATCGCAAAGACAAAACCTTCGGTTTCCCCGAAGAGGTCACCAAAACGCAGCCAAGATACAGACGCTAACAGGTCTACATCGGGCCCATGTAAGGCCCGGTAAAAGCGTCCGTGAAGCTCCTTGCTCTGCCATACTTCCCTGCGGTCATTAGTATCCAGTACTATAGGTTTGCGCCAGTTTTTATTATTATTATTATTATTATTTATTTATTTATTTATTATTATTATTATTTTATTATATTTTTAGTTTTTTGAAATAGTTTATAATTCAAAATAACACATTAATAAAGATATTGTGTCTAATCCTACGCAGATGAACTGACGGGCATCGACTAGTTTTAACATAATCGGTATGATATTTTCCGTTCCAGGTGGTTGCGTCCTTCATCACTCCCCTAGTAGTAGACCGTCTCGGACGCAGAATCCTGCTGCTCATCTCTTCATGTGGAACTGCTATTGGACTTGTGAGTATCACAGATCTTTCTATCCTAGAAAAAATTACCTCTAATTATTTATTTTTGACCTCGCCTTCGGCTCGGGCTTATATTCCACCTCACCTGTAATGGCAACGTATGCCCACTTGTCCTAAAATGTACTTTCTGTTCCCAGGCCCTCCTCGGCATGTTCTTCGTCCTCGCCGACAACAAGAACCCCGTGGTGGATAAGATCGGTTTCCTGCCCATCCTGTCGCTGGTGCTGTTCATAGTGACGTACTGCTGGGGCCTGGGCCCGTTACCGTGGGCCGTCATGTCGGAGCTGTTCCCCATTGAAGTCAAGGCCATCGCCTCGCCTATTGCTACTGCCTTCTGTTGGGTGCTGTCCTTCTTGATTACCAGGTTAGTTCTTGGGTTGTAGACTTGACTTTGATTGAGTTACATTAAATAGACCATGGTCCGGAACGAGGAGGAATGGCAGGCGGTCGCCTCCACGTGCGAAGCAGTACCTTATGCTAGCGAAGGAAGCGGCCGCACGCGAGAGGAAACGGCCCTCACACCCCAGTTGCCGGGATCCCGACCTAGATTTCCAGCCACCGTAGGCGTGGGCTTTCTGACGGCGAGCAATGGGTAGCTCGCCGTGCGGCCGTCTGAAAAGAAACCGCCAAAATTACCTCACGTAATTAATGGACGTCCCTTTAGACATAACTATCATTAACCCACCGCTTGCATAGGATTGGTCCGACTAGTGTTTCCGCGTCCTATTCGCCAGGGTCGTCTGTTTGCGACTGGGTACTCCATCTCGTTTAGCTCTTCAATCCCCGTAAGTGACAGAAGAGCTGACGGAATGAACGCGAGAGTGTTTGTCGGATATATACGACGTAGACGGTTAAAAGGTTAAACATATACATATATCTCACGCTTTATCATAAAAAGACCTAAGTCATAAAAGGATGTTTGAAAATTGAACCATAAAATATAGGAATTAAGATTCAATTTTCAAGTCAAAAACTGGTAGGTACCTAACAGTTTTGTCTACTACGTCTCTTTATGATCTACTACTACTACTACTACTACGTCTACTACTACTACTACGTCTCTTTATGATCAACCGTGCGATATATAGGGTGACTGGTAATTAGTGACCGATACTTAAACACTTGATTGTATTCATGATTACAAATAACTTACTCAAATAAACTTTTTTTATATTCTCATTAGTTTTATCACAATAATAAAACAGCTGTTTAAATACGCGCTCGCGCCTGCTACTCACGTATGGGTTTGCAAGCCGCGCGGATGTTCTATCACTATTGTAGGTACAGCGGCGGCGGGGTCGCGCGGGTAACTAAGCGGGCGCCGGTTACAGGCGCGCGCGTATTACTAACAGATGTTTTGTTACTGTGATAAAACTTTTTAGTATATAAAAAAGTTTATTTGGGAAAGTTGTTTGTAATCATGAGTACAATCACGTGTTTAAGTATCGGTCACTAATTACCAGTCACTCTATATATATGTACCCCTATTCCGCGTATGCAAACGATGCTGATTAGATTTGTTTGCTGATGAATGGAAGACGATGTTATTAGAAAGTTTGTAGTTCTGTATGAAGACGGAGTGAAAGGATTAACGTGTTTACGTTAATGGCTATTTTACTGTAATAAATAAATAAATGTGTTGTTTGTCCTCTTAGATACTTCAGCGCGATCGCTCAGGCGTTGGGTATGGGCGGCACGTTCTTCATCTTCGGAGCGTGCTGCGTGGCCGCCTTCTTCTTCACGCTGTTCCTGGTGCCCGAGACCAAGGGCAAGAGCTTCCAGGAGATCCAGGACATCCTGGCTGGAAAGTGAGTATACCTTCCCTGGTGCATGCAGAACTTCATCATACAGTTATTATTGAAAGGCTCGAGCTTGACCACTATCTGAAATATGTTGCAGTGTCCTTGGTCACAGGCAGTTGTTTAATTCAAATTGATTAGGAGTTAATAAAAAACTAAATTTAAAATTAATGAACTACTTATTGACTGTAATGAAATACGTTTAGATCAGGTCTATTTTGTCTAGGTTTAGTATGTTGATACTAAACCACCGCGGCGATACTGATGTGTGGGACCTATTTACTCAATGCGTTCTCAATTTTTTTAATTGGCACGAAATTCATAAAGTAACAGATTGGCTAACAACAAAAGCTGGGCGGGCCATTGGTTGACCATAGCTGATGTAATGTAATTTATTTTTATTTTTTTGACTTGGATACTAAGTCCTTTAAGCCACGTTTTCGTGTGAATAGTTCATTACTTTACTATTACAATATGAGTGTACTGTACATACATTCTAATATTTTTGTAGTATTTGGCAGCAATATATCAAGCCGAACTTCTCGGCAAACTTCACTGAGGTAGCCAAAACTACATCAAAATTCTCAGCTCCATTTTACCGAGATCGCGCCTGTTTCAATAATTCCACATATTGTCAGTTGCGCAGACACTTGAAATAGAAAACTCCACCAATTCTACATGACAATGTTTCAAAACAGCCACTGAACTTTACTCGAAAAAATCCCGCCAAAAAGTCATTCATGTATATTTTTTTATTATATTATCTAATGGCATTTTTTTTTCTTTTGTCCACAGGTCTTCCAAGTCGGAGAAGGCATAAAGCGATAGAGTAAACCGAATTTATAACGTGTGTGTTGTTGTTCATATGAATAATCGCTAGTTATAGTATTACCGGGGCAAGCCGTTGGGGTCGGGGGTCAAAATGACCCCATGAATATGGTCATTAGGGAATTCAATAGAGATTTTAACTTTAATGATGCATTTGAGTAAAAATATATGAATATACAAGAACGAGAAACGATTATGATCGAAAACGAGAAGTGAATTTAAAATAATGATGTACCTACGAAGGAAAATGATAAAGTGCGGTTGGCAAAAAACTAAGTATACAGGCTCCGAATTTTAAAATCCTATCATATTTCCAATACAATACAAGCGTTATTTGTACATAAATAGAGTGTATTTTGTATCGGAGAAAAATGTTCATTACTGACCTGTATGACTATACCAAAGCAAATTCTTCATTGAATCCCCAATTTCCCGATAAAAGTATATTTTAAAACTATTTATTATCATTGCCGACTGAAGATCAAAATTATAATTATTTATTCCAGTGAAGCTATATTTTTATATATGATTCATATTTATATAATTTTGATCTGCAATCAGCAATGAAAACTATTTATTTAAAAGGACCAAATTTTGTAATTAGAATTATAAAAAACGTTTGCCCCTTAAGTATCTTTGTATGTTCCTTTTTTACCTTGGGGTGTAAGTGACCCCAAAGCTAGTAACTACAGCCGTTAGGAGGTATTTTAATATAAGTTTACATCACTTTAAGTACAAATTAGTGGAAGCCTGGAGGACGGCGATGGCAGACGCAACTATTTGTGATAATAGTTAAATATTTCTATTGTACATAATTATTTTTAACGACTAATCATATTTTGTTACGAATAAATTGTTTTATACTATGTGTTAATTGAGAGTTTTTATTTCCGTGAAACCTATTTACGGCTATCTATAATGGGTTTCCTTGTGTTTCTGACAGTCGGTCACATTCGTAAAACTCACTCTCTAGTGTGGTGTATTTTGTAATTTTACATCTTTACGTGGGGCATACTAAAAGTCTCTGGATCTGGTCACTTACAATAAAAGAATGAAAAAACAATTATAGGATTCGAAAATGGAACTCTGCGAGCATGAGACTTTTTAATTTGCGAGACTGTCATGTGTTTTGTCATTGTGGCGTCCCGCCTCCTTATATTTACTATACTCTTTGGTCCCGTCCTTTCAAAGATTGTGTGTCGCTACTCGTGAACATTTTCGTTCAATGATTTTTTATGATTTTCGTTGTGGCTTAATTCAATATGAGGGTTGCCAGAGACAATTGGCATTTGGTGATGAAGCACCATGTCGCAGCTCAGTGTATTCGTGATTTAGAGAATTTAGACGTAAACAACGTGAAGGTCGGCCGGCGACTGCGGATACAGATTCGAATATTGACACCGTACGACAACTTATTGAAAATGGCAAAAAAATACTTGCCTGAAAATGCTTTGTTAGGCATTGCAATGAGCCAAGTGCAAAATATTTTATGTGCATCTAAAGGTTCGAAAGCTTTGCACTTGACGGATACCACATGACTTAACGAAGGACCAGAAACGACTGCGTGTCTAATGCGGTACTTCCACTCCGATCAACGGAACCGATCAACTGGTTGTGCAGAATGGAACTCGATTGGATCACCTTCTGTTCTTCCATTCCGACCAACTGAACCGATCAACTAGTTGTGCGGAATGGAACTCAATCGGATTAATTATAAAAAAGTTTATCATTGGCTGTCTATAATATCGTGACAGGTAACGAAACCTGGGTGTACTGCTTTGAACCCGAAAGAAAAAGTCAGTCGGCAGAGTAGGTTTTTCCTTTTAAAGATTTGCCGACGAAAGTTGAGAAAAGTGTGTTGGAAAAAAAACTATTGCTTCTTTTTTCGGCAAATCAGGATTTTACAGTTTCGCGTGAAGATCAAAGGACAGTGACTTTTGAAAGCTTAAAATGTGGAACTAATGACGCATCCGCCTTACAGCCCGGACCTCACACCCTGCGGCTTCTATTTGTTTCCAAAAATTAAAGATAAACTTAGAGGCACACGTTTTATAAGCCCATAAAGCCATTAAAGAGGTCCTAAGAAGTCGTGGTCTAACTGCTTTGTACTAGTGGTTTCAGCGAATGCAAAAATGCATTACTTAATTGCGAGGGAATATACTTTGAAAAACAATAAATGTATCGTAAGTTTTATAATCTAGTCTTATTTATCAGAATCCAGAAACTTTCAGTATGCCCTAAGTATAACGATATATTGAAACAGTGGATACGAAATTAGTATTACATATTTCCAATCAAAATAATTAAAAAAAAAAAAAATACAAACGGTTGAAAATATTGACAACAAAACAGACTTTGATTTATACTTGCGTGTAAAAAAATCGGTCCACTATACAGGCAGCGCCTCGGAACCCAATAATTAACCAAAAAATTGAATAATTTAAAAAATTCTTTTAATATTGTTGAAGATTATAAACTTTATTTACACATACTTTACATTTTAGTAAAAACACCGTGGTTCACATTATCGACTCGAATTGTCGGACACCCTCATTGGACACTTTTTAAAACATAGTCTTGTAGCGACATCTATAGCGTCACATAAAAACTAATCTTGCATCGCGCAATCAAAGTTCTCAGCGCGATTGGAACTTATAGAACAGCCCGAAATCATCTATCGGGCAGCTGCCTACCAGACATAACATCCCGTCTGGTCGGAGGATCCTCCCTTTTCAAAGGAGGTTTGCGGGAGTTTACTCTCTGTTCCGCATACCTCCAAACTGGTGACCCTCGACAAAGAACGTCAGCGTAGCCTTCGTGCAGCTACTACTTCGTGACGTCATCATCACTTTCTCAAGCTTTCGAGCAGCGAGCCAAACAGCCAGCACCCACGGCTATAAAGGGTATCCTGACCACCAGTATGCCTACCTGGTCATACCTGGTCATCGCCCTCAGCCTTATGAGTGACCTTGGCGAAGCACACTGCACCTTCGGCCAGTCACATGAAGAGCTATGATGAACCTCTCCTGATCGACGCCAGCAGTCAAGCCATTACGTTGCACAGCGCCGCTCCGACTCACTGGAGCCAGCAGCACTACTCCGACTCACTGAAGCCTGCAGCATCATCCCGACTCACTGGGACATCATCACCCCGACTCACTGGGACAGCAGCACCACCCCGACTCACTGGGACAGCATCACCACCCCGACTCACTGGGGCATCACCGCAGACAGTTTCGCCTCACCGAGAACGATGCGGCATTCGGTTCCGACCCACTGGAACCAACCTACCACTGGCCTGGCACGCATCAAGAAGCATCAAGAACCATCGATCTCCGATCTCCGGGGGGGAGTGATGTAGCGACATCTATGGCGTCACATAAGAACTAATCCTGCATCGCGCAATCAAAGTTCTCAGCGCGATTGAAACTTATAGAACAGCCCGAAATCATCTACCGGGCAGCTGCCTACCAGATGTAACATCCCGTCTGGTCGGAGGATCCTCCCTTTTCAACGGTAGTTTGCGGGACTTTACTCTCTGTTCCGCATACTTCCAAAGTCTTTCTGATTTTGCTCAGTATTTAAAGTGAATCAAATCTTTCTACATTTGGAATTTGCTTCATTTGTGTGGACCCGGACGTTTCTTCTGTCCGGATACTAAACCTTTTGAACTGGTCATTGTCCAGTGAGAACCTGCGTTAGGTGGAAGGTGAGGACGCTGTGGCACCTCTCTAACCACCCCTCAAGGAGGGGATTTACCGCCGGGATCGTGGCGTACTTAAAGAATACACGAAAAGGCGGTAGAGTTTGTCTGGACAATAGGATTTAAAAATATAAATTATTATTAAATATCAAACTATTGTTTTATTTGAGAACGCTGGGGTCCTGGACCTTTAGACGGCGTACGAGGGCCCGAAGCCAACTCAAAGAGGCCCCTTAGACGCATTTCGTGGAACGTGCTGCCAACCAACAATTATCCATGTACGCATTAGGCTAGTGTAACCAAGGATAACCCTCAGTTGGTGAGAAAGTATTGCGATATATGAAAAACAATGGCTGGTTTTGGGAGACTTGTTACCATTTATACCCATTAATACCCATAGATAAAAAGGCAGGGGGTGATTTGCTCACTCAATAAATGGGCCACCAAAAATGGTCGCTAGCAGGAAGCGACGTAGCAACATAGTGGCAACATATCCCGAGGTGCTTGAGGAATGGAGAGGGTATACCTCTCCACTCATATCAGAACAATCCCAGAAGTGCGGTCAAGATCCCTACCAGCACCTTATTGGAGTTTACATCCTTCTCCCGACCTAAGCTAAGCAAACAAAAGCAAGAAAGCGATGGAAACTCGGTTCCTCTTCACTGTTCATTACGGCGGAGATAAAGAACAAGATTTTTTTCCGGTAGATTGGGTTCGTGGGGTCGTTTTGTAAACAGAAAGAAATATCCTAAAATCAATTTATTTCCAATAATGTATGCTGAACAGAAACACTTACGTTTTATTGTTTATCTATCGCCAGTGGAGTCTGCCGGGTGTGATAGGGCCAGATTGTAGTATCATTATGCTATAAGCACCGTCACGAATACCAGCCGTCAAAAATATTTTTAAAAATAGTGTGCCACGCTGTTGTTCTGTAAAATTAACTGATTTGTGTGTAGGTACAGGATTTTGACAAACATGTGAGTAGTTTTTTTTGTATTAATTATTTTTTTAATTTAATTCAATCTATATGCTACGTGCAAGCGATTGCTTCAGGAAGTATGATTGAAAAAAAAACATGGTGCGCCCACCCCAAATAAATTTGGAAAAGGGAAAGAGGTCGGTGCTGTTGGCAACATTGTTCCTGCTGTACGTAATTGACTTACTTAAGCCCAATACCTTTGGGTATGCAGATGACAGCACTAACTGTTACTGAGAGCTACGTGTCCAGCGCGCGAGCTAGTGCGTCTCAGGTCTAGCCCCTGCGAAAAGCTATGATGATACCAACTTGATACACTTGAGTCAATTGAGAAACGACTCAAGAAGATCATTGGTAATGACGCATTCGCAGTGTCGAAGCTTCAAAGTCTTGAGCATTATTTTCGTATCATCACCATCATCAACATTTCAATTTATCAAACAGCGGAAAAAAAAGATGTGGACATAGGCCTCCCCCAAGTGTCGCCACAATGAACGGTCCTGTGCGTCTCGTATCCATCGGACTCTCGCTACCGTTACCAAGTCATCGGTCCACCTTGTAGGAGGCCTTCCAACGCTACGTTTTCCGGTACGTGTACGTGTACGAATGGCGACCCATTCCAGAACCTTTCGGCCCCAACGGCCATCCGCTCTGCAAGCAATGTGCCCATTGCCACTTAAGTTTGGCGATTCTTCGTGCTATGTCGGTAACCTTGGTTCTCCTGCGGATATCCTCATTCCTATTTATTTTCGTCGTTTATTTTCGTATAGCGTCTTTTTATAATGTGAATTTGAGAACACTGCACACTCCACGGATTCATGGACTTCAATTTTTATTGTGGTTTGGGGTGCAAAACTGACCGGTCTACATTGTCCTCTCATATCTTTTATTATTGTAATATGGAAATATTGTAGAAACATTTTTTTTTTTAAAGAGTAACCATGGAGTTTTTTGTCAGTTTTACTCCATAGGAAACGGCCAATTGGAACCGTGCACTAGCTTCTGACGTTTTATAAGAGCCCATGTAGGCCAAAGTGAAATAAATAATTTTGAGTTTGAGTTTGCGTCGAAATCGCATAGGTAACTTAATTCTGCCAAGCCCGTTCCATCATCGCCCACAAGACGTACCTACGACGATACTACCGGTCTCATCTCACCCATACGTTTTGGGAGTACTGTCGCACTTTGCGACAACAGGATCTTTATTATTACTATTAGAAATAAAACTTTTATCTTGATTGACTATTTTTACTGGATTTCAATATTATAACACCACATCACATTACAACGATCGCGTCCGGACTAACAAAACTAGACATTATTTTGTTCTATTCAATTTTCAAACCTATTCTAGAACACACAAAATCCTTAGAAGTACATTTAACATGCCAGTTCGTTAACTTAAACTCATGCGATCTCTTTCGATATCACAGTACATTCATTGTGCGTAGAGTTAAGGAGTGGAATTCCATGACGTAGTTTGTGTTTCCTGATAGCTACAACCTAGGGGTTTTAAGTCAAGAGAGAATAATTTATTTACTTTTAGGTATGCGTGCTCCACCGTCGACCACATCACCGCTTACCATCAAGTGAGATAGCGGTCGGCCTATAAATAATAAAAGAAAAGATGAAATTACTACGAATTTATCAAAATTGGTTCGATTGCATCTTTAAACAATATGTCGTTTTACTGGCCTGGTTATAATGATGATAGGCGTTAATTTTGACCTATTTATTTTATAATAACTAGGGAGACGTCCCGGGACCCAAATCCCGGGACGTCTCGTGTCTCGAAGTCCCGGGACTTTACGTAATTTTAGCTGTCTCAAGTCCTGTCCAAGACTTTCGGGTCGAGACTCGAGACGACACAAGACGACGACGTACAAACTTACTTATGAACGGTTCAATTCCCGAATTGAGTTACGAAGATTTTTTCGATACGCAAAAAAAGATTTTTTTGTGTCGTAACTACAAATAGTTTTCAGTTATTTTCCTATACTTGTACTATGGGACCTTACTTCATGCCAAACAGGATTCTATGTCAACGGGAAGTACCCTGTAAATTTTAATTTTCTTGAGGGTGTTGAAAAACGCGTTTTTTGCGACTTAAACGGCAGTATCTTTTTTTCTTCGCTAACTCAGAAATTTTACATTTTCACAGCTTCAAGGGACCGCAGACCTTAGTATATGGCTTTAATTTCAACTCGATACTTACACGCGTTCCCGAGATAAAGGGTTTTGACAGACAGATAGACAGACAGACGGACAACAAAGTGATCCCCTATAAGGGTTCCGTTTTATCCTTTTGAGGTACGGAACCCTAAAAATGCCTTTTCTTAAGACGTTTCACCAAATTTAACTCAATTAAAATTCTTCATCAATCAAAAAGGCTCTTAAAAAAAACAACATTTTTTTTTTTATGTCTCGAAGTCCCGGATATTCACGGTACTTTGTAGGCTGTCTGGTGTCCCGAGACTTTGAAATTGTCGGGAATGCCCAAACCCTAATAATAACATTAGTAACACATTACATTTGTGACTCGTTTATGACAAAAAAGCTTTTAGAACTGTAGAAATGTAACTAACGTTTGATTTGTATTTCTTAATTCTTGTTTCAAAGAATATAATACCAACTGACAGTTCTGTACTAATCGACTCAAACAACTTATTACAATAAAATACCAATTTATAATGAGAGATATAGCTTTATGATCATTAATAATTACAAAATAATTTATAGGATTATCATCAATACGTCTAAGTTTCGAGATTAATATTTGTATACACAAAAATATTACCAATTAATCTTGGTAGATACTTTTACATTTGATTTGAACTTTGAAATGTTACCAATGTATACAATACAGCAAACAATATTCGTAAAATATTAAAATTCGTGATTTAACTACGTCATACATAATGACGTCCGTGATAATTATCATGATTATTATAGGTACAACACGCGCGAGTTGACGACAAAAAAGTAGGTAAAATCAATCAAAAAAAAGAGTTTCGCAGTCGCGAGTTGATGAAAAAGTCCAACAAACTTGACCTCCATTAAATAATAATGATATTAACTTGATCTTGAATTTACATATTATTAAAATAATCTGTTTGACGCACATTTTGGCCAACTGTTATTTAATATTACTGATTTAATTGATAGCAAAAATCGATATGTAATTGCTATCATAATATAAATCGATAATTACATTAATAGATAGATATTATTTTCTATTACTATCTACCGCTTCACAGAAAATTACTACATTTTTGATAAAACATTAATTTGCCTAAAGTTTTTTGTTAATCGTTTATTTTATCAGGTATTGTATTATTTAAAAACTGGGCATGTGCTAGTCGGATTCGCACACCGAGGGTTCTGTACTAATTAACTTATGTGAGAAGTTCAATTTTCGAATAAATTATCACCAAGATTTTTTCGAATCGTAAATAGTATTTTATTTTTTGGGACCTAACTAAAAATTTATGCCAAATTTCAGGGTTCTAAGTCAACGGGAAGTACCTTGAATTTTGATTCCCTTGAGAGTGTCGAAATATACGTTTTTGCGCCATAAACGATCGTATCTTTTTTTTCGTTAACTTGAGAAGTTTGATTTTTAAAGATTCTAGGGACCGCAGACTTGAGTACATATATGGTTTTAATTTCAACTCAATACCTCCACGCGTTCCCGAGATAAAGGGTCTTGACAGACAGACAGACACAGATTTTTTTTTCCTTTTAAGGTACGGAACCCTAAAAATAAATCAGTATCTATTGATAAATGGATTGATAGGACGGTATTATTTATTTACTCAATAGATATAGGGTGAAACCATTATAATTTAGACAGCTATCAAAAATGAAACGTGATTCGTATCGCTAATCGCTTTATCATAAAACTAGCTTTTGCCAGCGGTTTCGCCCGCATGAATATGGTTTCTCTACAGACATTAGACGCCCGTTTCATCCCATTAGGGGCTGAATTTTTGAAAATCCTTTTTTAGTGTTCACTTACGTGTGTCACTAAAAGGAAGCCATGTGCAAAATTTCACGTTTCTAATCCCAGTAGTTTTAGCTGAGCGTTTATATGTCAGTCAGTCAGTTTTTCCTTTTATATATATAGATTACTACTTGTAACATCAGCTATCCGTCAGTGAACTTCCCGTCAAAATTGATCAAGTCGCTTCGAAGATTAACCGGGACAAACAGACAGACCGAAATTTGCATTTTGTTATAGGAATCAAAATATTCATATTATGCATTTAGTAAAAAAAAAAAATTTGATATTACAAACAGATAAGTACTTCAATTTATTTAGTGTTTGTATAGAACGCCGCGAATAAGTTCAACCAAGTGCTATGGTTACGCACAGCTATGTTTCCATCTCGTTTTGAACGCCTGGCTGATGTCTCAAGGAATAGGCGTGACAACAGCAAATTATGCCAAGTATCATGTCAAACCACTTTAATGCGTAAGAGCGTTTATTGCATGGCCCCAATTAATTACAATAAATTACCGAGTGGTTGGAAAGCTTTAAATACAGCACAGTTTAAAAGTAAATTACAGATTTTTTTGTTAGATAAAACGTACTACAGTGTAACTGAGTTCGTATGTAAAAAAAAAGCAGTAGAAAAATAATTCTTGATTAGTGAGATTTTTGACATTTTGATTTTGGTATTGACATTTGAATTGTAATAATAATGATATTTGTAATAGTAATGACGTTATATAATCTCATGATCGTGGTATATATAATCTAATGATAATAATTTATATTTTCCCTTTAATAAATACTTATATTTTTAATTAAATTGATGATTTAACATTTAATAATAAGTGATTTATAAATAGATCTAAAACATTTTTAAGTGTAATAACAATGATATTAATATTTTAAAATGTTTGCATGCTGAATGGTAAAATGTGGCTAATCTGTAATGTGTCTTAAGAAAAATTATTTATTACCCATATTTGCAAAACAAAATAGACTAGTAATGATTTTATTGCTATCTATTTTTATTTGCCGTGGACGTTACATCTCTTTCCTAGACGTTGGCGTACCATCTGTCATTTCCAGACGTCGGCTTTTCGTCCTGTCTTTCCCCGATGTTCCGTCTGTCATTTTCAGACTTCTACGTCCCACCTGCTGACCCTTTGACGATTTTAGCAAATACAATTTTCGTTTTGAGTTAATATAATGTTCACATACACTAAAAACTAAATAAAACAAAAATGTTGAGTTTAGCGCCATCTAGCGAAAAAAGTGCCCATAGCTTTCATCTTAAGTCAGAGCTTTTAAAAGCTCACATCAGGTTCACTTCAGCTTCGTTTGGCAGAATAGCACCAAGCATCAAGATCAACTTGTGTCTATTCACTTTCTCAATAAACATTGTTGTTGGGTAAGAACAGCAATGATGATATTATACCTACTCCATTCTAGCTCATGAATTATAAACCCGAGGAACGAGGATTATAATTTTAATTAGGCAATTCACGCTTGCTTCACAATTTTTTCTTACGTACGTAAACAATTAAAGAACTAAGCAAGCAAGATTAATTAAAATCACTTAGATAAAGTAATAATTGCCTAAAATTAATTTATTTACCTTCAAACTCATCAGGTTTCGCATGACAGATTACATTTTACTACAAAACTCACACGCCTACCAATTTTCTCATAGCAATCAATACTATGAAAAACTTGCATAGTATTTGTTGCTAAGAGAAAATTTTTAGGCGTTAACATCAACGATTAGATTTCTATCAACGCAATATTATCTTATGCTTTCGTACAGGAAGTTCTATAAGTTAAATGTCATAAAAAGAAATGCCTTCCCTTGCAATCAAAAAAATAAAAAGTAACATCTGGATTTACACAGTAGATAGTTTCTATTTTCACACATCAGTCGGAATAACTGTGGCAACATCGAGCAATTAGTTATTATTACCTTTTCCGACTAGTGTTAATTTATTATTTCACGTCAAATTAGTATGAAATATTGCAGATTATATGAAACGAGTTATGTTATGCCGAATGCATTCGCAAATGCATTGTAAACGAATAGATACTTTACGTTACGCTCAATTATTTAAATTCCTGAATAAGTATTTACGTTAATTCTCAACAATTCTTTTTAGAATAGTTAGATAGATAGATATACTTCTTCTTCTTCTTCTTTTTATTCCGTTATAAAAGAAGGAACGCCTATAGTAGATATTTTAAACTCCATCCGTCTAGATAAAACTGGTAATAATAGATAGTTTTCTAAATTATTGAGCAACTAACTGTTGCCAGCGGCTTCGCACGGGTGAAAGTAGAAAATTACCCCAAAGGAACATACTCCCGGGAAAAACAGGTATCCTATGTGCTATTCCAGTATATTGGCAACTTTCCAGGATATTGACACCTTGCCAGGATATTGGCAACTTCCCAGGATATTGACCGTTTGGCGTTTAGCGCCGTGTAGTTTTAGGGGACTTGCAATAAAAGTCGTTAAATTGTTGAGTAAAATATGTATGTTTTAACCGCCATTTATAATCTCTCGAGAACAGAACAAACCAGAGAGTAAAATCACTCCATAGAGAGAACTAAATCATAGAGCACTAAGCTAAAGCATAAACTAAACCATAGTTCACACACAGTTCAATCATGTTACAGTATAAATGCTAATACAACATAAATGTGGGTCGCCACAACCGCTTTCCAGGATATTGGCCACTTTTCAGGATATTGACAAATTGCCAGGATATTGGCAACTTTCCAGGATATTGGCAACTTTCCAGGATATTGGCAAAATTCCAGGATACTGCCAACTATCCAGGATATTGCCAACTTTCCTGGATATTGCCAACTTTCGTCTAAGATCGTTCAGCCCTTCAATCGTGAAGAAGTAACAAACACACCAACTAATATTTGCGCGATATAATGTAATTCTCGTGATGACTTTTTAAATAGATAGCTTGGAAACCCCACTTAATATGCGATACACCTGAGTTAGGGTTTTTCCTCTGGTTAGCTCACGTCAGTACACTAATAAATATTTGGATGAAATTTGGCCCATAGTTAGAGCATGTCCAAGAATACGATATAGTATACTCTTTATCCCGGAAATATTGGGATAACTTTCAACACTAACTTTAGAATAAGGGTGACTGCCATTACCATCAAATATCCGGAAAGTTTGCAAAGGATATTTTCGGGGGGCCTAAACAAAGTCACATTCTCATTAACGATAATAAAATTTGATAACTCCGAAATGTATAAATAATGACAACTATCAATATAATATAATATAATATTCCACAACTATCACACAACGCCATCTAGTCTCAAGCTAAGCAGAGCTTGTGTTATGAGTACTAGACAACTGATAAACACACATATATATTTCTAAATACATACATATTATAGATAAATTACACCCAGACACAGAACAAATGATCGTGCCCATCACACAAACATTTGTCATGGGTGGGAATCGAACCCACGACCTCCAGCATAGCAGTCAGGGTCACTATCCACTAGACCAACAGGCCAGTCAAATAAGCCAATAAGCCAATCAATAAATGAGATGTTAACAAAATAAACTGCTAACGAATTTATGGTAGTTGAAGTCTAAATTATTTAAAAAATATTTTTTTTAATAATTTATTATTTACAAAAGCAATGTGTTGGCATGGTATGGTAATGAGGGTCACTTATGGAAAGATCCCAAATTATGACAAAATATTATTAACACGAGGTCTTTTTCCACAGTCTTGGCGGCAGAACATCGGGTATCTGCAAACATCCACCCTCGAGCATTGCTCAACGTAAACGGATCAACGTAACACAATCGAGTGACGTCGTGTGACAAATGGCAGATAAGACTTACACTTATGACCCGGTTGGCCAGACCGATGCGCCAGTCAACCAACAAGCGTACAGAATGGAGACAGGACAACTGTGGCGGCAATATATTATTGCTGGAATGGGTACGTAATATATTAAAACAAAAAAAAATAGTTTTTAATGTTACTGAGGAAACATGTTAAAAAAAAATAAAGAGACTTTTAATTTTTTTAAGTATCAAAAAGAATGCGCGCGAAAATATTTGAACTTCGAACCTCCTTGTTGTTTGTCTATGAAGTCGTAAGTGCGTTTTTATCGTCAACATTAAATTCGAATAATAGGAGTTAAAATACGATTGAATTAAATAAAATCACAGTGAAAATATTTGCAATAAAGTTAAAGTGTCAAGCGTGATTGACGTGAGTGACCTAAATTATACCTGACTACTATTAAAGATATACGCAGTTTTAACACATAAAATATTTAATTAGGACTCCAAACTATTCAAAAAGTATAATACCGTAAAAAGAGCGCGTAATTCTTCGTTCGACTGTCAAAGATGCTAGTCCGGGGGCACGCGACGGCAGTAGGGATGCGCTCATTCATCGACTTTTTAGTCTAACAGTTCGGCCGTCTTGCCATCCTTCGTCCTCGAAGGATTCTCGACAGCTCATGCATTCCATGATTCTTCAGTGTTCCATCCAACCTACGACATGTTCCCAAACAGCAGTTGTAATTTACGCAATGTGATAGTGTTAATGTGATAAAAAGCCCTGAAAACCAAACATGGGCCCCACACGGCGCAATGCTTACATGAATCCATGCGGCATGTTATGTAATATGACAGCCCCTGACGGCAGTTTCGGTAAACCTTTCATGGCAATTACTTCCAAAACTATGTCACAATCCCATTACAGCAGTGATTACCACCATGCCCCGCGCAGCATTCAGTCTTCGTCAATCTTTGTCTCCCGACAGCACGCTTGTAAGGCCTGATGGCAGTTATTTTCATCAGCCCTAAACGGCAGTTACAGTTTTTGTAACCCTCAGCCCGTACGGCAGGTACAACCAGAAGCCTCTCGCGCAACTTTCATGAGAGCCCCTGACGGCGGTTGGGAATATTCCCATTTTTCGGCAATCATTTTAAACTTTGAGATTTCTAAGATTAATTGTCAACTTACTTCCCAGCTGTATCTCGGGAAGATATCCAGCACACCTTTTCTGACCATCGCCCATGTAAGCGGTCAGAGAACTTAAAATGATACCTACTCAATTTGCCCATTTGCCCTCGGAAGGCTACCGCATTTAACACATGCCTTGTGCCTTGTTTATCACAATATTCTTTAAATTATTTTCCAATAAAAGTAGTGCCTATATTATCGCTCACTACTTACAACGGATTACCAAACTCTTGACTAAAATTATTAAGAACAGCAATAAAACTCTTTTTAACACGCTTTTATTAGCTTCATTTGTAACTATGTATGTAATAAAATCTTGGAATCTTAATTTGACCCACTTCCTGGTCTTCGATTAGGATGAAATTTTGTACACGCTCTGAGTTCTGATGACAATACATGACTAGCTAAGAAACGTCATTACAAATCCAATATGGCGGCCTCCCTAAGATGGCGGACTGGCTGTTTGAAATCCACCCCCGTGATATGGGTATCAAATGAAAGGGTTTGCTGTCAGGAAAACGAAAAAAAGTAGTCACGTGACTTAAATCCAATATGGCAGACGTCCAAGATGGCAGACTGGCGTAATTTTTAGTGCGTGTTAAAAGGGTGTTTTTTAGTTTTTTAAACTATTATTTTAAGTTGGAAATCATCCAATGACATCTCCCACCCTTGGGCAGAGCGAGAGAGCGTGTCAGACTTTTGCTGACTAAAACCCACTCCTGTTTCCTTATTACCTTCGTTCCAGGGCCCGGGGTTCACTTTCACACAACCCATGGAGCAATAACCCTTGGCAGTCACACTTGTCACAGCCTCAAGCCATAATAACTTTTCTCCTTATTCTCTTCAACAATTCGACCAAGCAGTCCTTTTACCATCTTAAACCTCTTTGCTAAACAATCTGTTTCATTTTTATTTGCTTTAATTTCTAACTCTAGATTCTCAATTAAACATTGTATTATCTCTTCATCACCCTCACACCATCTTGAATTTCGGAAGTCAATTAGTCATGTTAAACTTATTTTGCACTTTTCAGTCTTTTTTTTTACGTTAAAGTCGGTTGCATTTTTTTTTTTAAAAAGCTTTTTATTTTACACTTTTTAGTTACGGTACCACCACTAAAAAGTACCCCTCAGCCAAACTTAAATACTTTATAGCTACAGTGCATCTCATGACAATTCTAATAATCCCAAACACGGTTAGATTACATTAATCTATTAAAGAGTTCCGTTGCCATCAGTTCGATATATTCCCCGTTTTCTTTCAGTCAGACATCGACTACACGTATAAACAAAGCAATTTTACTTGTTTCGATGGTTCTACTGTGATCCTATGAAGAGTTCTGTTCCATATCTTCGAAGTTCATGATCAGATTATAACAATATTTCTATGGGACCTTTCAATAAAACAAAAATATTTCAAAATCGATCCACAATTGATCGAGAAATCGGTGAATATACTAAAAAAAAAAAATACTTTCAGCTGAACATAGTTCTCCTCCTTTTTGAAGTTTGTTAAAAAACAACAGTGAGTGCCTCAAGTTCGAAACTATGATAATTTGTTTCAGTAGCCGCCGTTTTCCTGTTTCAATAGTTTCCACTCACTATCTTGATGTTGGAAAAGTAATTTCACCCCTTAAATATTGGATATAAAAAAAAAAAACCTTAGTGCTGCGCCTGCAACAAAATAGGAAGCCTGATGGAAAATATAAAGTTTCTATTCCGAGTAAATTCAACTGATCGTTCATATAATCAGTCAGATCTTCTGTTATGTATTTAGACTCATAAAATAATCTTTTCACCACAGCAGCTCAAACAAGTAGGTTTTGCTGCTTGAAAACAGTGAGCAAAACTGGATTTTGCTCACTGCGTGAGAAAAAGTAACTTTTTAATTATTTTATTTTTTTAACCACACAATTCGAAACATTCGAATTGCACTGTACTCTGTCTCTTTCTCGCCCTTATAAAAAAACGAGTGAGAAACATGCCATTTCGAAATTCATTCCGATTTTGAAATTCCACCACAAAGAAAAACACGTTCGGAAATACGTAATAAATAGAAAATATAGGTAAAATATAAAATTGTTTTTTTTTTATAAATAAATTATTGAATTTTATAAATAAAATTATAAATATATTATTGGATTTGAACAAAAATAAGAATACCTGAGTACTTATAGCAGCAGATAAAACTGGCATTTAACCTTTAAATAATTATTTCTAGTTTCAACATTGAATGTTTTAGAACGTGCTTTAAAAAAACAGCAGAAATAAAATAGTGGCAAATAAGATTAAGAATGTTAAAATAATTGCAAAATATGAGCAAAACTAGCGACAGAGATAGTATTTATTTTAATTGAAATCATTATTACATCTATTACTGTTAATTATTTTATTTCCCAAGTAATATGTGTTCTCGCTGCTGAAGTGAAAAATTATGTGTGTAACACGAGAGCAAAACTTTTTGCATCTCGTGCCTTTGAATCCCTCCCCTCACTCAGGACTCAAAATTAGCACTCGCAGCAAAAAACAACTTTGCTCTCTTGTTGCACAAATAACTATTGTTTAAATAAATTACTGTTTGATATTTAATATTTATTTTAATTAAGTAAATGGTAGTTAAATTAACCTTAACCTGTTGTTTGCCGGAACGCATATGCATGCGGGACACAATGGCTTTTTAATTGTGTCTGTAATTCCGGACTTATATACGAAAGGTTAAATAGTTTATACATCTCAGGACCCTGAGGTCCTGGACCTTTACAAGGCTTACGAGGGGCCAAAGCCAACTCGCAGAGGCCCTTTAGATAATTTTATTGAAACGTGATATCAACCGACGATTATCCCTGTACGTGCTATGCTAGTGCACCCAAGGATAACCTCCGGTTGGTGAAAAACTATTGCGACATGTGAAAAGCAAAGATAATAGGGCTTTGGCTTTTGGATTCTTAAGTGGACTGGTAACATGGAACTATGTTAAGACTATGGCACCTGCCTAAACAATGTTATTATATCCATCGATAAAAGGCAGGGGGTCAACAGTAAGTCATTACACCCTTAATAAATAGGTCCCCAAAAACGGTCGCTAGCACGAACTGACGTGTATCAAAAAGAAGGCAACATATCCTGAGGTGCTTGTGGAGTGGAGAGCTATACCACGGCTATCAGGACAATCCCGGATGTATGGTCAAGATCTCTTAAGCACCTTACTGAATTATACATCCTTCTCCCGAGGACGTTTGCTCTTGCGAATCTCCACTCAAGCCAGCCGATAAAGGCAAGAGAGAGGTGGGAGCTATGTTCCTCGTCAGTGTTCACTACAGCCGGCCAATAAAAGCAAGCCGGAGATGAAGAGCAAGAATTCTCCTGGGAGATCGAGTCCGTGGGGTCGCTAATGTCCAACATTTCGTCACAAAACTGCCCTGCGGATTGTATCTCTCTTAGTCTGGCCCCTCGCCCTAAGCATGTTACGGCAAAGCAAACGCTACCGACACAAACCTACGGTTTATTGGAGCGCGCAAGCGACACCACGACGTCAACGTAGAGATACGGCGATGGGGTTATCATTGTTATTATTAAACAGACGGATTAACAGTGGAGGCTAGTACTAGACCCTATTAGTCCCGCTGGCACCCATCGGATAGGAACCCTGAAAAAGAAAAAAGTTAATTATGTCCTTCTTTTCCGACATAATCACTTTACAAATCATGCTAGATCTCTATATATGTTACCGCCAATCTGTATAATTCAAGTATTCTATACAATACCTAGGCAATGCATAGAATACCTAGGGCATCCAAGCAATGTGTGAAATATGAAAATGTAAAATAAATAGGTTTTAATCTATATCGGGTGTAAAAAGACCCTTAACGTAAACGAAAACTACGTATTGTACCCATCACTGGGATAGTTTTTTCTTCTAGAACATACCTGGGAAATCACTGGTTCCAGAGATATTCAAGGTCAAAGTAAGAAAAAAAAAGTTGACTTTTTTTCAAAATCGTATTCCAAGTGTCATTAGAAAAGTTTATTCCGAACAAACATTATCAAAATTATTAATTTTGAAGTTACAAAAATGCAATGAATACAAAACTACGCACGCTCCGACGCAGCTGTGCGGCTGTGGCACGCAACTAGCGTGCGAGGTTCCGAGTTCAACGAACAAATGCGATACCTACGCGCTCAGTTGATCGACAGTATGGACAATTTATTTATTTTATGAATTGAACAGTTTACGATTTTACGTTTTCAATAATAACGTTGATTAAGTATTAATTATTTATTGTTTTAATTTTTAAATTAGGTATTAAATGGTAGAAATTAAGTAAGTAGGTAACTACCTACCGTACCTACTTAACTAAGCGCGGCTGCGCTGACGCAGGTCTTCCCCAATCTGGCAGGTCCTGACGCCTCCTGCCAGAGGGTCTACGCCCCGCGTAGACCCCGCGGCTTGTGCAGTCCATTGACGTTTACGGGGCCCCGGTTTAGACTCGGTCACTCGGACTGAAGGTGAGTAAAAGGGTCATGGCCATCCTAATGATACAGCGATACCGCGCGGTCTCCTGCGAGGCGAGCCGGCATGCTAGCCTGCCACCGGGGGATTGTGCAGGAAACAATCCTCGCACGTGATGATGCAACGCCGCCGAAGGGAAACTCTGCTGCCGCGTCCAATCGCGGCACGGCGCGGCAGACAGAGCTCTAGCGAGATCTTGTGGTGGTATGGTATGACGACAGCGACTGTCGCAACCTTGCGCTGGGCGCGCCATGATATCAGTAGGAAGTTCCCTCTCTGAGGAATAGCTAGTGAGGCACCGCGGCGTCCTCACTTTCCGCCTGACGAAGGTCCTCGCCGGGCACGGTTGTTTCGAAAGGTTCCTGTGTCGGATTCAGCGGGAAGAAACGCCCGGGTGTAACGCGGCCCTGGTATACACACGGCAACTGAAGGAACAAAGAGAGAGAGAGAGAGAGAGATGGAGTTTCAAACTTTTACTGACTAAAAATCGGTAAAAGTCTGACACTCCCTTTCTCTTCACCCAGAGCGCGATATTTGATGATTTCCTATCGCAAAAAAGTTACTTTCTACTTATCTAAAAACTAAACTTAAATCCTAGGTAGGTACCTACCTACAATTTAAACTTCTTAAATAACAACTTAATAAACCTCACTAGGTTCATAAGCATAGCATAAACCTCACTAAGTAGGTAAATAAGATGTGATACGAACAGGTAAAACGACGTCATTGCTGCATTTACGATCACGTAATTTCATTTATTATGTTTGAATTAGGTAGTTACCTAAAGCTATCGGAAAAATCCCACAAAGTTCCATAGACTTAATCATCACCTGCTTAGGTTTCTCCCAACTATTAGGGTCTCCTTCAGTCTAACCGGACTGCCTATTTGGCCTGCACTACCTAGATAGCGGATAATACGATAACGATAAAGCCCCTCAAAAATGACTACAATCCGTAAGTATTGTAGGCATTTTTGAGGATGACTTCTAGTGAGGATGGCTTCTAGTGTATAAGGCTGTAAGGCTTATGCACTAGAAGCTATCCTGTTAAGCATGATTGGAAACGTAAACTGATGAAGCCCACCTCTAAATGCTCGTTAGAACTCAAACTCAATTTAGGAAATTATTTATAACTAGAGCGACACCTAAATCTATGAGATCACATTTTGTTATTACACCAGGCTGGCGCTAGCGCCAGCAGCCAGTAGCATGCGAGCGGCTCGTGCTCTATGAAAGGGAAAAGCCGCCCACCGGCGGTGCGCGGCTGTGCTCAAAGCATCAAAAAGGCCGCCAGCGGTCCGACCCGCCTCCGCAAATAAATTTAAAGGAATTTTATTAATTGCGAATTTACTTACCTACGTGTTTGTTATTAGTTAGGTTTCTTACGTCATCGAATGCACTTGTGGATATTTTTTTTGCGAATTACTGTTATTAGTTGTGTTTGTGTAGTATTGTGTGATTGACTGATAGTAGTGAAAGCGTTGGAGTGATAGGCTTAGTGTAGGTGTATTGTGAGTGCGTTGTATGTTCGTGTGTGTAGTGTGTTCTTTTTAGGATTCATTTAGTCGTAGGCACCTTTCGCGAGTTAAGATGCCTTTTCATGTTTATTCGGTGCGCGAGTACGTGAATATGATTTATTGTTACGGCATGGCTCATGGAAACGCTACTGCGGCTCTGTGACTGTACAGGATTAAGCATCCTACCGCGTATCAACCCACGGATTCGCGGATCTTCACCAGAGCTGTTCAACGATTGCTGGACAACCAACCGATAGTACCGATTTCTCTGGGAGGCGGCCGACAAGTACGACCAGCGGTCGATGAGGCCATTCTCGCTGTGATGCAGGAAAATCCACGATAGGGCGTACGAAAGCAGCCAAAATTGGGAATCAAGCGAGCTTACCTGTTAAGCGAAGTCTTGATTCTAATTTTATGAGCGCCGAAACTGAAATGCAGTTCTATTATTTTATCACATATGTAGTAATATTTTCTTTACGGGTTAAAGGATCGCAAGTTTAGATATTTAGAAAAAAATATAATTATGTATCCTGGTAACACCATCGCGTCTAGATGTCACTTACTTTAGAGATTATAGGACAAGGAACAAGCTGTGTTTTGGACAGACTTGTTACCGCATACTTACATTCACTATTTCCCTGTAAGGATAACTGTGAGTTAGGTAGGTTAATTATTGCAGCTTTGGGACTATTAACTAGTGGTGGGTGGGTGATTGCATTTCAGTTTCGGCGCTCATAAAATTAGAATCAAGACTTCGCTTAACAGGTAAGCTCGTTTGATTCCCAATTTTACTTCGCGCCGAAACTGAAATGCAATTCTATTATTTTATCACATATGTAGATGTTTAGAGTTAGCTTCAATAATTAATTGTTACGCTATTGTTGGTACTAGTACTATCAACTCAAGTGCGCTTTCTTTTTATAGTAAGTTATGAGTTGATTTCAGTTTTCCCTAAGGTTTTTTTGTCGCTACAGTCATACGTTATTGCTGAGAGTCTCTCAAGGTGTTGACTAAACTATCTGTTCATTTTTTAAAGTATTATGTGACAAGTATTCTCGAATTGTAAAAATATATTTGATTCATTGATAGGCAACTGATTTAGATGTGAAGCAAGTTATCTTCAACAGGGGCAGTTATAGTACCACGGTGTGAGACGTGTATTGTAATTAATTGGATTATTCTTAATGAAAGTCACTTATGACTTACCAGCTTATTTTAGAAATATTATTATTGCTCGCAATAAAAAGCATATTTTTTTTAAAGATGGAAAAAAAAAGTTTGTTTCCCAGCAATATTTTTTGACTTAGTTATATGTACAGAATGTGTAGTTAACGGGTATGTGATCGGTCTTTTTACACCCTGTATTTATCAATTATCTATATATATAAAAGGAGAAACTGACTGACTGACATATCAACGCACAGCCGAAACTACTGGGACTAGAAGAGTGAAATTAAACACAAGGTTTCCTTTTATGGCGTAGGCGAGCACTAAGAGAGGTTTTCCCAAAATTCACCTCCTAAGTGGAGGAAACGGGGGTTCAAAGTTTGTATGGAGACACCTATTATCACACGTATGAAGCCGCGGGCAGAAGCTAGTAATCTATAAAATGACGGGAAAATGAAATATTATGTTCTATTATTTAAAATCAATATGTGTAAAATACGACAGCAGGGAAGGACTTGACATAATTTTAGCGCACCCCAAACTGTTTTCATAGGTAAGTTTGTACGGAACCCTCAGTGCGCGAGTCCGACTTGCACTTGCCTGGTTTTTTTAAATACCTAAACGTTGCCTCACACCAGGAATGACTGCTGTAGCATGGGTGCGTTCACAAACATACAAACACACATACACAATACACCCAGACCCGGACCACTATCTGTAGGTCATACAAATAATTGATCCGTGCGGGAATCGAACCCCTGACACGCAACGTAGCCACCAATTCATCAACCACTGTGCCATCCGTGCCGTCGAATAAAAATAAAGTCCACTACCGCGTCCGTTTGTCTGTATAGAAAATAAATACCTTCTCATGCTTTGGGCGGAGCGAGAGACAGAGTCAGACTTATACTAACTAAAATCTAGTGTTCTTTTAGTTACCCTTTGCATTCCCAGGTAACGATAACTCTTTCGAACAATTCCGCTTCCCAGGCGCTTATGCGGAAAGTAACAATTCCGCTTCCCAGGCGCTTATGCGGAAAGTAACAATTCCGCTTCCCTGGCGCATATGCGGAAAGTAACAATTCCGCTTCCCAGGCGCTTATGCGGAAAGTAACAATTCCGCTTCCCAGGCGCTTATGCGGAAAGTAACAATTCCGCTTCCCAGGCGCTTATGCGGAAAGTAACAATTCCGCTTCCCAGGCGCTTATGCGGAAAGTAACAATTCCGCTTCCCAGGCGCTTATGCGGAAAGTAACAATTCCGCTTCCCTGGCGCATATGCGGAAGGTAACAATTACGCTTCCCTGGCACATATGCGGAAGGTAACAATTACGCTTCCCTAGCGCATATGCGTAAGGTAACAATTTGGCTTCTTTGGCGCATATGCGGAAGGTAACACCAAAGACACGTGACTCCTGAAAACTTCCTATTACCGCAAGATATACTTGAAACATAAGCCACATGATGGCCCCGTCAAAACCTCCACGTCGATACTTACGTGACATAATATGTAAATATTTAAGATATTATAAAGATACGACAGTCATTCTATGACTTTATCTCCACAATAAATATTACATGGAGTAAGATAAATCTTTATTTAAATATACACAAGTGTTGCCACAATAAACTTAGTGTTACCAGTCTCTTTAGGCCACCGTTTTATTTGTTAATAGATAAAATATATTTTAAGCTGATGTTTGAAGAACAGTTTCCTGATTAGGGTAATAAACGTAAAAGTTATTTGGTAATCTATTTGGGGAGCTCGTAGCTAATTAAAACACGGAGCACGGGTAGATTTTTTTTTAAATTGATGTACCTAAACTAGTGCTTGACTGCGATCCCACCTGATGTGGGAAGTAGTGAGGCAATCGTTGATGGGAGGCGCACTAGTTTATTAAGAGCCTATTCACTCTAGCCTTGAAGACACCCAATTATAATCGGATGGGAAGACCGCAGCAGGCAAATTGTTCCAGTCCCACGATGTACGCGGTATAAATGACTAGGCGAAACGCTTGATCCGGACCGTAGAGGTTTCAACAACGTAAGGGTGGTGGTGGGTTTTACACTTTTTAGTTATGGTACCACCATTAAAAAGTACCCCTCAGCTAAACTTAAATGGGTGATTTTCAAAATTTATGTACATTTTGGGACGTGAAAACGTCCCCCTAAATATTGTCCAGACATAACATGTTAAACGATCAAATTATTGTTATTATCATTGAATAACGGTTTATTCAGAAGGACTTCAACATTTCAGTTTAAAAAAAATAAGTAGTCTGAAATATATGACATTCATGCTCTTAGTGTCATAATATTTCCATACATCTACCTCGTGTCTCTAAGCGAGAGCGCGTTACAAAAACCATCATAAAGATTAAACTACTCATTTTATTGTAAATTCTCTTTGCGGAATGTCATATTGGGTAATTATTATGTAAATTATACAAAATTGTAATAAAAAACCTTTATGTAATAATTATATTATAAGCCTTTCAAAATGTGTCTTCTATTTCATTCAATTTTGTTGATCATTATTGTAACGCATACATTTGTAGATATTTGAGATTCTTTAATGGCGAAACATTCTTGTCACAGACATCCAATCAGATGACAACAAAATATTACTCCGCCATTTTGGCTGCAGTTGTCATTGTTGTAAAAAGTGTTTCTTGCGGTGTAGTGTTTTTTCAACAATAAAGTTTTCATTTTAGTTGATCAGCTATAAAAATAACGGTAAGTCTCTGTCTTACTATTTTTGCGTAAATTCAAAGAATATTATTGATTAATATAATTTGATTAAGGTTATAGACAAGTCCAACAACATTAATTTTAACCTTCAAATTTTGAAGGTCGTTATTCAACAAACCGTTGATTTTCATTTTCGTAACGATCCGTTACATATTTTTGTTGCGTAACAAAAAGGATGTAACAAATATGAAGCAAAGCCGATTTCATAATGGAATTATTGTTTTAATTATGCGTACCTACTTAAAGGGTAATGTATAAACTAGTGCGCAATTTTTTTACTTACAGGTCATTGGACTCGATCAGCTGACGTACAAATCGATAGTGTTTCATGTACCGGATCGACCCTCCACGGGATGTAAACGATCAAAATTTTGCGGTGTAGATATAATAGTTTCCTTACTAATTATTTATAAGCGAGGTATAGTTACTACTCGTAGTAGCTCTACGTCACTTATGAGTATTTTTATTTGGTTTATTACTAGTTCATTCTTAATAAAAAATACTGATAAATAATAATTAACTTTCGTATTATTTTTTTAATTTCGTATTAAAAGTAATTAATAATTTTTAACCGTAAGTTCCATCACCAATGGTTTGTTTTCTGTAGACTAAACATTTTAATAAATACTTAATGACCAAACGGAATGCACAATTTATTCTGAAACTGATTTTGTAATTAGAGAGACTTCTTATGTTATCAATAAATTATTAAGCTCCAATTTCATTGTTTTAATAGTGTTGTGAAATAGCCCTAATATTTCCTTTTTGTTATTTTTTGTAACATTGGTCATTTTTGTAACGATGTTCATTTTTGTTTCATTTTGTAATTGTACAAAAAATTTGAAAATCACTCAAATACCTTTTAGCCAGAGTGCATCTCATGACATTTCTAATAATCCCAAACACGGTTAGATTACATTAATTTATTACTGAGTTCCGGTGCCTAGCTTCAGGCTTCATCATCAGATCAGTTCGATATATTCCCCCTCCTCTTTCAGTCAGTCATCGACTACACGTATAAAAAAAAGCAATTTTACTTGTTACGACGGTTTTGCTATGATCCTCTGAGGAGTTCCATATCTTCTAAGTGTATGATCAGATCTTAACAATATTTCTATGAGACAAACTCGGAAGCTTAACCTTTAAATAAAATAAAAATATTTCAAAATCGGTCCACAATTGATCGAGAAATCGGTGAACATACGTAAAAAAATACAACAGCCGAAGATAGAACCTCCTCCTTTTTGAAGTTGGTTAATAATGCGAGTTTTCTTGGATTTTATACAAAACTGGTTATAAGTACGGCGATATCACATACAATACAAAACACAAAGAAACCAATAAATACGTAATTTTGGAAAAAAAATTACGTACCTTTAAAGTAAAGTTTATTTGAACTTATAATTCCAAGTAAATCCAAAGATGTCAAACTTCAAAGCAATCCGTTTTAAAAAAACGGCAATTTCATAATCAATCATATGTAACGACTAGCTCCTGCCAGCGGCTTCGCCCGCGTGAAAGTACAATAGTACATTTTGATACAAGTGCAGAAAGTTTGTCATTGCGACCGAGGAGGCGGAATTCGCACGAGTCGTAGGCGAGTGTGTTATGAAGCCGAGGGCTGCAGTGACAAATTTGCACGTGTATCAAACGACTTTTTTCAAGACAATTACGATGAAATTAATAAACGGGGGTTGATTGGCGACTCGTGGGGGTCAACGCGCGCCCGGCCCGATACGATAAATATAATAAAATTGTGGTGGGAGAGAGCACGCAATAGACTGTTTTCAGCACTAGTGCGGAAAACAGTCTATTGCGTGCCTAAAATCGGTGGGATAAGAGCGGGTTTTCGAGTAAGTGTATTGAAAAATATATAGCCTATGTTAGTCAGTGAAGATATAGCTTTCTAATAGTGAAATAAAAAAAAAATCGTAATCGTAAAATCGGTCCAGTAGTTTTTGAGTTAAATCGCAACATACAAACAAACAAAAAATCAAATCTGTACTATTTATAATATTACTTTAGATGCATATTTTTTTTGTTTTGTAGCGAACCTCGCGAGCACATCGATAGGTTACTCCATGGGGTGGACGTCCCCGGTCAACTT
Source organism: Mythimna pallens (assembly GCA_961205895.1). Taxonomy (NCBI): domain Eukaryota; kingdom Metazoa; phylum Arthropoda; class Insecta; order Lepidoptera; family Noctuidae; genus Mythimna; species Mythimna pallens. The sequence goes on from OY540845.1 coordinate 18,583,884, forward strand.
GAAGCTGCAGCAGAACAGCACGGAAAACCCCCTCGGAGAACCAGTGACCACGAACCAGGAGGCCTGGATCGGTTCCCTGCTCACTGTCGGTGCTATCTTCGGTAATTATACTCTTTCGATGATTAACTATTTTAGCAGTAGCAGCCAGGAGTTAGGAAGTTAGTGAGGAGCATTGGCGTATCTAGGATTTTTATTCAGGGAGGGCCTGATCTCTGCCATACCTGATTTTTGTGTCAAGTTATCAGAATTTTGGCATCCTTCATAAAATTTCGAATCGTTTACCCTGGGGTGGGTGCTAGACGGGGGGATGCCCACTCTTATAATACCCCTATGGTGAGGAGTTAATCCCGTGGGTGAAGGAGGGTCAAACTAAAACCCACCCGTGTTCCTTCAGTTGCCCTTTGCGTTCCAGGACCGCGGTACGACCCGCAGGTATCGGCCCTAGCACCCGTGTGTTTGTTACTCTTCACGCCTAAACCTCTGAACGTATTAAAATGAAATTTGGCACACGGGTTTCCATGTTCTTTTTATTTATTTATTAATGATTGGCTCGCGTTTGACCACCATCTGACCTGATGGTAAGCGATGATATGGTCGACGATAGAGCTCGCTTGCCTAGAAGTAACCTATTCACTCTTGACTTAAAGACCCCCAGGTTGTAGCTATCAGAAAACACAGCCTCCGGCAGGGAATTCCACTTCTTAGCTGTACGCATAATGAAGGTGTTCCCAAAACACTTTGTACGTATGGGTGGGATGTCCACCATGTACCGATGGCGCAACGCTGTACGTCTAGTGGTCCGATGATGGAAGGACTTGGTGGAATTAAATTGTGCAATTTCAACGCACGATCCCCGAAATGTAATCGATAGAAAACCGACAGGTTCTGGCCTGTCTCTCGGCGTCAATGCTCAATGCTTTGGAGTTTGATGATCCTCGGCACCCTCGCCATCATCCTGATATTTGGCAGACCCATCCCAAAGATGAGAGCAGTATTCCATACAAGATCGAACTTGCTACATCGAGCTTGTAGCTATCTGGAAACACAGACTCCGGACTCCACTGTCTAGGATACTAGGTATAGGATACTTCTTTCCGGGAATATATTCGCTTAAGATTATTTTCTACTTTCACATGGGCAAAACCGCTTATGGGAGCTAGTAATAACTAATGTTAATAATATTATATACTTCCAGGTTCATTCCTCGGCGGTTTCGCAGCATCAAAGATCGGTCGCAAATGGGGCCTCCTCAGCATTTCCATTTCTTTGTTCATCGGCTGGATCCTCATCGCCACCACGAAGAACGTCGGCATGATCTACGGAGGCAGGATCTTCTGGGGTCTGGCCTCCGGAATGATGTTCACAATCTTACCTATGTATTGTGCTGAAATTGCTACGGTAAGGAACCTGTATTATGACTGGACTGTTGGTCTAGTGGTTAGTGGCCATGACTGCTATGCCAGAGGTCGTGGATTTGATTCCCACCCAAGACAAATGTTTGTGTGATGAGCACAATCATTTGCTCTGTGTCTGGGTGTAATTTGTCTATAAATAAGTATGTTTATCAGTTGTCTAGTACTCATAACATAAGCTCTGTTTAGTTTGGGACTAGATAGTGTTGTATGAAAGTTGCGGAATATTATTATTATTCTCTTTTAGAACTGTTTAATTGTATACATACATAAAGGTAATTCTGGCTAACTGTCCCGGTCTAAGACTTGTGGCGCTTAGTTAACCAAAATTAAGTGGCACTGCCATTTGCATTGTAATAGTGTAGGGTAGGCTTGCACTATCTCACCTGATGATAAAAGATGATGCGCTTAGCGAATAGCGAAGGAGCACGCTTGCCTAGAAGCAACTTTTAGACTCTCGACCTTATTTAATTCAAATAAAAATTAGAATTCCATTCCTATCACATTTATAATATTAAGTACAAATTTGGCCTACACTGCGCACACGTGACGTGGGCCACGTACGCCGAACTGGGCGCGTCGGTCTCCACACATTTTTTAAGGCAACTAGACTTGTAGAGCTTTTTGAACATTTAGATCCACGCCACGCGACGCGACTCTACGAACTAACCAGACGTGGCCCGCGAGTGCGTCTGTGGAATGTAGTTCTTGCTTATGAATTTAATTATAAAATTATAACTATTCATCCTGAAAACTTCATAAAACTGGTAAAACCTATTTCATATAATTATGTGGGAGAGTGTTATCTAGTATTAGTCCAAGATCCCAGAGCGATCTGACATAATTATTTTTTTATGGCTGATTTTTATATATGTTTTGTAAAATATTATTTTAAAATAGTATCATAAGTGTCAGACAGTTTCCATGGACCAAAACTTCTGTCAGACGCTCTAAAGTTCCACAAAAAATAAATGAACTTTAAGTAATTTTACATGTCTTATTTTTAAATATGACATTAATGACATATTTAAAAATAAGACATGTAACATTTACAAAGTTATATTTTAGTAGTCAGACAAATTGTAGTGACCTTCTAAGATCTTACTATAAAATCCAAACAAATAAGTGAACTAAGAGTGATCTGAAAAAAATTATACCAATACTTCTCCACCATAGGCTCCACCCTAGGCAATGATATTCCTAAGCATTTCCATGATAATTTTGCCCAAGCCCTTCCCCATACTCTGTTCACCTGCGAATTGTCCACCTTTAACAGCGAAAAAATCAAAAAAATAGCAAAAGTAACTCCAATTTATAAATTGGACTCTAAAACTGACGCGGGAAAGTATATACCGATATCAGTGCTCCTTATTTGGTCACGAAAATAATATCAAATATAGATTTAAAAAACATATATTGTGCTCGGCGTATTCATCGATTTAAGAAAAGCTTTTGACACATTCAGTCACAAATTGCTAATCAGAAAATTAGAAAGCATCAATATCAAAGCTTCGAATCTGGAGATGATCCATTCATATCTATCAAACACAAGTACCTAGTTAAATTAGGAAACGCTCAAAGTATGCTCAAAGTCAACTGTTACCAATCCAATGTGGTGTCCCACAAGGGTCATTATTAGTCCCGTTACTATTCGCAATTTATATCAATAATATAAACGAATTAGTCCTACATGGTCATGTAGCTCTGTACGCGTCCGATACATGTTTTTTTTACTTCTGCTTATCTGTACAAGACTTAATTACAAAAAGCCAACAAGTTCTTTTCCTGGTTCCTATATAATCTTTTGACAATTTATATCTAGAAAACCTGCTATGTCATTTTTAAAGCTAAAAATAAAAATATCCCACCCCATCAATCACTGCATATAAATAACATACTCCTACAAAAGAAAAATTTCGAAAAGTATCTTGGCTTACGAATGGATAGGCAAAATAAAATAATAAAAATATTCTTTCATTACCAATTTTTAACACCGACTCACAAAATATATAAAGGAACAAAACTAATGAACATAAAACAATTATATATTACACGCACGCACGCGCGCTTTTTCTAACATGCTTGTCCGAAAAATATTAAATAAATCTCTCCATACTAACTTAACCTTGTATGTGTGTATTACTGCACGGGGCGGGGCGGGATGCTTACTATGAGCTATAAGCCAGAGTGGTAAACATCACTCTACTATTACAAATAACTGAAATATGAATCGTGGCCGATTTACTTTCTATGGTCGCTATGAGCTAACCTTCCATAAGTGTGGATTTGTCACAGACGCATCTAAAACCTCCCCCTATCTCTTCCAGGATGACTCTCGCGGCGCTCTCGGCTCATTCCTGCAAGTGTTCATCACGATGGGTTTCCTGCTAATCTACAGCATCGGTCCCTACGTATCGTACATGGTCATCGCCTACGTCGGTATCATCTTCAATGCGGTTTTCGTAGTGGGATTTTTCTTCATGCCTGAGTCGCCTTTGTACTATTTGAGCAAAGGTGAGGCTGGATGGACTTTTAACCCTTTAGCCGCCCACGTCGGATTGGTCCGACGAGTGTTTTCGCGTCCTATTCGCCAGGGTCGTGTGTTTGTGACTGGGTACTTCAACTCGTTTAGCTTTTCAATCCCCACAGGTGACAGAAGAGCTGACGAGATGTACGACCGTTGTCGGATATATCCGATGTAAGAGGTAAAAGGGTTAAATGGAACTGCATATTGATGATTGTGATGATTTCTTTTTGCAAAACAGATCTTATATCTACTATTTATGAGTTCCAAGAATTTGAAAACCCTAAGATACAGTTTTAGTTTTACCAAAATCCTGATTTTTTTACTATTTAAACTTTCTGATTTTGAACGCTCCTTAATGATCTTTCTCTAGGTGAAGCAAGAGGAAATTTAAAAGATAAAAAATATAACTGCGCTAGCTCTATATGCATTTGATTAAAATCCTTGCGTCCATTTTTAAAACCTTGCACCTTTCCAAGTAATCCTAAAACAAGGCGCGAATACCAGTTTTTGCAAATTTTACTCTTTGTCCCCCCACTCTATTTGCCTTCGGTCCTTAATCGTCAGTATTTCGTTGGCAGGTGACCGCGAGTCCGCGACAGCGTGCCTGGCCAAGATCCGCGGGCGCTCGCACGAGGGCGTGCGGGCCGAGCTCGACCTCATGGCTGCTGATGTCAAAGCCTCCATGGAGAAGACTGCTACGGTACATAATTTTGCTTTAAACTAAGATAAATGGGCGCTCGCACGAGGGCGTGCAGGCTGAGCTCGATCTCATGGCGGCTGACGTCAGCGCCTGAAGGCTGAGCTCGACCTCATGGTGGCTGACGTCAGCGCCTGAAGGCCTTTGCATCCATCGGATTCCCGCGACCCTCACCAGGTGCACGCTTCACCTTGTGGGAGGCTTTCTAACGCTGCGTCTTCCGGTACGCGGTCGCCACTCCAGAACCATTCGGCCCCAACGGCCATCCGTTCTGCGATGTGCCCTGCCCATTGCCACTTCACTTTGGCGATTCTTAGTGCTATGTCGGTAACCTTGGTTCTCCTGCGAATATCTTCATTGTGTTTTCTTTTTTAGTCTACAATAAAGTTTATTTTCAATGTCAGGTGGCCGACGTGTTCCGTGGCAGCAACTTCAAGGCGTTATATATCTCCTGCGCGCTGGTCTTCTTCCAGCAGTTTTGCGGCATCAACGCCGTGCTCTTCTACTTGACCAACATCTTCGAGGCTGCCAACTCAAGCCTGGGCTCTGGTGTTGCAACCATCATTATTGGTGCTGTACAGGTAGGTTACTATAATATAGTCTACTAACGACGACTTAAATATTAAGTAACTATAAATACTAATATACTAAACCTAACTATGTACATACTTATAATACATATGATAAATAGAAAGATACAAAATACTGCACATCGGTGTCATCCGGAAATGTGTCCAGAAGGCTGGCAGCATTGCTACGTTAAATGGCAATGCTAATTTTTTGGGCGAAGAACGAGCGAGCCCTCTGGTCAAGCAAAGTGTCAATCAGACAGCGTAAAATTTCCTTGAAAAGGAGGCGTGCACGTCGGACCCCATGACCCAAGGCCTTTCGACCCCACACGACTCAAAACTGTATTTATCAATAAGGTTACAGTATTTGCGCCGTTTGAGGGTCTCAGCAGCCGCAGAGGCAGCGCACAGCCCGAACTAAAAATATGGGATAGCGCAAGGGTGTCGACACAGGTTGCATCCCACAGCCAGAGGCCTACCCACCTTCCACGGCACCAATGTTATACCATCTGGTCTCTTCCCATCGTCACATACAAAGCCGCTAGGTTCTACTAACTATATATAGTAGCTTCTGCCAATGTCTTCGTCCGCCAGAATGTTGATTATTGCGGACGCGAAGTTGAAGTAGCCTATGTCCATTGTCCATCGTTGTAGACCAAGCTTCCTCCAAACCAAATTTCATCAAAATCAGTTCAGTAGTTGAATGCAGACAGACAGAGTTACTTTGACATTTATAATATTATTAGTATAGATTCTCAGAGGATTTGACAGCTGAATAAGCGCAGACATCAGTGTCAACGCACGCATGAGCGGTGTGCACACGCGCCTCGTCGCTCAATTTAGCTTGGGAGCTCAGACGCGACGGACGTGTTTTAGGGACCATTATTTTGAATTTAATTTTTCCATACTCATTATGAAATTTCCCGTTCCAGGCACTTGCTTCCTTAATCACTCCCCTGGTAGTAGATCGCCTTGGCCGCAGAATCCTGCTGCTCATCTCTTCATGTGGGACTGCTATTGGACTTGTGAGTATGGGACCATTCGATTATTACTTAAGACGATTTAGGGATATGGTCGCCCCTCTGACCAAATCTTATTTTTTCTTACAAGGGGGTTGGAGGGAGTCTTGATAGTTCTTACGAGTACATAAGATCATAAAAATAAGAAAAATTAAGATTTTAAAAAGCGCGGGCAACCGTGTGACTGCCGTTAACTCTCATGAATATTATTTTCCTACAATTAGGATACTAAACTAATTTCTTAAAAATAAACACTATCATTTGATCACTTTATGATCATGTTTACTAAATGCACACATTGAAGTAAAATTTCAGTTTTTGGGTTTTTCCAGTAACATGTTGTATAATATTATTTTCATGTTATCAACACACTTATTAGAAAACTGGCTCCTACCTCACCGCAGGCATGCAATGAATTATATTTCGCACTAGTATGGGAAAATGCTACGGCTAGCCCTTCTAGTTACCTACATGAATAATTTTCGAGTGTGGTGAGAAACTTCGTTTGGTACACCGGCAGTCTCTCGGCTCCATAACGCCCTCCCCTTCGGCTCGGGTGCATATACTACCTCAGATGTAATGACAAAGTTTGCCCACTTGTACCAAAATATACTATTCTGTTCCCAGGCCCTCCTCGGCATGTTCTTCATCCTCGCCGAAAACAAGAACCCCGTGGTGGAGAAGATCGGTTTCCTGCCCATTCTGTCGCTGGTGCTGTTCATCGTGACGTACTGCTGGGGCCTGGGTCCGCTGCCGTGGGCCGTCATGTCGGAGCTGTTCCCCATTGAAGTCAAGGCCATCGCCTCACCTATGGCTACTGCTTTCTGTTGGATGCTGACGTTCTTGATTACCAGGTTAGTTCAAGGTTTTTGGATTATAGGCATGACTTTAACTATCAGGGTTACATTGAATGTCAATGAAAAAAAAAATTAATGATGTCCGTGTATTATGTCTCGTTTGGGCAACTGCTCGATAGATGATTTCAGGTTGTTGTACGAGTATATATTCAAATCGCGCGAAAGACAAAAACTACTAGCTAAAATATGGCGTCATAAATTTCCTCCGCATCGCTGTCGACTGGAAGTGTGCCCAAAAGGCTGGCGGCATTGCCACGTTGTATGGCACTTTAGTGTATATATAGTTTTAATTAGTTAAGTGTTTTTTATCAATTAATTGTAGATGTAGATTCAAGTATTATTTAATTATATAGGTAATCGCGCGAAGAACTTTAATTGCGCGATGCAGGATTTCGTAGTTTCTTATGTGAAGCCATAGATGTCGCTACAAGTCAAAGTCAAAGCCTTTATTTCAAATAAACTATTTAGGTACAGACACTTTGAATTTTCAAGAAGTCGGTCAATCAGAAACATAATGGTAATTGCACATTCCAAAACGTAGACTTCTATGGAGAAGAATGTGCAAGAAACTCCATGGACACTCTTTTCAATCATGTTATGTATTAAAAATATCTCGGTCATATGTTTCTTGTCGCTACTTTTATGTGAGAACAATGAAATAAAGTAAAAAAAAAAAACAATTCTAAATATAGAAATTAAAATAAGTCACTGGCAGCTAAGAGTCACCAGTCTCAACTGACAGCGCCCGTTCACGGACATGACGCAAATTTCCGGACTTTCGCTGAACAGGTTATTCTTTTTTTTCTGGTCAACTATTTGCCTTTTTAAAGAAAAACGATATTCATTTTAAAGTAACCGGCCAAGCGTATGGTTCTGGAGTTCTCATCATAATCGTGTCAAATATTACGAAAATTCGTTGGCCCTATCTTAGACTTTAACACTTAAACCTTTCGAATACCGTAATTAGAGACACAATAAAAAGACAATGAAAGAGCGAATGCTTGGAGTTTAATTAATTAACCGCCTAACTGGGTTACCATGACGTTTAAAGTAAGATTGTTTTATTCTTATTCCATTGTGGGTACGAGATGGCGCTAGACAACCTGTATAGCTCTGTCTCTTACTTACCTAGACGTTACCTAGTCGGACATATACGACAAACACTCTCGCGTTTATTCCCCCAGGGACGCACATCCACGACCAAATATTCTATCTCGTCAGCTCTTCTGTCACCTATGGGTTTTGAAGAGCTGAACGAGATTTAGTAGCCGGTCGCAAATCCACGACCCTGGTGAACAGGACACAAAACCAGTCATGGGACCAATCCGACGCGAACGGTTAAAGGTTTAATCTAAATTAAATTAAATAGTTGAGCTGAGGGAGTGCTGAATATATTTGTCATGTCCGTGAACGGGCGCTGTCAGTCAGTTGCGCCTAGTCATCTCTTAACTGCCAGTGGCTTGTTTTGATTTCTTTTTTTTTGTGGTTATCAAATATTTCTTCGAGCGGTGAGGCGAGAGGAAGTGTCAGACTTTTACGTACTTTACCGCAGCCCATAGAGCCCTCTCTATACAACGCAACAAAGACCTAATTCGCCCACCTGTTAGGGGGCGTCAATTAAACACGCGATGCGTATTTAGCCGTGGATTGGGCCGAGTCGAATCGTTCAATCTCAGATGGAGTCTCAGCAAGTAAAATGTACTTCATTTTTCACAAAAAAACAGTGTTATATCCCAGAAACTGGTTTGATTTGAGTAAAACTTAAGTAGTCCAAAAAAAAATAAATAAAAAAAAAACATTATAATAATAGGTCTTCTATGAAATTGCCGTTTTTTAAAACGACGGGTTGCTTTGAAGTGACTTGATCTTTGGATTGACCTGGAATTATAAGTAAGTACAACGAAAACACCAAAAATGTGCACTTCAAACATTCTGGTGTGAGATTAGGGGGGAGGGAGGGGCTCGAACCAAACTTACAACACGCGACGGTTCAACGGGGTGTCAATAAATAGCCCATTAACCATTTAATTATTGAGCGTCCTCTTAGACGTGACTATCATTAAGTATGTGTTGTTTCCCTCGCCCCCCAGATACTTCAGCGCGATCGCTCAGGCGATGGGTATGGGCGGCACGTTCTTCATCTTCGGAGCGTGTTGCGTGGCCTCCTTCTTCTTTACGCTGTTCCTGGTGCCCGAGACCAAGGGCAAGAGCTTCCAGGAGATCCAAGATATCCTGGCTGGAAAGTGAGTATACCTTTCCTGGTGCATGCAGAACTTCATTATCATTTACTAAAACTTCATGCATCACTGGTGGTAAACTAACGGATCACGTTCGAAACACTATGTTGCACTCCAAAAAATAAGATGATTGACGTGACTCAGAAGGCTGCCCAGCTTCACCTAGATTGAGTGAGACTGGGCTGGAGAGGTCTGCGGCATAATGATCGAGCGGTATCTAGTTTTTTTTCTTTTTTTTTTGTTATGGCTGCGTAAAAGTATTTTACTAATCAGAACAGAGTTAAGTTTAGAAAGCCTATTTATTTATATTAAGCTTATTTTTTTTTTTTTAGCTTATTTGTTTATTTATTTAGCTTTTGATACAGATTATAGTCACTTTTTTCCATTAGAATGCGTATGTATCACATTCAAATGGTTTTTGCAGTAAATATAGGTTTCAAGTGAGCCTTCTAGTCAAGTTTCGCTGAGATAGTCAATACCGCATTAAAATTCTTAGCTCCATTACACAAGTTGTATAGATACTTGAGATACAAAACTACACCAATTCACACCAGTTCCAATATCCACAAAGAATAAATTTTCGAATAATTAAAACAGCCACTGAACTTCACTCGAAAAAATCCCGCCGAAAATTCGATTAATTAATTATATACAGGGTGTTTGGTGCATCGTGTGCCAAATTGAAATGATGTGCTATCCTTTCAGACCCCTAAACACTTCTCATGCCCTGTGGATTTTTTTTCATCGACTTTTTATTGTTCTATGAAAATCAGGCCCAAATTTTTCATTCAAATACAAATTTACGATGCACCAAACACCCTGTATATTAATTATATTTTTTTTACTATAATAGCTAATTTCTTTTTTTTTTTCTTTTATCCACAGGCCGTCCAAGTCGGAGAAAGCATGAACCAATTGAGTAAACCGAATTTATAACGTGTGTATTGATGATCATATGAATAATTGCTTGTTATAGTATAACTGGGGCAAGCCGTCGGGCTCAAAATGGCCCCATAAATGACTCCCCCAAATGACTATACCATTTGGGGGATTCAATGGAGATTTTAACTTTAATGATAAGTAAAAATGTATGAATCATTTTTTTTATGAATATACACGAACGAATCGAATTTAAAAAAATGGTGTACGAAAGAAATTGATAAGGTACGGTTTCAGACCAATTAAAAAGTATAGACAGAACATTGCGCTCCTAAGTGTGGCACGTAATATGAAGCCGATCGGCAATATGAAGCCGGCCGCTCAGTAGTCTGCCGCTAGCAAGCGAATGCGCGTGACGTTGTTTTGTTAAGATAATAATTACGAAATTATGCCGTCCTGTGTCATAAACTGCTGCAAGAACAATTCCTTTTTCCAAAAAAAGACTTCTGGGATTCCTTTTCACAAGAAAGTAATGTTTTTGCTGTATAAATTAAATAAAATCGAAAAAATATCTGAAATAATTTCTCGGAACAGGCCATTATGTCGGTGTTGCAAGTTAAGAACATTATGTTTTCCCAAAAATAAGGAAAATCGTAATTTTTTACGGACAAAGTTTTTTTTATATTTACAAGTACGGCGTCATCCAACATACGGTTAAGCTGGATGACCAGCACTTAATCCGATAGCCGTTGGATATATATTATTATAATTTGTAAGTTTTGTGTGTTTTTAAAATGTATAATTTCACTTAATATGAAAATAAATGATTTTCATTTCCGCATTTTCAAATCCTATGATTTATCCAATACAATACAAACTTTATTACTATAGAAATAGTGTATTTTGTATCGAAGAATAATGTTCATTACTGACCTGTATGACTTTACTAAATCAAATTCTTTACTGAATCCCTAATTTCCCGATAAAAGTATATTTGAAAACTATTTAATGTCATTGCTGACTGAAGATCAAAATTATGATTATTTATTCCAGTGAAGCTATATTTTTATATATGAATCATATTTTTATAATTTTGTTCTGCAATCAGCAATGAAAACTATTTATTTAAAAATAGGTACCAAATTTTGTAATGAGAATTATGAAAACATTGTGCCCCATAAATATCTTTGTATGTTCCTTTTCTACCTTTGAGGTGTTAAATAACCCCAAACCTGGCCACCACGACCGTTACGAGGTATTTTAATATAAGTTTACATCACTTTAAGTACAAATTAGTGGAAGCCGGACGGCGGAGGACGGCGATGGCAGACGGAACTATTTGTGATACCTAATAGTTAAATATTTCTATTGTACATAATTATTTTTAACGTCGTAATCATATTTTGTTATGAATAAATTGTTTATTGTTAATTGGGCGTTTTTATTTCTGTGAAACTTATTAGGGGTCAATCCGTAAATAACATCACACGAAATTCATGAATTCTTGATACCCCGTCATCTACGTCACTGTTGGTCACTTTTGTGAGACTCCCCCTCCCTAGTGTGACATCACTTGCAATTTGACATTTATAAATTATTAAAATTAAAACAGCAGATATGAAATTATGTAGTATTATTTCCATTAAAAATAAAAATAAAAAAATCAAATCAAATGCAAACATTTCAAAATATTGACAACAACATCACAGATTAATGGAAGTTTCAAGATACATCAAATTTAGCGTTGAACTTAAGTATACTCATCACTTCTGCATTAGACAAACTATAAAGATATCACGAAAGTAATGACCCTTTGTCTCACAATGTCAGACATCGACGCTCTCCCCACCTCTTAACGTTTGACGTAATTTATGGATGTATCCTTTTCTGAAACCTTTTCCTTTATCTTAATATCTATATAATATAAAAGCGAAACACCACTCACTGATTAATCACGAAATCACAAACTATAATCGCAGACAGGTATGTTCCATATAGGGTATAGACATCCGGTAAGAACGGATTTCACGAAACTTCACCCCTAAGGAGGTAAACGGGGGTTGGAAGTATATTATATAATAATAATTCTTCTGTACGTGTATTTTTCGCCTAACTCTTAAATGGCTTGACCAATTTAGATAAAATTTTGTGCGGAAATTTTGAGTGGGCCCTGGATGGTTTGAAAATACAATTGGACCCAGTAGGCGCTGTAATTAGGTACTCAATTTTTAATTCTGACGAAAAGCCATCATTCGTCGATTTTGAGGTCCTGATTGGGACGCTAAATATCCCGATAAATAAATTTATTAAAAGCCATTATAATTACTATAAAATAACATATATCAGTCGCATTCGCATCATTGTCATACATGTTAGACGCGTTCAAAATGACACACGGCTCATCACTAGCTAGTCTCTTTTTCGCTCAGAGCCGCGTCGTCTTCGTCCGTCACGGGCGACCATGATATCACCTTCACTCAATCCATATAATTATATAAGCTATAGGTCTGCATTGGAAGTCGCAGAGCGATTTCCGGCTACCGTAAGCGTGAGCTTGCGGACGACGAGCAGTACGAACCTCGACGTTCGCCAGTCCAGTAAGAACCAGGCCCGATTCGATGACGCGTCGTATTGTATGCGTTTCTCAAAGAAATGTCAGCAAAACTGAAAGGGGTGTGCGTACGCGCAGCGGAATGTTGTTGAATTTAAAGATTTTAATTATGCAGATATTTAGTGTATGATGTCGTATAATTGTGTATGGTAAAAAAAAATTTGTGCACGCAACCATTGTGGAGAAATTCACCAAAAACTGATTCCGCTGGGCGAACGTTGTCCTGGCGGAACTTTCTTTAAAACATAGACTTTAGAAGAAAAGAGATGTGTCCAAAAATTAGTGTGTAATTGTGTATGTATGAATAAAACTAGTGCATGCATAAACTTCGGAGAAATTCAAGTTTCCGCTACGCGAACGTTTGGCCATTAGCTAGTTTTCATATAAAGCGCTTACATAGAGAACTGTAGATTTTTACATACGTTGTTTTGAATTTGTTTATATTTGTTTAAAAAACAGATTTAGAAAAAATCGTAGGGCTTAAAAGATAAAAATATAAACGTAAAATACGCTTTTTAGGTCTTAGTTCTTAAAGTATGCACTTTGGGGTCTAGATTTTCACGTTTATACAAACCTTGTAAGTGTCTGCAACATGTTGCCAAGTATCAATGATGTTCCGTTAGTAACTAAAGAGTTATAGGACAAATTTACCATGAATAGATCACTGTTTACAAAGCAGTCAAATATCACGACGTTCTGAAGGAATTGCATGGTAATATGTATGTCAATAATTAGTGTATTCATTCAACTATTCTTATGCAAAATTTCATGTCATTAAATTCAGTAATTAAAGAAAAACAATTACAATACTGACGAAGCATCGAAAACCTACATAACCCGACCAAGTTCGGATGGCTACCAAAAAGCGGCCGTGCCATATATCTAAGAAACGTTCTTAACCTTCCAATATAGTATTTATTAATATGGTACAGTTGCGTACACAAGCGTTAGGAAAAAATAAAACAATTGCATTTCTTGAATGAAAAATATTTTTTAAATAATAACGCCACTATCTACGATAAAAACAAATCTTCAATTAACAAGTACTTCTCTATTTAAATATCCGCGTACAAAAATATTTTTAATTACATATAATACTTAATTATGTAATTATAATAACGTTAACAAACGCTTGCAATGACAGCAATAGACTTAAATGTGTTTTAACTAAAATAGATTATGAACTAGCTTTTGCCCGCGAAATTGTTCGCGTGGATGACGAAACTTAAGGTAAGTATAATATTTCGAGCTTCAATAAAAATTAAAATCACATCATATAACTAACCTATTCAGTTGTTTAGATTTGATCAACATTAAAAAAGTGCTTATAAACTAAAACATTGGTATAAAAAAGGTATTTTCAAGAAAATATTCTTAAATGAGTAGCAAATACTGTAAATAACCTCAACATTTCTAAGCAGGTATACCTAATATTTTCTAGTTTCAATAATAAAATCACAGATTAACAATCACAGATCACATAACTAGACTATTTAGTTGTTTAGGTTTGAAAGTCTGCCTAATATAAAAATAAATCAACATTTAAAAAGTACTTATAAAATAAAACATTGGTACAAAAAAGGTATTTTCAATTCAATACCAATTATTAAATGAGTAGAAAATACTGTAAATAACCTCAACATTTCTAAGTAGGTATACCTAATATTTTCTAGTTTCAATAATAAAATCACAGATTAACAATTGTGTTATCACCTATACCAATTCAATACCGGTATTATACTGTAAATTTTGGGATGTTACCTAAATATATTGCACGGCCGCTTTTTTGTAGCCATCCGAACTTGGTCGGGTTATGTAGGTTTTCGATGCTTCGTCAGTATTATAATTGTTTTTCTTTAATTACTGAATTTAATGACATGAAATTTTGCATAAGAATAGTTGAATGAATACACTAATTATTGACATACATATTACCATGCAATTCCTTCAGAACGTCGTGATATTTGACTGCTTTGTAAACAGTGATCTGTTCATGGTAAATTTGTCCTATAACTCTTTAGTTACTAACGGAACATCATTGATACTTGGCAACATGTTGCAGACACTTACAAGGTTTGTATAAACGTGAAAATCTAGACCCCAAAGTGCATACTTTAAGAACTAAGACCTAATAAGCGTATTTTACGTTTATATTTTTATCTTTTAAGCCCTACGATTTTTTCTAAATCTGTTTTTTAAACAAATATAAACAAATTCAAAACAACGTATGTAAAAATCTACAGCTCTCTATGTAAGCGCTTTATATGAAAACTAGCTAATGGCCAAACGTTCGCGTAGCGGAAACTTGAATTTCTCCGAAGTTTATGCATGCACTAGTTTTATTCATACATACACAATTACACACAAATACACACTAATTTTTGGACACATCTCTTTTCTTCTAAAGTCTATGGATTAAAAAAAGTTCCGCCAGGACAACGTTCGCCCAGCGGAATCAGTTTTTGGTGAATTTCTCCACAATGGTTGCGTGCACAAATTTTTTTTTACCATACACAATTACACGACGTCATACACTAAATATCTGCATAATTAAAATCTTTAAATTCAACAATATTCCGCTGCGCGTACGCACACCTGAAAGGGCCCAGTAAGGCCGATGTCTGCTAGGGCTGCGCGGGAACGATTGAAAGACTGACTGTAGCCCTGGAACGCAAAGGGCAACTGAAGAACATAGTTCCTTCCTAGAGCAAGATAAGTCATTGAATGATTTTTCACCTCAAAAAATAAAATGTTTTTTTTTTTCATTTTTCTCGATATAATACCCTAAATCTATGATGTACTTAGATGATGATACAAGTGGAAATTTGTCACTGCAGCTCTCGACTCCATAACAGCCTCGCCTGTGGCTCGGGCGAATACTGCCTAGGTCACAATGACAAACTTTCTCTATTTGTATCAAAATGCACTATTATATTACGAACTCGCGACAAACATCCCAATTATTACCTTACTACACTACTGTTTTAGGATGGTGCAGGTGTCCTAGCTGCCTATCCTTTTCTCTCATTATGAAGATGCATATTCTCGTCCCACTATCTTAGGAGGACAGCGGGACGAAAATATGCATAGCCCATGCTTACCCATGCTATGTAAGGGCCGACGGCGACGCTGAGCTACGCGGTCGCCCGCGCGGTTCTATACAAAAGTGCACCGTCGCAGCTCGCCGCGCGGGCACCTGTCGCTGGAAGTCGTACCCCGCGCCCGTTTTGCTACGTAATAATAAAGTTCTCCATCGACACGACTACATGCACACCGTTAAAGTTAAACTAGCGACACTGTGCAGGTAATAATCCGGTTTCCGCTACGGGGACCGCATACGACACACGCGCATAGTCACGCAGCATTGGCCCTAAAAAAGACCTTAGTCACAGACATCCAGTCGCACAGAACATTCCAGTCGTGTCTGGGGAAAGAGTGCACCGGTGCTTCTGCACGCACTTGTGCACTTTTAAAGTGTCCAAATTGTACAATCAACAGCTCCACTCAGAAAAAAGACTAAATAAAACAAAAAAATCCTTATAAAATACTGTATTCAACACTAAATAAAAGTAGTACACATGTAGCTAAACACATCAGTCTTGCAGTCAAATTATTACGAGATAATTAAAATGGTAATCTTTACTAGTATACCTGTGTACCTCCTTGCACTAAACATACTTGAAGGGAGAATAAAACCAGACGAATCTGCATAGAAGCAGAATAAATGTAAAATCATTATTTTCTGATATTCTTGGCATCTTAGCCAGTTACACTATGGGCTAATCTAAGTTAGTTGAACTTAGGTCGCATAAACAATTAATCATATCTATTTACACAGCCCAATTTGAGCTTTATACCCGTTTGAATAAAAGTTATAATAAAAAAGCAAGTCTGATGCCATTGATGTCATCAAAATAATGCCACTAACTGCACCAGACTGCTTGAAGTGACTTGTTTGTGACTTTTCAGGTTTTTTCCTACATTTCTGTGATATATATATATATATATATATATATTTTAATTTCATAAATTTAATTTAAAAGCTCATTCATTAAAAAAACCTCGTCTATAAACTAATGTATAAAATTATTCCCTTGAGAACGACTGTCATTCATCTTTTTTTTTCAATTTTCTAATAATTTGCCACACTTTTTAATTTTCGAGCGTCTGATAGTTTTTTTAGTTAAGACAGGACAACGTCTGTCGGGTCAGTAAACCTTCTAACACAATGTTATTTCAATGTTAGGTAGATCAATTTAACTAAGGAATTATAAAGGTCGGATTTCGTTCAACCCTTATTGTGACAATTATTTTTTCCTTCAAACAAAGTTTTCGCGTTGTGTATATCTGAGACATTTAGGCCCCTCTCCCACGACGACTTTTTGTAGCGATGCTGTCGCGCGTTTCGTAAGCGCGCGACCGCATCGCTACTAACGCGCGTTAGTCGCATTTGCAAGCGCTATAGAAAAGATGCCAACGCGCTACAGCATCGCGACTGTATCGATGCGAACGCGCTACAGCATCGCTACAAACTCGCCGGGGGCTTTACAAGAACTAATAAATATTTTGAAGTCAATATAAATGGTAACTTTAACACAAAAAGTCAGTAAACATATCTACCTATCAAGTCATAAAATCACACGATTCTATCTTATTAGCAGTCTATAAAAAAAACTTCGTACAGTTAGGAACAAAAGTAAGTTAAATGATAAAATGATATTTCTTATACCAATAGTTTTTATAAAAACAATTTTACACGTCAATTATTTCGCCAATTTAGACTAAATGACGTCGTCAATTTCAAGTAAATCGTCAAAAGTTTTGGCAACATTTAAACTTTTAATTGAACTGTAAATATTTTAAAAAGGTAAAATTAGAATATAATAATAATTTATTCTATTTCACATTTTTTAAATATTTTTGAATTAATTATTCATAAATATATAAACTATAAATTGAATTAAATAATTCCAAAATTATTAATTTCTTTTCTTACTGATAGGCTCTCGTTTGACTACTTTTCTGCCTTAAGCTGAGGCGGTAACTCAACATTTTCTTTTGTATGTTTATGCATAGAAAACATTCTACATCAGATATGCTTGTCGAAAAACTTTTATCTTTATTAGACATTGCAAAAAAAGCACCATTCATACTTATTTATATTATAATAATATAAATGTGAAAGTAACTGTTTGTTTGTTATGCATTCATGCCTAAACCGTTAGCCGTTAGCCCTAGAACTCAAAGGGCAAAATAAGGAACATACAAGTGGGTTTTAATCAGAAAAAGTCTGACACGCCCTCTCGCCCCACCCAAGAACGGAGGATGTCACCTCAACAAAAAAGGCAGAATTTCCCGTGAAGTCTGTCTTAAAGGACTTAGTATCCAGGCAGTCTAGAAAAGACCATAGACTTTTGTCGCTAACTGTACAAAGTACAAATTCAAATACCTACAATAAAACTTAATTACTCAAATTCTTTATTAATTTCATCCATATTACCTAAAACATCACAAATGCTGGCCGCATATAACCTAATATCGTCATTCCTCACAATCTTAAGACTAGCGCAGTACAATTTCTTATATAGATCAGTTATTTTCTCATAATCTTTATTAGCTTTCGACATGCAGTATTGGATAATACTCCTAAGTATTAAATGCAGTCGATTTTCGTACAAGGATAGAAGATTTTTTTCGCTTTTCATGTTCTTCTCGTCGCTATCTTCTGGTTTGGCTACTTCTTTGTCTTCTGGGTCCTTCTCTGATAACACTTTCATGATAGAGTGGCTTTGGCGAAGGAGTTGTACGGCAGACTGGAGAGATTTCAGTTTGAGGTTGGGTGTTACTGTTGAAAAAAGTTATTAGAAATCTATTAATAAATAATTCTTTATTATCAAGCTATCATTATATTTACGTACTAGCTGCTGCCCGCGACTTCGCCCGTGTGAAAGTAGGGGATTGACCAAAGGGAACATAGTCCTGGGATACAAAGTATCCTACGTGTAGAATGTAGTGTCATCGAAATCCATTCAGCCGTTCGAGCGAGAAAAAGTGACATAAACACACTCACATAGCATAGCATAATCAGCCTTCAACGGCCTTACAGCCACTAGACGCCTCATGCTTGAACTAGCGCACCAAAACTATTCTGTCAACTAGCCGAGGTACGGGGAGCGGGGTACTACGTTCCGATTGGTACGGGGGAGCGGGGTACTGCGTTGTGATTGGTACGGGGGAGCGGGGTACTGCGTTGTGATTGGTACGGGGGAGCGGGGTACTGCGTTGTGATTGGTACGGGGGAGCGGGGTACTGCGTTGTGATTGGTACGGGGGAGCGGGGTACTGCGTTGTGATTGGTACGGGGGAGCGAGGTACTGCGTTGTGATTGGTACGGGGAGCGGGGTACTGCGTTGTGATTGGTACGGGGGAGCGGGGTACTGCGTTGTGATTGGTACGGGGGAGCGGGGTACTGCGTTGTGATTGGTACGGGGGAGCGGGGTACTGCGTTGTGATTGGTACGGGGGAGCGGGGTACTGCGTTGTGATTGGTACGGGGGAGCGGGGTACTGCGTTGTGATTGTCCAAGACATCAGATCTATAATCAGATGCGTTGAGACATGCGCTGCCTGTTATTAGAGCCACTAGATAGCTGTAAGGTCGTTGTCAGCCTTATAATATTCCCATTGAAACAGGCCTCTCTAGGAGAGGGAATGGGCCGTAATCCACCACGCGGGCCCAGTGCGGGTTGGTGAATGTCACATGTCTTCGAATACACGCCCGTAAACACACACATTCACAAACTTACGCCTTTATAGTATTAGTATGGCCGAGTTACCTGCAGCCTGCATCTCCAATAAGGCGACGTGTTCCATCTGTACGGTCAGGAACATGCCCGCATCTTCTAGTAAAGCGAACATGTTGGCTGCTTGTTCGTAGTTTGTTCGAGTCGCGTTTAGTAATGTGCGACGTCGCGGGCCTTCTTCATCAGTTTGCCTGGAAAAAAAAAAATGGGTTAACGAACTTATCAAGTAGGCCCTAAAATGCAGCATTAGTAAAATCGTGTTAGCCCCAACATATTAAAGTTAAATGATAAATGATATTTATTTTGCAAATGGGTTTTAAAAACACTTTTATTAATATGGGCTCAGACGATGTGCCGTTCAGATTTATTTATTCTAGACCCACAACCTCATTAATAAGTGATTCAACAACTTTCCATGGAACTCGTGATTTTTCCATAGAATTTGTATGAAAAAATCTCATCTTTTGATTGAAGTTGTCAATCGGGATTGATGACTTAATTTTTTTTTTAATAATATATATAATAATAATATAATAAAATATTCCACAACTATCACACAACGCCGTCTAGTCTCAAGCTAAGCAGAGCTTGTGTTATGAGTACTAGACAACTGATAAACATACTTATATATTTCTAAATACATACATATTATAGATAAATTAATAGTGATAATATAACTAGTGTTGGGATTACTGCTTACCATCAGGTGAGATTGCAGTGATCCCACTTGCTGTTGAGGCCACGGATGGTGAGGCCCACCAGTTTATCCTTCCTATAAGATCCCATAGACTTGCGAGATCACGATTTTGATGCGGGATTGAATTCCCTAGTACTGTTAATATTCATCATATTTTACTCACCGATACTGTGAGTGATAGAAAGATCCCAATCTGTGGTATATCATGGCCGCTCTGAACTGGTACAGGTACTGTCTCGGTCCTGGACTTAGCAGGCAGTACTTGAGAGCGCGTTTTAAGGCTTCAGCTACTTCTGCCGGCTCCTGTAAGCAAATATTGAAGATAAATACGTAGCTGTAGAAAATTCTTTGAAAAGTTATTAACAGATTTTTTAATTAAGTTAAAAAATCTGTAACAGATTTTTTAAAAAGGTAACATTCATTAAATATATGGAGCTTGGGCTAAAAATAATAAAACATTTAACAGCAATCTGACTTATACAGGCTGAAAGAGCGTAATTATCTTAATTTCAGACATCCGCTTTATTTTAAAAGAATAGGAAAAATATAAGCTTGTATCACTATACATCATTTTATAAGGTTAGCAACCCTGTGTTAATTAACGAGACAGCATAACTTTGCATCTTTTTTTTTTTTTTCCTGTGGGAAAATCATCTTATGACATCCCCCGCTCTTAGGCGGGGCGGGAGATAGTGTCAGACTTTTACTGACTAAAAACCCACTCCTGTTTCTTCGTTGCCTTTCGTACCAGGACCGAGTCTTCCTTTCAGAATCAGACCCTTGGCCCCAGTAGGCTTCGACCCTGCTGGGCCCCTACAGTTGCTGACATCTCCTTGAGGCGCGCGTGGAACAGCACGCGCCGTTGACGACTTGGGCTCGGTCCGGACGGTTACCGGACGGTCGGACGGCGAGCCACCCATTGCTCGCCGTCCGCAAGCCCGCGCCTACGGTGGCCGGAAATCGGGATCGGAATCCCGGCGGCGGTTGGGGCGTGAGGACCGCTGCTCCTTTGTAAGCATTACTGCTTCGCAGAAGGAGGCCACCGCCTGCCACTCCTCCTCGCTCCGGATCATGGCCTGTACGCGCGGCCCGGCGCGAGAGATCGCCGCCGCCGATCGCCCCCACGAGGACACGGCGTTGCTCTGCCCAAGCGGGGCACACCTCTACCGTATGCTCCACCGTGTCCTTTGCATCTGTGTGTGTGTATCTAAATGACGTATAGTGTATGTTTATTTCAACAAAAAACGTCAAGTTGACAAAACGTCAATCGTAAATATCGTACGGATTACGACACGTTTTGATATTGCATTATCATAACAATGCATATATTTTACCAAAAATTTAAAGACATGTGACATCCACCAACCCGCACTGGGCCCGCGTGGTGGATTACGGCCCATTCCCTCTCCTAGAGAGGAGGCCTGAGTCCCAACAGTGGGAACATTAAAAGGCCGACTATGCTATGCTATGCTATGCATATATTTTATCTTAATTTCATAAAGCGACAGTTAAAAACGTAATAAAAACTTAAGATATTTAATAGATACGGCAATTTTAGTTACATTTTAATGAATTCTATTGTGCAGGAACGAATAAATAAAAAAATATGCGTTGTGTTTTTACTCAATCATTTTTAGATTTTTACGAAAACGGGGGACTGAAAAATTCATAATATAAAGTATATCACATTGGTGTTCAAATTTCTTCAGCCATAATAGCCCATTTTTGACCTCTCCTTTGTTGAGTAGGATGGTGTAGGAGTCAAATAAAAGATGGATAGATTGTGTGAGGAATTACATAGAAAAAAAATGTTGTCAATGAGAGCGTGATCAGGTCGGGACGCACAAGGCGCGGGGTCCCCTAGCTTTCACCTAAAGAGGAATACAGGAGATAATCGCGAAAGTATATGGTCCACAGCAAAACAGAATCAGAAAAATATATTTTAGGCTTCAGGATAAACGCTAGATAAATAGTGTATTCAAAACATAACACAACTGATTTAGTACGATAGAAAAAAATCACGAAGATGCCTCTAAAAATTACTTTTATCAATGAAAAACCGGACAAACATTCACGCAATAATTCTAATTATTTATCAGATTATTTCATAAGTAACTTTTTACCGTTATAGTGTTTTATTTTTATAATCAAATCAGATTGATGAGATAGATTTTAGTAAATAGTTAAAATGCTTCATATTTGCCAGCCTTTGTCTTTTTTTTTATGCTATTCGAGAGTTACTGCGCTTTAGGACCTCTAGTCCTCTTAAGTACGATCGTTATTTCCAGCCTTTTGCATGTTCTTTTTGCTGCATTGCTTTTTTTTAGGTGAAAAATCATCCAATGACTTCTCCCACTCTAGGGTGGATCGTGATGATCATGTCAGACTTGTACTGACTAAAACCCACTCCTATGTTCCTTCAAGGCAAAGAAGGCGTTCCAAGACCCCAGGTTTTCCTTTCAGAAGCGAACCCATGGCCCCAGTAGGCTTTGACCCTGCGCGCGTGGAACACTACGCGCCGTCGACGACTCGGGCTCGGTCCGGACGGCTGCACTGCTCACTGCTGCCAATTTTCGAAGGCTTAGAACAGAATAGACTCACGCGGAATATTTCTCGCTTGTCCTGCTCCTGCACGGCGAGCGAGTACAGATGGCACGACAGCTCCCACGCCACCAGCTCCCACACGGACGTGGCGCCGCACGTCTCGCGCGGCCCCAGCAGGGACAGCGCTGTATGGTACAACTCCTCTGCTTCGTTATATAGACGACGTTTTTCGGTACTGTAAGGAAAAAGGGACATTTATACATAAATGGCAACCGTTATGCACATGAAACAAGTACAAAGAGGAGATGGGGTAAACAACTGTGCACTGTGATTCTCAACTAGGTCCTGACGTCATCACGATGGGCGTGGCTTAAGTCAGTGTATTGTTGGCGTTTGTCCTGTGCACAACTTCGTAAATTTTTTCATTATATAACTTGACCGTCAATTTGAAGCACATTTGTTGTAATATAAACTTTTTTTTCTTCTTCTAAACATTGCTCTTGCAATGTTTTTTTATATTATTAGAATCCATCCACCATAAATTCGTTAGTAATTTATTTTGTTAACATGTAATTTATTGATAATTGTAATTATTTATTTTTCTTGCTTTTTTTTTATATAGCCTCTTTTTTATAATGTGAATGTGAGAACACAGTAGACTCCGCGAATTCTTAGGTTACTTCCTATTACGACTCAATTTTTATTATGATTATTTTTATTGTACTTTTTAGTAACAATATTGACCGGTCTACACTGTCCTTACATAATATCTACTTATACTGTAATATGGAAGTATTGTAAGAACCACATTTTTTTAAAAGAGTAACCATGGAGTTTCTTGCCGGTTCTTCTCCATAAGAAACGACCAATTTGGAACCGTGCACTAGCTTCTGACGTTTTACAAGTCCCATGTAGGCCTATATAAAAAAAAAAAAAATTGACTTTGACTTTACTTTTGAAAAAAAAATACGGATCCCTTATAGGATCACTTTATTGTCCGGCCGTCTGACTGTCAAGACCCTATATCTCGGAAACGCATGGAGATATCGAGTTGAAATTAACACCATATACTCAAATCTGCGGTCCCTTGATGATGTGAAAAAATCAAACTTCTAAGTTAACGAAAAAAAAAGATACGGTCGTCTAAATCGCAAAAAACGTATATGTCAACACTTTCAAAGGAATTAAAATTCATAGGGTTACTTCTCGTTGACACAAAATCCTGAAATTTGGCTTATAGCACCGTTATAGGAATAAATCTGAAAATAGTAAACGTTAGTTGATACCTACAAGAAAAAAAAAATTTTTTTTGCAATTCGGAAAAATCTTCGAGACTTCATTCGGGAATTGTAGTCGGTACCCTCAGTGCGCGAGTCCGACTCGCACTTGCCCAGTTTTTTTTATTTTACTTAAGTCGTATGATCGTCGTGACTGTCGCCAAACAAATATTTTTTCTTTTTTTCTTTACCATAATAAAGTATTTCTTACCTGAATCCACCTGGAGTGCAATGCGCCTTGAACCTCAAGTACCTTCCCTTGTTACAGTACAATAAAGCCAGGTTAGGAATGTCATTGACCTCCTTGAAGATCGCCGTGGCTTCGTCCAAGCACTCCAGCGACTTACGGGAAGTCACCGTGAACTGTTTGAGGAGGAGTTTCGCTTTGGAACTCTTCTGATCCTCCTCCTCTACGTATCTCAGGTAGATTTCTGTTGAGAAATAACAAGGAGTTGTTTTATCCATACTAATATTATAAATGTGAAAGCGTAACAGATATACAGACAGACAAAGTCGTCTGTCTGTATATCTGTTACGCTTTCACGGTTAAAATATTGAACCGATTTTGATGACATTTGCTACGGAGCAAACTTGAACTCCAAGGATGGATATAGGCAACGACCATACAGCCCATAGACGTCTAATAACAGGCGACGCATGTCTGTCACCACTTCGCCTTATATGTCTGATGCAGGTCGACACAGAACAATTTCCAAATAGTCTCGACCACTTCTGTGAGCCATAAACACTTCCGTGTCTATCTATTCTCGACACACCACACATTCATCTCAACATTCTCATCTCCGCTACATGCAATCTTTTTTCATTCGTCTTTTTCACAGCTCAACATTCTGATTCATACAGTATGACAAGTCTTATCACGGAATTGTAGATTTTCCTTACCACAGGCATGGTAATGCTGTATTTTCTTGGAATAAACACTACTGGCGCTCTGACCTGACACCCCGTAAATTCTTATTAAACACAAGAAAGTTAAACCCATTCGATATGAGGAGCTAAAATATTCGAGCTCGCTCTTGCTTGCTCCCTTTTTCAATATGATTTTAGACAGGCTATATAGAGGGTGTTTTTAATATCGCATAGATTTCATGACGCATGGGGGGTTGGCCCGCATGCAGAAAATTTCACGAAGCGTGAGACACGCTTGCCTACGATCTAGTTTTCTGTGGGCTGCTGTGCGTTGTGATTGTGTACAATGGACGACAAAGGCGCGGGCCCGCGCGGGGCTGCTGTCCGGAATAACACCCCGCGTCCATTACAATAAATACTTGTATGAAAAAGACGTTTGCGGGGGAATTAAGAGTGCAGGGCAATCCCGCATGCGTGATCAAAACCGCACGATATTAAAAACACCTATAAAGGCGAACGAAAGAAGCAAAGCGAACTCGAAGTTTTCCACGTATGGGGCCACCAAATATACTGCGTCTTAAAACTTCCGCTGAAGTAGAGCTGATTGGAGTCAAACGGAGAAGAATAGTGAAAATTGGTAAGTGTACCCCGCTATCCTGCACTCAGCACCACAGCCCGCTCGACTCCGTACTGTCCGTCTCGGAGCAGCGAGAATCAAGATCGCCGACACAGCACAAAGAATCGTCAAACTTAAGTGGCAATGGGCAGGGCAAATTGCTCGTAGAACGGATGGTCGGCGGGTCCGAAAGGTTCTATTGTGGCGACCGCGCAGCGTTGGAGGGATCCCACAAGGTGGACCGATGACCTGGTGAGGGTCGCAGGAATGTGATGGATGCGAAACGCACAGGACCGTTCGTTGTGGCGACACTTGGGGGAGGAATATGTCCAACAGTGGACGTCCTTCGGCTGAAATGATGATGATGATGATTGACCAATTAACAGTCCGCTCCTCTCCACTCCGTTTCAGTGGAACGCACTCTTACCCCTCGGTCCGCTTCTGCCTGTAAGGAGTTATTGTTAAGATAGCTTAAAGTATACATACGCTGAGCGTCGTTCATGTGCCTGACGGCGAGCTCGTTGCCCACGGAGGCGCGGCGGCGCTGCAGCTCGGCGCGCCTGTCGGGGGCCGCGCCCGCCGCGCGTCTGTACATCGCGCACGACGCCAGCATCGCCGACAGCTCGCTGGAGGGGAGGGAGATGTCTGCACACAAAACAAGTGACAAGTGATAATCCATTGTATTGCTATATACACATGGTTGATAGCGATGACATCAATGAAAAGGTAAGTTTTTTTAATACAACCGTCCTCAAGTTGTTTGACCAGCATGCCCCATTGCGACGTGTCAAGGTAAAACATGATCCAGCACTTTGCGTAACTCTTCAAATTAAAGAGACTATGGCTCGCAGGGATAAAGCTAAGAGCAGGTATAAGCGTAGACCCTCTGAGCTGAACCTTTCTTATTTCATTTCGCTACGTAACTGCTGCAGGCGTCTGTGTCAAGTTGCTAAGAGACGCTTTTTCCACGAACAACTCCATAATCGTAATTCTTCCGACATGGAAAGTCCTTAAGACTGTTGCCATAGGCAAATCACCAACCAACCAGTGTAAGGATGTGAACCTCAATGATCTCAACAAGCATTTCTCTCACCTTCCCTTTTCTCTTGATCCTTGTATCAAAGCTACGACACTGGATGATCTTTCTAGTTTGCCTTTGCCACAGTATCCCCAGTTCAACTTGAGCAATGTTACTGAGACTGACCATCATTAACCCATTATAGACCTATTTCTATCTCCCATTTCTTTCTAAAGTTTTTGAGCACTTAGTTCATAGACAGCTATCTCTTTTCTTAACGTCAAACTCGATAATTTCTCCTTCCCAATCAGGTTTTCGCGCGGGTCACAGTACTGTTACTGCGCTTGTTAAAAGTAACTGACGATATCCTGGGCTATGGAGAACAAGTCCCTTACTGTCCTTGTATTGCTTGATTTTAGTAGCGCCTTTAACTCAGTGGATTTCGACATCTTACTCGGCATTCTTAAATCTATCAATCTCTCTTCTTCCGTTTTAGCCTGGTTCAATTCATATCTTCGGGGTCGCCCTCCGTGTGTCCGCCTTGAAGAGTTGTTCTCTGACTGATGTAGTCTCACTGAGGGTGTTCCTCAGGGTAGCGTTCTCTCTCCTCTTCTTTTTTCTATCTTCATTAACTTTGTTACCAGAGTAATCTCTTCTAGTTTCCATCTTTACGCAGATGACTTGCAGCTTTACCGACATTTTACTGTAGCTGACGCGGATTCTGCTATTGCTGCTATGAATCATGACCTGGCTTGTATCAGCGCTTGGGCTAAGTCATTAGGCCTGCAGATCAACCCAACTAAATCGCAGGCCATGATCATAGGCAGTAGGTTCGTCCGCAATGCGGATGTAGTTTCTTCTCTGCAGCCTTTAGTTCTCGATGGTGTCCGTATCGACTACACCGAAAATGCAAAAGATCTGGGTGTTATTATCGACTCCAATCTTTCGTGACGTGCGCAGGTCAAAAAGGTCAGTCGAAAGGTAAACTTTTCTTTTCATTCGCTCAAACGCCTCGAGGGACTCTTGCCTTTGAAAACGAAGATCTCTTTGGCCCAACCAACACTCATTCAGCCGATTATAGATTATGCCGACGCCTGCTACTTGGATGCTACTGAGGAGCTATTAAACAAGCTTGAGCGACTGCAAAACTTATGCATTCGGTTTATTTTTGGTCTACGAAAGTATGATCACGTCTCTCATCTTCGCAAGGAACTCAAGTGGCTCCCTATCCGTCTTCGCAGAAACACTCGGATTTTATGTCTCCTTTTCAACATCCTACATAACCCATCCTATCCCTCCTACCTGCGGGACCGTTTCTCGTACGCTCACCTAGCGACGTTCCGTGCAGATCACACCTAAGATCCCTACTTAAATCCCCTCCTCATAAATCCAGCTACTACTCCTATTCTTTCTCTGTCCATGCAGTAAGGTTGTGGAACTCTCTTCCGCCTAGTATTCCAGATTGCAAACGATTTCTCTCTTCAAATCTAAAGTAAAAGAGCACTATCTTTCCTCTCTAGTGTGATAATTATATATGTATTTATATTATGTATTTATTTTTAGCATAAGCTATATATAGGTATATAAGTATTTATTATTTCATTTTAAGATTTCACATTCTCTTCTTTTATTACTTCTGCACACTTTTGTCTACATTTCTTCCTATTTCTCGAAGAAGAAATTTCTTTTAGAAATAAGCAGTACCTTTGTACAATTTTTATAATAATGTATCTTCTTTCGTTATGTGTGTACAAAATTATAAAATAAATAAATGATTTGTTTTGTGTATTATAAAGAGAATTTATTAAAATATTGCTATCCGGAATCCGGCCGGATACTGAATTACTATGTAATGTAAGTATCCGGTATCCGATCGGACAGGCCGGATACTTACCGGATATCCGTTTCATCTCTAAATGCAATCAGCTCATTTCCTCATAGCCGCCGAGAATAATCTGGGAACCCTAATCAGATTTTGGAGAGCGATTTTTGATCAAATTCGGGTTTAGGGTATTTTTTATCTGACTTCGACTTCGCGTCCGCAAAAACCGACGAAGCCGCAGGCGGAAGCTAGCTTGCTTATATTTTATTTATTATTGCACCAACAAATTTTCTCTATATCACCCAAAATATGACTGGTGAAAAGTGCCCAAGGCATTAAGTCCTACCTATTTACTTAGAGAACGTAATCATTAGTCACATAAAGAAAGTAATCAAGCGTGCCTCTAGAATGCTGGGATTTGTTATTAGAAATGTAACTGGCTTTCGACGAAGTAAAGCTAAAATTCTGTTATACAACTGCCACATTCGTAACATTCTAGATACAGTAACACTGTATGGAGGGCACATTATGCTAAACATAAGTTGAGACTGGAGCGAATTCTGAACAAAGCAAAGTTATTTTATTATATCACATTTACAATGTCTAATTTTACCTTCGAGTTGGACACATAAATCATTTTGTACTTTTTAGCATATGCGATGCTTAGCTCTAATAAATAGTGATTTGGAGGTAGGAACATAGTGTAAAATCCCGCAAACCTCCTTTGAAAAGGGAGGATCCTCCGGCCAGACGGGATATTACGTCTGGTATGTTTCAATCACGTGGAGAACTTTGATTGCGCGATGCAGGATTAGTTCTTTTGCGACATAGATGTCGCTACAGTGACACTAGACTACAGATTTCAGTGAAGTTTTGTAATAATTTTAAGTGTTAAGAATTGCCATACGGATGACGCGGGGATACCGTACGGTTTCCCGCGAAGCGGCGAGCCTCCTTGCTGGAAAGACCTCACGGCGTCCTCACCTTCCGCATGACCAGGTTCTCACCGGAAATGATCAGTTCGGGAGGTTTCTGCACCGGATTCGTGTGGAAGTAACGCCCGGGTGTCACAACTGTGTGGACCGCCCGGAGGACACGGTGGAGCACACGGTAAAGATGTGCCCCGCTTGGGCAGAGCACCGCCGTGTCCTCGTGGGGGAGATCGGCGGCAACAATCTCTCACGCCGGACCTTGGTACAGGCCGTGGTCCGAAGCGAGGAGGAGTGGCAGATGGTCGCCTCCTTCTGCGAAGCAGTAATGTTAGCAAAGGAGGAGGCCGCATGTGCACACACGAGGGAGCGGCCCTCACGCCCCAGCCGCCGGGATCCCGATCCCGATTTCCGGCCACCGTAGGCGCGGGCTTTCGATCGTCCGGTAATCGTCGTAAAGTGGTTTTTTAGTCAGTAAAAGTCTGACACACAAAGAGCGAGGGATGTCATTGGATTATTTTCACCACCGAAAGAAAAACAAAGTTGGTGAGGTGGCTCACCAACTGTGAGCCTAATAAATAAATAAAACTATTTATTTTTAGTTTTTACTATTATTATATCTAGCTTACACTGTCCCATTATTCCCGGCTCTAAACCACTTCTTGCCAATTCCTAAGGAAGACATCTAAGGGCGGAATTCACCCATAAAAGTAATCGCGTTTTAAAGTTTAGACTCGCATAATCGCGTTTAGCCGCTGTCATTAATGTCACTTGTAAAAATACAACAAAAGAAAAATACAGACAAGTGACACTCCCGCCCTTAGTCGTCCCACCATCTCCTTCTTGGTCTGCCGCGACCCCATCGTTCAATTTCAGGGCACCAACTTTGTGTTTTACTGGCCCACCGCTCGATCAGCATGCAGCAGAAATGTCCCGGCCAGCCCCACTTAATCTGGGCGACCTTCTGAGCCACATCAATGATATGCGACTAGATACTTATTAAATAATTTAAAAAAAAACTCACCAAGTTCAAACTCATCAGCAACAACATGATCGACTTCTTCAGCCATATCATTGTCCAACTCCAAGCGAATCTTCATATCGACATCATGGTCCGTCTGGAACTGCTTCTTGAACTGCTCCAAACGATTCCAGTTCTTACTCATTTGAAAATAATTATCACCAACACGACCTATCAACGCCCCTGCATCGACAACTTTACTTTTTATGATCATATTCGATAGTAACTTCTGACATTTGCTCGCCATATCGATATATTTTAGAGAAAATCCGTACTGTTCGTTTGAGTAACTATATTCAGCTAAAGTTGCGTAAGCGAGACAGATTTTCTCGTACAAAAGAGTTTTCAAATGGAGTTTCCAAGCGAAATTGTCATCTCTATTAGGTTCATGCCAAGTGGAATAAACTTTCTTCTCTTTAATAACTTGTATGGCGTTTTTATCGATGTTTGATGTCGATTCGATTAAACAGTTTGCCGATTTGTCGCTGGTTTTTCGATCTCGTTTTCGTCTTCGGCTACGGGAGGAGTGTTCTTTGCCGTCGGGTTTCGGCTTCGTAGTGATTGGCTCGTAACTCATTTTGATTGGTTCGTATGGATTCGCCATTTTTGGGTGTTGCTCTTCTATTATTATCTGTTGTTTCAGACGTTCGCGTTCTTCTTCCTGTTTGGGAATGATTTAAGTGTACGTAAATGAATATTTAACTTCTATAAATAAAAAGAAATATCATGGAAGTATATTCGGATTAATTAATAAGTCATGGATTAAAATTATCTCGAATTATACTCCATTCGCAGTAAGGTTAGATATTGAAACAAGCCTTTTTTACTGTCCGTTCAACCGATTTTGACTTCTATTCCGTACACAAAAGAATGGCATTAAAAGCAAAAAAGTGGTTATAATACCAATAAAAATTCACTGCAGCCGCCATTTGTAATGCCACTAACGCAATAAAGTCAAAATCGATTGAACGGACAATAGAAATCATTTGTTTAATTGTCTATTCTTATGCGATGCGAATGGAGTATAGTAATTAATACAGGTATAGTATTTGTTGTATAAGATGAATTACCTTGCATTTGTTTATAGTAATGTTGTGTAATGCCAGCAATCCTTTGAGAGCGTGCGAGAGCGCCCGGCCGCAGCGCTCGGGCGGCGACGAGCCCAGCCCGGCGTGCGCGCCCACGGGCTCCTTGCGCTCCTGTGGACGACGACATGGCTTACTTTTAGATTTGCCCATTCATTCTAGTGTCCGACCGAATGTTCAGTTTCGGTTTCGGTCGAGTTTCGGCAAAAAAACGAGTTTCGGTTGAGTTCCGGTTTCGGCGGCAAACCTGCCGAAACAACGCCCGAAACAGAAAATACATTTGGTAGTTTTCACGCTGTGATCGTTCATATTCGACGCGTTAAATTCCATCCAAGCGAGTAAGCCTAATCATACCGTGCCTGGCTTGGGCTTGAGTTTCCGTGTTATTTATTTTAAATTCGGTAAGTTTTATTACGTGTTATAGCATAAGAGTAGGTAGTGAACATAAAAAAATCATTATCAAGAATCAAGTTTGACCTAACTATTTAAAGATTTTTTTGGTTGATTTAGTTGTTATACCTAAAAAGCATTAGGTACTAGTTAGTACTTACAAAGGTTCATTAGTAGTGATAATAAAAGGGAAGGAGCTTTAAAATTCATTTTAATACTTATTACTACGGTATTCAAGCGGCAAGTAAGTGTACAGTTAGATAGATACTTATTACCTACGTCCCTAATTGTTTTTTTTTAATTTAACACACAATTAAATGAGTAGAAACATAGCAAACCAACCGGAATCTCTGCGGCAAAGCACCAGCATCGCCTGGTGCGAGTGTGCGTGCCGCTCAGCCGAATACAACGGTGTACATCTCCCACCTGCATTACACCACAAAGGTGGAGGACATCTTCGATTATGTGCGCCAAAAGTTGAAGTACACACTGAGGGTGCAGTTGCTGGAGTCGCGCCGGGATGTTAATTTTAAGGCATTTGTGGTGCGAGTACCACAAATCACCACCACCACAAATCTACATGTCCACTGAGTTATTGATGTGTACAAACATCAATAACTCACCCCAACAGTATTCCGCACTTGATCCCCTTACAGCGCCAGTCCCCTGAATCTGCAGCGCAAACGACGTTGCCGCCTCGCTGTCTGATCGATCTGTCCACTCCATCAGGGTCACTGTGGCGACCACGTCGGTAACTTACCCCAACAGTATTCCACACTTTGTCTCCAGCGCCAATCCCCTATATTTACAGCTAGCAAAGTTTCTGCATTGCTGACTAACCTGTCAGCTCCGTCATGTCCACTGCGGTGTCCACATCAGTAACTCACCCCAATAGTATTCCGCACTTTATCTCCTATCTCCTTCAGCGCCAGCCCCCTGATCTGCAGCGTGAGCGACGTTTCCACCTCGCTGTCTGAAAGACCTGTCCACTCCATCAGAGCCACTGCGGTGTCCACATCAGTAACTCACCCCAACAGTATTCCGCACTTTATCTCCTATCTCCTTCAGTGCCAGTCCTCTAATCTGCAGTGCGAGCGACGTTTCTGCCTCGTTGTCTGACTGATCTGCCTGCTCTGTCACGTCCACTGCATTGTCCGAACAAATGTCTGCCGGTTCGGGCGGGTAATCGGAGTTCACAAAGTCACCATCTTCGCAATCCGTGTCTGAATTTTCTTCTAAAATATGATAAAAAAAAGAGGAATATTAGAACAAATAAATAAAGATATCGGATATAAAAAGTACTTGGCACTCTTGGCTTTAATCTAATAAAATCACATTTTATTTTCCACTTTGCAGAATGTGCATAGAGGATAACGAGAGTCAACTGATTCTAAGTTGCCAAGTCGTCGCAGCGTTTTTAAAGAATGGAGAAAATTGAGCAACGTGCCTGTTAAAAAAAAACTAACTCCAAAAGAGATTCACGAAGATATGTCAACAACATTGGGGGAATCTGCTCCGTCGTATACGACTGTGAAAAAGTGGGTTCCTGAATTTAAACGCGACGAGAGAGTATTGGAGATGAGCCTCGCTCTGGCCGGCCTATGACGTCTACGACTGAAGAAAACATCGGGAAAATCTGTGATCTGATATTGACAGATCGGAGATTGACCATCAGGGAGATTGCAGACACTATTGGCATCTCGTATGAACAAACACAAAACATCATAGTCAATGAACTTGGATTTTCTAAGGTTTCTGCGCGGTGGGTACCCAGATTGCTTTCAGTCGAACAAAAACGAATACGCCTCACGATTTATCGTGACTGTTTGGAAATGTTTGAGGCCGATCCACAAGATTTTTTGGCCAGATTTGTAACCATGGATGAAACTTGGGTACACCACTACACCCCAGAGTCAAAACAGCAATCCAAGCAGTGGAAAAAAACTGATGAACCGACTCCAAAAAAAAGCCAAAACAATTTTGTCAGCTGGCAAGGTGATGGCGTCAGTTTTTTGGGATGCTAAGGGTGTCATCATGGTGGACTACCTTGCAAAAGGTGAAACTATAAACTCGGCTTATTACTGCACCCTCTTACGTCGCTTGCGTGAAACAATCAAAGAGAAAAGGCCAGGATTACTCAGCAAGAAAGTGTTGTTCCATCAGGATAATGCACGCGTTAACACGTCTGTTGAATCTATGGCTCAAATTCGTGATTGTGGATTTGAATTACTGCCCCATCCCGCCTATTCCCCTGATTTGGCACCTTCAGACTTTAATTTATTCCCAAACCTAAAAAAACACCTTGGAGGTCTAAAATTTTCAATAAATGAGGAGGTCGAAGCTGCGGTGGGTGACTTTTTTCAAGGCCTTGAAGAAACTTTTTTTATGACCAGCATACAGGTGTTGGAAACCAGATGGAAGAAGTGCATAGAGTTAAGTGGAGATTACGTGGAAAAATAAAATTACTTTTGCTTATATTTTATATTGTTTTCTTGCTGAGGCCGCGAACTTTTCAATCCACCCTCGTATAATATAAAAAACGGTAAGCAAAACTCACCTTTAAAATCAGGATCAGCAGGATTCGTAGTAGCCGGCACATACAAGTCAGCCAACATATAGTGCGACGACGCTATAATTTGCGGGTACCGCTCCACTTTCAACAACTCTATGACGTGTTCCAACAGCTGGCGGACATGTTTCGACCTGTTCGTCATCCGCATGTTCCTTGCTACTCTATACAGAAGCATGGCCACAGGAGTAGTGAAGGGATTGTCTAAACTATCTGGACACAGAGATGTAAGATCATATAATTTTACTACATCATCATGCGGTCCTTTGAAAAGCCAATAAGTATGTCCAGCTTTCGTTGCATTAGATTTAAGAAACGACAAAATGTTTTGCGCAACGTTTCTTATGACTTTAGGTGAAAATTTCGAATTCTCCATGTTCGGGAGGTCCTCAGTCTTCATTGGTTCGTATTTCTGTACGATTCCGTCTAAATGGTAGCACATGAGTACCTCAGGGACGTTGCACATGAGGTTGTCTAACCAATAGTCTATGCCAGTGAGTACGTTGATAGGTTCTCTTGCGTCTCTGAGACGTAGGCTGACACAGGGCCGGTCTTTATCTCCGAATATCGGAAGGTCGCTTCCTATGAGCATGTGGATGTCTTCAAATGTCCAGAGGACATTGCGGTTGTAAAGGTGTTCGTTTGGAGGTTCTTCGGCTCGAGTTTCAGGTTCCGGTAAGAAAGGGCCTGTGAAGAAAATGAATATTGAAAAATCGATTTATGGTGTCTAAAATCTTTCTTCAATGGGGACTCATGTGCAAAGTATATATAGATGAGAGAAGAATTCACTCAGAAAATGTTGTGATAATAGACATTTCGATATTTGAAAATCTTATAGCTTCATAAAAGTCCAGACTTGGAGTCTTTATGATTTTAATTAAACTTGAAAGTGACTATAACTTTAAGGTCAACTCACAACTAAGGAAGTTCTTTAAGTTGTTACATCCATCCTAAGGTGGTCTGTTAGATATCACACACACACACACACAGAGAGTCAGCGATAAGGCCGCCATTGTAGCCCTAGATTTAAGTTTATGTTACTTTTTAGGTGTACAATAAAGTTTATTCTGCTCTAATACTCAATTACTTTGTGAACTAAATATTTACTCCAAAAATCCATGCAATATTTTAAATAAGATTACTTATTCTCATCTTTGATTGGAGCATTCACTGCATTTAAGATCCAAAATAAATAATAAGTTATTGAAAAAAATAGAGAAAGAAAGGTAGAAAAATATTTTAAGATGAGCCATACGTTTATCAGTGAGACACATGGTGGCTATGTCAGGTGAGGGCCGCGGCGGCGGCGGGCGCTCCGCCACGCTGTGCGACAGGAACTTGTGCGTCAGCTGCAGCGCCGAGCTGGGCGCCGGCGCCAGCATCAGGGTCATGCGCTCCTGCCACAAGCCACACGGAGATTAGGGACAATTTACACACTGCTGCACTGTTGTTGAGTGCGAGTGTGTCTCGCCATTGCGTGGTACTAACAACATCCTTTTGAAAGTGACTGCTGAGAGAGCCTCATAGTGAAGCATCTTATCAAGACAACATCATCTTGAGTAGTGTACACTAGTTCAAACTCAGGTAGGCCCTTTATTTTGTGTATCTATTTCATCACACTGCCCTCAAAACAGTGAAAGGAAACGTCGTGAGGTATCCGGGATGTCCTAGAACTAGAACTGAAGACATGTGACATCCACCGACCCGCACAGGGTCCGCGTGATGGATTACAGTCCATTCCCTCTTGAAGGCCCTGAGCTCCAGCAAAGGGATCATTATAAGGCTGATTATGCATATGCTTGTCTTAATATTGCATTAAGACAAGCATATGCATAATCAGCCTCAATCTCAATCAGGCAAAGGCTTTCTATTATTTCATAACTGTACCACTCTTAACTCCTTAAAACTTAAAAAAAAGAGTTCACAAAGACTGGCCCGTTCTCATAGTGGTTAGTGGCCCTGACTGCTATGCCGGAGATCGTGGGTAACACACGTGGCAACGTTTCTGTGATAATCACAATCATTTATTCTGTATCTGGATGTAATTTATCTATGATATGTATGTATTTAGAAACATCTAAGGACGTAACTACATACGTAAGGGCGTTACGGTACTTGCGGCTGATTTTCTCGAAATCTATAAAGCTTTTAAAACCTAAAACAATGTCAATTAAGAATAGGCTAAAAGGTTGTTAATTAAGTTGTAAAAAGAATACACTTCCCTTATAAAACATTATTAAATTACTGGTTAAAAGTTCAGCTGTTACACCCCTTACATGGAATGACCCATAAGTATGTTTATCAGTTGTCTAGTACTCATAGCACAAGCCCTGCTTAGTTCGGGACTAGATGACGATGTGTGAAAGTCTTGGAATATTATTAATATACCATGAAATAAAGTTAGGACACTCACTTGTTCGGACATGGTCTTCAGAATGTTCTCATAGAAGAAGTCCTTCAGCCAGGACCACTCCGACTTCATGAGGTAGTCGTACACGTCGAAGTCGTCTAGAAGCAGAGTGTTCTCTACACGGTGAACCATCATGCTAACCTAGAAACAAGTTAATTAATTATAATACTACCCTCGGAACCCAGTACGAAGATGTACTGCGAGTGTCCACCCTTACATTGTTGACACCTCTACTGTCTGGACCAAGCGTTTTGCCTCCCCGTTTATACCGCGTACATCGAAGGACTGGAACAATTGGCCTGCTGCGATCTTTCCGTCCGATTATAATTTAGGTGTCTTCATTACTAGAGTGAAAACACTCATAATAAACTAGTGCGCTTCACCATCAACGATTGTATCACTGCTTACCATCAGTGGATCGGTGGGATCGCAGTCAAGAGCTGGTTTATAGCTATCAAATAAAAGAAAAAATTGTAGGAAAGAAGTTTCCGTATTCATAGTGACTTACATAATATGTATGTCACATATTATATTTAAAACAAGTTTCCAATGTAAAAAATTCTGTACATCATCAAAAATGCTTCCCACAAAGAGTTTAACTAAAAAAAAAGGGAAGTGCGAGTCGGACTCGCGACCCGAGGGTTCACAGTTCAATTGAAGTGTAAACAGTTCAATTCTTAAGTGGAGTTTAGAAGATATTTTCGAAACGCAATTTTTTATTTTGTGACAAAACTACAAATTTACTGTTTTCAGATTTATTCCTCTAACTGTCCTATAAGACCTTGCTTTATGCCAAATTTCAGGTCAACGGAAACTACCATATGAATTTTGATTTCCTTGAGAGTGTCGAAATATAAGTTTTTTGCGTCATAAAATTTGTTTTTTGGTTAACTGAGAAGTTTCATTTTTTCACAGCATCAAGGGACAGCAGACTTGAGTATATGGTTTTAATTTCAACTCGATACCTCTACGCGTTCCCGAGATAAAGGTTCTTGACCGACAGACAGACAGACAGACGGACGGATACCAAAGTGATCCTATAAAGGTTCCGTTTTTTTTTCCTTTTGAGGTGTGAACCCTAATAATAAAAAATAGAAACAGGCAAGCTTGTGACTACGCCAATAAGGCAGTCAAAATTTCAACAAATGATAAAACCGAATAAATTACTTATAGATGACGAGCCGAGTGACAGATAAATAAAAATACATAAATATATATTTAACTCAGTTTTTTAAGACTGAAAAGGGCATCCCAACTTTACTTAAGGAATAACCAGGTTGAATGAGTTGGTGGGGCAGTGGCTCCATGCCGAAGAATATCACTATACTCAATTTTTTTTTAAAGAAACGAGTACTGTACTGAAAATTTTGACTGCGTTTCGATTGGTTCGCGTAATCAACATAAAGTCCGTTCCACACAAACGCAGTTTGTAGTTTGTACATGAGTCATGGCGGACATATCTCCTGTAGTTAAGCTTACTAAGAGTCCTTTGCAATCTACAGAAAAACAAATAATTGCCAATTTGTTTAAATCGTTTCATGAGTCTGATACAAGATTATTAAACAAGAATTGTATAATAATATAAACAGAGTATAAACCACTATATACCTATTGCTGAATGTCCTAGGACAGATTGCATTAAGAAGGAAAAGACAACTTACAGTTCCGTTAGGTTGGTAAGGTAACTTGAGCAGTTTCTTGATACACTCCGCGCCGGAAATGACGTCGACTTCACCCACGCAGTCGGGAAACATATGAGCCATCCTGAAGCTGTAAACAAACGAACTTTTCTGAACGGCAGTGCAACCACGAGCTCTTAACACGATCAATTTTACAACCTAAACTGAACTGTTAAAGGTAAGGAACTATATAGGGTGTATAGCTCCATCCCTTTTTCTCACTCGCACGACTAACAAAGTTTCTTAACACGGAATTCGATGAAACTTGGTAACAGACAGGTCATGGTTTTTATCCACGTAGTATGTTCATAGAGGATAATTTTCTACTATCACTCGGGCGATGCCTAACAGCAGTCAGTTACCCAATAAAGCTTAAGCAGTCAAAGTCTAACAGCAGTTAGTTACCCAATAAAGCTTAAGAAGTTAAGGCCTAGCAGCAGTTACTTACCCAATAAAGCTTAAACAGTTAAGGCCTAGCAGCAGTTAGTTACCCAATAAAGCTTAAGCAGTTAAGGCCTAGCAGCAGTTAGTTACCCAATAAAGCTTAAGCAGTCAAAGCCTAGCAGCAGTTAGTTACCCAATAAAGCTTAGGCAGTTAAAGCCTAGCAGCAGTCAGTTGCCCAATAAAGCTTAAGAAGTTAAGGCCTAGCAGAAGTTAGTTACCCAATAAAGCTTAAGAAGTTAAGGCCTAGCGGAAGTTAGTTACCCAATAAAGCATAAGAAGTTAAGGCCTAGCAGCAGTTAGTTACCCAATAAAGCTTAAGCAGTCAAAGCCTAGCAGCAGTTAGTTACCCAATAAAGCTTAAGCAGTTAAGGCCTAGCAGCAGTTAGTTACCCAATAAAGCTTAAACAGTTAAGGCCTAGCAGCAGTTAGTTACCCAATAAAGCTTAAGCAGTTAAGGCCTAGCAGCAGTCAGTTGCCCAATAAAGCTTAAGAAGTTAAGGCCTAGCAGAAGTTAGTTACCCAATAAAGCTTAAGCAGTTAAGGCCTAGCAGCAGTCAGTTGCCCAATAAAGCTTAAGAAGTTAAGGCCTAGCAGAAGTTAGTTACCCAATAAAGCTTAAGAAGTTAAGGCCTAGCAGAAGTTAGTTACCCAATAAAGCTTAAGAAGTTAAGGCCTAGCAGCAGTTAGTTACCCAATAAAGCTTAAGCAGTCAAAGCCTAGCAGCAGTTAGTTACCCAATAAAGCGTAAGCAGTTAAGGCCTAGCAGCAGTTACTTACCCAATAAAGCTTAGGCAGTTAAAGCCTTAACTGATTTATTGGGTAACTAGCCAATAAATCAGTTAAAGCCTAGTACCAGTCAGTTACCCAATAAAGCTTAAGCAGTTAAGGCCTAGCAGCAGTTAGTTACCTAATAAAGCAGTTAATTACAATGTTTTACCTTGACAGTCCGGTGCCCCTGGTCAAAATCTGCTTCAACCCATACGAGTCGATAGCGGCCCCCCAGTTAGTAGGGGGCATGTTGAGATCTGTGTTACATTGTAAACGCGAATACCCCACCGGGCTCTGGAACGCTGTGTACTTCACAACTGCTGTAGACTTGATGCCCGGAGATGGACTGCGACTCTGGAAGAAAAAACAAGCTTATATTATTTACTAGCTTCATCCGCATTACACTCATAAAGCAGCACAATGAAATTTGGTTACAATTTCAAGAAAGTCGCGTCACAATCGGTCCACCAAATAGGGTCAGGTTAGGTTAGTTAGGGAACGAAGATTAACCGAAACAAACATAAGAATGTATTTGTCACTGGAAATTGCAAGTACCGTAAGATTGTAGAATATCACAAGAAATTCTTAATTTTTTTTCTAAATAAGACACTGTTACGTTGGAAACTAATGAATTTGGATGTGACTTATTAGATTATAAAAACGATTTTTTCATAATATATTGAGAAATGATAATCTAATAAAGATTTATTACAATCATACGGATTCTGCAATTTTGCGGTGACATAGACGAAAGTCTATTCCCAGAGGTCACTTATACACTTTTCATGGAACATGGTATAATCCAATGATTATCCATTTACAAACCCATTGGTGGGAAACTATTATAGTCGGCATTATAATGTTCCCACTGCTAGGACTCAGGCCTCCTCTGTAGGTGAAGGAATGGGCCGTAACCCAACACGCGGGCCCAGTGCGGGTTGGTGGATGTCATATGTCTTTGAACTTTGGTTCTAGGACATGCCGGTTTCCTCACGATGTTTTCCTTCACCGTTTTGAGAGCAGTGGTGATGAAATAAATTACACAAAGTAATGCGTCTGGCTAGGTTTGAACCCGCGACCTACAACTCGTAAGTCGGGGGCGTTACCACTCGGCCATTGTTCTGAAAACTGCTGGGAAACTATTGCGACATAAGAAAAACAAAGATATAAGACAATTTTGGAAGATTTAAGTATCGACATTGATGGAGCTTTCGACAAAACTATGTTTCGAAGTATCAACATAGCCCTTGAGAGACATGGCGTCGATCCGACCTGGATCACGAACATGCTCAAACTAAGAGCATGCAGTGCAAGTCACCACAAACAGCACAACAAGGGCCACTGTAGCAAAGGGCTGCCCCCAAGGAGGCGTCCTCTCACCAGGTATGGAACCTCACCGGGCCTTGGTACAGGCCATGGTCCGGAGCGAGGAGGAGTGGCAGGCAGTCGCCTCCTTTTGTGAAGCAGTAATGCTAGCAAAGGAGGCGGCCAATCGCGTGAGGCAACGGCAACGGTCCTCACGCCCCAGCCGCCGCCGGAATTCCGATCCCGATTTCCGGCCACCGTAGGCGCGGGCTTGCGGACGGCAGGCAATGGGTGGCCCGCCGTCCGACCGTCCGGTAACCGTCCGGACCAAGCCCAAGTCGTCGACGGCGCGTATTGTTTCACGCGCGCTTCAGGGAGATGTCAGCAAATCGTAGGGGCCCAGCAGAGTCGAAGCCTACTGGGGCCATGGGTAGTGTGAAAACGAAACCCGGACCCTGGGACGAAGGCAACGAAGGAACAGGAGTGGGTTTTTAGTCAGTAAAAGTCTGACACTATCTCCCGCCCTGCCCAAGAGCGAGATTTGTCATAAGATGATTTTCCAACCTAAAAAAAAAAACAGACCAGGTGTGGAACCTAGTCGCAGATAGCCTCGTCAAGAGACTCGATGACGATGAAGGTTACATAACCGTGGGGTACGCTGACGACATAACCCAAGTAAACGGCACTCATGAAAAACACATTATGCAATCTTATGAGTCAAGCCTTGAAAATAGTAGAGGATTGATGTAAAGAATACCAACTAGCCGTGAACCTCACCAAAACCGAATAGGTTCTATTCACAAAAAAAAAACTGGGCAAGTGCGAGTCGAACCCGAGCACTGAGGTTTCCGAACAAACTTGAAAGGCAAATTGCGGTTTTCGATTTATGACATATTAAAAAAAAAAACCTACTTACTAAATTTCGTTCAAACCTACTAAAATAAATATTTTTTTTAGTTTTATCATTGTCTTATTTTAGAAGTTACAGAGGACCACCCATTTTACCTCTTTGGAAGTGTCTCTCGCACAAACTATTCGGAAAAAAGTGGCTGTGACATACGGATGGACAGACAGACATGACGAATCTATAAGGGTTCCGTTTTTTGGCATTTGGCTACGGAACCCTAAAAAAGGAAGCTACCTGTACTGAGACTACCACGCTTCTTTGGAACTACCCTAAGCCTTTCAACTGAAGCCATATACTTGGGCGTCTACCTGGACAAGCAGTTGAAATGGGCGAAACATATGGACTACACAACTAAAAAAGCCATATACTGACTTTTCTCTTGACTGACTATCCATACGGCAATGCAGACGCATGTTGGGACGAAACTGGGGCATAAACACAAAAGTCACCCACTGGCTATATACCACAGTCATCCGACCAACCATAACTAGGGAATTCCCGCATCAAAATCGCGATCCCGCAAACCTGCGGAATTGAAAACCAATAAAAAACTGATCCGGACCCTAGTTCAGGCCATGAACCGGAGCGAGAAGGAATGAGAGGCAGTCACCTCCTTCTGCGAAGCAGTAATGCTAACAAAGGAGACTGCTCTACGCATGAGGCAATGGACATACTCACACCTCAGCCATCGCAAACGTGGCCCCCGACTTCCAGCCATATGAAGGCGCGGGTTCGCGAACGACGAGCAATGGGTAGCTCGCCGTCCGGCTGTCTGGAAACTGTAGGGACCCAGCAGGGCCGATACCCGCTGCAGCCGCATGGGATTTCTGAAAAGGAAGCCTGCGGTCTCGGCAAGGGCACCTAAAGGACATAGGTGTGGTTATAGTCAGTAAAAGTCAGACACGGTCGTGTCAGACTTCACTGACTCACACGCCCGTGACTGTCCCACTCCACCCTAGAACGGGAGAAGTCATTGGATGGTTTTCAAACTCAAGAAAAAAACAAAGTAGGTACCTACCTAAACTGATATTGATAAGGTTACGTTCCACTTACGACAAAAGACTCACAAAATTTAAAAATGTTTCTATAGACGCTTAGGTAAAAATTGAAAACAAAATCATTTTTCATACGAATTCTACAGAAAACGAATCCACGAATTCCATGTAAAGTTTTTACCTACATCGTTGTGCTGAGTTTAATAAATACATAGTCAGAACGGCGCATCGTCCGAATTCAACAAAAAAAAAATCAATCCCGCAAACGTGCAGAATCCCGCAATTCTGATCCTGCAAAAAAGGCGCGTCGTCCCGCATTTGCGGGATCCCGCGTTTACGGAACTTAAACTTTCGGTACCTCGGGTCACCGGAATGGATGAAATGGCGACAGGTCACCGGAACAACTTGTGACCCACGGATGCCCCTCAAGTTGAAGGATAAAATCCACAAGTCTGTGATAAGGCCTGTCATACTGTATGGATCAGAATGTTGGGCTGTGAAGAAAAAAAGATGTGTGGTGTGACGAAAATGGATAAAGTGAGAAATGAGTATATTAGGGGAAGTTTGAAAGTGGCGCCAGTGACTGAAAAGTTAAAAGGGAATCGTTTGTCTTGGTATGATCACTTGAAGAGGAGGGATGGATGGATGGATGGATGGATGGATGGATGGAGAAGGAGAGGGAGACCATAGAAAAGAAGGATGGACTGTGTGAAGAGTGATATGAAAGAAAAGGAAGTTAGTGATAGCATGACGAGTGACAGGGCAGAATGGAAGAAATAAAAACGTGTTGCGCCGACCCCAAATAACGCGGGACAAGGGCAGGAAGATGAGCTAATAATTAAATGAAAAAAATAATTTTGAATTTCTATTTTGTGATAAGCGAGACCTAAATCGGAAGCGGAAAGGAATTTTGGTAGTTGGAACGATAAATATTTTATTTTATCGTTCCTGATTACTTATACTTCTGCGAAATTCATATTGTCTCAATTTTTTTTGCATTTGGCACTGTGACCTGCAAAATGCAAAAAAAAAATAAGACAATTAGAATTTCACGGGCTACCTTTGAGCATGCCCTTTAAAATAAAGTAAAATATTTTAAATGTCCCAATCTTATTACTGACTTCAATCCCGCAAGCTTGCGAGATCACTATTTTTATTTTGGATTGGATTCCGTAACTGTGACACTGCAGTGGATAAAAGGACACAGCAGCTCACTGGGCAATGACGCAGCTGATGAGCTGGTAAGGCAGGGGTCTGACATGGTGGTGTTCGGACCTGAACCAATCATACCAATACCCTTTGGTCAGCTGCGTGGTTGGCTACGAGAGCATACTAACACACAAGCGAGAAGGTGGTGGTCCCTGCACTGGGCTGCAGGCAAGCTACAGAAGCCATGCCATGCATAAATAGAACCCTAACCAGCAACCTTCTGCAACTGGACAGAGTCAGCAAGCGTCTGATGGCAGGAACCATCACCAGACACTGCTCCCTGAACA
Organism: Mythimna pallens; assembly: GCA_961205895.1. Classification (NCBI taxonomy): domain Eukaryota; kingdom Metazoa; phylum Arthropoda; class Insecta; order Lepidoptera; family Noctuidae; genus Mythimna; species Mythimna pallens. Next base: position 18,628,335 of record OY540845.1, read on the forward strand.
AACTCTTCTTCACAATGAATATCATGGCTAGTCCTCCGTGCAGAGGATGCATGTAGTCACTGTCGCCAGCAAGATTAGGACACAAACCTTGGGAGTACCAAATTCACTCATAGATGCCCTGAGCAAACTGAAGTGACTCATCTGCTTCGGGAGTGAGGAGGGCTGGTTAGAGTAAAGGCCGCCATGGCCCACGGACAATGGTCCGCTAAGGACTAAGTGTGGAAACCAGACCACAAAGATAAGACAATCATATGAATTCTGAAATTTTCTGTACACATATACAAAAGGGCCGAAGTCAATTCCCATAGGCCACCTAAACACTTTTCATGGAACCTGGTATTCAAACAAACCAGCTACCTCCGTTATAATTCAGCTCCGACTCGGATTTGTTTGCACCCCTGTTTTTTTTGGCTGAAATCCATGTGAGAGACAATTCTTTGTGTGAATGTGGCCTAGAAGAGGGTACCTTGAAACACTTGTTTTTCTCCTGCCCTCGTTTAACAATTCCTCTTTATGACTTACTACCCTTCTCAATCTTCTGATATCCCCCATCCAGTTAACATTCCTTTTCTTCTATCTTTAGCCCATACCCCTACAGTAAAAATTGTTTATAAATTTATTAATGATAACAAAATCCAGTTGTAGTTAGTACTTTTATTTATTATACATTATGTGTCTATTTCATGTTGTCCTTTTGAGTACAGTAATTAGAGACACAATAAAAAGACAATGAGCGAGCGAACGCCGGCTTTTGCTTGGGGTTTAATGAATTAATATATATCTTGTATTGTTTCATGTGTTTTAACCGAAATTGTTTTGTCCCTTTTTAACATGATGACCAACGGATACCATCACTACAAAAACTGATCAATAGATAACAATATCCTTGACAATCTACCAACCATTTCCATCTCATACCTTAACATTGGCAAACTCATCAAACGTTTGTTGATGGAGCCATAAACATAAGAATTGAATCGAATGGAACATGGTACAGTCCAATGATTATCCATTTACAACCCCATTGGAAAACTATTGCGACATATGAAAAACAAAAATATAGGACTATGGTTTTAAGAGATTTAAGTGGACTAATTAACAAAAACTATGATAAGACCATAGCCCCTGCTGGAACATTTATTATTACAGACTTGCAAAGATCCATTAGATGGCAGTGCACAATGAACAAGTTTAACCCTCAGAACTGTTTTGAAATCTCTTTTCCTAGTAAGCATGCATTTCGAAATTGACTCCTCGTTCGAACGGCCAAGGACTTGCAACACTTGGTAAGAAAATCGCAAGATATTAGAAAATTATTGCACGGCAACAAAAATGGTAATATTTTATTTCTACCTTCACTTTTTTTTATCAGTCTTGTCACCGTTTTTCAGGATTAAATGATTAATTTCCATTTAAAAACATAGGTTTATACACTTATTTATGATTTATTTCATACATGATGTTATTCATCTTGTTACATGCAATGTTTTTGTAAAACACCTGTTATTTCTAAAGAGGTTTGTACCAGAAATATTTTAGTCCTACAGAGCAAATTCACTACATTTTTTAAACTGATTTATTCAGTTAAAAGTATACTTTTTATATCATCAGCGCCCAAAGAGCTAGGCATTCCAGAAATATTCTAAAAAAAAATCATACCTTGTTACGCTTTTCATCATTTTCTTTTTCTACGTCCTCCATGTGTTCCTCCATTTCCAAGATATCTTAACACCTGGATAAAATCAGTTACACAACAAGAGACGCGTCGCTTTCAGCACTGATATTATTCAATTCAACGTGGGTTTGGAATCTATTTACTGTTTTTTTTCAACACCTATCACGAAGATTTATCTGGAAACAAGGATACCTCATGAAACCGCACTGATCCATAAGTGTATTGAAATAAAGCTCATTTTAGATCAATGGACCAAAATTATTATAATTTTGACAGCTTGACAGCTGGCTGGTGCGTTACAAGTATTGTAAATTGCTATTTTGAACATCAATTCAAAGTGTAGTTTTAGTGAGGATAGGATAATATTACAAGATGGATTATAAGTATCGCGCCCAAATCCCGAATGTGGTAAATCGTGTAATCATTAAATGATTCTATTAATGACGCTCTAGGGTCAAAATTTAACTGATTAAAACCCATTTTATCCGTAGTTACCAACAATTTGACGTTTAACTCGACTCCCGGCTGCTCCCGGCGGCGCCCGATATTTTTTCTATTTTGTATCCCACTACTATTATATAAAGGTAAAAGTTTTATTTGCAGCGTTTATTTGTAGAATTCTTCTTAAGAGAGTCCTTTTCCACTCGCTTAAAAGCTTGTTGCTTCATCTAACGCAAGCGATGTTTGATGAACAGGCAATGCAAAAAAAAGAGATAACATTTGGAAACTCTGCTGGCATTCGGTGATTCCGTAATTTACTCGAATATTTCACAAAGCTTGTTCCAGGAAATACGTGTGTTTTTTTAAACCCTTAAAAGGTTTTCAGAAAAATGGTCGTCATTCAGAATCTTGAGCTTTTGTTGACGTACTTTTTTATTATATTTTCAATATATAAGTACATTATGGAGGGCCAAAGTTCACGTAAAATAGGCAATAGCAGATTTTCAGAAGTCTTTACAAGATTACTTTTACACTTTATGTTTTGATTTCTATAGAAGCCTAGATAATATCCACAAGATAGCTGTGTAGCCAAAGAGCACGAGGGAAGACTATGGCCTGGTATGTGGCCTGGTAATAATATAGGGACCATTAATTTATTATGTAAGATGATTTTTACTGATGTTTAATCAGGGGATCAAACATCAGTAAAAATCATCTTACCCCTAAATACGAAAAAAATAAGAATATGCTGATCTCTCTCCCTGTTTAATATTTATTACGTAAGAATGTAAAGAAAAAAAAAATATAAATGTGGTTGTAATAATAATAAATAATAATTACAAGCGGAGAGGCACAGAGACGTTGCCATGGAAATAGTTTACATAAACGCATGCGAACGCCAATCGGCACTCGCGCGGATTCAAAGTAACTTTGGGTGTTTTTGTGATCTTACGTAAAAACTATCAAGACTCCCTCCCACTTGTAAGAAAAAATAAGACATGGTTAACTTCCCTTTCCCACTAACTTACGTAATAAATGAATGGACCCATACTAACAATAAGAACTACTTTGAGTAAGAGTATTTAAGATTTTATCCCCTCCCGGGATAAAACCCTATATGATCCCTTAGGATAATTATCTAATTTCTTACGGGCGAAGCCGCTGGCAAAAGCTAATAGTCCCATATTTTTTTTTAAAGTATCCAATGGATGGGGTAACGATTTTCTTCATATGAATAGGTACCGATATTTTGTGGCTATCGGTACACCCCAAACTAAACTTTACGACATCACAGTAGGCTAAAAATCGTCTTTTTTCCAAATGTTGACTTTTATGGCTTTTGGGGATGGAAGTAAGAATCGTGTGACTCCAAAACAGAATGTGTATATTTTTACTGTGCACCTTCTTTTATACAAGTTTACAATATTACGGACTACAAGTTGGGAATACTTTTGGTCGAGCAGATGTGGCAGCAGGTAGGAAGGTCCGCACGTGGGACCTTGGAGTACAATGGCTGCGTGTTTCTAGCGTGGTAACAGTGATGTGCTGTAGGTTGGCTACAGTACTCCCCCTCAAGCGAAGCGTACCGGCAGTTTGACGACACGACCCGAACGAGTTTTTCTGCTGTGGCGGCTGTGACGTCATGCTTGTATGTGGTACTTGGGTTTCCTTGATAGCGGTTGGCGTAGTACTGTGCTTGGTATTCTGTATATTGGTAACAGGTGTGGTAATCTTGGCCGATGGTGAGGTGTAGGTAATAGAACTTGATGTGGTTGGTGATAGACTACTGGTATCTTCTGTGACGACGTATGCAGGCTTCAGTCGGTCGATCGATATGTTTGCTTGCCGATTGGGTAGTTGTATGGTGTAAACTTTATCTGTTCGGCTTAGTACTTGATAAGGTCCTTCATACGGAGTCTGTAATGGTTTCTTAACTGCATCTGTTCTGATAAAAACGTGGCTGCACTTGAGTAGATCTTGATGCACGAATACGCTTTTATTGTTGCTGTGATGCTTGGTAGCGACTTGCGGTTTGTTTTGTTGAATGATGTCGCGAAGTTTACTGACGTAGGTGTAGTCCATAGTAGGAGTGTTAGTGCTTGCGGTGAAAAAATCACCAGGTAAACGTAAATTGTGGCCGTAGGTAAGTTCGGCAGCGCTCACGCCGGTATCTGTGTTTAGGGCGGCTCGTAGTCCTAGTAGTACGGTAGGTAACTCATCAATCCATGAACTTGCGGTTGTGAGTTTCGCGCGTAATGCGGCCTTGAGAGTGCGATGCCATCTTTCCAGGATGCCGTTGCTCTGCGGATGATAAGGTGTTGTACGATTCTTCTTTATCCCCATTTGTTTCATTAGGTTTTGAAACAGTTCGCTCTCGAACTGTCGACCTTGGTCACTGGTTAGCGTGGCCGGGCATCCAAATCTTGCGATCCAGTGTTGATAGACGATATCGGCTATACGAGCGGCTGATATCTCGTCGGTAGGGATTGCTTCGGGCCATTTTGTTAATCGGTCGATCATAGTTATTAAGTACCGATGACCTTGAGGCGTTGTAGGGAGTGGTCCAACAATGTCAACGTGGAGGTGTTGGAAGCGTTCGCTTGGCGGGAAAGATGCGATGCTGGAGTGTGTGTGACGCTGTATCTTGCTTTTTTGGCAAAGTATACAAGATCGGGTCCAACAGCTGATGTCTGCGTTCATGGATGGCCAGAAGTACTTTTGCGTGAGGAGCTTGCGAGTCGTGCGCGTACCAGGATGGCTGATGTTGTGCACGCTCTCAAAAACTTCTTTCCTATATTGCTCGGGTATGTACGGGCGTACGTAATTAGTGGATGTTTCACAGTACAGTTCGGTGTCGGTGTTGGGTATTGTTACCTTTTTGAGGCAGATGTTTTCTTGGGATAACATCTGTTCTATATTGCTGTCCTTTGTTTGCGCGCTGGCTATGTCAGTGTAGTTGATTGTAGATGGGCACGAAATTGTCTCTATGCGGCTGAGTGTGTCGGCGACGATGTTTTGTTTACCGCTCACGTGACGTATGTCTGTGGTAAATTCGCTGGTAAACAAAAGTTGTCTTGTTCGCCTCTGTGTTTCCGAGTTGGAGGGTATCTTCGACATAACATATGTTAGCGGCTTATGATCGGTGAAAATTATGAGATGGCGGTCTTCGAATATCTTCCGAAAGTGCTTTACTGCCATGTATATTGCAAGTAATTCACGGTCGAATGTTGAATAGTTCTTTTGTGCGTCGGTAAATTTCTTAGAAAAGTATCCAAGCGGTTCCCAGATGTTGTTTCGGTATTGTTGGAGTACGGCACCCGCTGAATTGCCAGATGCGTCGCAGAATAGAGCTATTGTTGCGTGGTGCGACGGGTGGGCAATTAGGGTTGCGTTTACGATGCTAGTTTTGCATTGTTCAAATGCTTGAATAGCTTCGTCGGTCCAGGTAATTGGTGTTTTGTCTTTTTTCTTAACATTGTGTAAGTAAGCGTTTAATGGTGCTTGCTGGGATGCGGCGTTCGGTATATGGTCGCGATAAAAATTTATCATACCGAGAAATCTTCTTAGCTCTTCAATGGTAGTCGGCTTGGGATAGTTTGCGATGGCTTCTATCTTATGTTGCGGAGGTTTGATTCCGTCTGCTGATACGGTGTATCCTAGGAACTGGACTTCAGATTGGCCTAGGTTGCATTTGGCGGGGTTAATCGTGATGCCGTTTTCTTCGAGTCGCTTGAGTACGATGTGAAGGTGTTGTGACTCGTTTTCAGATGCTAGCAGTAAATCGTCGACGAATGGGAAAACGAAATCTAACCCTCGTAGCACTTCGTGAATGTACCGTTGGAACGTTTGTCCCGCGTTTTTCAAACCAGGGCACATACGTGGGAATTCGAATAATCCCATCGGTGTGATAATGGCGGTTTTCTCGACGTCCTCTTCTCTTACGCTTAGTTGCTGGTAGGCACGGTTGAGGTCGATCGTGGAGAATATTGTTTTCCCAGATAGGTGATGGGTGAAATCTTTAATGCGTGGCACGGGGTATCGGTCTGGTACGGTGATCGAGTTGAGTCGGCGATAGTCACCACAGACTCTAATATCGCCATTCTTCTTAGGTACGATATGTAGAGGTGATGCCCAAGGACTTTTGCTAGGTCGGCATAGTCAGTAGTATATTATTGGGTTCTCTGGATCAACGGAAATCAATAAGTCCAGTTATATAGAACTAATACCATTCACCCACAATCTATTCAAATAGATGAAAACAGGGGTTATTGAAAAAAGAGTAACATCGAATTAAAAATCTTCAGATTTTGAAAAGTAGATATACCTTCGCAGAGAAGCGCAGGTAAACTTTTCAAAATCTGAAGATTTTTAATTCGATGTTACTCTTTTTTCAATAACCCCTGTTTTCATCTATTTAAATAGATTGTGGGTGAATGGTATTAGTTCTAAATAACTGGACTTATTGATTTCCGTTGATCCAGAGAACCCAATAATATACAGTTGAAAACTTAATTACTTCTTATCTCTAAAAAGGGGGAAAAAAAAAACAACAATTGCTAATCATTAATTTTGTCTTTTATTAATAACACTATGTCTCTATATGATTTATAAACATCGTCCATAAACATGTTTTTGACAATATATTGCACACATAATTCGGAATGACACTTGCAATTTAACAATTCTGCAGGTAGATTTTCCACATCATATAACTCAATTCGTATCATTTTCGTTCCCCTTGATGGTTTTTTTATACAGATATAAGTCTCTTTGTCTTGATATGCTCTCTTTTTTGATTTGTCTTGATTGTTCGGCAAGAAGTTGAATAGATCCTCACCAGATTCCTGAAACAAACATCGAGTTAATCAACCGACTTCAATGAAGAAGGAAAGTTCTCAAGTCAACGCATATTTTATATTTAATTTATGTATTTACATTGTTTATTCTATTTAAAAAAAAATTGAACTATGACAAAACTGTTGACGTCGAACCCGTTAAGTATTCATCTTGAAAACATTGTTTATATACTTAATCCATTATTCGATCAACGAAAAAAATAAATATTTTTTTTAAATAAAAATAAAAATGTTTTTCAATAACTTACCGACATGTTAGATGTTCAAAGCTGCTCCGGTGTTGATAAAAATCAGAGAAATAATGATGTTGGAAATTTAAGTAAATGATTCTTTATATGTGATTTTAGTATGCTATTAAGGTTTAAAATCGTTAATTAATTTGAACACATGCCACGTTTCCTTAAATGGAAATGAGTACAATAAGACTGGCGCCTGGAGACAGATGATCTGTCTATGTTTACAGTGAGAAATATAATAATATCCTAGGCGTCAATGTTGACGCCTACTATTTTATCTCATAATACGCAGCAGTAACGTCGTATTTTGGTTACGGAATATGTTATGTTACTATATTGTACCCTTATAAACATATAATAAAAATGAAGAAGTTTGTCTGTTTATTTTAGACTAATTCACACTTATAGTACCTTTATTAAGACTGATTGGTTACCTGAGGAGTAAATTAAAAGAAGTGAAGCCGTTGGATACAGCTAGTGTATTTAATTTGCTGACAAACTGTTTTCTGCATAACACTAGTGTAAAATCTGCATGCACACATTGATGTTTTTCATATTTATTTAAATGACCGTGAAACAATGAGCCACTACAAAATTTTCTTTCTGAGGTGCTACAAGTGATAAAAGTGTTTATAAGTGTGTGTAGTGCGTGTCCCATATGCAGGTTTCGGACAACTAGTCTTCTTAACAATACAAAGTGAGTATCAAGCTTTTCAAATGTAATAACTTTTCAGAATAGTTTATCTTTTTCATCAGTTTCAAAATTTGTTATTTATGTTCTAACAAATATTATGTGATGAATAAGTAATTATTCGATTAATTAAATCTGTTTATCCAATTTGTAAGAACAACATAAACCGACTTCACAAAAAGGCGGAAGGTTCTTAATTCAACCCGTACCTATTTATGAATACAAGCGTTAAAATCACTTTTAGATTTCGGGTGTATTATTTTTATGAATGATTCAACATGAGCTCAATACAAATATTTGCATTGGTATTCTGAAAACATTCCTGAATTAACAAGTCAGCTTGGCACCAGGTAACCTGATGTTAATAGCGACAGTGTATTCGAAGGTGTAACTTACCTTATCTGATACGAAAACTTAAAATAATTAAATATGATTTCGATAATTTAAATTAATCAGTTTATTCTATTTTTGTTTTCAGATCTACAACTCCACTGTACAAGTCAAGTCAACAAGTTTTCAAAATCTTCATCATCGTCATCTTACAAAATCTTCAATCAAATTAAACAAAATGTAAGTATCATTATAGATTATTATCAGACTGGCCTGTTGGTCTAGTGGTTAGTGGACCTGACTGCAATGCCGGAGGTCGTGGGTTCGATTCCCACCCAGGACGAATGTTTGTGTGATGAGCACGATCATTTGTTCTGTGTCTGGGTGTAATTTATCTATAATATGTATGTATTTAGAAATATATATGTATGTTTATCAGTTGTCTAGTACTCATAACACAAGCTCTGCTTAGCTTGAGACTAGACGGCGTTGTGTGATAGTTGTGGAATATTATAATTATTATTAATATAAAAAATACCTTTTAACCTTAACCTTTGTAATTGTCACGAAAACGTTGTTTTATTATAGTACTTCTAATATTATCAACATCTGCAAGTTTTGTAAAAAGTATTGAATTTATTAATTTTTATTTTCTAATACAACAGAGCTGTTAGCAGAGAGAGGTAGATAAGTAAAACGTATATATGTAATTATTTATTTATTTTTATTTTCAGGTCAAAAGCTGACGAACTTTTTCCCACATCCTCTGAAGAAGAGGTTGAAGAAATTTGTCCTCAAAAGAAAACGAAACGGAGTAGAGAAGAGTCTCGTCCATCTAGCAGCATGCCAATCTTGGATGACGAGGGGGAAGAGCTGGGGAGAAAGCGAACTAAACGCGAAAAACATTCGTCAACACGTCGAGCTGAGCCAGCAGTGAGCACTGAACATATACGATCATCATTGAAAAAGCCGAAGATTCGCCCAGTTACAAGACCTACGGCTAGGGAACTTTTTGGTACGGACAGTGAAGATGAAGCACAGGAAGCGGCCTGTGCCTCTTCTTCCTCTTCTAAAAAAGTATCAACTTTAGTATCTTCTATCACGAGAAGATTAGCTAACGGTATTTCTCGACAAGGTCATCCTTCTAAAGAGGGATCGCACTACATTGACTTAAAAGTCTATAAAGTTTCGGATATTGAAAATGTTTCTGCAATGAATAGATGGCGTCAGGCAGTGATCAGTTTAAAAAATAAAACAGACGATAATACTGAAGCTTGGGGATATTTAGCAAAATTTATAACTTCAAGTAGGAAGGAATTTAAGGATATCCCACCGACATTTATTTCAAACTATTATTGAATACGAACAAACCATATTTTTGAACATATCATAATCAAGATGATCTTTTCAAAATATGAATTTAGCTAATATTTGCTTTTCACATATAAGCCTATATCATATAAAAGCGTAGATCATAAGCATATAATCAAAATGTATCCATAGGTTAAGTTGAAAAAGTTAAATAAATTAATATAACATTATTTTATCCTAATGATGTCTTGTTTTTTTTTTATTACAGCTACCGCTACCGCCGATAACGGATCTCATTTTCAAAGTCATGATACTATGATATGCCATGAATGCAAAGTAATTTTACGAAAACCTGATTATAGATACCATGTAAGAAGTAATGTACATAAATCAAATTGTTTATTGAAAACTGAATTTGAAAATGTTGAAATCATTGCAACTGCATTTAAAGACAGGATCCTTACTTATCGATTAAATCCATATGAAGAATGCTTTGAGACCCCTGAAACTTTCTTGCATGATAGTATGAAATATATCATAAAACTAATTACTATGGCTCTGGAAAAAAGTACTTGCTTAAAAGTAAATTTTGAGCTATTTGCAAACTTTATATTACCACATTCAGACTCACAAAATCTAAAGTCGTTTAACACTAAAAATACAATTATTCTTAAAGATACATGTATAAAAGAAAAGTATATGGAGGCAGTGAATACAATTAATAAAAAAATGAGCGAGTTCCAATTTTGTGAGTCAGGCTGGTCTTTTCTCTCAATAAGTCATTTAGAAATAAATCTTAATAAATACTGTCCTATGAGAGGTGGCTCCTATATTGATTTACCACCCATAGTGAAAAATACTAAAAGCTGTATTAATATACAGAATAATGATAACCACTGCTTGTTATGGTCTATAGTAGCAGCTTTACACCCACGCGAACGTAACGCGTGCAGAGTAAACTCTTATCCACACTACAGTAACGTACTGAACGTTCAGGATATGACTTTTCCCCCTACAATAAGCGATGTAAAGGTCTTAGAAAAAAATAATCCAGACTTGAGTGTAAACATCTACGGATTAGATAACAAATTTTATGTAACTGGACCTCTATATAAGTCAGATTCAAGGAAAACAAATCACGTGAACCTACTTTACATTGAAAAAAATGGTAAGTTTCATTATTGTCTGATTAAAGATCTTCTCAAATTAGTACGCAGGCAAATTTCTGAACATAAAGGTAAAATGTATTTATGTGAAAATTGTCTACAATTTTTTTCAAGTGTGTCTAAGTATACTGCGCATTCTTGTTCAGAAATATTATCGGTGTTGCCTCCAAAAAACAGTGTATTGAAATTTGAACACTACGAGAGACAGCAGAAAATCAACTTTGTGATTTATGCAGATTTTGAAAGCATTTTGACAGATTGTACAGAAAACCAATCAACTGAAAACACTAAACTTATTCAAAAACACGAGCCTTCTTGTTTCGGCTATTATATATGCTGTTCACATGATTCAGGCTTAAATAAATATGTAACTTATAGAGGTCCAGATTGTGCTAAAGTATTCATTGAGTATTTAATCAGAGATGTGTCACAAATACACGATATGTTGCAATGTAAAAAGCCCATAATGAAATTGTCTAAACATCAGCAGGACAAATATCAAAGAGAAACTACTTGCCATATCTGTAATAATTTACTTTTTGATGATAAAGTAATGGACCATGACCACGTGACTTCTGAATTTAGGGGAGCAGCGCATAATCAATGTAATCTTTTATATAGAGTTTGCCCTTTTGTGCCTGTGATATTTCATAACTTATCTGGCTATGATAGTCATCTGTTTATAAAAGAATTAGCGAAGTATGAGGGTGATTTGAAAATTATACCGCAAACTAAGGAAAAGTACCTATCCATTACTAAATATTTGCCATCAAAAGACTCATCAAAATCAATTCAAATAAAATTTTTAGACTCTTTTCAATTTCTTAGCTCGAGCTTAGATAATTTATGTAAAACTTTATGTGAGAAAGATTTTATTAATTTATCTCATGAGTTCCAAAATCATGAACAGTTTGAGCTTATGCAACTTAAGGGCATTTATCCATATGACTACGTAGATACATGGTCTAAGTACAGTGATACGACACTGCCGAAAAAAGAATACTTTTTTAATAATTTAAAACAAGAGCATTTATCAGACGAAGAATACCTCAGAGCGCTAAGAGTGTGGGATGTTTTTGACATTCAATCGCTTGGAGAATACACAGACTTGTATTTGAAAAGTGATGTTTTGATTCTTAGTGATATATTTGAAAAGTTTCGAAATACATGCCTTCAATACTATAAGTTAGATCCGGCTTATTATGTCACCTCGCCCGGACTCAGCTGGGATGCAATGTTACTATGTACGGGTGTGCAATTAGAATTAATTAATGATGTAGAGATCTATCAGTTATTGGAAAAAGGTATTCGTGGAGGTTTAGCTCAATGTTCCCTGAGACATGCTAAAGCAAACAATCAATATCTCCCCAATTACGATGATCAAAAAGAAACATCGTTTCTTATATATCTTGACTGTAACGCACTCTACTCTCATGCTATGACAAAACCAATGCCAATTTCCGAGTTTAGGTTTTTAACAGACACAGAAATTTGTAATTTCGATATCATAAATACTGATGAAAATGGTGATTACGGTTATATTCTGGCAGTTGATTTGGAATACAGGGATTATTTACATAATACTCATAGTGATTTACCATTCGCAAGCGAGAAATTCATTCCTCCTGGTGGTAAAAACCCAAAACTTATTGCAAACCTTTATGACAAATATCATTATGTCATACATTATGTTCACTTGAAAGAATGCCTAAAACATGGGTTACGTCTTAAAAAAATCCATAAGATTCTGTGTTTTCGACAAGGTAGCTACCTCAAAAAATATATTGATTTGAATACTCAGTTACGTCAAAAGTCTTCATCAGTTTTTGAAAAAGATTTTTTTAAATTACTTAACAATGCTATTTTCGGGAAAACGATAGAGAATAAAAGGAAACATGTCAATGTTAAACTAGTCTCTAAATGGAGCGATACTAAAAATAAAACTAAAAAAGTTTTGGAGGCCAAAAAACTAATTGCAAAACCAAATTTTCATAGTGCTACTATATTTTCTGAAAACTTAGTAGCAATCCAGCTAAATCCCGAAAAAATCAAGCTGGACAGACCTATATACATAGGGTTCAGCGTGCTAGAATATGCTAAAACTCATCTCTATCAGTTTCACTATGACTTTATTAAAAAGAAGTATAATGAAAACGTAGAACTATGTTATACTGACACAGACAGCTTACTTTATTTGATATACACTGACGATTTTTATAGAGATATGAAGGAGAATATATCTTTGTTTGATACTAGTAATTTTCATTTGAATAATCCGTTTAATATGCCAATAACAAATGATAAAGTGCCCGGGTTATTCAAGGACGAGTTAGGTGGCGATGTGATTGCCGAATTTGTAGGACTCAGAGCTAAATTGTACTGTATAAAAAGCGTAAAGGTGCAAATAAAAAAAGCAAAAGGTATATCTAAGACTGTCACTAAACAACTAAACTTATCTGACTATTATCAGACTCTCATAACAAATAAGAATTTGCGGTTCAAAATGAATATGCTAAAATCCATAAAGCATACTATATATACTCAGGAAGTCTACAAACTAGTCTTGAACAGAAACGATGATAAAAGACAAATTCTTCCCGATAATTCTCATACGTTACCTTGGGGACATTGTGATACAATATTTTGAATGTACGAGCACCTATATGATAAATTACAATACTTGTATAATAATTGTAACTAGACTGTTAATTAGATAATAAATGATACATTTAATGATTAGATGTACCATCGATAAGATATTTTAATTTACTTATTCAAAATAAATATATCGAGATTATATTTGGTGTTTTATTTATGTTTTTTTTTACTGAATATTGATATTATAATGGTGTAAAAAGAGTATGCATTATATATTTATTATTAGATCAAATTATGAAAGCATTAAAATTTACTTATGATGCGACACGAAACGATTTACTTATGGAATAGACAGTATCGAAGAGAAGTGATTATAATAAGTACAATCAGCTGTACCTTAGATTAAATATTATGAAAGATGAGAATAGCATCTTTCTTGTACTCAATACAGGATTCGACCTAATTCGACGAAGTATATATATATACACGTTAAATAGTTTTTTAATTAATCGGTGAGATGAAGTTGATCAAGCAACCTATATCCCTCAATGTTAATAATATAAGATTAAGTGATTCTGTTCACCACATCAGACATAGCGCTTTATTGCCAAATACCATTCGCTGTATAATATGCGGTCCATCAAGCTGTGGCAAAACGAATGTTATGATTAGTTTACTGCTGCATGAAAATGGACTCAAATTCAGAAATCTTTATCTTTACTCTAAGACTTATTTCCAACCAAAATACCGTTTTTTAAACGAAGTATTAAAAAGAGTGCCACAGATTAATTTCTATGAGTTCAGTGATGATAAAGATGTAATATCTCCGAGTGAAGCTTTAATAAATTCTGTATTTATTTTTGATGATGTTGCGTGTGAAAATCAAGTTAATATCCGCAATTATTTTTGCATGGGCAGGCATAAACAAATCGATTGTTTCTATTTATCTCAAACCTATTCTAAAATTCCGAAGCAATTGTTACGTGACAATGTTAATTTTCTTATTATATTCAAACAAGATGATGTGAATTTAAAACATATTTATGAAGAGCATGTTAGTTCTGATTTACAATGGAAAATGTTCAAAAATATTTGTCAAACTGTTTGGAGTAAACCTTATAATTTTCTACTTATTAATAAAGAATCGCCATTAAATAATGGAAGGTACAGACAGAACTTTGATATTTTTTTAAAGTTTGACTGACTGTTTATACATATAAGTAATTATTGGAAAATGATTAAAATATAAATTTAAAAATGTTATTAGAAAAACCAAGAGACATATCAAAAAATTAAAACCGAAATGCAAGAAAGTGGCAATAGAATTAGCTATGGCCGCTGCCAGAGAATTAGCTGATGATTCATCCATTAAACTTCCTCGTGTTATTCCTATACCAAAAACTGGTGGAGTATTGCCTTTGATTCCGATTTTTGCGGGATTATCTGCAGTGGGAGCTTTAGCAGGCGGTGCAGCTGGTATTGCTAAAACCATAAATGAATTCAAGATTGCGAAAAAGTTATTGACTGAATCGAAGAGACACAATGAAAAGATGGAAGCTCTCTGCATCGGAAAAGGACTACACCTTAAACCACATAAAGATGGACTCGGCATTTTTGTATCGAAAGAAAAAAACTAAGATATCGGCTACCCAAACGAGCCTTGAGTAATTTAGACATTTTGAAGCATGGAAATAATATTCCCTATTTCAGAGGTGTCTTTATGAGAGATAAGCTACCTAAACACCCTTTTAAAAAAGAATGTGGAGTAATAAATTTAGATAGCTCTAAAAATCCTGGTTCTCATTGGGTAGCCTATGCAAAATACAACGATTATATTGAGTATTTTGATAGTTACGGAAATCTTAAGCCTCCAAAGGAATTTATAAAATACTTGGGCTCCAAAATTCACTATAATTATGATAATATTCAGCGTGATCACCCTTTTAATTGTGGACATCTTTGTTTAAACTTTTTGAAGAATTTTTGGTGTAGTGAAGGAATAAAATAAACATGATCTTTCGAAAGAGGTCAGTATAGAAGCATGTCTACTACGGTTACCATCTCTGGGAATAAATCGGAATTGGTTTCATACTTTCAACCACCATTGCATTTGTCAGATCAATATGAGTGCGGTTTGGTATACTTTTCAGTATTAAAATCAAGACCAAATATTCCCATTATTAACAGAGGTCTGTCTGTAATCAGAATCGAATGTGATCTTGTTAACGGTTCGTACTGCAACGGGTTACCAACTCATTTTATTCATGAGTTTGTGTCTGATACTACTCCAGAGGCCCAATCGCGCTATTTTTTTTCAACTAAATCGCAACCGAACCGCTGCCATATCTCAACTTTTTGACCATTTCGTATCGCGCTAAAAATTTGACAGCAAGTTGAGACGCACCGCGATCGTAGCTGGAACGTTACCGTTGTCAAACGTAAAAGTTGATGGGACGCTACTTTTTTAGGATCGTTAGCAAATCGTTGGAGTGTTTTGTCTTTGTTGTGAAGTGATTCTGAGTGAAAATCTTGCAAAAATACAACATTACCATGTAGGCCTACATAGATTTGTTGGAGAAATCTCATGAATATGATGTAGCGGTGGCTCGAGCCGAAACCAAAAGGAAAAACTTAAAAGCTAGACTTAGGTGTGATTCATACAGTGATCGATAGTTTGTGAAGAGATCAATTAACCCGTGAATTAATTTCGACTCCTTATATGCCACCCATCCTACGTTGTGATGCTTTGGATCTTGAAACCAAGGTACGGGATGATTTTGTTATGATTCCTCTCGTAGTCATAAACAGCATTATCACTTTTACTAAAAACCTTTTTTGTTCTATAAAAGTAACCACAAAGTAAATTAAACAATAAAGTTCAATGTGTGTGCATTTGCATCTTTTGGGTATGTTTAAATTGAGTATAATTTATGTTGCAATATTCTGATACAATGTATATTTATTATTTAAGATGCTTTAATTCTGTTTTGGTTATTGCAGGAGACTCAGACCCCTTTGAGACCAAGAATGATGATACCCATCTCAGAACCAAGGCCAGATACTCCAGAACAATATTACCAAGGCTTGCACTTGACGGCCAGAAATGTTGTTGAACGCTGTATAGGTGTTTTAAAAGCTCGCTTTAGGTATGCTTTGGATATCATACCATTATTATAATAGTTGACATAATTATGAATCATTTATGTTTGAAATTAATAAATAATAATAAAAGGGTTTGTCCTTGCAGGTGCATGGTCGATAAAAGCTGCATTACACTCCAGTAACTGCTGCAAGAATAGTGAATGCATGCTTTGTTCTGCATAATATAGCACACAGGGCTAATAGGAGAAACCAATTATGCTAATTAATTTTACTTTTCATATTATTCTAATTGTTTTTGTAATTTTGTGTTTTAAGTTTTTTTTCATCAAAATGGTTTTTGATTAGTTCTTTATATATGTATTCTTAGCAAATATTAACATAAATAATAAAATAATTTAGCTCTTATGACACCTGAGGTACAGGTTAGATCTAATTATTATTGAATACCATTACTGTTTTTGTTGAAGGCTGCACTTATTGTGTAAACTTGCATGTTATTCCTCATAATGAATATTCTATCCTATTTTATCATACTATTTGTGAATAAAGGCTATTTATATTTCAACGCCTCGTCATTTTGATTAAATATGTATGTAAACATTATCACAACATAGTTTTATTCAGATAAAATGATGGAGAATGGCAAAGGGGTGCTAAATATCAAATTCAGGAGAACCAAACAAAATTAATTTAGATATAATTCTATTTATTAAAGTACAATCAATAAACAATAATAAACAAATACATATTATAAAAACAAAACTTATTTAACCATAGTAACTAATAGTAATCTTAATCTGGGTGGTTATGCCGGCCATACTGAAACAAAATAAAAGTGTTATTATTATGTTGTTTCTGACAAATAATGCTTAGTAAGTGGTTATTTCATTTACTTAATATCATAAAACCAGCCCTCATTGAAACATGAAATAGCAAAAAAACAGTAAAAGTATATCTCTACATTTTAAAAATTAACATGATAGTACTCTCTTTTATTAGCTTAAGCAATTTTGTTGTACAAACCTGCACAGTGCCTAGGAGAGTTTAGTATTAAGCCTGTCTCTCCCACTATGCTGGGAACAGGGGATACAGGCAGCGTCTGCACATACATTGGTGAAGTTGCAGATAGGGGGGTGGTTAGTCAAAACTGTAATAAAGTAAACATAATGTTATACAATATAATATTAATAAAACTGATATATATTGCTAATATTAGGCAGCATAAACATTGTTTTCGCAAGAGATATAAGTACATTGCTGTTGATGCTTCAGTGTCAAGTAATAATTTTGGGTTCATCAACCACTTACTGTCACTGTGCCGTCATCCTATATAATGCATAGTATTATTTAGTAGCATTCTTAGTAAAATTAAGCATGATAAAACAATGGTTTACAAAAGTGGATTTGGAAAGAGCTAAAGATATAACTTACATCGTCTGAGGCAAATTGGTCCTGCCTAACATCAGCTAGTGGGCCAACATCCCTGCCTAAGATATTGGCTGTCCTTTCTTCCAAGGTGACAAAGTAGGAGCATTATGAGCCCACCACCAGTAGCTCGTTGGTTAGCATTTATGCTAATTAACTTTGCCCTAACCCGGCAAATTAATAAATATAATAATATAAAATAATATTATTTTATTCAGGAACCCTCGGCGTATAACATCCACTTTTATCTGCTTCGATGATTCTCACCTTGGACCATTCTTTCCCTGTTCGGACAAGTCCTTCCACGTTGAGACTTAGGGCACACTCATTCCATAAGCGTGCTGCAACTTGACGAGCCTCTTTAGACCTAACTCGTCCAAGAGCAAGGTCTTGATGCTGTTGAGAAAATGAACCATCAGCTCCATTTGTCGGACCGTATTGCATCTGCGATGCTCTTCCATTTCCATGAAACAATCACGACTGCAGATATTACAACTTTCAATTAAAGTGGCTGTCCAAGTTTATAAGTGGTTCATACTTCATAAGTCTTTGAATGTTTATTTATGTAAAATCTCGCTTACCTCTTCAAAATTTCAAGTACATACCGCGCTTTCAGCTGTCAAAACTAGAGGTGCACACGTGTAAATTTATTACTAAACGCTCGGATATTCACAAACTAAAAGGGCATCACTAACGATTGACGTTACGTAACGTTCCAACTTTGGTTAGCATTTGAACTTATAGCGCAATACCAAAATCCGAACAGCTGAATCGAAACTTAACCACAGCCGCAATTGAACCGAAACTTTATCGTAAACGTTTGCAAACGTTTGAAATTAGCGCGATTGCCCCCCAGGTCATCAGTGCATGGAAATACCACTACATGTTATTTACTTTCCAGTAAACAAAAATATAATTTCATCGGTATCTGTTAAGATTGTAGATCAATTTGGTCACTGTATTAACTTTGGAGAGGAACAAGTTCAGTTACGTCTTCATTTAAGAAAAACAAAATGATAGTATATTATAAAAACACCCAAGCGAATGAAAAATGTCTTAGTCCTTCTGCGATTGCTAAAGTGCAAAGACGCAAGAAATACGTTAAGAACTGACTAAAGCAAATAAAGATTTTCTTAAAGCCCTAGGGTTCAAAGTATGAATATACTACAGATTACTGAATTACCGCACTTCGACACTTCGATCGAAAGTTATGAAGTCCATTCATACAATCCCTACAATAGCAGCTTTAGAGAAAACGATGAAATCAGAATTCCCATCCACCAGCAAGACATATACGTGCTACCATCAGCCAGTTCAATTTACATCGAAGGACAAGCGAAGCTCTTCGGTAAAGATGGGAATCCAATCAAGAAAACTTTTTCATTCACTAATAACCCTGTTATGTATTTGTTTCAAGACATCAGATACGAAATGAATGGTATTGAAATAGACCGCATAAAAAATTCTGGAATAACATCAACAATAAAATCATACATCTCATTAAATGAAGCAGAAAATAAAGTTGCTGCTCTATGGGGTTGGAATTTAGAGGGATTTCAAAGTGATGGGCATTTTAGTGCTGTTATCCCATTAAATAAGGTTTTAGGTTTTGCAGAGGATTACAATAAAATAGTGATAAATTGTAAACATGAACTTATATTGAACAGAAGCAATACTAACTTAAATAGCGTTATCCTTTCTGATGATATTGTTAATTTTCAAATAGACGTGCAAAGAGTTCAGTGGAGGGTGCCACACATAAAAGTATCAGACCGAGAAAGACTGTCACTTTTAAAACATTTAGAAAGAGATAAACCTATTCAGATGGCGTTTAGAAATTGGGATTTATATGAATATCCGTTACTACCTAAAACCACAAAGCATTCTTGGTCAGTTAAAACTGCTTCACAATTGGAAAAACCCAGATATGTAATTTTTTGTTTACAAACAAATCGAAAAAATAATAAAACTAAAGACAGTTCACTATTCGATCATTGTGAAGTAACAAACGTTACACTCTTTTTGAATTCACAATATTATCCATATGAACCTTTAGGTTTAAAGTTTTCTGAGAACAAATATAGTATATTATATGAAATGTTTGTGAAATTTCGTCAGTCGTATTACAACTGTCCAGTAGACCCGTTGCTTGACCTAAAGGAGTTCAAAGAAAAAGCCCCTCTTTTTATCTTAGACTGCTCAAGACAAAACGATAGCCTGAAAACAGGTCCAGTGGACGTGAGGTTGGAAATTGAATGTTCCACAGCATTACCAGATAAGACGACTGCATATTGTTTGATTATAAACGATCGACTCATAGAATACAAACCTCTCAGCAACATTGTGCGCAGATTGTCATGATAGCTATTGTGGATATTCAAGGCTTTAAAACAGAAACAAATGAATTTATAATAAAAGAAATCGCTATATTGTATAATAAAACATTACAAGTGTTTTTAATTAAGCCACCATTTCCATTTTCAAAATTAACGAAACATGAAAAAAAACATGTTTGTTGGATTGAACGTAACAGAAAGATACATTGGCGTGAAGGATTTGTACCCTACCCTAATTATCAGAATTTAGTTATAGATATTTTAAGAGATAAATGTATCTACGTTAAAGGTTCAGAAAAAGTGTTGTGGTTAAAGCATATTTTAGAAAACAGTAATTCTAATATATTCAATTTAGAAGATAAAGGATGTTCTAGTTTGATAAGTTTATACGATCTATATAAGTATTCTCAAGATTTATATAACTGTATTTATCATGACTCTGTATGTGCTTTAAAAAATGTATTGTGTTTAAATAAGTGGTGCTTTGATAATAAAATTCTAAAATAAATAGTTTCTTGTTTTATTTCTATAGTTAGGTAAAACGCATCTTAAAGTTTTCTATTCCCCTCCGCCCACCTCTGTCCGGTCTTTATAAGTTATTGACAAACGCTGGACGATACCATTGAACGTTTATAATTGAACTAGAAAGTTAATAGAACATGTCTCAAAATGAATACAAACCTCGATATGACATGTATAACATGTTCAAAATGCGTGAATTTTCATTTAATTATTACTGGAGGACGTTTAATCAAAAGAAAAGATTAGTGAGGGAAATGGCTGACGCGGGATTCTTTTATTATGGAAATGGTATAAATGATATTGCAGCATGTTTCTCATGTGGAGGTGTTATCAAAGATTGGGAGATTTATGATGATCCTTGGATGCAGCATGCTATACATTATCCTGAGTGTTTTTACTTGAACGCTGTGAAAGGAAAAGAATATATAATTAAATACACATATCTCCATCTCAGCATTAAACTCTCAGCATTGTAGTGTGATGGTTCAATTTTAATCAATGCTTGCTTCAACAAGAGAGAGAGAGAATGTATTAAATAAATTAAATTAAAATTGACAGAATGCTTCATTCATCGAAATTTGGTTTGGAAGGCAATTCTAAATTTATTTTCAAGAATGCTAGTGGCGAGATTATATTTACTCAAGACCTGACTAACCAGAAAATAATGAACACCAGTTCATCAAAACTTCAGGACAATACAAACGAGACACAGCAAAACTCAGAAAAATCCTCCTTCGAAAATACACGATATCTCACACTCAAGAATGGTCACAATGAGATCCTTACTTTTGTTCGAGTTGGCAAAGTACCTACATCCTGGTCCTGAAAAATCGGCTGTAAGGTCATCAAATGCTCCGCCTGACATTAAATTAGTAACAAGAAGTATAGTGCGTTAAGTTTTCAACTGTATATTATTGGGTTCTCTGGATCAACGGAAATCAATAAGTCCAGTTATTTAGAACTAATACCATTCACCCACAATCTATTCAAATAGATGAAAATAGGGGTTATTGAAAAAAGAGTAACATCGAATTAAAAATCTTCAGATTTTGAAAAGTTTACCTGCGCTTCTCTGCGAAGGTATATCTACTTTTCAAAATCTGAAGATTTTTAATTCGATGTTACTCTTTTTCAATAACCCCTGTTTTCATCTATTTGAATAGATTGTGGGTGAATGGTATTAGTTCTATATAACTGGACTTATTGATTTCCGTTGATCCAGAGAACCCAATAATATACTACTATAGTCCTTGTTCGGTCATGTTCTCGAACTCCTTTTTAACAATCTCGAAACGGTGCGGTGGGATTGGTCGGGCGCGGCAGTGTATCGGTGGTCCCCGAGTTTCGATGAAATGTTGCACTTTGATGTTGCTGTTCAATTTCATCGACGTTAGCCTCGTTATGCCGGGATACTGTGCTAGTATGTCGTGGTATGTTTGCGACATGTCGATACTGCGCACGGTAGGTACGTCTGATACTCGTACCGGAACTTTGACCTTTAGGTTTGTAACTCCGTCGATTAGTTTCCGATTCTTCAAATCAACGATGAGCTGGTGATGTTTGAGGAAATCGGCTCCGAGTATCGGTTTCGAGACGTCAGCCACAATGAAACGCCATTTATAAGGGCGTCGTAAGTTAAGGTCGAGACTTAGGGTTTTTTCCCCGTACGTGGCTATTTTGGTGTTGTTTGCTGCGTATAGTTGGAATGGCAGCGGCGTTTGTTTTTGTCCTGTTGCTCTTGGTAGCACGGATATATTTGCGCCCGTGTCGACTAAGAACGATAATTTGTTTTTGTAATCAGTGATGTATAGGCGGTGTGAATTTTCGTGAACGCCGGTGTCCGCCTCTGCCATTGTTTTTTCCGTTTTACGTTTTGTGAATGAACAGGGTAACGTGCAGCGTCTGGCTTTTTCTTTGAACCGTCGGTGGTAATAGCACAACGGTGATGGCGACGTATCTCGGCCCTTTGTGTCACGGGTCCGTGACCTCGAGTTGGAACGGTGTCGAGGTGGGTAGCGATTGCGACGATGATTGTGGTCGTATGACGGACGATGATCGTGGTCGTATGACGGACGTTGATCGTGGTCGTATGACGGACGTTGATCGTGGTCGTATGACGACGTACCTCTCGCTTTTAACGCAGCTATTTCTAGCGAGAGCTTTCGGATTTCGCTAACGAGACACTGATTATCTACCTGTGGTGCCGGTGCGGGTGGTGCAGGCGACTGCACGGCTGCGACTTCGGCTGTTGCTGTCTGCTCCATCATTTTGTCGGCAAGCAGCGCGAGTTCTTCCAGGGCGGTATTTGTGCTGAACGACTCGTTGACTTCCAGGACTGAGCGCACGTGTGATGGCAGGTGGTTTGTCCACATGAGACGCAGCGTGGAGTCGGGAACTTTATCCCTGGCGAGATTGCGCATCCGGCGGAGTAATTGTGTCGGCTTTTGCTCACCGAGTTCCATTTCTGACAGTAGTTTTTGAAACTGCCGACTGTCAGATTCCTCGTAGGCGGATATGAGCCTTTCCTTTATCGCCGTGTATTGGTCCGTCTCAGGTGGGTTGTACAGGAGGTCAGCGATCTGCTCAATATCCTGCCGCTCCAGCTGCGCTATGACCATTTGGGCGAGCTGAGCTTGGCCTTTTTTGAGGTCATTGGTTGCGGCTTCAAAGATTACGAACCATAAGCGTGGTCGATCGCGCCAGAACGCTGGAATGCGCATTGTGAGCGATATGCTGGCTTCAGCGTTCGTCACGCTGTGCGACGTTGACGGGCTTGGTTGTTGTTCTGTTTGACAAATGTTTGGAGACAGGGACATCTTGAATGTTGTTGGGCGGCGACTACGCGATGTTAATTGTCTAGAACGATATCCGTGTATGTTTTGCCTTTTGAAATTTCAGTTGGTGAGACCCGCTTGTGGGAGGCCAACTGAAATGTGCAATCACGGTGTATCGTTATGACGACGACGGGCAGATAGTAGCTGGGCAGTGATCTCTTGGAGATGCTGTGACTATGCCGTCGTACCAGCCGGCAGGCTTAAGACCGGGGTCCGTTGCTGGTAGAGGAGCGTGTCGGGTGTGATATCTACTCCAGCCGGCAGGCATAAACCAGGTCCGTTGCTGGATAGAATCGTCGGGTCACCGATGGAATCGACGGGGTCACCACTTGGGGATGGAATCGTCGGGTCGCCACTTTGGGGATGGAAGTAAGAATCGTGTGACTCCAAAACAGAATGTGTATATTTTTACTGTGCACCTCCTTTTATACAAGTTTACAATATTACGGACTACAAGTTGGGAATACTTTTGGTCGAGCAGATGTGGCAGCAGGTAGGAAGGTCCGCACGTGGGACCTTGGAGTACAATGGCTGCGTGTTTCTAGCGTGGTAACAGTGATGTGCTGTAGGTTGGCTACAGCTTGAATATGTTTTGGGAAACTAAAAATGGAATAGCATTGCGAACAACGCAAACAGATTTTTTCTTTAAAAATTACTGTGGAGCTGGCATAAAAGGGGTTTGTACATCCGCCGCGATTTCTTGTATGGGCCTCCCATACAAAGAACAAAGTTTGAAGTTTGTTGTATAGGAGCCCCACTTATATTCATTTTGTTCTGTTTTTAGTATTTGTTGTTTGCGGCAACAGAAATACATTATGTGCGACAATTTCAACTGTCTAGCTATCATGGTTCATGAAATAAAGCCTGGTGACAGACGGACAGACAGACAGGCGGACGGACAGCGGAGTCTTAAAATAGGGTCCTTTGGTTACGAAACCCAAAAAAAAATTACTTACTTCCTCCCTTTAGCGGCCAGTTGTGCGACCTTATATATTTAAATATTTTTAATCAAATTTTCAACTTAATTTCAGCTTATAATCTACACGGACTATTAAACGGTGCACCCGACCACTACTTTGTATAAACACGCCACATGATCTTAAAAATAAGGTTTTAAAGACCTAATTATGTAACGATCCTAATTATCATCATTATTTAATGAGTTATTATTAATAAGTATATTTAAATAGTAATTATAATTATGTTTATTATTATAATAGCGTAAATTAGTTTCATTAGCAAATTTTGCTCGGAATAACTCAATTTTGCCTTGCAGAATAGCAACGCTTTTCTTATTCTTATACGTATATAATCATCGACTTATATTCTAGCGATAGACAAGCACGTTCATGGAAACTATTTGTCAAAATACTGAAAAGTTAAAACAAAAGTTCGCTGCAGCGCTTTATTGCCATTATGTCGTCTAATAAAACTATTAAAACATACAGCGCTTAGATGGCTTCTAGAGCATATTTTTTCGCGACAAAAACGTCTTAAGCGCCATGAATTTCGTGACACTTACGCGTTTCGTTCAACATACTGTAATGACAGGTTATCCATATAGATTTTTATACCGCAGAAGCGACACAGCTTTTTGCCTACAATACTTTATTACAATAACACTCTATTTCAAAATCTAATAAATAAGTGAATTCAAAATCGTGTAAAATATTAAAACCATTTATTGTCATTAACCACTCTGAAGAATAACTATCCTGAGTAAATCAAAGAGACTAATACTACTAATCAAAAAGATCAGGACTGCGCTGCTAATATTTAGTAACAAAACAAACAAAAACGATAAAAACCAAACTAAAACTCAGTTAAAATAGTTTTATGAACATATCTTTTCTTTGAAAATAAACTAAATTCGTCTAATTATCTTGACTACACATGTCAGCTATCCTGAGTGAATCAAGATTAGGACTTTAGGCTGGTAATATTCAGTAACAAAACAAACAACAACGGTAAAAAACAAATAAAAAAACATAGTCTACAACACATTTAAAACAGTTTTATGTACACATCATTTACTTTGAAAATAAACAATAAATAATAAAATAAACACAAAAAATAAAAATATTATTAGTGCCATCTATGGGTATATATTCTTACTATTTTTTGAGAAATTTTACTAAGATGCAATTGAAAATCTAGACGTGATGGAATATTTCTACCATCAAATTCAAACTATTAAGTTTAATAAATTGTATATATATTATAAAATTGCATTGTATCGACTTTTCGTTTGGATATCTTTTTAATATCCACCTCTTTTTTCTCTCTTTTATTGCACCTGCCTCTAATTTTGTCTGCAACACCCCCAAAGGTTGACTGGTAGAAAATGCCTAAGGCATTAAGTCCGCCTCTGTGTCATTATGTGCATGAAGTGTTAAATAAATAAACATTTATGTTCATATCTGTTGCATTTCTAAAATAGAAAATTTTAGACTAGTTTCCTTCAAATAAGATTAATTTGGTCAATCTTTGTCTTTTTGTTATATAATTTACCACAGGATCAGTTTTGGCTTCGTGGTGTAGACTTATTTTGGTGTATTTTTCGATTACGGCTCTGATTAAATGCGTTCTATGATTTAGTGTACCTGGCTGCTGTAAAGAGTGTAAATTTAATGAGTCAAATGTAGATGTATTATAAATGTTTTCAGTGTATTTGATACAATTATGTTGATATGCTATACATCCATGGCAATTTTTTGCCGTATCCTTTAAATTTTATTAAATGACGTATTAACGTTTCATCTTCTGTTGAGTAGCACAGCCCACCCATATCTTTTAACTGAATTAATTTGTGATGCCATATTTGAACTGATGTAACCAATCCATTCTTCCCTTTTCGGATGACCAGAATGAACAAACCTGAAATATAATTATAGTGTATGAAAGACGAAATCTCAATAACAGTAATACAATTTCACACATAGGACTACAAATTCAACTGAATCTAATTTATATTTGAATACTAATCTGCACCTAATGATAAGGTTGGTTAGGTTAGGGTAGAACCTAAGTACTAACGAATGAACAGAATGCTTAACGACAAAACTTACCGATGAAAACTGATACCCGATGATTTGCTAACATTTCTTGCTGAGTTTTTACAGTATTGAAAAACACACGTCGTCATAATTTCTGAAATTGACGGAATTCATTGATATTATTTATACAACAAAGAAAAACATTAAATAAAATATATAAAAAAATACAAACGGAATAAAACACCATGCAAAGTTCATTAAACCAGTTGTAGGTAAAAAACGGGTTTTTATTTAAAACAGAAGCATGTTTTAGTCTATGATTATAAAATGGAAAGGCTTTTAAATCAAATAATATATTTTCTAACATACTATTACGATATTAGAAGCTATTAAATTGTGCGAACAACCAGTAATTTTACTTACATGAGTACAGAATTATTATTTACGTCCAGATTCCATTTAATTTGAATTTATAAGCGCCGCTCTCACACTGCATGAACGTCAAAACTGTACTAATGTCATCAAAATCAAGGTGCATAGAAGACACTGCACCTGAGTCGACTGAAGTAAGTGTACGGTACGCGTAATCTAGTGCGTAGTACATATATATCGATGTATATAATAGACTAAATAAAACTCTTAATATAATATATTCTCTCACTAAGGAGACCTGTAAGAAAAAGGTATCGGAATATCTGTAGTAAGATCTGCAAGGTACGATGCGATGGTGCTTACGTACGATGAGATGCGATGAGACTGAGGTACTTCTAACCATGAAAAATGCCAGATCTTTGGTTTGTCTATGGAACAAAAGAGCAATCAATAAACCATAAACAACCAACTAGAAGCCAAGCCGTGATTCAGCGGCAGGCGGCCATTGCTACATTTGACGTTTCGCTTTCGCTCGGCTTGGTAGACGTCGTAGTGTTTTCTGCTGTATTTTACTTCTTCCATTAAAATCAGTGCTGTTTTATTGTGCCGTTAAGCTGCCAAACTGTAAGTATTACAACTTTTATTTTGCTTCAATCAGTATTTGCGTGGTTTGGTACGTTTTAATTTCTTGTGGTAAAAATCAATCAGTGAACGGGCTACGTAAGCATCGTTTATGGATTGGATGTTCTTTTTGTTAGTTTCTAAAGCTTATTAACTGTGTCATATAACGGCATTAAGTATAACTTTCTTAAAGGTATTCGATTTGCTTCAAAATATACTTAAGTTCTCTTCCGTGCCTAAGTACAGAATAAGGAAAATCAATAACGAATCACCTTGTGCTATTTTCTGCCGGCCGGCAAAAAACTTTCTAACCGCTGCTTCAAACTTAATCATTTATGTACCACGCTCCAGTGGATGTGTCGATACGGATGGATCGATAAGATTTACGTACGAATGATGCATATGATAGTTTACTTTGTGTCCTCTTTGTGTCTTAGAATCTAAGATGGCGAACCGAAGACCTCAAAATAATAGTGGGCGTCGCATGGATTTCCA
This sequence comes from Mythimna pallens, assembly GCA_961205895.1. NCBI lineage: Eukaryota > Metazoa > Arthropoda > Insecta > Lepidoptera > Noctuidae > Mythimna > Mythimna pallens. The sequence continues at coordinate 18,656,342 of OY540845.1, forward strand.
ACGTAACGACCGTGGGAAGAACTTTGGGCGCAGCGGAGTGTCGCCATGGCAGGGTGGCGGCCCCGGCGGTGGCTTACCAAACCTGCTGCCTCTTTCTGGGGGCTCTACTGAAGCCACCCTGGCTCTAGCTAGTAACATCATCAATCTGCTGCAGCCGCGGCAGAACCCTGTCCCTTCACTTCTCGACATGCCCATTAGACGGGACTTTGGTGGGCCCAACATGGGTCGGTATGACCGAGGTTATGGACCCAGCAGGGTAAGTACTTATGACATTTCAGAAATGAGTATAATTGAATTGAAATGCTATTTTACAGTTTAAATGACCTGGTAATCCAAATTTTCTAAATGTCTGGTATTTTTAATACTGTTTCAATAATAAAAATAATGTTTTGTTGTTGCAAAAATGTATGTCATTTCCTGTATTAATGTTTAAATTTTGAAGTATTTCTGTCATCATTTTCATGCATGAAAAAAAATTTAAATCTACTAGAAGACCCTTTATAATGGACCCCAGAAACTTCAGTTCAATTCAAGTATTTTTCATAATCACATTTTAATGACAAACCTGAAGTATTTCAAATTTCAGCACTTCTTTGTGGCTCGTTAGAGCCCTGCAGTTTTCGTACTAACAAAAATGTTCTGATCAATTCCCTTTAGATGGGCAATCAAGGTAATTTCCGGCGTACGGGAACTTACAATCGCTCCGGTGAGCGTGTCAACAACAATCGTAAACCGTATAGGCCCAATGATGGGCAGAGGCAACAAAACAAGAGTTCCCCGAAAAAGGAGGCCGATTCAAAGGCTAAACCTAAGGAGAGGTAAGGAACCCTGAATGTTTCCTTCCGGTGGTAACACCGCATTTCTTGTGCCTCTTGCAGAGGTTGAGCCTCACTGTGGATAAGTTTCTGTTAACACCTTACGTTCACCGGCCTCTAAACTTTAGCCGAATTGGCATTACGATAGTTTCTGCCTCTTTGAGGTATGAACACTTCAATTACAAATCTCGAATGTTTGTTTTTACTTTTCAATGAAAATCGTCTTCACCTTAGTCAGGTATAAATAGTTACCTGTCTATACTGGAAGTTGGTCTGTCATTGGACCTGACACTTGGAGCTTCATACCCAAGGGTGCATCACCCGTCACTGGTTTTTGCACCCATTTAAACCCAACATTTAACGCTTGCTTCTTTGGATTGTAATGGACCGATAAACATTTAATATTTGTGATATTGGTAAGTGTGTAATAAGATGAATTCACGAGTAAATGTAAATACCGACTTTGTTGCAGTTTTGTAAGGTATTACAAGTCCTGTTATGTTTTCTTAATAAAAATTATAAACTTTGTAAACTCCATCTAATTTCGATTCAAATGCGTGGCAATTGGATTCCTGTAAGTGTTTAAAAACATCATACTCAATTTATTTATCAGGGATTCATTCTGAATTTGAAACAATATACAAATACAATATTACTGACAGATGACCCCATATATGTTACCAATACGTTACACAAAAATAAACAGTACACAACACAGAAAAACTTATTTAGACGCCTCTTTTATTGCTAGACTAGTAATAGACAAATATGTAAACCCAATCCTAATAGCATAGACAACTTCTGTGTTCCATAGCCATCATAACCTCATTTCTATAAACCTGCTTTTTATTTACCAGCAAAGCATCCCGTAATGAGACTGATGACAAAAATGATGTTGATGCAAGTGAAAACCAAGACAAGGAGAAGGGTGATGAGACTACTACCACCACTAAGAAGGAGGCTCCCAAGACCAGATATGATGACATCAACCCTCAGCTGCTGAAGTGTCATATTTGTAACAAGAGCATGTGGGATGGCAGGTCGTTTGAGAACCATCTGAGTGGACGGGCCCATGCTATTATGATGTCGAAGACAGCCGAGAGCTACGCCCTTACTGCTGATACCATGAGGCAGGAGTTCAAGGTAAATATTTCAAGATTTTCTAAGTTTCTCTAGGAGTTTTGTATGTTGGCACTAGATTCATGTAGATATAACTAGTAGTCTTTAATAATACTTGCTATTGTAGGAAATTATATTTTATACTCCTAAGTGTATTATATCATAACAAATTACAACTGGAGCTGCAGCAGATTGGACTAAAAATCACTCGACTTATTTTCGAGAAAAAATTATAATTTTCAACATATCAGTCAAAAATCTTTATATCTTTTAAAAAAACGTTACCTACTATAAAGCTAGGACTACATTAGACCGATGAAGCACACGTGGACCCCGCCTGAGTTGTACGTAGCGGCGGGTCGCGTGGCATAGATCTAATATAGCTCTACAAGTCTAGCTTCCATATAAAATAAAATTATAGAAGTCCGACGCGCCCAGATCGGCGTACGTGGCCCACGAGTGCGCAATATAGTTGTACCTTTAATCTCTTCTGCACTGTGGGTGTGTTCACAAATATGTAAACTCACATGAACAATAATCTGCATAATCTTAATATTTGTTCTGTGCGGAAACCGAACACGACACGCAACGCTGCAGCCAATTACTCAAACACTGCATATTGGGTATTATTCAATTCACCATCATATTCTGGGAAGAACTGCAGGTGACTGTTTTTTTTTTTTTTGAGGTGGGAAGTCATCTACTTACGTTTCTCGCGCTTTACTGACTAAAACCACACATATGTTTCTTCTGTTGGCCTTTGCATTCTAGGACCATTGTTTTCCCATTTAGAAGTTAGCCCATGGCTACAGTGGGCTTCGGCCCTGCTGAAGCGCGCGCGCGAATTGACTGTTGGTGTTTTAAACCTATATAATCTCATTCTCCACCAGATCCGCGAAATGAAACGCACCCGCAAGACCGGCCAACAACCCGCCCGCGACTTCTACTGCGCGATGTGCGATATGTACGCAGCCGACGGCGCTATCCACCGCACCACGGTGGGCCATCGCAAGCTCAAGAAGTACCTGCACCCGACCTGCACGTCCTGTCACAAGGAGATGCCGACCAGGATCGAGTTGGACGAGCACAGGTTGACTGCTGAGCATCTGAGGAATATGCAGGATAAGCAGGAGATAATCACCAAGCCTAAACCTGAAGGTGAGTAGAATTTAAAAAAAAAAAAGTATGATTCCATAAATAAACAGGTGGTTGGGCTAGCCTGTCGGAATTGCATAGTCTAAATCCGCTCGCGCCCATTCCATTATCGAACCAGCAGGCGTACGGCGATGCGCCACCAGTAGATGGTAGACATCCCACCCACGTTATGGGAACACATTTGTGCGTACAGCTAAAGAGTGTAAATCTCTGCCAGAGGCTGTGTATCCTGATAACTACAATCTGGGGATCTTTAAGTCAAGAGTGAATAGGTTACTTTTAAGTAAGCGCGTTCTATCGTCGTCCACATCGTCTCTTTCCGCAGGTGAGATAATGATTAAGAGCAAGCATATCAACAACTAGCTTTTGCCCGCGGCTTGCGTACATATAATATAGCCTACTAACTTCTGCCAGGGAAGGCCCTGGCAGAAGTTAGTAGGCGTATGCCTGAAAATAGGTTTCTCCATACAAACTTCCAACCCCCCGTTTTACCCACTTAGGGGTGGAGTTTCGTAAAATCCGTTCTTAGCGGATGTCTACAGGGTGTAGATATCAGCAATGTACCTGCCCCAAATTTAAAGTTTGTAGGTGTTATAGTTGCTGAGATTTCGTGATTAATCAATGAGTGGTATTTCGCTTTTACATATATATATAGAATATAGATTATAAACAGGAATAAAGCGGCTTTCTTTAGGTTTTAGCAATCGGACCAGTACTTTCGAAATTACCTCGTACAAACGTAAAAACAAACTTTACCTCTTTATAATAACAAAAAAATCGACACATACTAATCTCTGACTTTTCACCTTAGTGATGGTGATTTCAACCCTGAACATGGAGCAGCTGTACTTACGCGAGGACAGGCAGCGTCGTCGTCGTAACGATGACAAACAGGACAACGATAAGGATGCTGAGGACGCAGAGGCCAAGGAAGGAGAGGGAGATGGCCAGGTTAGTTAGAAACCAACATGTAGCTCACCAATTCCAGGTGTCCACTTCACCATTCTAATCTACTTAAGCTGCACTTCCAACTTCATGAGTGTTTTTTTTTTATTATTATTTATTTTATTAATTTGTTACATCAAAATCAATAACATCTGCCAAACTGCATAGCAGTTCATTCAGTGAGGGTTGACCGGATTTAGTCTTAGTTATAAGCGAAATTCACGAGAATGTCACACACACACACAACACTACTGAACTGTTATTTTAACCAAAAGTCCATAGAGTGAACTCCACAATGTGATTATATTCTTCTGCCAGCTTGACTGCAATGGTTCTTTATAGTTGTTTTTAAATTACTTCATCCAAGGAGGAAGTTCTCAATTCGTCAATATTGTTTACTTTTTACGGTTCCGTACCTCAAAAAGAAAAAACTGAACCCTTTATAGGATCACTTTGTTGTCTGTCTGTCTGTCAAGACCCTGTATCTCTTTATCCGACGCGTGGAGGTATCAAGTTGAAATTAAAACCATACACTTAAGTTTGCGGTTTCTTGAAGCTGTGAAAAAATCAAAAAAAGATGGCCATTTATGTCCCAAAAAAACGTATAATTCTACACTCTCGAGGAAATCAAAATTCATAAGGTACTTCAAAAATCCCAAGTAAGGTACCCAGAATCCTGAAATTTTGCATAAAGTGAGGTCTTATAGCACAGGTATAAGAATAAATCTAAAAACTGTAAATTTGTTGTTACGCCACGACAAACATTCGGGAATTGAACTATTTTAATAGGTAAGTTTGTACGGAACCCTCAGGGCGCGAGTCCGACTCGCACTCACCCAATTCTTTTGGTCGAGTCGCTGCAGTAATAATGTTGAGAATACGGTGTTCAATAATTATTATTTCGTGTAGCTATTCACTTTAATCTTAATAATACTTTATTTTGTTCTGCCAGGAGGAAGGTGTTAAGAAAGAGGGTGATGGTGAAGCTAAACCGGAAACTGAGGAGAAGAAGAACTCCATCGATCAGGAGAACACTATCCTGGATTACAAGGAGGGTGATGACTTGACGGCTGCCACCCAGGACATGTTCCCAGCTTACAGGTGGGTTATTATAAGCCTTGCTTTTGTTATGTGAAAAGTCGTAGAATGGATTCGGATGAAATTTGGCACATGGATAGACTATGTTCAGGAATAGCACATAGGTTACTTTTTATCACGGGAGTATGTTCCATTAGCTAACTTTCTACTATTACGGGAGTATGTTCCATTAGCTAACTTTCTACTATTACGGGAGTATGTTCCATTAGCTAACTTTCTACTATAACGGGAGTATGTTCCATTAGCTAACTTTCTACTATTACGGGCGAGTCTTTTTATCACGTGAGTATGTTCCATTAGCTAATTTGCTACTATTACGGCCAAAGCCACTGGCAGCTGATAATCTTTAACCCTTTAACCGGATCCATCAGATTGGTCCGACGAGTGTTTTCGTATCTTATTCGCCAGGGTCATGTCTTTACGACTGTGTACTCCATCTCGTTTAGCTCTTCAATCGCCATAGGTGACAGAAGAGCTGACGAGATGGAGTATTTGGTCGTGGTTGTGCGGCCCTGGCGGAATAAACTAGAGTTTGTTGGATATATCCCACATCGGCGGTTAAAAGGTTCTAACTGGGATTAGGTGTCACATTTAATTCTGAATTCAATGTTTTTCTTCTCTCCATCAGCACCGAGCGCGGCGTGGGCGGCTCGTTCCTGTCGGAGTTCCGCTGCGTGCAGTGCAGCCTGTGCCGCAAGCTGCTGGACAGCGAGGAGACTGCCCAGGTGCACCTGCGCACCTGGAGGCACCACCAGCTCTTTACGCGCCTGCTGGCCGAGAAGTCTGGCACTCAGCTGGTATGTACAATATGATAAGTTTTGAGCCAGATAGATGGTGCTAGCATAACCGCGACAAAGGAGGAGGGTTGAAAAAAAAGCATTTTTCGCCCTACTATATACTATTCACCACTCATAACAATTTAATAATATCGAATATCTATTTTTAGCCGCACCCGTACCCGATAAGTGAGGAGTCGGTAACGAAGAAACAATATAGAGAGCGCGGTTTATTTTGGTTCAGCCGTTCTGCTTACAAACGACACGTACGTCGTACTTGCGTGGCTCGCGACGCACGCGACCGAGACTGGAAACTGTACGAAGTCTCTTTCACGTCGGGTTACCAAACGTAGATTTTCTTCGTTATGTCTTGCTTGTTGGCTCGCCACCGACACTTTGTCCCAACTCCTCGCTAAATGGCACAACACTAGTATAAATCAATAAAAATTAGTTGGATTTTGAAGCAATAATTTGACTTTTACTTTTCGAATTGATGGTAAATTTGTAAAACTGTTTGGGTTCAGTAATTGGCTATGTTAACAGCACCATCAGTGCAGTGCAGGTGTATGGGCACTTGGGGCACAGGGGCAACGCACGAAAATTGAGTATCCTACCACATAACTACACTTCTGAGCGGATCCACCACTGGCATTCCAAGCCCGCACTCACTGTTATCTCAATTACCATAAAAGGTTCCTCAAAAAACAATAATTTCACTAAATGCAATAAAGTGAAATCTCAGAGTTTAGCAAATACCATTTCCTTGACTTAATAATGCTCCCATACACTAAGAACAAAAATAAACTAAAAGTGTTGAGTTCAGCGCATGACGGCCACGCTCGGGCGTGGAGCTTTCACCTTAACGTCATCATTTTTATAGATAAAGTAAAAAAAAAACTATCCGAACTTTTATGGACATTTTTTTTTAGGTTTCCCAAGTGTTATTTGATGTATGAGAAAATATCACGATACATTATCTTACCGTTTAGTCTCGTCGCGTCAGTCGTCAGCCACGAAAGTCCACCTAAAAGAAAAAAAAACCAGTAGATTTTATCGCCAAATACTCCAAAGACAGTCTTAGGATATGCATGAAACTAAAGTTGTCTTTGAGTATTTAACTTTTAATGTCTTCCCTCTGTGATACCGGCTACCAAAGTACACTAGGCTCGCTTTGTTCTATATCTACTAACGGGGTGAATAGATATTCAGGTGTCAAGGATTCGGATGGGGTCTTCTAGAGCCGATGCCTCTCACTCAACACAAGGCATCATCTTCCTGCCCTTGTCCCGTGTTATTTGGGGTCGGCGCAACATGTTTTTTTCTTCCATTCTGCCCTGTCATTCGTCATGCTATCACTAACTTCCTTTTCTTTCATATCACTCTTCACACAATCCATCCATCTTTTCTTTGGTCTCCCTCTCCCTCTCCATCCATCCACATGTAAACTCATAACTCTTTTAGTAACATGCGTTTGATCCCTCCTCTTCACATGACCATACCAAGACAAACGATTCCCTTTCAATTTTTCAGTAACTGGTGCCACTTTCAAACTTCGCCTAATATACTCATTTCTCACTTTATCCATTCTCGTCTCACTCAACACAGAGCGCGAGGAGTTATTTGATGTTGTTTTTTTTTCCCACCGACAAAAAGCGGTGGATAACAACTATAATTTGTATAGAATATTCACTTTTTTTGAGGTGAGCATCAAAATTTGATATCTTATTTAATAATGCTCAATCTCACAGCACTGTTCACTTCTTTTGCTAGAAGCAATGATGATTATAGAACTACACAAAAACACGTGTGCCACATACCATGTGTGTTTGTGAAGTGGGCGTGTGTAGTACTACCTACCACGTGTGTAGTAGACGCGTCGGTCTCCATACAATTTATATAGAGGTGGCCAGACGGTTGCAAACTAACGTCACAATTATGGTGACTTTGATAGTTTTAATCCGTGTAGATAGCAGTGGTAATCCATGACCTTCAACGCCCTTGGTTGGGAGGCGCGTTTTCCCAACCATTGAACGTGTTGGCGCGTGGTTTACATCCATGTAGCCGCAACCAGGGGCGCGGACTTTTAGAAAACCTCATGGGTGCTCATGCTCATTTGATGGACTCGAAAAAGTGGCGAAGTGTGAGAAGAGAAATGCACACTGATTGACCGACAAATAAATAAATGACCTACTTACATACTGCGTACTTAATTACTAATTATGTTTGGTAAAAATATAAAATGAAACCAATAAAAATGAAACTAGTTTCTATTATCAAGAAATATTATAATTTATACGTAACCTAAATCTGTTTCCTGATGTCTATTCTCGGGGGTGCTCAGCACCCACTATTTATTTCTCATGAGTGCTCGAGCCCCCGAGCATCCACGGAGTCGGCGCCCCTGGCCGCAACACAAACCAAACACATAAACCAAAGGCACCTTGGTTGGAGCGCTAGTTTGCAACGATCTGGTCACCTCTTTAGGCAACTAGACTGCTAGAGTTATATTAGAACCACACCACGCATCGCTTCGCAACACGCCGCTACGTACAAATCAGGCTTGGCCCACGTGTGCGTCTGTCTTATGTATTTCTCGCTTTATTTTTTCATTACCTATATATATAAAAGGAGAAACTGACTGACTGATATATCAACGCACAGCCGAAACTACTGGCACTAGGAGCGTGAAATTTTGCACAAGGCTTTCTTTTATTACGTAGGCGAGCACTAAGAAGGGATTTTCCAAAATTCATCCCGTAAGAGGATGAAACGGGGGTCCAAAGTTTGTATAGAGAAACCGACATTCACGCGAGCGAAGCCGCTGACAGAAGCTAGTTATAAATACAACTAAAAATGGTTGTACTTAAAGCTACAAACAATTTCTTAAAAACGTGCAAAATGCCTTCAATATTTTGTTTCTATTCACCCCTGTGTTCCTATTCACCCCAATTGCTGGTATCTAATTGTTCTTGCATGTCAAAACCAGAAGGTCAATTCCCTTAATTAAAAATATTAATTTTTATAATTATGCAATTTCATTTTTAGAGATGTATGAATTATTTTAATAGGTTCTTCATTTTTTATTGATCGACACTTTCTTTCGATGTTGAAAAGCACGCATCCCATCCTTTTGCTCGTATTTCCTAGTATTGATGTGTCTGGTTGCATGAGTAAATCAAATGTCTTTCCGAGTTTCAGCCTTCAATGTTTTATTTTAATTTGTACTTGCTGACTCGAACTGACGAGATAAAAAAAAAAAAAAAAACTTTCAAGAGGCACTAAATCGTTCGCCCCTGTTACTTGGGGCTTTTTTTGATATGAGAAATCATCAAATAAGTTCTCCCGCTGAATCCCGTTGGGTGGAGCGAGAGGGAGTGTCAGAATTTACTGAGTAAAACCCACTGTGTTCCTTCAGTTGACTGAAACTCTTTCCAACATTCTGGACACTCCATCGCCCACATATTTCATGGGGTTTAAATCTTCGTCATTCTTTCAATGCAGACGATCACGATACATGCGATACAGTTCCAAGTTATGCAAGTCTTCTGCAGTGTGGACTGCTCGGTAAATTCCTCCAACAACCTTCTTAATCTGATGTTTATCGTGATAACTATTTCACCTGATGAAGAGCGACGGTGTGATCGACGATGGAACTCACTTGTCTAGAAGTAATCTGTGTTCACACTCGACTTAAAGACCCCAGATTGTAGCTATCAGGGTTTCCTATAGCTACAATCTGCGGGTCTTTCCTTGCCAGAGTATTCCTTGGCAGGGAATTCCACTCCTTAGCTGTATGCACAATGAATGTGTTTCCAAAACGTTTTGTGCGTATGGGTGAGAAGTCCACCTTTCTTTTAATTAATTGCTTAACAGATTGCAAGTTTCCAACTGATTTAATTCTTCATCATTCACAGACAGCATATCTGTTATCATTATCGTTATATTTGTTCCCCGTTCCCATATTAGGTACTTGAGGTCGTAAAACGTTTTCCTTTCAATTTTATTTTATGTTCTTGGTACTGAAAGCATTAATGGTGTCCAAGGCAACAAACAGTAATTTTGAAACAAAACCTTCGTCTTTAAACTTGATGAGACTTATTTTATTTATCTTCAAGCCAATCTACATTTCAGTTTTAGTTTCTGTAATTTCTCTATTATTTTAATCGCAAGTGTACGTGAATTGTTTAGTGTCGTGTCTACGCCTTGTGTACCTCCGTATAACTAAGATCATTACCGTACAGGGCAACGAGAGCAACAAGCGCGCTCACGGCGACGACGACAGCGCCGACGCCAAGCGACGCAAGACTGACGACGGCGACGCTGACGAGCAGAACGGACACGACAACGAGGATGATGCTAAAGGTAACTACGTTGTACATCACTAGCTGCTGCCAGCGGCTTCGCCCGCGTGTAAAAAATTATCCCAAGGGAACATACTCCCAGGTAGGGAATCTAATCTCGCAATGGATCCCTCACCTTTTCTGCGGGATCAGAAATGCCGAGATCCCGCACGTCTGCGCGATTGAAATTTTGTATATCAAAATTGGATTCCGACGACCTGCCGCCGTTTTGATTATTTATTAGACCCAGCTCATCCTCATTAAAAATTGATGAAACAACTTTACATGGAACTCGTGACATTTTTTAAAGAATTTATATGGAAAATAACTATTTTGTTTTCGATTTTACCTTGCAGCTAAATTATTTTTAAATTTCTATTTCATATTGTTGTGCGAGTCCTGTATCGCAACTAAAACGGAACGTAATTAATGTCAGTTTAAGCACTCCATGACCGGGGATTTCCCCACAGCACGTGAATTTACTTTCCTAGATGAAGGTCTGTTAAATATCTTAATAGATTGTTCTATAAAAGCAGTTGATGGCATATCGATGCAAACGCGTTACAGCTTTGCTACAAAAAGTCGCCGTGGGTGAGGGGCCTGAGGCCTGCTTGCTGTCCACGGACTCGTAGCTTCATAGACGCGGTAATTTCGTACTTACATCACTGCATACAGGCGTCATGGCGCCTGCTGTACCGCATGTCATACATCGACTGAGATCGACATTATTATTTAAGTAAAAATGGCGGGAACGTCTCGTTCGAATGCATTGTCACAAAAGATTAAAAACGTACTCTTATATTATGTCTCGTGAACAAGGTTCAGTACATGTGCTGCTCAAGCTGCCTGGTGTATTTTGCGTCTATGAAGCTATGCGTCCGTGTACAGTTAGGCCTTAGGATTTGTTTTTATTAAATATTTTCTCTCTTCCCAGATGATGGCGTAGAGAACGGCGAAGACGCCATTTTGAACAAGGACGGCGATGGAGACCAGGACATGGGGCCTTCCGATGATCTGGAGAACTGGGAACAGACTGTTGATGAGATCCTTGATGATGAGAGCAGCGGTGGTAAGTTCACATTGTTGTAATGGTGGATAATGTCTGGTTTAAATAGGCTTTGAGTCAACATCATAACTAGTGTCCAATCAGATTTTTTACTAATATGGAATCTTTGGTGACAGTCTTCAGAAATTTTTTAGAGACATTAAAAAATCTGTTGTTTTCTAGAAATTTGGTTTATTTTTTACACTTAATGCGGACAGATAACGTGACATGTGTTAAATGAAATAAATAAACAAAACAAATCATACAAAAATTATAAAAATATTTTAATTATTCTTTAGAACAAAATGAAAAAAATAAATATAATTGGAATTAAATCAACGTAGTCGAAGATTTGGTACATTTTCTGACGAATCTAGATTTTGAATTCAATTTAATTTTTATTTTATTATTTATTTGCCATCTACGATTGGATTGAAAAGTTCGCGGCTTCAGCAAGAAAATAATATAAAATATAAGCAAAAGTAATTTTATTTTTCCACGTAATCTCCACTTAACTCTATGCACTTCTTCCATCTGGTTTTCAACGCCTGTATGCCGGTCGTAAAAAAAGTTTCATCAAGGCCTTCAAAAAAGTCACCCACCGCAGCTTCGACCTCCTCATTTGATGAAAATTTTTGACCCCCAAGGTGTTTTTTTAGGTTTGGGAATAAATGAAAGTCTGAAGGTGCCAAATCAGGGGAATAGGCGGGATGGGGCAGTAATTCAAAGCCACAATCACGAATTTGAGCCATAGATTCAACAGACGTGTGAACGCGTGCATTATCCTGATGGAACAACACTTTTTTGCTGAGTAATCCTGGCCTTTTCTCTTTGATTGTTTCACGCAAGCGACATAAGAGGGTGCAGTAATAAGCCGAGTTTATAGTTTCACCTTTTGCAAGGTAGTCCACCATGATGACACCCTTAGCATCCCAAAAAACTGACGCCATCAGCTTGCCAGCTGACAAAATTGTTTTGGCTTTTGTTTGGAGTCGGTTCATCAGGTTTTTTCCACTGCTTGGATTGCTGTTTTGACTCTGGGGTGTAGTGGTGTACCCAAGTTTCATCCATTGTTACAAATCTGACCAAAAATCTTGTGGATCAGCCTCAAACATTTCCAAACAGTCGCGAGAAATCGTGAGGCGTATTCGATTTTGTTCGACTGAAAGCAATCTGGGTACCCTCCGCGCAGAAACCTTAGAAAGGCCAAGTGCATTGACTATGATGTTTTGTGTTCGTTCATACGAGATGCCAATAGTGTCTGCAATCTCCCTGATGGTCAATCTCCGATCTGTCAATATCAGATCACAGATTTTCCCGATGTTTTCTTCAGTCGTAGATGTCATAGGCCGGCCAGAGCGAGGGTCATCTCCAATACTCTCTCGTCCGCGTTTAAATTCAGCACTTTTTCACAGTCGTATACGACGGAGCAGATTCCCCCAATGTTGTTGACATATCTTCGTGAATCTCTTTTGAAGTTAGTTTTTTTTTTTAAACAGGTATTTGATGACAGCATGTTGCTCAATTTTCTCCATTCTTAAAAAACACTGCACAAAGGCTCACAAAATTCAGTCTAATTTAAATACAGTTAATGCTATTGCGATAGAATTTTACAATTTGACAACCAGAGAGTAAACTAATCGAATGAGATCAGTTACATTAAAATAGTTTAAGTATTTATGTGTTAGGCCGCGAACTTTTCAATCCACCCTCGTAGATAAACTTCTCTCTAGCCACATCATCGCTTCTCTAGTCTTCCTCCATCAAAATTCGGCACACACAATTCGTAGTCGATAACCAAGCTCTAATGACTTATCTCTGAACACATTTTACAGCTAAACAAGATCAGGCAGCGCCAGAAGAAGAAGCACCCGTGGAGCCTGAACCTGAACCTGAACCCGAACCGTCGCCCGCGCCCGCCAAGGTGGAGCTGCCCAAGACTCCGGCCGCCGCCGCCGTGGCCGCCGTGCAGGACGACAAGCCGCGCAACTCGCCGCGCGGGCGGGGCCGCGGGAGAGGACGAGGTCGCGGACGTTATTAAGACCGGACAAAACCTATATTTGTTCATTTTTTTTTCTATCGACTTAGGTCACACATGCTGTTTCTGTTTGGTCTGTTTTTGTGACTCTTGCCTCGTATTTTGTCGCCGCATTATTGCAAACACCGTAAACAGTAAAACTTTTTGCTATAAACACCATGGTATTGTTTCCTTACTTAATAGTGTTATACTAACCACACAAGATCCAGTTTGCTGCGCGTTTGAAGTGGCGTCCGGTAAACTTGATCGTGTGTCGCTATCAATACTGATAGCGAAACAGCGATAGAGTCATGCGTACGCATGACTGTCTGAACTCTGACCGGACAAGTGTGCATGACATTAATCGGCCGCAAACTTAACGGTAAACTGAACCATGTGTAGCTGGCATTAGATACATTTTTTTTATCATGACTGCGAAGTTTTAACAAGGCAAGATATATCGCAACAGAAAAACTTATTTTAAGTTAATTCGTCCCATTTAGCATGTGTGTCATAAGACGATAAGATGGGTAGATTGCTGAGGATTGTAAGTTGAAATCACTGCTTTGCCAATATAATTAGTCCCCTAATAATATTAGCTAAGTAGTGATGATATTTACTAAGAATCCAAACATAGACATAATCTCTGATTCATTCGTTAAATAAAGGGAAGATATAATCGAAAATTTTCAAATAATATTATCGGAAATGTTTTCTTCAACATTGTGAGTTTCTCTTTAGACGGCGGTCAAATAGCTCATCTAATGTACACTAAGGTGTATGAGATTTACATAATATTTAGAGTAATAATCACTGTTTTTGATTGTAGCTTGAAATGTCAATATTAAAGCTCATACACACGACCGGCATGTTGCCAACGGCAGAGGTAACTGCAGCCGTCGACCTATAGTGATACTTGACACACACGACGGCTGCTGCTGATCTTCAAAGTTGGAATGTCGACGGCCGCTGTCGACGCGTCACCAGCAGTCGCCGACGAGTCGACGGCTGCAGTTACCTCTGCCGTTGGCAACATGCCGTGAGTGTGTTTGAATGAGCTCTAAAATTGAATATTCGGCATCATTTTCTGTAGTACCTAGTTATAATATCTTAGGGATATTTTAAACGCATTTTTTTCCATTAGCATTAGTAAAATCATTCTTCTTTTAACCACTTCTCTTCTACAATAAATTTGATTTCTTAATTGAATAATAAAATATATTTATTGTTTTAGTAATGTGTGAATGTAAACTTATTCATGTTTGTATGAAACAGGATAATACATTACACCTGGGAGGTTTTACTTAAACAACTATAATAGTTAGTTGTAGGTACCTAATCAAGTAAAGAGTAATCCATCAATTTTAGCATATAAAATAATGTTGTGTATGCTGTGTGCTTCATCTTTTCGGACTGATTCTAAAAAAATATTCTTTTTAAAAAATCTTTACAAGTGAACAACAGTTTTTCGCATTATATTACAAAAGTATTGGTACACGAATACGGAATTTTATCGTTTGCCATTATTACAATGATTTCTAAAATAAAAAATAATCACCCTACATATTGGGCAGTGTTCTGTTCAATATTAAAATTGCAATAAGATCTTGACGATATAATTTGCATCCCAATAGTGTGTACTACTTTTGTACTTTCGCTTACTGCTAATTAATGCACAATAAAAAAAAAAATTGAAAATTTCTAGCACACTAGGCTAATAACATGTAACAAGACTTCATTGTATCTCAAAATTCTTTATTATAAACTAATCTATCTATAGGAATTGTAGTAAACTTAGGAATTATAGTGTAGGCTTGCTTTTTCTATTAGTAAATGTCACATAGTAGCCAAAATGTTAGTACTAAAAGGTTTTGGTGTTCTTCTCAATTTCGTGCGTTTAGACGAGCCGGAAAAGTGCTTTTGGGTTAGGCCCACTGTCCATGGACGCGTATTCGTCATTATACGCTTGGTGTACGCCTGCGTGAAGACTACATACAAAACTATGATACTGTCGACGAAGCGGCTGCGTCGTGCCGTCGTCGTGCCGCATCTATGAAGCTACGCGTCCGTGAACAGTAGGCCTTAGGCCCCCACCCACGGCAACTTTTTAACGCTTACGAAACGCGACAGCATCGCTACTAACGCGCGTTAGTCGCATTTGCAAGGTCTATAGAAAATATGCCAACGCGCTACAGCATTGCGACTGTATCGATGCGAACGCGCTACAAAAAGTCACCGTGGGCGAGGGGCCTCAGTAAGGTACTTTCGGTTGGCTTAAGTTCTAGTTCCACTACTTTTCGATTTTATAACTAAAGTAATAAGGTCAAAAAATAGTCGGATGAGAACTTTTATGTCTTAATAGTTTCATTTTGTATGAACAACTAACATCTATGACTGCATCTCAACTCAACTGCTTAGTTTTCCTTCCATCTTAGGCGTATACTGTTTATGTAATTCAGAATTTAATTTGTGACTATTGGAATAAAAATAATCAGTAAAAATTTTGTTTTATTTTGTTTTCGTCAACAGCTTGTTCACAACCAGCTTAGTTATCAGGTAATGAAATAAAACCAACATAGGTATATATAACAGGAAACATAAATATATACCTAATAATACAATAGGAAGGGGTCCACCACGGGTCCACTGCAACAATGATCATCTGTCATCTAAGGAAATATGATCATGAGTCGAAATTCTATTCAAGCGCAAGCCCATCAATAATAAAAAAAATACAGCAATGCTCCCGACCAAAAGATCATGGTAGCCATGTATTTCTATCCAGTGGGGCTGCCTGCAGGCCTAGACAAGTTACAACCGTTTCGATTCTCTTTCATCGATCGCCTCGAGTCGGTCACGCCTCCGATTCCTTTGATCTGACGTTATCTCAACGCTCAGTCACGCACGTGGTTCAATGACTATACAACCACTTGACCGCTAATACGGGCGACTCCGGCTCGCAACATTTATGTGCAATTGCACTTATATTAGATCGTCGTCGCCGTCGTGGTCCACGTTGGACACCGCAGTTGGCGGAGCCATAGGCGGGGGAGTGTTCCCCTCGCGTGGGGAACAGAGCGCTAACCACACCCTCCACAAGCTGGGGCCGGAGACTGCGTCAGCGGGGGAGCCCAGGGGCGGAGCTTTTCTCGCACCACCTTGTAGGGGCGCCCCCATGGGTCTCTGTTCAGAGTTTCTAGCCACACGTTGCGGGCCTCTACCTTCGCTCGCTTTATCTCCGCACGTCTTAATGTTTACATTTTAGATTTCCAAATAATCCGGAAATTAAAGAAAAGTGGTTTTATCGATATCGATATAATTGTTGCAAAATTTACTTGTGCATCACTATGTTTGCTGACATTGTTGCACCAGCCAATCACAACCGCTATGTTTTCCCCCGTCCCCCGGCCCGTAATGGTGAGTCGTGTGCCTATACGAAATCGCTCTATCAGCTCTCAAGTGGTTTAATTCTCTTTGACGTGGTTAGAACAAAGGAATAGATGACGTGGTAGACGAAACGGTTGTAACTTGGCTAGGGGGCTGAGCTCGAGTCAGTGCCGGATTAAGCCGGGGCGGGGCCTATAGAAAATTCGGTCAAGGGGCTACTAATTAATTTAGTACTTTTGGAAAAACCTAGATGATGATCGTTTTTTGCATACCCCCGTACGTAGTAATCTCGAAAATTATACTTAGGACATTTAAGGTTTTCTTCTGATAAATTATACAGAATTTTCGATAATGATTGCGAAGCCTTTGTGAATTTAAACAGAAAAGCTGAACAGTAAAGATTTACCAGGAATAGGATGCTCGAGCACCCACGGAGTCGGCGCCCCTGTCTCTAGCATTCTACAGAAGCAGCGGACGCGGGTAAAAAAGGTTTTGTGAGTAAAAGTCCGATTGTAAAAAAATATGGTAATATTTCTGAATATTAGATCAGAGTTTGTTTATAGTAGAGTCTGACGTCTAATTCTTCAATTCATATTAGACTACTATAAATATATTTGTATATAGTAGTTCCATTATTAAAAGAACCGGTATACATAATCGAATTTGGAGACATCACTTTTATCAAAAATGAAAAGTCGCCAGTGGCATTGGGCAAGGCATATTGCTCGCAGAACAGATGGCCGTTGGGGCCGAAAGTAGGCGTGTGTAACTCTTTACTGAACCGACTCACTGTTCCGAAACATTTTAAATGTTCCGAAAGATTGGAACACCAGTAATGTTTCAAATGCATCATTTGGAACAATTGGAACACTGAAACACTACTTTAAGTGACCTGCAATCTTTTTAAAATTCAAATTAAAACGTAAATAGTGGAAATATAATGAATGACCTAAATTAAAAACAACTGCTTTGGATGACCTGTTTGGTAAATTGAATAATTACAGCACCATTCATTGTGGCGACACTTGGGGGAGTGTGCGTACGCACAGCGGAATGTTGTTGAATTTAAAGATTTTAATTATGCAGATATTTAGTGTATGACGTCGTATAATTGTGTATGGTAAAAAAAAATTTGTGCACGCAACCATTGTGGAGAAATTCACCAAAAACTGATTCCGCTGGGCGAACGTTGTCCTG
Source organism: Mythimna pallens (assembly GCA_961205895.1). Taxonomy (NCBI): domain Eukaryota; kingdom Metazoa; phylum Arthropoda; class Insecta; order Lepidoptera; family Noctuidae; genus Mythimna; species Mythimna pallens. The sequence continues at coordinate 18,674,236 of OY540845.1, forward strand.
GCGGAACTTTTTTTAATCCATAGACTTTAGAAGAAAAGAGATGTGTCCAAAAATTAGTGTGTATTTGTGTGTAATTGTGTATGTATGAATAAAACTAGTGCATGCATAAACTTCGGAGAAATTCAAGTTTCCGCTACGCGAACGTTTGGCCATTAGCTAGTTTTGATATAAAGCGCTTACATAGAGAGCCATAGATTTTTACATACGTTGTTTTGAATTTGTTTATATTTGTTTAAAAAACAGATTTAGAAAAAATCGTAGGGCTTAAAAGATAAAAATATAAACGTAAAATACGCTTATTAGGTCTTAGTTCTTAAAGTATGCACTTTGGGGTCTAGATTTTCTCGTTTATACAAACCTTGTAAGTGTCTGCAACATGTTGCCAAGTATCAATGATGTTCCGTTAGTAACTAAAGAGTTATAGGATAAATTTACCATGAACAGATCACTGTTTACAAAGCAGTCAAATATCACGACGTTCTGAAGGAATTGCATGGTAATATGTATGTCAATAATTAGTGTATTCATTCAACTATTCTTATGCAAAATTTCATGTCATTAAATTCAGTAATTAAAGAAAAACAATTATAATACTGACGAAGCATCGAAAACCTACATAACCCGACCAAGTTCGGATGGCTACAAAAAAGCGGCCGTGCAATATATTTAGGTAACATCCCAAAATTTACAGTATAATACCGGTATTGAAATGGTATAGGTGATAACACAATTGTTGTTTCGATATAATTTATAGGTCATTTATTTTTGTACACCTACTTTTTTAAATGTATTTGACTATGACAGAAAGTAGGTACTATTTACGTAGGTACTTTATTTAAGTATGCGCTTGAGACTTGAGATATAATCTAAATATATTATTTAAGACAAATAAAATTCATACAGCTAATTTCTATTGAAGATTTCATGGATCAGGATTCTAACTATAGACCCCTTAGGGAAATTAAATATTTACCACATGTAAGTATGTACTACTGTTTAGGTAAATATTTATCATATTGTAGCTTATTACACTATTTAACCAATAGACTAGGCATGCACGAGCGTTCCCCTTTGCAACTTTAGTGGATCAAACAATCTAATAACTTAAAAAAAAACTACTTCTTGAATCGATTTTTTTTTCTTATATATGTGAGCGTGTTAATCTGTGATTTTATTATTGAAACTAGAAAATATTAGGTATACCTACTTAGAAATGTTGAGGTTATTTACAGTATTTGCTACTCATTTAAGAATATTTTCTTGAAAATACCTTTTTTATACCAATGTTTTAGTTTATAAGCACTTTTTTAATGTTGATCAAATCTAAACAACTGAATAGGTTAGTTATGTGATGTGATTTTAATTTTTATTGAAGCTCGAAATATTATACAAGCTTACCCTAAGTTTCGTCATCCATGCGAACGAAGTCGCGGGCAAAAGCTAGTTCATAATCTATTTTAGTTAAAACACATTTAAGTCTATTGCTGTCATTGCAAGCGTTTGTTAACGTTATTATAATTACATAATTAAGTATTATATGTAATTAAAAATATTTTTGTACGCGGATATTTAAATAGAGAAGTACTTATTAATTGAAGATTTGTTTTTATCGTAGATAGTGGCGTTATTATTAAAAAAATATTTTTCATTCAAGAAATGCAATTGTTTTATTTTTTCCTAACGCTTGTGTACGCAACTGTACCATATTAATAAATACTATATTGGAAGGTTAAGAACGTTTCATAGATATATGGCACGGCCGCTTTTTGGTAGCCATCCGAACTTGGTCGGGTTATGTAGGTTTTCGATGCTTCGTCAGTATTATAATTGTTTTTCTTTAATTACTGAATTTAATGACATGAAATTTTGCATAAGAATAGTTGAATGAATACACTAATTATTGACATACATATTACCATGCAATTCCTTCAGAACGTCGTGATATTTGACTGCTTTGTAAACAGTGATCTGTTCATGGTTAATTTGTCCTATAACTCTTTAGTTACTAACGGAACATCATTGATACTTGGCAACATGTTGCAGACACTTACAAGGTTTGTATAAACGAGAAAATCTAGACCCCAAAGTGCATACTTTAAGAACTAAGACCTAATAAGCGTATTTTACGTTTATATTTTTATCTTTTAAGCCCTACGATTTTTTCTAAATTTTTTTTTTAAACATATAAACAAATTCAAAACAACGTATGTAAAAATCTACAGTTCTCTATGTAAGCGCTTTATATGAAAACTAGCTAATGGCCAAACGTTCGCGTAGCGGAAACTTGAATTTCTCCGAAGTTTATGCATGCACTAGTTTTATTCATACATACACAATTACACACAAATACACACTGATTTTTGGACACATCTCTTTTCTTCTAAAATCTATGGATTAAAAAAAATTCCGCCAGAACAACGTTCGCCCAGCGGAATCAGTTTTTGGTGAATTTCTCCACAATGGTTGCGTGCACAAATTTTTTTTTACCATACACAATTATACGACGTCATACACTAAATATCTGCATAATTAAAATCTTTAAATTCAACAACATTCCGCTGCGCGTACGCACACCTTGGGGGAGGCGTATGTCCAACAGTGGATGTCTTTCGAGGAGGATGAATAGAAATAACCGGAGAAGCCTATGTTTAGCAGAGGACATCTATAGGCCTAAGCTGACGTTGATGATGATAACATTATCATCATCACCTCAACATCTATAAGGAAGTGAAATCAATGTTTTTTCAATTAGTATGTTTGTCATGATAAAGGCCAATGCAAACTATTGCCATGTTTTACTTTTTTATTTTCGCTAGAAATGAAAATAAGGTTATAGGTTAGAGGCCAATATGAGGAATCAATAGCAAAAAGAACCAGGTCTTTAAACGTCTTTGAAGCAGTGCTAGTATATTTTTGTCAGGTGTTACCTATTTTCGTTATATTATAATTAAATGGAAATATGTTAATATTTTGAGGTTTCCATTGATAAAATAGATTAAATTGGTTATTACTGTTATATTTTTTCCACACTTTTTCAGTCAGCAGTTTTTCATCACTAAAACTAGTAAAAAAATTAAGTGATAAACAAATCGAAAAGATATGCGTTAGTGTGTGTGTGATAATGATTAATGCATTCTCACCATGAAAACCGAAACTAAAACTATATTTAACTATGGTAAACTTAAAATATCAGACATACAGTATTTTTATTTTAGAAAAATAACGCCTCATAACAAACTAACAAACCTCATAATAAACTAGTTGTTGAGCTCCTTAGTAGTTCTTTCTTTCTTTCGTTCTCCTTAGTAGTTAGAAACTTGATAAGATAGAAAATATAATATCACCAATCTTGAAAAGTTTTATAGAATCTTCAATAGCTAACCAAAGTCGCAAAGCTAAAGGCAAATTTTAGACTAAATTAAATAATACCGTAGCGTCCGGAGCTCACAAAAAGTCGCCTAAAGCTTACAAATGCCTAGTACTAGAATGCTGCAGTTTTGGAAAATATGAAAATCAATACTGACATTGATTCCATGACTCTGAATCACCTAAAAAAAATTAGAAAGTTTATCAAACAAAGACAAAACTTGTGTTATTCTTTTTGATGAAATAGCACTAAAAAAAAGCCAATATACGATGTTAGCACATATAACTAGGCGATGAAAAAGGATCTGAAAAATAGGTGATCATGCATTAGTTATCTTGCTTCAAGGGGTGCATAACACTAAAATGCTCTATTTATATTTCATTAAGGGAAATATAGCTGTTGAAAAAGTAGCTATTATAATAAAAGTTGTAATTCAAGCTGTAACTGAAGCAGGTTATGAAGGTAAAGCTACGGTTTGCGATCAGGGGCCAACGGACATGGGCGCATTAAATCTACTGAAGACCTCGGACATGCTGCGGTACTGCACTATTTTTTTGTAGATAAAAAAAAAGGTTTATATGATATAATGTTCCGCATCTTTTCAAATCAATACAAGACAAAAAGACAAAGACATAATTTTCAACAGGGCGGGCGGGGAATATATAATGAACAAAAAAAAAAATAGGTAAATGGCCCCATTTGATAAAACGCTTAGTCTGGACCGTAGTGTCAATAACGTAAGGGTGGACACTCGACGTACGTCGGGTTGTTCGATGGTAGAAAGGTGATGGCGGAATCAAGTTATGTAATCCTGAACCATCATCATCATTTCAGCCGAAAGACGTCCACTGTTGGACATAGTCCGCGTCGCCATTACGACCGGTCCTGTGCGTCACGGATACATCGGATTCCCGCGGCCCTCCTTGTGGCCGACCTTCCAAAGCTGCTTCTTCCGGTTCGCGATCGCCATTCCAGAACCTTTCGGCATTATCGACCATCTGTTCTGCGAGCAATGTGCCCTGCCCATTGCCACTTAAGTTTGGCGATTCTTCAGGCTATGTCGGTAACCTTGGTTCTCCTGCCTAATTTGTTGAATAAATATTATGTATTGAAACAATCTGAGTTTATTTTTAAAATTTATTTATAATCTAATCATCTGTTGTAGCTGATATCAATAAGTTTCCACAGTCATCACAACACAGTACATATTATACCAATGATGACAATTTGTTGGTAGTATGTATTAAGCGAGAGCAGTGGTGGCCGAGTGGTAACGGCCCCGACTTACGAATTGTAGGTCGTGGGTTCAAACCCAGCCAGGCGCATTACTTTGTGTAATTCATTTCATCACCACTGCTCTCAAAACGGTGAAGTCCAGTCTCTTCGTGTTAGTTTTACATACTGTTTGGTGCAATTGAACAAAACATCACATTACATGTGGTTTTTTTTACTTTGCTCCACACTAGGAATTATTCCTGTATTGTGGGTTTGCTCACAAACATTTAAACTCTGAAAGAACCTGAACAAATATTTGTAGGTCATACAAATATTTGTCCCATATGTATACAAATGTGTGTGCGGGAATTGAACCCGTGGCATGCAGCACAGCATCCAATTACTTACCCTCTGCCCTAACCATGACAGCGTGTTTGAAGTGATGGTAAAATGTAATATTAATTGGCACGAAACTTAATGACATATCACATCACTTCGTGAATCACTGTTTTGCGCATATCTTAAATCTATTTATGTACCTGCTGATAATAAGGGTGCAGTCGTGATGAAAATTGAAATAGAACGCTTTAGATACTATGTATTTATTAACTTATACCTACATCTAATTCTACTTCTTCTTCATCAATCTAAGCATTAGTTTAGTATCGTTGATTTGTGTTTTTTGCCGTTTCTTCTTCTTTTCAACAGGTTTTGTTCCCGGTACTTTTGTCGGCTCTGTAGCTTTGTCCTTTTCTGCTTTCTTTGTTTCACTTCGTAGTTTGGTAGCTGTTATGTTCTTTACGAGCGCATTATTGCCGCTAACCACCGCTTCTTTCAGTAAAACTTCTTTCTGAAAACTAACCTTCTTTTCGGCGTTTATTTTCTTTTTTAAGATTTTGTTCGATACTCCTGGACTTGCAGCTACAATTTTCTGGCTTTTAGCGACTTTGTTCAGTGCTTTGAACTTATTCTTGCCAAATTTCACCATTTTATAAAAGAACACAAAAATTCACCACAACCCTTACACATGCAAACACAAACACCAGCTGTCTTGCGAATGGCGAATGCCTGTCATGAACTGTCATCAGCATTTGAATGACGTTTCAGCATGTCATTTCACCTTTTTTTTTGTTACATGTTTTAGCCTTGGATACTAACGTCTTTTAAGCCATGTGTCAGTGCTGGATTAAACCGTTGCGGGGCTTGTAGCAAATTCGACTACTAATTAATTTATTAGAAGGATACTATTTTTTTAGTACTTTTAGAAAAACTTAGATGAAATCGTTTTTTGCATACCCCGAACGATTAGAGATTTATAGGCGAAATTCTAAAAAACCGAAGTCATCTCGAAAATTATGCTAAGGTCATTTTATATTTTCTTCGGATAAATAATACAGAAATAGGGAGACTTTTCGATGGTTATGGCGAAGCCATTGAAAATTAAACAGAAAAGCTGAACAGTTAAGATTTACTAGGAATAGGATGCAATTTTTTTTTTATGAGGTTAGATTCATCATTCTTTAATTGGAATAATCTTTCCGAGAGATTGATCTCATCAACATGCCAACATCGATCGTCATCATCATTTCAGCTGAAAGGCGTCCATTGCTAGACAAAGGTTTTTCCCATGTGTCTCCAAAACGGCCGGTCCTGTTTATCACGCCCCCATCGAATTCCCATGAACCTTACCAGGTTATCGGTACCCTTGTTGCGAGGCCTTTCAACGCTGCGTCTTAGGTTACCCTATCGCTACTCCATAACCTTTCAGCTCCATAAACTATCTGTTCTGCGAGCAATGTACCTACCCAGCTCACTGCCACTTAAGCTTGTCTTCACTCCTGATTTGATCATGCAAAGAAACTCCGAGCATAGCTCTCTTCATTGCTGTTTGGGTGACTTAAAACCATCTGATGAAGCGCATTGTGAACGACCACGTTTCAGAGCCATGTCTCTACGCACTGGCAATGTAATATTCACATAGACACAAAATATGTAGTTCCCTAAAATCTTTGTTTCGGCTTCTTCTTAGTAGGGTTATTAAGAATAAGCTTAACCGGCTACACTTATTTAAATTATGTAGCTTTAGCCAGAGGCTTCGCGCGCGGGAAGCCGCTAGCTAAAGCTACCCCTTCTAAGAATTAGCTTGAACAAGGCTTTTAAACATCAATAACCCCGTGGATTTTAAGATCAGTTGCGTAAAAAGTATGATGATGGGACAATTCTAAGAGATCTTCTATTCTGTAATTTACTTGGAGGAAAGTATGAAGTAAAGTGACTATCACATGATCACACCACATTCAAAGAAATCAGCTGTATAAGATTTCATATTCACAACGATCGATAACCGATTTATAATCGATTCGATTTAATTGCTATTTCTATAGCGTAGAAGATTTTATGCAGTACAAATATTTTGACTAGTTTTTTTTACGTTCAAGTGCGGGTTCTCTGAACGCGCGGGCCCCCAAATGCGCGGGGTCTGTAGCATTGGCTACTCTTGCTACTAATCCGCCACTGCTATGTCTTCGTATGAATAATTATGTTTACCATTAGAATATGGGTGTACAAATTCTAATGTTTTTGTTGTATTGGTAGCAAATGTATCAAATCAAGCTTCTCGGCAAACTTCGCTACCTCAGCCAGTCAATACACACAGTAGTCAACACTACAACTTATATAATTCTGTAATATATACCTATTTATTTTTTAAATGATAATTTATAATCTAATTAATCACTTATTTAATTATGCATTCTTTGAATTTCAATTTTAATCCTCATATTTGCTTGCGTAATACAAAACTTACCATTATGTTTTGTACCTAATGCTAGGTAATTATGGTGTTGTGGGTATGCTGTATTTGACGAGCGCGTAACATCTGTGTCGCCAGGAACCACATGGTATCACTTCACTTTTTTGTTTTGTTTCACCTGACTCCTTTCCAATTGTAATTTAAATCTTTGCACTTTAACTTACTTCTGGAAGCCAAAATTATTTTCGCCATTTATTTGTCTTAGACCAAGGTGACAGCTAATTGCCGAGCCGGTGCAACGAAGTCTGTCTTGTTTATGCGTCATCACGGCGATCGTCGCGTCGCCTGACATTGTATTATGTGTTCCGTTTGACGTCCGAAGTCCATTATGAGAGAGTACATCGTCTTTTTCCACGTTTATTCGCTAGATAGTCCTACTTCCGCTACGTAAATCGACCTCAGCGCCACCCGTGGCCGCACCTGGAACTAACTAACAGCGCAGAGCAAGCCACCATTCCTTTATCATTGTTGCGTCGTTTTTCATACCGCGCGCATGTCGCTAGATTTTGAATATAGAAAACATACAAACCTCCATTTTGTTAAAATATTTTAACTTTTGAGAATAAAGTAGAAAGTTACCATTTTTATTATTCCGTTACGTAAAATTATTTCGTTCGTTTTTAAAATGGACGACCGTTAACAACTTCGTGGGCGTTTGAGTAGTCAGTAATCATTAATTACTACTCGGCTCAGTTATGTAGAAGTGTTAATGTACGCGTGAATGCGTCTATTGAGTCAAGTTCATCAGATTTGAATTCAAATTCGAATGAAGATGATAAAGCCTCCGTTAAACGGCGCCGGACCCGATCACAAAATAGTTTTGAAGTACAATATCTGGTAAGTCATTTTACTACTTTATTTTGACCGAATGTTCCTTGTTCGAGTATGGCGCCTGCAAATGTTATTGCCGAGCAATTCGTATTTTTCGAGGTTCATATATCATCATCATATAGCCTCGATGAAAATAGTTGACTCTTTGGGTTAGAATCTTGCCTTTTGGACATATGCAATGCAGGAATTGGATGAGGATATTGTATATTTGGACAATTTATTTGAACCTATTTTTTTATTTTTTTTCGGAGTACCTGCCAAAATTTTTAAAACGACATTTTATTCGATCTGTAAACTTTTAAAATAAAGAAGTTGTAGTACCTCTCGACTACATAAAAACACTCTTCTTTTTGCAATAAAAATAGCCCAGAAAGGATCATCTAATCTCGCAACTTTTGATGATCAAAAGAAAGGGGGGAGCCGAAAATGTACAATTACCAGAAGTAAGCTCAGGGAGCAAACTAAAATTAATGTCAAATTGATTTCCATGCCTGTGGCTTTATCCACTATCACCACTTTTAATTTTTAACAAAAACCAGTGAAAAAGCTACGCCTCATTTTTACAAACGTGCTGAGAGGTGGAGCTTGATCCTAGCCTATCATGAGATGCGAATTTCACAAAGAGCACTGTCTCTTCTTCGCATAAGTTAAGAAAGCCAACTGCTACAAATTACATGTCTAGAATTTGGTCATGCCATGGCGCTGGAAGAATTTTCGTCAGTTCCAAACTGGACTGCCGACGTGTAACGTAGTGCTTGAGCTGCGTAACATTAAATACCTCTGTACTTGGGCTAACTGGTCATTGCCTGGTCCTATTTTAAGACGAATAATTTAATTAAATCTCATGTAGTTATCACTATAAACCGGGAACTACATTGGACCGAAGCATACGTGGGCGACGCCTGAGTGGTACGTACGTAGCGTCGCCTCGGCTGGCGTCGCGTGGCACGGGCCTGATGTAGCACTACAAGTCTGGTTGCCATATATAAGCATCCAAAGTTTTTAAAAATCTTTAGTGACTTTCTTAGCAGCGGGCAGATGGATTCTCAAACGGGCGCAAAGCATTAAAGGGTATCTCTACTTTATGACCTTCATCATCCTTTGGGGAAGGTTGCAATGCCGTAGCTCGCAGGAGTTTGCCTCCAAACAAAACTTTGAATTATCTGTATTGACATTTTGACTTTCGTAGCTGACAGTCGGACCCTCAAACAGGCGCAACGCCTCAAAGAGTATATTTACTTTGTGACCTTCATCACCCCCTGGGGAAGGTTGCATTGTCGTAGCTTGCATTTAGTTCCTGGAAATTGACGTTATCCAGCTCCAAGATTTTGCCTCCAGACAAAACTTTATATTATCTGTCAATACCTATTGACTTTCTTAGTAGCTGGCAGTCGGACCCTCAAGCAGGCGTAACGCCTCAAAGGGTATATTTACTTTGTGACCTTCATCACCCCCTGGGGAAGGTTGCATTGTCGTAGCTTCCATTTAGTTCCTGGAAATTGACGTTGTCCAGCTCCAAGAATTTGCCTCCAGACAAAACTTTATATTATCTGTCAACACCTATTGACTTTCTTAGTAGCTGGCAGTCGGACCCTCAAGCAGGCGTAACGCCTCAAAGGGTATATTTACTTTGTGACCTTCATCACCCCCTGGGGAAGGTTGCATTGTCGTAGCTTCCATTTAGTTCCTGGAAATTGACGTTATCCAGCTCCAAGAATTTGCCTCCAGCAAAACTTCATATTATCTGTCAATACCTATTGACTTTCTTAGAAGCTGGCAGTCAGACCCTCGAGCAGGCACAATGCCTCTAGGGCAACTTTACTTTGAGACCTTCATCACCCCTTGGGGAAGGTTGCATTGTCATAGCTTGCATTTAGTTTCTGGAAATTGACGTTACTTATCTCCAAGAGTTTGTCTCCAGACTTAGCTTTGCATGATCTGTCAGTGCCAATTCACTTGCTCAGCAGCTGGCAGTTGATCCTTCAAGCAGGCCAAGCCTCTTAAGGTATCTCAACTTTGCGACCTTCATCACCCCTTGGGGAAGGTTGCATTGTCATAGCTTGCATTTAGTTTCTGGAAATTGACGTTATTTATCTCCAAGAGTTTGTCTCCAGACTTAGCTTTGCATGATGTGTCAGTGCCAATTCACTTGCTTAGCAGCTGGCAGTTGATCCTTCAAGCAGGCCAAGCCTCTTAAGGTATCTCAACTTTGCGACCTTCATCACCCACCGGGGAAGGTTGCTTGCCGTATCATGCATTAAGCTTCTGGAAATTTCTATAAGACACGTGTTCCATTTCCGACTGTTGGCTACCAGACTATGGTTTTGCATTATCCTTCATTGTCTATGGACTTGCTCAGCAAACGCCTCTTGGTGTACATCAACTCTGTGACGTTCATCACCGCCTGGCAAAGTTTGCATTATCGAACCTTGTATGTAATTCCTGAAGATTGTGACACTCGAACTAACTGTAAAGGGTTTACCTCATTATCCATCAGAGCCTATTCATTCGCGAAGCAGTTGGCAGTTTCACAAACAGGTGCAACACAACACTTTTTAAGGTACCTATGTCAACTTTGTGACCTTCATCACCCTTCAGGAAAGTTGCATTGTCATACATGTCTTGTGTAGGTTTTCAGAAAATTTAGAACACGCAATCCAACATCAAAAAGAAGGAAGACCGTGTTTGTAGATTCGCTTAGCAGCCGGCAGTTGATCCCTCAAGCAGGCCAAGCCTCTTAGGGTATCTCAACTTGCGACCTTCATCACCCTCCGGGGAAGGTTGCTTGCCGTACGTAGCTACAGCGGTTCGCTTAGCAGCCGGCAGTTGATCCCTCAAGCAGACCTAGCTTCTGAGGGTATCTCAACTTTGCGACCTTTATCACCCTCCGGGGAAGGTTGCTTGCCGTGCGTAGCTACAGTAATCGTCTTGGGAGAGGTTCAAGTCATTCGACATAGTTTGCAGACGAGTTATGCGGACTACTACATTGGCGAGAAAGAAATCTTGAGGACAAAACTGTAAGTAACACCGACGGGCCATCTGATATCTGTCCCCATGTATTGGGACTATACAATACAGAACGAGATCTGCTGAGCGACGTGACTACACTGCACTAACTCTTTTGCCACTTGTGTTACGTCACCACCGCGCATCTGGGTGAAGTTCATGGCCTACACCTGGAAACCTGACCAATTTGGTTACGACTCCCTAGCAGGAAACTGGTAAAGTGAGGTTTAGGAAGTTTTGGTTGGTGTAAGAGAAAGTTTCAACACTTATACAGCCAAATAAATCTGCAGATGGGGGCTGGGACCATCACCCACTCCGTCTGATATTATTTTAGCTTAGTGTGCTGTTCTCACTGACAAACAAGCTACAGCATCAGTTTCTGATTAACTCTACAAAAAATTTCTTTGAAAATTTGCAAATCTACGTGCATACGTGCTACGTGGCATACTGCTACTAAATTATTGCTAGCATTGAGTCAGACTTCATACTTCGAATCTCTTTGATTGTAACTCAAAATTATTTCGTGGACAATTAAGTTCCAACAGCCTTGCATCCGGAATTTGGCTTTAAATATTTAATTACACGTTATTATTTTTCCAGACAGATGCTATGCTATATTTTTGTAAAGAACATTAATAGACGGTTAACAAAATATCAAGATTCCCTGAAAAAATATTTTTACCTACAACCGAGTCTCGTCAAACAACTACTACTACTAGTAGATGAAACACTATTTCCGGAATATACACTGTTTCCGGTACTTACCAATGTGGGTCAGCAATTTCATCACGTAATTATTACGTAGCCCGGTAATATACATATTCAAACTAAAGTCTATTTTTTAACTAGTGCAGTAACAAACTTTTACGAAATATCAATGCAGTCTTGTTAAACGCCGATTTCATTAATAGATCGAAATCAGTTTTACTATAGATAACTAGGCAATGCTGATTTCTTTTGTGTCCTATATTCTTTCTTAAACAATTATAGGAATATTGTTCACATTGTTGCGTTTTACTAAGCAAGCCACCAGGAGATAACAAACAGATCTCTCATAATGGACTTCGGACGTCAAACGGAACACATAATATAAAAATTTTACCTTAAAATAAAATTTGTATTATGTTTCCTAAGACGTCCGAAGTCCAAATAATTTCTTCCTGGTGTATATCAATTATTATCATTATGAGCCGAACAATGATAAAGGAATGGTGGCTTGCTCTGCGCTGTTAGTTAGTTCCAAGTGCGGCCACGGGTGGCGCTGAGGTCGATTTACGTAGCGGAAGTAGGACTATCTAGCGAATAAACGTGGAAAAAGACGATGTACTCTCTCATAATGGACTTCGGACGTCTTAGGAAACATAATACAAATTTTATTTTAAGGTAAAATTTTTATATTATTGTTGAATATTGTGGGTATAGTGAGCAAAATAGTTTGTAACTACCGTGGCATATATTATAATATTTATAAAAGCAAAATTATCACACAAATACACTTGTATCATTTTTTTTTTGTTTAAGTAAGGGTTATTTTTATATAGGTTTATTTATATGTTATATTTATTTACCATCATCTATGCGTCACTGCGGGGTGCCTGCTAAAAATCAGCGTTGGGTGTCTGACGCCCAGCAATTGCTGAGTTGGCGACCTCTCGCGCCGGACCCTGGTACAGGCAATGGTCCGTAGCGAAGGAGGCGGCCGCACGCGTGAGGGAACGGACTTCCTCACGCCCCAGCCGTCGGGATGCCGACCCCGAGTCTTCGACGGCGCGTAGTGTTCCATGCGCACCTCAAGGAGTTGTCAGAAAACTGTAGGGGCCCAGCAGGGTCGAAACCTACTGGGGCCATGGGTTGTGCGAAAGAGAACCCTGGGGTCCTGGAAGGAAAGCAAAGAAGGAACATAGGAGTAAGGACGGGGGAGTGTCAGACTGACAGAATCCACGAAGGGTTACCCTTATTAAAAGAAAAAACCTCAAGCCTCGAAACTTACCTCGAAGTTAATTTTTAACCCCTGAAGAAAAAGAGGGGTGTTATCAGTTAGACCGCTAACGCTATGTGTGCCTGTGTGTCTGTGGCACAGTAGCTCCTTAAAAAAAGTTTATAATTTATATCAATTTTTTTTTTGTACTTTGTAACACTAGTAGTTACTTCTGTATCGTGGGTGTATTCACAAACATGTAAATTCATATACACAGGACACCCAGACTAGTCCATACAAATATTTGTTCCGTGCGGGAATCGAACCTGCGACACGCAGCGCAGCTGTTAATCGCTCAACCACTGCGTCATCTACGCCGGACAATGGGTGCGTAAAAAACAGGGTGTAATAATGGGAATAATAAAAAACAATAATACTTTCTTCAATAATTTATTATTGTCATATCGTCTCCTTAAGACATTGCGCTTAACAGAAACATCGACACATGTAACATTGATATACAAATACATGATTATTCTACTACGAAAATATTTAAATCTAAACATATAGGTATTACAAAAAAAAAAAAAAATGAGCAAAATAAATGCATTGAAAATTGCATCAATATTTCTGTACGTTTGTTTAGATCGAGCGCGTCTTAATAATTACAATTAAAAAAAAAAAAACATTTTTATAAACGCCTACAAGAATTAACCAAAAATGTTGCTAGAAAATGGTACGTATTTATACTTTTTGAGATTCTTATCGTGAGTTTGTTCTTGTGTGCAGCATAGTTATCTAACTTCTAAAGAAACGAGGTTTTTATGAAAATAGTAAAGTTTCGATGATCGTAATTCGTAATTTTTGTTCTATTTAACGCCACTCTTTAGCAATACGAATATTTTGGTTGCTTATTTGGAGCTGTTTAGCCCCCCTAGTCAAGTTACAACCGTTTCGTTTCGATTCTCTTTTCGCCGATCGCCTCGAGTTGGCCACGCCTCCGATCCCTTTATTCTGACGTCATTTCAACGCTCAGTCACGTGGTCAGAACAAAGGAATAGGAGGCGTGGCCGACTCGAAGCAATCAACGAAAAGAGAATCGAAACGAAACGGTTGTAACTTGGCTAGGGGGGCAGGCACTGAGACCGGTATCAGGTAGACAACATTAATGTTTATAAAACTTTACATGTCATAAAAGCTAGTACAATAACTAGAGACTCTTTATACATTGGCTTATGGTTATTTTGTACTAAAACTCAAAAAACCTGTTTCCATTTAACCTTTAGTAGTTGTTTGGATTGGTCAAGGGGCCAGTGTAACGAATTAACCAAAGAGAGCCATTGCATACAAGAGCCAAAATACATTACACATATATTATCCTAACATATGCTACCTCTGGTAACTGGCAGTTACAACTCGCAATGGAATGTTTTGAGTATGTCTCGAACTTTATTATATTTACATAATTAAAAAGATAAATCTATGCCACGATTTCTAGAAAATTCATTGCAACACTAATATTATGCCAACAACACACAACATACAGTTACAGCATTAATATAAAATCATAACAAAATATATTATGCAATATTATATGTTGTTACTCTTAAAAAACTGTGTTATATGTGATGAATTTAAAAAAATCATACAATTACTTTATACTTACTCTACATAACGTTATCTAGATTGTTTTGCATTTAAATATTTATTTGACTATTTCCAAATATTTATTAATTTGGTTACGACATCCAAACATTAAAACTAAACTTACTATACGAAAATCAAATAAAAATTAATAATAAATTGTTTCTTTGGGAATGGCAACACTTAGATTTTAGTTTAGCACAGCCATACTGACAAATCAAACAAGTTTATAATCTTAACATAAATTAATATTAGAAATATATCGACCTGCTGTCTACATAGTTTTTGAGTTAAGAAATTATCAAAGAACTCCTCTGACTCCGGGTGGAGCGAGAGAGAGTTTCGGACTCTTACTGACTAAAACCCAGCCGTGTTCCTTCAGTTACCTTTTGCCGTTCAGGGGCCCAAGTCTGCTATTTTTATAAATTCGTCATTCGAGTCCATTGTCATTTTTTTAAAAGTTCGTAATCTGCTAATTCATAATGATCGATTATATTATTGATCGGTCAATGGTCTCATAATAGAGTTGTAGTAGAATGACAATATCGAGCTTGTTAAAAGCAAAGACAATGACGTTCTAATGGTAGGAAACTGATCAAAGGAACTGTCAAAATAAGCAGATTACCGCATACGTTAGACATTCATTTGTCAATATGTACGAGATTACCATTCTATGACACTTCTTTTAATGAAGTGTCAGTGGTTGACCATTGGAAAATCATAATGACGCCATTATGTTAGTAGATTACCAAACTTGTTTAAATCAACAATTATGAAATCAATGATAGACCATTCTGACACTATTGTAATAGCAGACGTGAGGCCCTGGGGCCGCGGTTACTCTTTCGAACATTCTCGCATATAATCCCTACTCTACAATGACATATCGGTTTTACTACAACGCAATCATAAATAAAATAGCAGGAAACCTACGCAGGGTTACCAGTTTACTAACTTATGAAATTATTCAAATAAAATATTGACAGTCAGTCAGCAGTAGGTATATTATAAAAAATTATAAAACTAATTATAAAAAAACAATTATAAAAAATTGTTTAAATGTTTCCTAAAAAGCTGGGAAAAGAAAATCCCTATGTATATTACAATTCTCGAATTAATTGTAATACTATTCTTAGAAATAAAATACATTTAAATAATTTCATTAAAGAATTAAATTAGTTTCAAGCGCAATGCACATTCGGTTTTTTTTAACTAACAATAACAATTGTCTTTTCTCATTTTGCCGCTACGAACAACCGTTACTTTTAAAACTAAACATTTTATAAAGCTTATGACTTTTATACGAATATACAAATAACCTAAGAGTTACAGGCATATAAAAGCTACATCTAACATTGTCATACATAGAGTTTTCTTTAAACTGTCCATTTCAAGTACGTGCACTTAAAAAAAAAGTTTGAATTTGGAATGTTGGTGAATTTTGTGGTCCCTGCAAAGGGCAGCAACATTTTTTTTTTTTTTTATAAACAGTTGAATCATTGCCTTTTAGAGAATTTAAGTGTTTTACCCCACCTACAGCATGGGCACGCCACAATTATGGCGGTAAGTCCCTTCTTTGAGGAGTGGCTGGAAAGACCTCACGGCGTCCTCACTTTCCGCATGACGCAGGTCCTCACCGGACATGGTAAGTTCGGGAGGTTCCTGCACTGGATTCGTGCGGAAGAAACGCCCGGGTGTCGCCACTGTGTGGACCGCTTGGGCAGAGCAACGCCGTGTTCTCCAAGTTGACTACAATGTGACGTCACGTCACCGTCATTATGTTAAACGCGAAGAAAAGAGATATCGAAATGTTCCCACTACGTGTCCACTCTTCCTCATACAAATTTAAAATTTAATTTAATTTAAAATGCTAATTGCTGCTTCATTTCGTACTCTTATTGCAAAAACCAACTATCTAAAATTTTTACCCAAATTAAAGTTAAATATAGCTAGGTATCCATTCGTTTCATCAAGATGAATTTACAGGTAAAACCGGTTATTAGCTCCGACACTTATTTACAAAGATAGCTTCGGCAAAAAGTAAATAACTTACAAATTTGATTGAATATAATAATAATAACATAATAGGTATAATAATACAAAAATGTTGGTGCATTTAGTTGGTTTTTGCAATAAGCGTACGATTTATATCTAATTCTGATTCAGTTTTCAGAAAAAAAGATTTGTTTTTTGTGTTATTTGTTGTTAGTAAAAATTATTGTACAATAATAAATACCGGCTAGTACCCAATTCAATTCGTTCAATTTTAAATACAATCATTTACATATTTGTAATTTAAATATTAATGTCTGGTAACTGGGTGCACGGCAGTGTACACAGCCAAGTTTGTCGCTCCCTAATAATGAATTATATTTTAACACTAGCGTCACAATTTTTTTGCTATTATTATACGTTTTATAGTTGTTTCTATAGTATTATGTAGATAGATGTCTTTTGATGCTTCAGACTTTCTTGATTCAATTCTCTCGGCTAAGTCGTAAGCTATTATTTTTAAAATCATAATTTATTTGAGAAACACTTAAATACAAAAAAGGAGTGTTTTTGTCAAAGATTAAAATATTACTGTAAAAATCTATTTTCACGTAAAAAAAAAAATAGCTAAATGCATGTTCCTATGTAAGCATAACAGGGTATAGCGTAATGATGAAATACGAATATACATAATTATCATCATTTAAAAAGCGGTTTGTAGACTTATAATTATTATGTACTAAGAAACATGATTTATATTTTAAAAGTGGTCAGAAATCAAACGCGGTGTTTTATTTTCTAGTGCGTTATTCTTCTAACATTTCTGGCCTTCACCGCTGATTTCTTAACTTGATTTTATTTCTATTCATTGTTTTCTCTCGTCAATAGTTGCCGTTTTAAAGCGCCTTAAATACACTATAACCATACAGTATATCTTGGTCTTGGGCGCAAAATGGTACTAAACCAAAATATACTAAATTCGACATAAGAATAAGATTTCGGCTTGGCAAACTTTAGGGTGGCGCCACCCTGAAGTTTCAAGATATACTGGTCACTTGTAAATACTATGATGAAATATTTTAACACACCTACTTACATATTTGGTAATTGAGTACATTTAATTTTATTTGAAACATACAACTAGGAGGTGGCTCATACATTTGCGACAAAACACATAGAAAAATCGCTTTAACGACAAAAATTGCAAACGTATGAGCGGCCTGTGCCTATATTCTTATACAGTGAATAGTGTAACAGTTTCGTTTCATATAAAAGCACTTGCCTGCACTTGCCTGTTTTATAAAAAAAATCTTCAATTAGAAGCATGGAAGTGGCCCCAGCCAAGTTCATAATAGCTCTGCATTAATTACAAATATTTTACCTAAACTTTTTATGCTTGCGGTATATATTACTAGTATTATTCTCATTGTAAAACAGGCAGGTGTAATGCAGCCTTACCGATGTGGTCGGATATGTTGTCGGATGCAATTGTCGTAGAAAGCATTCACTGAAAAATAAAATATTTGAGTTTAGAACACTCAATAGTAATAACCAATAAGATATCATTTTAAAATGTTTTAATTTTATCAATAGTAGGTAATAATCACCAAGACATAATTTTAAAATGTTTAATGATTTTATTGACAAGGTTTTATTCTTAGATTTTTATAAACTCACCTTAATTTTGGGACGCGCTGATAAAGTTAACTTTTGCACAAGGAGTGTAGCGAAATCTAAAAATAATATACATTACGTCATTATAACAAAGGTAGATACATATTTCTTAGATATAAGAAAATAATCAAATCAAAGCATTTATTTCTAATAAACTATTTACTGGCACTTTTGAATTGTCGTAAAGTCAGTCATTCAAAAAAAAGGAAGCTTTTGAAAAATTATTACACATTTCAAAGCGTAGATTTCTATGGAGAAGAACGTCCAAGAAACTCCAAGGACGCTCTTTTAAATTATGTTATGAAACACAATGAATATTATATTGTTATGAATCATGTTACAAAACTCCTGATTTAATATTTCTGGTCGCTCCAATTATGTGAGCACTATGTAAATAAATAATTAAGCAAAAAGGAATTCAAAAATAGAATTTGAAATTCAGTTTTAACTGACGGCGCCCGTTCACGAGCATGATAGCTTTGTTTGTGACTTTGAAAATAATCGCAAAGGAAGGTACTCTCAAAAATAAATCCTACGATCCTTACCAAAATTAATTGTACATAATTGTTTCAGTGGTCAGTATTAAATCAAGAATAGATATGGTAGTATAAAAGCAAGCAAGAATTGGATTCATTTAGTAAATCGAATATTTGACATAACTTGACAAATATGCCAAGTGAAACAAATTAGTATATAACAGAAATGATCTGACTACAATTAAGTCGTAAAGACTAGTCATATAAGGTAAACTCACTGGTGATGGAGCTGAGCCACTTGATCCTAGTCCTGGGGTGCAGCAGCAGCAGGTAGACCGGCACTGCCGTGAGGATCATGAGGCATCCCACGCCGGTCTCCGCGGGAGACGCGAACGCGGGGAACGCTACCACCAGGATCGTGCAGATTATGTAGATTACTGGAACAGATAGTTTGGAATAATTTGTTATTTGTTTTGGTGGGAATCCCGTAAAGTTTCAAGTTTAAAGCAGAATAAATAAATATACACCCCTATTTTTTAATTTACAAAAAGAAAACCTAAAATTATCCACATAAATTTGTCATCATTGGTAAACTCATAATAGAATGAATCATTCATAACAATTGCTACTAGAAAATACTACGCGCAGTTGTTTTTCTATTTTGATCGTCATATTCATTCATAATCATATAGCCTGTACAATATTTCCATAAATTGAGTGAAATTTTGGGATATGAACAAACGCTTATAACTTTGTTGTTTATGAATATTATATATTGAAACTTTATTTTAATAATAACAAGACCTTTTCTAATAAGCTGTTTAAATATTTGTACTAATTAAAAATTAGTACATCCGATATCTGAAAAAAAAAACTCGCGTCAAAATTAGATGCAAGTCAAGTAATGTGAATTACTGTTGATATTATTTGAATCGTGCACTTAATAAATTGTGAGATTGACTTGGCTATAATTTTTGTTCCAAAAACTAGAAGTAATTTCTTAATTGGGTCATATTGGAACGAAAATTCAAGATCGAACATAAACTCTCTGAATAAGAGAATACCTATCCCTCGGGTGCCCCGGAGTGTTATTATTACAAAATTCCGCATTTTTACATAAATCACCAAAAAAACAAAAAACTTTTTCTGGATTTTTCTAGGAAAAACAATGATATAGAAACCAAAATTTTCGGCCAAAAAAATTCGTACAAACGTATGTACAAAACGACAATTAAAGCTAGAACTACACTGCGCACACGTGTGCCACACACGCCGATCTGAGCGCGTCGGTCTCCATACATTTTATATGGAAACTAGACTTGTAGAGCTACACTTGATCCACGCCACGCGACGTCGTTCTACGTACAAATCAGGCGTGTTACACGTGTGCGTCGGTCTAATGTAGTTCTAGCTTAAGTGTTTTTCAAGGTCATTCAAGTTGTACAGACGTATGTACAATCAGCGCTCGGAAAAAAGAATTTAATGATTCTGTAGAGGAAAGATTCTGTTAATTTGTTGAAGAATGCTTGAGTCACTTACTGGGGAAGAAGAGGTTGACTTTGATGGGTCGCTCAAGGTTAGGTTGTGTATACCTCAGCACGGGTAAGCACAGGACTGCCGCTCCGATACTTAACTGTAAAGAAATCATATATTTTAAAAGCCCGATTCAAGTCAAGTCAAGTCAAAAGTTTTTATGTCACATAGGCCTACATGGGCATTTATAAAACGTCAGAAGCTAGTGTACGGTTTCAAATTGGTCGTTTCCTATGGAGAAGAACCGGCAAGAAACTCCATGGTTACTCTTTTAAAAAAAAGTGGTTTCTTACAATATTGTAGATATTATGTAAGAACAGTGTAGACCAGTCGATATTGTACCCAAAAGCACAATAAAAATAATCATATTAAAAAAAAGTGAGTCGTAATAGAAACTAACTTAATAGAATAAGAATTCGCGGATTCGATCTGAGAAGTTCTTTAATTGGAAAAGCCTGCATCAACTTACAGGAGAGGTACCTGTTTGGGAATAGATCTAGGACCTGTACCATGACGTTTAAAGTAAGATTGTTTTATTCCTATTCCAGTGTGGGTAAGAGATGGCGCTAGACAACCTGTATAGCTCTGTCTCTTACCCACACTGAAATAAGAATGAAACAATCTTACTTTGAACGTCATGGTAACCCCCTCTATTAGAATGGGGTTACAAAAAACGGAACCCAGATTCGTCATGAGTCCGTCTGTCATAAAAAAAAAAAAAAAAATTTTAAGATTTTTACACAAAAATAGAAAAAAAAACCAATAAATTTTGGGGTTCCCATACTCAAACTGAAACTCAAAATTTTTATTTTTCATCAAACCCATACGTGTGGGTTTTTTTTTTTAAACTGAATAGTTTGCGCGAGAGACACTTCCAGAGTGGTAAAATGTGTGTCCTCCCCTGTAACTTGTAAAATAAGAGAAAGATAAAACTAAAAAAAATATATGATTACTGATAATATATGATGTGATGCAAACTTCCACCGAAAATTGGTTTGAAGTAGTTTTTTTTAATACGTCATAAATCGTAAACCACAATTTACCTTTCAAGTTTGTACGGAACCCTCAGGGTGCGAGTCCGACTCGCACTTGCCCAATTTTTTTGTTTTTATTGTCATAGTGGCAACAGAAATAAATATATATATATATATATCTACCTATCACGGTTCATGCAATACGGCCTGGTGACAGATAGACGGACAGTCGAGTCTTAGTAATATGGTCTGTTGTGAACCTCAACGAGTCTTACGAAATGCTATGAATTAGAGAAATATCACCCTCGAAATTAACCAAGTTTAACATATCGAGGTGATTCTCACCCAATACACAAGTATAGTTAGCTAATCAGTTACATTACTTTCACTCTAAAAGTTACACAAGGTTTGTGCACTCATTGTTGGTAACGTTTTGGCCTTGAGCATATCTAGCGTAGTACGGATTTCAATAGAACAAGAACACCGCTTATACAGCAGTGCTGTTAGAGTTCTCTAAGAAAACAGCCTTGGGCGCAGCGCTGACCGCAACGACGTAATCCAAATAGGTACATTGGATTAAAAATCCAATAATGTATAGGTCCATTGAATTGTTAATCGTATGTACGTATTTGGTTCCATCCAGCACCTACTTAGCACAAGGTTATTGAATAACCATAATAATATGGTAACCCGAAGAAAACCCTTACCAATACTATATAGTTTATCTTGATATAGGGGTAACCCTTTCACTGGGTTTCAAGTATAGAACCCATTCAATGGGTTAATCATAATGTTGGTGTAACCCTTTTACTGGGTTTCAAGTATAGAACCCATTCAATGGGTTATCCATATGGAAGAGATAACCCTTTTAATGGGTTCAAGGAGTTAGATTCATGGAGTTAGATCATGATAAAGGTAACCTCATAAACAGCTTACCCTTTCAAAGACTCTCTTAACCGGGGTTGTACGGTCCTTGAGTTGGATTTCGTCGCTGCGGCCTGCGCTGAGCTCAAGGCTGTTTTCTTAGAGAATAGCACTGCTGGTTTTATAACAGTGATGTACGAGGTTGAGAGCGTCCTTTTCGAGGTTAAAAATAAAAAAAACGTATTTCCTGGAAAGTTTTGTAAAATATTCGAGTAAATCACGGAATTACCGAATGCTAACAAAGTTTTCAGGCGTTATCTCTCTTTTTTTGCATTGCCTCTTCGTCAAACATCGCGTTGGATTGCTTTAGATGAAGCAACAAGCTTTTAAACCATGCTCGACGTTGACGATAGGCGAGTGGAGTAGGACCATCTTAAGGGGCCTTATACCATGACGTGTTAAAATGTCAAGCGTGCGAGCGAGAAAGAAGGATAGAGCTGTTTCCTGTATATAGTTCAGGCCTCAGATTGAAGTTGTACAGGCTGCAGACTCAAGCCTGTTGGTCTAGTGGTTAGTGGCCCTGACTGCTATGCCGGAAGTCGTGGGTTCGATTCCCACCCAGGACAAATGTTTGTGTGATAAGCACGATCATTTGTTCTGAACTTATAGCTAAATTACACCCAGACAGGGTGTAGTAATATGTACGTATTTAGAAATATATAAGTATGTTTATCAGTTGTCTAGTACTCATAACACAAGCTCTGCTTAGTTTGGGACTAGGTGACGTTGCGTAAGGGTGGTAGAATATTAGAAAAAAAAAAAGAAATTTGAAGACTGACCCAAGTAGCGAAGCCGACATAGTTAATAAGCGCGTAGATGTCGGACACGGTGAGGTAGAGCAGGCTCAGCAGCGCCACGGCGAGCACGGCGGCGGCCGGCGTGGCGCGCGCGCTCACCATGGTCAGCATCTCGGGCATCTGCCCCTGCGCCGCGCCCGCGTAGAACAGTCTGGAACGGGGAATCGTCAGTCTTAGTAGTAAGTACTAATTTACGAGGGGGTTCCACGAGTCCCAAGTCAAGTTCCCGTGGCACCCCCAGGGGTATCTTCCAGGGGAGCCACGGGTCCGAAATAAAACCCTGCGCGGCGCGACGGGCGGTACTTATATATATTAAAGCCTTTTTTCAGAATACACTGGTTTTTGTACATTTTTCATTTCGTTTTTCGTTTTTTTCGTTGTCTGGTAGATATCGCTGTTATCGATAAGACCTCCATTGTACCCATACATCAAGTTAGTTTATAAGTTTTTGTTACTATTTTGGTGTACAATAAAGTTTTATTCTATTCTATTCTTTTATTTAATTCTGTGCCAACACATCCCAATCCTCTCTCCTACGCTTTAGTCTAGTATAGCTTTTTCCAAATGATTTAACAAACCCCCTCCTGAAAAAATTTTCTTTCTTACTCTTTGCCTCTCTTGGGTACCATAATGAAAGTAGTCTGAACATACCCAGGAACCAGGTAAACTACCTGGTTCTATTTCTATTCCTCTAAATATACGGCCAGCCTACTTCCACTTTAGTGTTCTTAATTTTAACACCACATCTTGGCTCTTTGTACGCCCATTTGTTGACAGGCAGTGAACCAAACTCATTTTTAAACAGCAAACATAAATATTTAATTAAACGTTACGTTATTAAATTTAAAACCTAAACTGTGACTGTCTGTTGAACCTTTACCACAAGCCTTCATTCGTTCTTATTTTATATTTTCTTTCACAGGTTTTGCCGTAAGTCACGTCGTAAAAGCCAGATTGATAAAAACCATTAAAATATTAATAAGTCTTTATTTTAGTACATGGCACTTCTTCATATTTTAATTGGTTACCAACAAGTAAGGCTGTTGGAGTGTGAGAGGTCGTGCCCCCTAGCCAAGTTACAACCGTAACGTTTCGATTCTCTTTTCGTCGATCGCCTCGAGTAGGCCTCTGATTCCTTTATTCTGACGTCTCGGACTCGAGGCGAGCAACGAAAAGAGAATCGAAACGAAACGGTTGTAACTTGGCTAGAGGGGCT
Organism: Mythimna pallens; assembly: GCA_961205895.1. Classification (NCBI taxonomy): domain Eukaryota; kingdom Metazoa; phylum Arthropoda; class Insecta; order Lepidoptera; family Noctuidae; genus Mythimna; species Mythimna pallens. The sequence continues at coordinate 18,698,615 of OY540845.1, forward strand.
GGTTTCGAAATCCAGATCGGTTGAAATCATAGATATCCGTGGTTGAATTTATATTGTTTTTTTTTTCATCAGGATTTTTTATTAAAAAGGAAAAATAAATAGCTGTAATACAAAACATAGAGAAATGGATTACAAAAAAAATAACTCAATATTCTAGGATACCTGCGTGACAACTGCTGTGAAATAACCACAAAGATAATAGAAAAAGTATTGAATAAAAATAATTTGTGTTACTGAGAAAATAGGTATATAGTACATCACAAGGGACAGACTAAACCATGGTGTGGTTACGACCCTCAGCATAACAGCATTATGTAAACGAAGCAAGGAGCATCTATGCATGCCACGGGCCAAGGGTCTGATTCTGAAAGGAAGTCTCGGCCCTGGTACGAAAGGCAACGAAGGAACAGGAGTGGGTTTTTTAGATGATATTCCCACAAAAAGAAAAAATCTATGCATGCCTGATAATAAAATGAAGAGAAGCTTTACCTTGAAGACGTGAGCAGTACTCCATTGACAGCTCCGAAGGTGGAAGCTGCGACGAACAGCGGGATGGAGAGAGCGAACCAGCCGAACAGACGCTCTGCAAACGTCACTGCTACAGCCGCAGAACCCAGCACCTAGGGACAAATGTTTAGATATGAATTAATGATATAATTGAAGGTTTACAAACGTCATAATGGCGGGACCAACTCTTGCATTTGAATGATTGTACCACGTATATTTAGTACCCATTTGGTACTATTTTTTGCCTATCCTGAAATTTTTAAACCTCACACGGCATAAACGGAATTTCACAATAACAATGGCCCGAAAATTTTAGGATAGGTTTTTTTTTTCTGGTGGGATAATCATCTAATGACATCCCCCGCTCTTGGGCGGAGCAGGAGATAGTGTCTGACTTTTACTGACTAAAAACCCCCTCTTGTTCCTTCTTTGCCATATTTCCAGGGCCCCGGGGATCTCTTTCGCATCACCCTTAGCCCCAATAGGCTTCGGCCCTGCTGGGCCCCTACGATTGCTGACATTTCCTTGAGGCGCACGTGGAACAGTACGCGCCGTCGACGAATTAGGCCCGGTCCGGACGGTTAACGGACGATCGGACGGCGAGCCACCCATTGCTCGCCGTCTGCAAGCCCGCGCCTACGGTGGCCGGAAATCGGGATCGGAATCCCGGCGGCGGATGGGGCGTGAGGGTCTTTGCCTCACGCGATCGGCCGACACTATACAAAATAGTACTAAATGGGTACAAGAGTTGGTCCAGCCATTGTGACGTTTATAAAGGTTTGTCGATAAATTAAATCTAAGTCAGGTCAAACGGTTATTTTTAAGACAACTTGATAGGTGAGTTATTTATATGTTTTATATATCGCATCTCCGTTTAAATAGTATAATCACTCAAAAAATAGTACCTACAATTATTTTTATTGTATTATTAGTTACAGAATTCGTCATACTTTAAGGTCAGATAATGGCCTGTTTTTATTTATATATATACAGTTTCACATCCCTATACTATTTAATACGCTTTTTGCTCTCTCTCGAATCCCTATTTCTCTTTGTCACGACATCATCCGTGAACGGCTGGACCAATTTCGTATTTTTTTCAGAAGGTTCTTATGAAAGAAAAACAAAATAAAGAAAAGTTTTTAAAGAAATTTTCTTTATTTTTTGCTTTCTAAAACACGCAGAGACGATAATAGAAGACCCCGAATAAATTCGAATTTGATTTTTTGAGTTGTGACACTAATTGAGTTTTTTTTTTTATCTTGGCTGTGCTTTGCCGAGGTGCATAGTATTGAGCCCATCGATTAATTTTAACCCTTAAAAAAGTAACAGCTAACTCATTTTTTTTTTGATAACAATATGGTTGTTTTTAGTGTTCCGAGGTGCTATCGGGGCCTTATTGGGCCTCTGCTATCCCTTCTTCCATCCCGTCTGTTAGCTTGCTGTACATTATAAACTGTTTTTTTTTTTTTTTGCTTGACTTTTATATGTATAAGTACGGAACCCTTCGTGTGCGAATCCGATTCACGCTTGGCCAGTTTTTTTTGTTGAGATAATCTCTCGCATTGTAAGTTAATACAATTACCTGATGGTTTCATGGTCAAATATATATGTAGAGTAAGTAGGTACTACGTATTACTTTTGGCGCCAAGTGACTGATTATAATAAATTGTTTACTTGGCTAGCCTTCAACGTAAAACGGTTAAAATTAACATTCAAAAAATTAAACGCTTCCTCATTTTGACAATAACGACAATTCCTAAGAAATCGTAAATGCGTAAACAAAAAAATATACTTTTGTTGATCCTTCTCAGTATAAAGTGAATGGCACAAGTAATTACATCTAATTATGGCGTCAAAGAACTAAAATCAGTGTACCTACCACTTTTTCGTTTCTTTTGGGACAGTCATTTTTTTTAGCTTAGCAAAGTATCAAGTAACTTTTTAGAGGTAAGCGGAGGGTCCTCCGACCATAGAGTGTTATGTCTGATCCTGGCAACTGTCTGATAGATGATTTCGGGCTGTTGTACCTATATGTTCAAATCACACGGAGAACTTTAAATTGCACGATTCAGGATTTCGTAGTTTAGTTCATACGTGGCGCCATAGATGTCGCTACAGTTTTGTCGGTCCTTCTCGGTTTATGTGAATGGCATAAGTACCTAATGAGGTCATTTGTTTTTTTGGGTTTAGCAAATTATGAAATAACTTCAACTATTAACCCTAGAGCTTGTTACAACTCATATTTAAAAATATGTTCAAAGATATAAGGTACAGTCAGTAATAATGATTTGTGTGTTATCGTAAGACCTTTAATTGTAAAAAAAATCTGAATAAATAATAAGTAATTCGCGTAGGTATAATACGATCACGTAAAAATATCAAGAAAAAAAATTTTTAATTAGGTTTGACTGTACCAAATTCTAGTTGTTGGTATTCGTTCGGAATAGAAAATAAAACTGATTTCTTTTTGAATAGAAGAAATACAAGTGGTATTAGTTTTTGGCATTATATTGGAATAAATCCAGATGGCAATGGTTCCTTCAGCTGTACCTAATACAATGAAGAGAATCGATCATACCTCAGTAGGTGATAGCGTGGTGTAGAAGGCGACATTGGTTAAGGTGTAGACCACGGTGACCAGCGTGCAGGAGATGGCGATGGCGCGCGGCAGATTCTTCACGGGGTCCTTTAGCTCCTCGATTATGAAGTTCAGGTAGTTCCTGGTGGGAAAGATAAGTAAATGTATATTTTGGAGAACACCAATTTACAAAGCCTGATAGAACACCAATCTACAAAGCCTTCTCACATGATAGAACTAAGCGTCAAGAAACATGTAACCGAGATATTTGTTGTAATATATATAACATGATTGAAAAGAGTGTCCATGGAGTTTCTTGCACATTCTTCTCCATAGAGATCTACGCTTTGGAATGTGCAATTAGCATCCTTTTTTTTCTGACTGACTTACTTCTTGACATTTCAAAAGTGCCTGCAAATGGTTTATTTGAAATAAAATGCTTTGAATCTTTGAATCTTGCATCCTATAGCACAGGCATTTTGACAGCCACAGGAGAGGCGCAGGAATTACATGACTTGATTCCGCCATCAAACCGTTAAGGAAAACATCGTGAAGAAATCGGGATGTCCAGTGACAGCCACCAACTCGCACTGGGCCCGCGAGATGGATTACTGCTCATTCCCTCTCATAGAGAGAAGGCCTAAGTTCTAGCAGTGGGAACATTATACGAGTAAGGCTAATTATTCTTATGCTTATATTTCTCTTTCCACGTCAGTTTCGGTTTCGATTACGGCCGAAGAGAAGAGAGGCCGAAATTACGGTTTCGGCCGCAAATCGTGTTTCGGTCGGTCACTAATTTTATGACAGGAGAGGATTATTTAGGTTCTCAAGTCTTACCATCCGTTATAGGCGAACAATCCCGAGTAGAAAGATAGTGCAATAGAAGTCACGTCGTTGGTGGTGCCCTCGAACGTGAAGTGTTGCACCTGACCTGAAAATTAAACAAATAAAAGTTTATAATGTAACTATGTATTAGCTGCACAATTATTCTATAGCTGTGATTATGTTGATTATTTTGTTCCTTTGAAATTTAATTTAATTTTAATTGATAACTCTTTAATCTTATTTCTTACTTTAATTGTTTGTTTATGTATTAGTAGAATAGTAATGAATTGGTTAATCATATTATCTCAATTAAATATTTTAAGGCTCTTGTTTTAAATTTAAGTTTTTTTTTTACAAATGGTTATTATTCCTGTATCGTAGGTGTCTTCACAAACAATATCCAGACCCAGAACAATTTTCTGTAGGCTATTTAAATAATTATTTATTCCAGAAATCGAACCCGCGACTGCGCTTAACCACACTGTACGCTGTGTGGACTAAGTCTAATTATTTAGTACCTAAAGCCGCTATCCCCCTGGCGTTTTATGAGCGTTGGCGCTTCTTCAACGTCTGCGCAGCGCCAACGTTACGTTACGCACTAGAAACTCGCGACGTTAACGTTGGGTTCAGCGGGTGTAACGCTTGCCACTCGAAACTCGCGACGTTAACGTTGGGTTCAGCGGGTGTAACGCTTGCCACTCGAAACTCGCGACGTTAACGTTGGGTTCAGCGGGTGTAATGCTTGCCACTAGATACTCGCGACGTTAATGTTAGAGAAGCGCCACCGCTCGTAAAACGCCAGTGGGATAGCGGCCTAAAAGTACACACCAGCTGTTGGTATAACCTTAAGAAAGAAATAATTATTAATCTCTAACTCTCTGCTGTTAGGCTTTAGAGTTTCTATAGTAGTGTATTTAAAAACCCCACTTATAATTCTGCCAATCTTCTGCAAAACTGTCAGTGTTCCTTCAGTTGCCTTTTTGGCGAGGGCTACAGTAAAGCTAGAACTACATTTATTATAATATGTATGTATATATTTATAGTTATGTATTGTGTTTTATATATAGAGATTGATCAATTTGTTAGCAGTACACCGCAGACTACCCCCTGTATTATTTTAAGTTCTTACGATCCATCCTAAGGTTGTGTGGTAGATATCGCTGTCAGCGATAACACGGCCATTGTACCCATAGAAGTAAGTTTATGTATAAGTTGTATTACTTTTTTAGTGTAAAATAAAGTTTATTCTATTCTAACTACATTAGACCGACGCACATGTGGATTACGCCTGATTTGTACGTAGAACGACGTCGCGTAGCGTTGCTTTAATGTAGCTGTACATGTCATATTTCCTTATAAAATGTATAGAGACTGACGCGCCTAGATCGGTTTACGTAGACTTCGTGTGCGCAATGTAGTTCTAGCATAATTCTTTCGAACAATCCGCAACCCTGGTAGGTGTCAGCATTAACTAGCCCCACTAATTTTGCTGACATCTCGTTAAAGCGCGTGTGGAACAAGACGCACCGTTGCTTCGACCCAGGCTTGGTCCGTATTGAATGGCGAGCCATAGGTAGCTAGCCTAAATCTCATTATGCTCAAGATTTTAAGCTAGATTAGCTAATGAGGGAATTCTCAGCAACTAATCGAGTAATCTATTGTAATGTCATTTCACACGAGTAGGCGACCCGCAACGATCCGGATTGCAGCAATCATTTAATAACGCTCTCTTTGTTGACGCCCACGCGACCGGAGGAAGTGTGAATTGATCTTATTTGTGCATTGTGCATGTCTGGACTTAGGAGAGAAGTGGCTCTTGTGTGTGTTCCCTTAGTAACTGAGCCGGATATTCAAAGAGCTTTTCAGTAGAAGCTTGTAGTCTGGGTTCGTACTCGCGATTTAGACGCTAAGGTGAAAGCACCGTGAAATTCATTTTTTCTTAAGTTTTTTTGCATTTTGCAGTTATATGTTCATTTAAATATGATTGGCGGCCGTAATACGTATATATTTACAGAATTATAATCATTAGTACAACCCTCTCAGTTCATCTTACCCTACTGAATGGTTAATTAATGAAATATCTAGTACATTTTGATACAAATGGATAAACTTTGTCATTGTGACTGAGGCTGAATTGTTATGAAATCGAGGACTGCAGTGGTTTTGGTCAGTAAAAGTCTAACACTACCTCTTGGTCCACTCAGAACGTTAGAGTTATTTCATGATATCCTACCAAAAAAGGTAGGTATTGTAATTTCGTTTATAAATAATGTGTCTTCGATGTTTATAAAACGCTCCCTCGCACCCCTAGAAGGCATGACAAAAAAAGACAAATTAAGGCTACACAGGAGGGTAGACTGCGAAATCAATTTATCCGCTTCAAAACATTATGCTGCAGTTGGGGTAGCGAAAACTGGACGTTTTAAAGCTCTCACAGACAAGCAATTTATATGATAAATTGTTGTCGCATTGTCGCGATGCTCCTGTCTGTGGGGGCTTCAGAGGAGTCCGTCTTTTTTTAACCTTTTAACCGCCAACGTCGGCTATAACTGACAAAAATTGCGCGTTTAATCTTCCAGGGTCGCCCATCTACGACCATATACTCCATCTCATAAAGTATATCTATAACAATAAAAAAAAACAACGCAAGCGGTTAAATGTATCGTGGGTAACCCAGAGCCGGAACAACTAAATATAGTTACACATATAATTGTGTCGAGCGGGAACAGAACCCGGGACATGCAGCGCATCAATCTCTCTACCACCTGTGCAAATTAATTACCTGACAATGTTTATTTATATTCTTTAACCATAATTGATTGATTCTCAGATCTGACATCTACGTTAATTTCAAGGAATACAACAGGTTTTTTCCTGACCGTACCTTATTTTTTTTTTGTTAAGTGCTTTCCTTGTATAAAGTATTTAAAGGACTATAAGCAGTTTACATAATCAATTTTATTTGATTACAGTATTAACGATGTATATAAATAATCTAATATAAAAAAATATAAATATATGTGCATAAATAATTTAAAAACTTTGCGCATGAAATTGGGCCGCAAATATTCCGAGTTGCTAAAAAAAATGACATAAAAAAGTTGGTAATAATGTGACAGATTCTTAGATACATAAAACGAATTCGTGAAACTGGTGTTTGTTGGAGATGGCTAATGAATAAATAATAGAAAATACATTAAATTTGTCTTATTTAATTTTAAATTAATATAAAAAAAAAACTTTATAAATTCACATCACACTTTATCTTATTTTATTGTTTAAATATGTTTGTAATTCCTTCTCGTATCAATTCTTCATACTGTAAACCAAATCTACACTAATATTTAAAGGAGACAAGATTAATGAATAAACTAAAAAACTACTAGACGGATTTTAAGATTTCTTATACCAGTAGAATACATTATCACTTGGCGACTTTGGTCTTGGTGCAGCACTGTGTGTGAGTAGCACCTGTAGTGTCCGACTGAACTTTCGGTTTTGGTTCCGGCCGTAGTTTCGGCTGGATGACAGTTGAAACCGACGACGCTAGGAAAAAGTATTCGTGTGGTTTTTGCACCTTATGCACCTTACTTGTTATGTACCTTATTTATTAGGTCAAAGGTAGATGTACTTTGTAGTACCTTAAATATCAGAGACTGAACGATTAATATAATATAACGTGTGATTTAAAAGAAAATAGAATTAAAAAAAAATCCCCATGAAAATATGACCGAAGTAAGCAGTTATGCAGTACCTATGTAGGAAGATTCAGTTTCGGCCGAAACTGAGACCGGTTTCGGCTTCGGAAGTGAAAACTAGTTTTGGTCGGATACTAGTTACCTAGATATACTTCAGCGTATTTTTTTTACTTAGACCCGGATTTTATAGGTCTGTCCTGTCGCTACGTTCACGCTAGAAGCAGTAATGGCTCGGCTTGGAAAACCCATAATTTAATTCGAAAGACTTGACCTGCTGTTACCGAGAACCACCCATTCAAATTTTTTTCATATCGCGATCTGTAAAATGAATATTTTTCCTTGAGCGTAATGTTGAATGTCGTTATTACTTTGACCACGATAGTGTACTAATGTGTGTGTGTAGTGTGAATTGTTAATTGAATATTTCTCTCGCTGTTTATTTCTTTGGGACGAGGGCAACGAAGGAACAGGAGTGGGTTTTTAGTCAGTAAAAGTCTGACACTATCTCTCGCCCCGCCCAAGAGCGGGATTTGTCATAAGATGATTTTCCCACACAATAAAAAAAAACTGTTGCATTATCTCATTTTTTTCAAAGATTCGAATCATTTTATATCAAATAAACTTTTGAAATGTCAAGAAGTCAGCCAGTCAGAAAAAAATATGCTAATTGCACATTCAAAAGCGTAGACTATCTCTATGGAGAAGATGGAGAAGAATGTGCAAGAAACTCCATGGACACTCTTTTTAATCATGTTATGTATTACAAATATCTCGGTTATATGTTTTGTGGGGAGAAATAATCAAATAAGTTATCCCGCGCAGGATGGAGTGAGAGGGAATGTCAGAATTTTACGGACTACAATCCAGGAGGGATTGTAGTCCGTAAAATGTTTCTTTGCGTGTAGCGGTGACTGTTTTGAACAATCCCGCAACCCTAGCAAGCGTTAGGCCTAACGGGCAACGGCAATAAATTATAATTATATTTTTTTTTTTAGTTTTTTTTTTTTTAGTTTTCCGTATGTAAGTACCTCAAACGGAAAAAAGCAAAACTTGTAGGATCTTGTCTGTCTGTCCCCTTGTGTGACCCTTTGTCTCGGGTACGCGTGGAGGTATCGAGTTGAAATTAAAACAATATACTTGTACACAGGTCTGTGGTCCCTTGAAGCTGTGAAAAGATAAACTCCTAAGTTAACGAAAAAAAAGATACGGCCGTTTATGTCGCAAAAAACGTATATTTTGGCTCTCTCAAGAGGATCAAAATTCAAAGGGTACTCGTTGACCCAGAATCCTGAAATTTTATATAAAGCAAGGTCTTAGCATAAGTATAGGAATAATAAAAATATTAAACTTGTAAAATAAAAAAGAAGTGCTATTTTTTGTGACGAAACACGATTCGGAAAAAACCTTCGAGACATTACACAGGGAAGTTTGTACAGAACCCTCAGTGCGCGAGTTCGACTCGCATTTGCCCAGTTTTTTTTTATACGTTACCCCACTCTATAAATTACTCCTATAACGTCCTTATCGGACGCCAAGCTAGCAAGCAATGGTTATTGCATGCCGACTGCAGTTATGGTGGCCGGGAATGACCCTGCAAATCCCGACGTCCAGAGAGTCTTTTGTGTAAGGAATTGACTCTCCCTCCGGCTTGAAGATGATGACTTGGCTGCATCATCTCGTCGACGACGGCTAGCGCTGAAAATCAGCGTGTTCAGTACATGATCCTCAGCATTTTGCTGAGCGCTGGCCGTTTTGCGCGGATGTGTCGCATAACTCACTCTTTTGTATAGATTTGTTATAATATTATATATTATTATATATATTTTAAGTTATGTGTCATGTTTGTCGTAAATAAACTCTTTTTCTTTATTTATTTCTTCTTTCAGAATTAAATAAAATCAAAATATAAGAAAATGTATTTTCTTACTTTCCTTTGAGATTAATCCAACTCGATTTCATAATTATCTAATCTAAGCAGGTCTTGAAGCCTACGCACCTGGGTTCTTTTAGTCCCTGAAGGATTATATTGTGGAGTTAGCAATAATTGTTTCAAATCCCACGGGATTCTATTGTAATCTATAAATGGGCAGATTGGCTGGTTTTGCAAGTGATTTCATGTCTCTCAACGTCATAAGTTATAAAAGATAGACACTCTGGTGCTTGGTTTTATTTAAAACCAACGAAATTAAACTCAGTTTGTTGTTATTTGTTTGTTTTCTGTTTCTTTGTTTTGTGCCAAAAGTTGAAGTACACACCGAAGCGAAGGTACAGTTGCTGGAGTCGCACCGAAACGTTAATTTTAAGGAGTCTGTGGTGCGAGTTCCAAACTCTGCACACCGCCGCAAAGCGTTGTGTTCCGTCGCTTCCGCGGACAAGTACCATAAGACAGCTCGAAGAAAATACAATGCAAAGTGAAGTGTTACTAACATAATTCTAAATCATATTTACTAACAAAATAATATAATACAGTATGTTAGTCTAGTAGTATTTGTGTTATAGGTACTGTTATCTTCTATGTATATAAAAGGAGAAACTGACTGACTGACATATCAACGCACAGCCGAAACTAATGAGTCAAGGAGCGTGAAATTTTGCACAAGGTTTCCTTCTATGATGTAGGAGAGCGATTTCACAAAAACGGGGTCCTTTGTATGGAGAAACCGACTATCACGCTAGCGAAGCCGCTGATAGAAGCTAGTCTGAAATAAATTGATTTATTTATGATGCCTTCAGTAAATCTAGTCTACGAACACAAGATCTGCCCTTGTCCCTAACCAATAACCAAATCAATTATTTCCATTTCATATTTCTAATATCCTGGCGCGCCCACTCCTCGTTCGATCTTTGATAGGATACTGAAGTGTTGACTCAATTTGCTTGGAGATTGCTCTCTATTATCAGAGTTCTTTTATCTACGTCGTGCAGAACGCCTTGAACTTATTGTAGACGGGTTTTTGCGATTGATGGCTTTGTTGTCAATGTGGCCGGAATACTTTTGTAGTGAACTATTTTTGTGTTGCTCATCGATTTCTTTTTGCTTTCTTTTGCGAGGAGGTTTAGAAGTTAAATTGTTGACGGTTTCAGAACTAGTGATAGACTGTGTTTTAATCGCTTGGTTACTGTTGTACCATAGTATTTAATGGTTTTTTTTCTTTAGGTAGCAAACCAATAAATAGGTAACTACTCTCTTTACTGACTAAGGGCGGAATTCACCAATAAAACTAATCGCGTTTTAACGTTTGGCTCGCATAATCGCGTTTAGCCGCTGTCGCTAGTGTCACTTGTAAAAATACAACAAAAGAAAAATACAGACAAGTGACACTAGAGACAGCGGCTAAACGCGATTATGCGAGCCAATTAAACGTTAAAACGCGATTAGTTTTATTGGTGAATTCCGCCCTAAACCATCCTGTGTTAATCCAGTTAGAAATATAAAATACAGTAGTTGCAGTGCGTCTCGCATGCGAGACGAATTATAATAAAATAGGTAGATATTATATAAACATACTATAATAAATAAGATTCTATTCTTAGTGTGTCGATTGAATGTCAATTTGTATGTTATTCGACAGTCAAAACAGAAAACTTGTAACAATTACCTTCAACCTACCTACATACCTAACACGTTCGTTGAATAGGTTTTGATGAACGTCAAAACATTTCGGATTGCAAATAAACACTGTATTATCCTTATGGCTTCTTAAAAATAAGAGGCGTTTCCGCAAATTTTTTGTATGAACGAGAACCGTATTTTCCTTGACATTAACAGTTTAATACCTACAGTATACCTATCTACAAACAAAATATTCATCAACTTTTAGAAATCTCAAATTCATTCACAATTTAAACTGCAGTATCTATCTGTAACAGTGGTTTTCAACCTTTTTTTTTCCGGGGACCATCTTAATTTCTTTACTGTTTGCAGGGATCAGAAATCTAGAAAAACAATTATGTAATAAAACCAAACCTATTTCATAAATTCAAAACTTGAAGACTTGTAAATAGCAATGGGTTCGCCCCTATCATATGGGACCCAATGATAAGACTAAAAAGTCTACGCTTGATTGAAAGGGGAGCAATTCCGCGTGGGATGATGTTTCCCTGGGGAAATGCGGGAAAAAAAAGTAGTGGCAGTGAGTAGCAGCTTTTAAACGAAAAAGAATGAAACTAGTGAAATATTTACATCTATACTAATGTTATAAAGAAGTTTGCATCTCTGGAAGTACTGGTCCGATTGCAAATTTTTTTTCACGACTATAAACCTGTTTTATTCCTGAGTGATATAGGATATCTTTTAAGTACGCGGGCGAAGCCGCGGGCAAAAGCTAGTCATTTATAAATCAAATCAAGCAAATATTATTACAAAAGCATTAAACTTATACGAATGACAATAACCATTATTAGGTCATAGGATAATTAAATAGTAAGTTGTATGTTTAGTAGATAATGTTAATTATTAATAATTTTACTACTATTTAACGAGTTATTTTATTTCCCGAAAATTCTTTACTATTTAATGACAATGGCATTAGACCGAATTTAAGGTAGTTATAAAAAGTCCTCGTAGCTACATATTTATGAGTAATCTAATATACAAAACCATAATCTATAAGTAGGATAGTTTTTTTTTTTCAAACCATGTTAACTAGTGCTTGACTGCGATCCCACCATAGTAAGCTGTCGTGCTATTCACTCACTTTGCTTCGTGTTATTTCATTTAATGGACCTATATATTGGATTGTTAAACCTATGTTCTTCTTCTGCACTCAAGGCTGTTTTCTTAGAGAATAGCACTGAGAAAGAAGAAAGAAAAACTGTTTATTCGCGCGAAATGACGCAATCTTAAAACTAGCTAACAAACATTATCAATAGAATAGGGAAGATATGCGTCACATCCGCGCAAAACGGCCGAACGCTCAGCATAAAGCTGCGGCCTCTCGCATTATGCGATGAGCTCACAGCGCTGGTTTTCAGCGTGGGCCGGTGGCGGTGTTGACATAAAGACGCTCGAACGGTGTAGTGTACAACAAGGTTTGAATAGAAAAAGTTTCACTGCAGTTCTATACTAATATTATAAAGTTAAGGAATTTAGAATAGAATAGAATTGAATAAAACTAGAGAGACTAATTAGAGTTTGTTTGTTTGAAGAAGATTTATTGAGGAAGGTTATATATACCATCACGCTACAACCCGCGAGAGTGGAGCAGTAACCAAAGACACGGGTGAAACCGCAGGAGACAATTAATATATTACAATCGTTACCAAAAGGCGACATGGCGTGTTAAAATGTCAAAACGTGCGAGAGAGAAAGAGGATTTGGAGCTATTACACCTTATATACCTCCATTCCTTTATCAGTTCAGTTTAGTTCGTCAAATGGATGGTCACACATATCGACGGTCAAAAGGCTAATTGATCTAAACGACATTTTTTTCAATATTGAGTTATATACATATTCGGAATCAGCAAGTTTTTCTCCGTCGTTTGAGTCAGGTTTCAATTTTTTTTTTTTTGAAAAAATGTCGCTTAGATCATTTAGCCTTTCAACCGTCGATATGTAAATTGCTGGCTTGCATGCTGGCAGCATAGTTATACCTTTAAAGGTTTATTTTTAAAAAGTTTAGGATTTTATATTTACATGATAGATATAGATCCGACTGCAAGAAGGATTATTTCTAGATGTCAAATATTTAAAAATTTAGGCGAAATCTATATCACATATAAGGAGAAACAGACTAACTGACATATCAACTCACAGCCGAAACTACAAAGAAGACTTTTAATTGCGTCTCCCCTATTACACTTTGTAGATATAACTACTCTTTATTGTACACCAAAAAATAAAATTTAAATAGGAACATAAAATTGTGTGTTTGTGTCACAATGAGCGGTCTTATCGCTAAAAGCAGTGGTGGCCTTAGGGGGTGGCAAACAGGGCAATCGCCCGGGGCCTCGCTCTCACAGGGGCCTCGGGCAAAAACAACTAGCAAATTTAAAAAAATATAAAATTTTTAAACTTTTTATTTTATTTATTTTACTTAATTACTTACTAAGGTTATAACATAACGGTAAATTAAAATAAAGTTAGTTAACAAATTCATTCATTCAAAAAATAATTTAAAAATTCATTATGTACACTGAGAGATTTTTTTCACGAAGGACAAAGGGCCGCGCAAAGATCTGCCGCCCGGAGCCTCACAATGGGTAAGGCCGCCTCTGGGCCTAAAAGCAATATGAGCTCGTGGTGGAGTCTTAGGTATGTATGTTCATCTACAGAAAAAATTCTTCACACGCAAACTCTAAAACTAAACGCTTCAAATTAAAATAAAAACACAATAAAAACCAAATGATGTAACAGCTGTTTCCATTTCTCAGCGCCATGTTAGCATAAACGTAAGTAGATCACGGTCAAGTTTAGAACTATCGTGTCGTGTCGATTGAGTAATCATATTCATAATAAACGCAATCAAATTGTTTAGTGGTCGGTCTAGCCTCACTGTTCATTAAACTGGTTTGTTCTGTTTCTGATAAAAGATAGTGTTTTGCTTTTTTTAGAGCTCCGTACCTTAAAAGGAAAAAACGCAACCCTTACAGGATCACTTTGTTGTCCGTCTGTCTGTCTATCTGTCTGTCTGTCAAGACTCTTTATCTCGGGAACGCGTAGAGGTATCGAAATTAAACCTATATACTCAAGTCTGCGGTTCCTTGAAGCTGTGAAAAAATCAAACTTGTGATTTATCAGAAAAAAAGATACAGCTGTTTATGTCGCAAAAAACGTGTATTTCGACACTCTCAAGGGAATCAAAATTTATTGCGTACTTCCCGTTGATCTAGAATCCTGAAATTTGACAAGAAGCAAGGTCTTATAGTATGAAAAAATCTGAAAACTATAAATTTGTTGTGACGTCACAAAAAAAAACTCAGGTCTGCTATCCCTTGGAGCAGTGAAAAAAAATCAAACTTTTAAGTCAACGCTATCTAAATATGTATAAGCATGCATGACTTTCATATGGCAATCAAAACCTAAAGAGTAGTTCCCGTTGATCTAGAATCCTGGGATTAGGCATAAAACAAGGTCTCATAGATCAAGTAAAGGAAAATGTTTGAAAATTATAAAATAGTTACATACGTCAAAACATAATGACTATTTGCGGTTCGGAAAAAAATCGAGACTCGATTCGGGAATCGAACTTGTTTTTTTCTTTATACATATATAATCTTAAACATTTTTTCTCAAGTAGGCAGAAATTGCTACGATCCTTAAATTATCCTATACTTCTATAATCAATTCCAGTCAATTACGTAATTTCACCACTACTGTTCCTAAAATCAGATGAAATTTAAAGACATCGATTACGGCCTATTCCCTCTCCTAGAGAGGAGGCCTGAGTCCCAGCAGTAGATACATATGCTATGCTCGTTCCTTTAACTAGTAAATACAAACCAAACGCCCTACGAGCTCTTAACGCAATCCATTTTACGACCTAAACTGAACTGTTAAAGGGATTGAGCTATTTAAGGTGTATAGCTCCATCTTCATTTCTCGCTCGCATGTTTGACATTTTAATACATCGTAGGAAGGCCTCAGACCTTTCTCAAGAACGTTGCCAATGAGATTAGCGTATGTCATGTCCTTCAATTCCTCTCTCTCTCTCTCGATCTGCTTCGTTTATATCTTCCTACTTTTCAATTATGTCATACACAGTACGGTGTCTTTGACATCGACGCACAAATTCATATCACGGATCCAGTAAATGATTCAGGATTCCCCAGTGGTGGAATAAAAAAAAACCTGTAATTTATAATTTTAAACTGTGTAAAATCGTTATTCTAACCAATCCTAACCCAAATTTTATTAAAAGTTAATTAATTAAAAAGTCACCGGGGTAGATCAAATCGTTATTCATATCAATCCCGATGACATTTTAAATTTTAAAATTAATTCATTCATTTTTTTCACTAAAAATTGTAGAATAACGATTTTGTACAGTTTAAATTAAAAAACGTATTTTTTTTTTTAAATTAGGAAATTACCGACGAAATATTCCACCACTGGGGTGTCCAGAATCATGTACTGGGTCCATGGTATTCGTTTGTGCGTCGATGTCAAAGACACCCTGTATAGTCCACCCAGTGCCGGCCTTAGGGGGTGGCGAACAGGGCAATCGCCCGGGGCCTCGCTCATACAGGGGTCTCGCGCAACAACAACTAGCAAATTTAAAAAAATATAAAAAAAATATAATTATTTTATTTATTTATTTAAAACTTTTGATTTTGATCCTTAATTACTTATTAACTCATTCAAAACATAATTGAAAAGTTCATTATGTACACTGAGAGATTTTTTCACGAAGGACAAAGGGCCTCGCAAAGACCTGCAACCCGGAGCCTCGCAATGGGTAAGGCCGCCTCTGAGTCCACCCTAAGGATCATCGACTCTTCATCTTTGTCCTATTCTCCTTCGACCTTTCTTATTTATTCACCATATTATTGCCGCCGAATCAATTACACGTTTTCTATACTGTAGTATTTGTTTAAACTGTACATAGTTACGTTTGTTTGAACAAATGTTTTAAAACTGACCAAGGTTGTTCAGAGTGTTTAATCAGTCATTGAGCAAGCGTTTTCTTACTTCATCTTGGAATTGGTAATTATAGAAGAAGTAGGTAGACAAGATAAAAAGGTTTTACCTAAACATCATCATCTTCATCATCTTCCTGCCCTTGTCCCATTTTATTTGGGGTCGGCGCAACACGTATTTTTCTTCCATTCTGTCCTGTCACTCTTCACGCTATCACTAACCCCCTTTTCTTACATACCACTTCTCACACAATCCATCCATATTTTTTTCGGTCTCCCTCAAATGTTTTAACTAAACACACTAAAAGATCCTGTAAGAAAATACCTCAGTCAGCCTTATATTTGAGAGTGGGAATTCATCAAAAATCTTCCCCGTTCTAGGTGGAGCGAGAAGTGTCAGACTTTTACTGACTACAACCGACCCGTGTTTCTTCACTCACCTAGCACGGTTGACGCAATGGTTGAGCGATTACCTGCTGCACTGCGTGTTTCTCGGACTTTTCCGCACGAAATAAATACTAAGTAAGAGTGTTTTTAATATCGTGCGGTTTTGATCACGGGATTGCGCCGCACGCGTAACCCCCGCAAATGTCCATTTCATACAAGTATTTATTTTAATGCATGGAATAGCACGCGGGATGCGATTTTTTGCATTTTGAAACTTTCAGCATGCGGGGAAATCCCGCATACGTGATGAAATCCGCATGATATTAAAACACCCTAAGCCTACAGATTTTTGTTTCGAGTCCGGGAGTCTCGTGTGCGAAAAACTAAGCACCCAGACCAGGAATATGTTTGTGATCGCTGCCATGCTATAGGACTAACTCTTAGTGAGATTTTTACAGATAAAAAAGAAAACTTTGATCTCGTAACAATATACTGTTCCTGCGCGATCGACTACAGGAGCGAAGACATTTGAAAAAGCTAGTAGCTTCTATTTGTGCGTTAAACTTAACAACTGGGCTATGATATTCCAAAATATTAGCTCCTCGCATTCATTATAAATACCTTTAGAATTAAACCACGATCGATCGTTTGATTCCCGCGAAGCTGCTGGAAAAGCTAATATGCCTTAAATAAATATTTAAACGAAAACAGTTGACAGATGTATGGCATATATGACGTTCTATACCTTTCCTGTTCTTTACCCTACACACTCATAAAGTTGGAGCGGAAAAGGTTTAGTTTAGATAGTTATTTTTCAATACACTCATTCGAAAATCCCTAAACTTTTAGGCATCCAATTTACTATTTTCCGCACTAGCGCGGAAAAGTGTGTGTGCTCGCCCCGCCACAACTGATTGTAATTATCGTATCAGCCTGGCCGCTAAGCGACCCCCACGAGCCGCGCGTCAACCCCCGTTTATTTATTTCTTCGTATGTGTATTGAAAAACGTCGTTTGATGCACGTGGAAATTTGTCACTGCAGCACTCGGCTCCATAACACCTTCGCTTACGACGTGGGCGAATTCTGCCCCGGTCGCAATGACAAACTTTTTCCACTTCTAGCTCGCGGACTTAATAAGTCCGAAAACGACAGCGTGTTTTTTTAACATACTCGATCAGTCCGCCAGCGTTTGTTCTTTGTTGAGAATTACACATACCTCTGCAAAGCTGGTAGATGCCGGCAGCGATGATGATGAACAGCGCCAGCAGCTTCGCGTACGTGAACCAGTCCTGCACCCTGGTGGCGGCGCGCACCGACCAGCAGTTCACGAACGTTAGCAGTACTGGGGACAAACACATTATAGCTTTAGTTTTGATCCTTGTTTCTAAGTTCTGACGTTTTCATTTAGATACTCTATGTTTTTGTGAAATCCACTTATAGGTACGTATCTATCTAGCTAGCTGTTTGTTACACGCGACTTTTTTCGCGTGGAGTTTAAGAATATTAGTCTTCTTTTTTGGGACAAATTATTCATTCTTGTAACAGAAAATGCTGGTGCTCTATCAGTCAACCTTACCTTACTACAGGGGTGGACTCAAACCGCCCCTATACCTTTAAGTGCATAAAATAAGTATTAAAAGATATGGATATATAAAATAGTTAAGTGTTTTTATTCTTCTTGTGATATCGTATGTTTAAAATAAAGCAGACGATTGATTATCTAAATATATATATATATATATAAAAGTATTTAATATATAAATAAATTACTAAACAGTCTAAAGTGTCGTTAAAGAAGAAAGAGTCGTTTCTCGTTCACTCGCCCTGCCGATGCTCCATGCAGATCCCACCTTAAACTCCATCTTAATTTCCCATCCCATAATACCCATTTCTATTCAAGTCCTTTTTTTTTTTATGCGGTACGACTGTGGAACTCACTTCCAGCTAAGATAAAAATTAAATTGATTGATTGATTTGAGAATTTATTTTGCAGTACACCGCAGTCTACCCCCTTTTTTATGACAAGTTCTTACAGTCCATCCTAAGGTTGTCTGGTAGAAATCGCTGTTAGCGATAAGACCGCCATTGTACCCATACATTAAGTTAGTTTGTAAGTTTTTGTTACTATTTTGGTGTACAATAAAGTTTTATTCTATTCTATTCTATTCTATCCGTGACGCTAAAACTGTATCGGTCTTCAAGAAGCTAGTCAAAGAACATTACCTCTCTACCATCTCGTAAAATTATATTTTGTAGATATAGATTTTTTTATTAAATTTATGTATTGTATCTATTTATGTATTATAAATACGGTTATTGATATATATAATTATGTATTATATGATTTAATTTAGATAATGTAGTATATATTATTATTTTTTATTTAATTTTCTGACTTATTTGTATACACTGTGTCTACATCTCTCATCCAATTCTCCTGTTGCAGGTCTGCTGGAAGAAATTTCATTTGAAATAAGCAGTACCTTTGTGCTCTTCTGTCAGTTTTTGTTATTTTATTTTTTAAGTGTGTTTGTACATAAATAAATAAATAAAGAGCGTTCATTAAAAAGATTTTAAAAACGAAGAAACACATAAAACTGTTCCACGAAACACTGATCTTTAAGAAATGCAAAATTAATTACTTTATTGGAGGTTATATTAAAATACTTTTTGATTTGAAGTGTTAATAATACTTGATCGGCGTGCATAAACCTTGAAAACTAATAACACCAAAGCCTTTCCTACATTTTTATTATTTTAGAATGGAAACTGGGACAATACTGTAAAGGTGGGTCTACGCTAGAGGAGCCGAACTCAAGTCGAGCACAAGCCGAGCCGCTCTACTTGCGGTGTCAAGTAAAATCTTACAACGAGCCTCCAACGATCACTTGCCTCGAACGTGATGTGAACCCTTAGTTTTCAGCACAGTCGAGTACGGACCATACGCTCGAAAAGCGCTCGTTCGAGGCTTGTATTTCGGTCCACACTACACGAATTTGTGCTAGTTCTCCGCTCGTGCTCGGCTTCCCTAGTGTAGACCTACCGTAAAGGTAAGATCGTTTCGGGGAGGAAAGGAATTCAGAAGCTCGGTGCTCGGGAATCGGAACTTATTAAAATAACTGACATACTTAATACTGGGTGAAATTTATGTGGCGCGAAGCCTTATTGAAATATTGGTTACTGTGGCTGAATGTGAGAAATTTATTTATTAAAACTTCATGCAACACAAAGGTACAAAGGCGGATTTAATGCATTAGGCATTCTCTACCAGTCAATCAAGGGTAGTGAAGAGAAAACATGGCAGGTGAATAAAAACAAAAGAAGAGAAATGTAGTAAAATAAATTAAAGCCATATTGGAAGGCGGTGGGGTTTTTGAGAAAAGCTAATGATATAAAGGTGTTTGCAATTTTTTTTTGATAAATCATGCAAAACAAAAGTGTTCGTAATAAAAATAAAAAAAAAATGTAAAACTGGATATTACTTTGAAAATGAAAGACCCAGTTGTTTATATTAGCGATTCAAGACACGTCGCTCAAAGTTGATTACTACCCTGTAAAGTGGAGCAAGGACCAGAATGTCGGTTCTTGGAATTCCAGGAATTCGTCTGATGTAATTTCATCAACTTAGGAGTTAGAAGTTATGTACGCTAAAAGCTGCTTTTTCGAAATTCGGTTATAAAAAAAGCTTCTGTAAGTTTTAAAAGGTTCAGGTTGCCTGTAAAAGTTTATCATGTGCGATAAGACCGCTCATTGTATACTTCTTTTCATAAATGTTTGCCCTGTTCTTATACAATTAGTATATTATAAATGTGTATATACCATAGGCAAAGTTCTGACTCACTCACAGACTCATCAACGCCCAGCCTAAACCTTCGGACCTAGAATGCTGAAACATTACTCACTCACACCCTAAGGGGATGAAAATGGGTGTCCAAAGTTTGTATGAAGAAACTACCTCCACGCGAGCAAAATTTCTGACAGAAGCTAGCCATAAATAAATATCCTGGACAACAGCGATCTCCAGGGTCATTAGAAACGTATTTAGGAAATCATACAGCTAACGACTTTCTCTTGTTGATTCTTCAGGCAACTCAAGTCCTACAAAACATTACACCCTTTTTAGCTTCACTGAAATAAACTAAAAAAGATAGTGAAATATACTCACATATACAACAGGCTGCTAGAAGCCTGGTTGCGTTCTCAGGCGGGTCACACTCGGGGAATATGGGCTTCAGTACGTACACGCTGAATGTTAACGCCACTATCGCCTGGAAAGAAAAATGACGTCATACACGGGGGCAGTAAAGACGATTTATAATGAAAAGTAGGAATAAGTTGAGGATAATATCTCTCCCGGGCGAATAACTCTAGACGTCTGCGTCTTGGTATTGCCGACGAAGGTTATAAAGTTATACAGAAACTAATATTACCTAGCTACATAATATGAGTTTTGTAGTAGGATCCAAACATGGATGATGGTCCGTTAAGCATTGCTTGCAGACCGTTTTTTTTTTTGTATTCAATGTCAAAATTAGACAATCTCTAGTTTCTATAGTTCTAGACTGCACTGTTAAATGATATATGTCATAAACGAGGTTTAGTTTTTACCTTGGTAAATGTTGATGTAAGTATATTGAATACCGTTCGAAAAAGCAATACAAAAATATACGCTTTTGGTCCCATGCTGGGCGCCAATAAGACGTATCAGTAAGCTAGATCAAATAGGTTCGCAATTGGCGCTATACTAAGATATATTCAGACAACTTTATGAGCAAATAAAGTTCAATCTAGTGCCTTAATAACGGTAACCCAATGAAAATAACATTTAAATAAGTCCCGTTTGGGCGCCAATAAGGGGAAATATCAGCGTAGTAGTAAAACAGATCTCTGTAGCAACGTTTTGTTGTATCCTCATAAAGACAGTGACAGAATCTAGTTCAATAAACTTTATCGACCAATGGGATTCAATTTAGAGTCAGAGTGACAGAAATCCAATAGATGTAACATTCAAATAAGTCCCGCAGCGGGCGCCAATTGAATATATCTTCTGTAGCAATATTGTGTGGAAATTGCACTATTCTCATATATAATCATTGAACTTTATCAACCAATAGAATTCTATCTAGGGTCAAAGCAACAATCTAATGAAATTTATTTTCATTATTGAAAAAAGTTCGGTATTGGTTGCTAATAAGAAGAAATGTAAGCGTGGTAGTAAAATAAATCTCCGTAGCATTATCCACACGTTATTTCCTCATAAAGACAGCATCTTAATGATCAATGAGCTTTATCAACCGATATTTTTCAATGTTTCCTCACAATCCAATGGAAATAAATTCAGTAAAAGTATTGTCTAGGGTAACGATAACAGCAATGTCATCGCAGAACTGTAAAGCCAATCTCCGTAGAATTATTAAATTGTATGCTCATAAAAACAATATAGTTCAATGAAATTTTTGAACCAATAGAATTCAAATCTAGTGTCAGAATACAGAAATTACATTGAAATTCCACGTTGGGCGTCAATAAGAGAAAAATCATCAAGAACTAAAACAAATCTCCGTAACAGTATTGTATTCTATAAACCTTCTAAAGAATGGCGCATAGCATATTCATAGCATAATCAGCCTTTTAATGTTCCCACTGCTGGGACTCAGGCCTCCTCTCGAGGAGAGGGAATGGTCCTAGCCTTGGGTTGGTAAATGTCACATGTCTTCGAATTGCGCTACTTAGATATAAAGTTCAATGAACTTTTCAAACAATAAAGTAAACCATATTTAAAAAAGTCCTACGTTGAGCTCCCTCAATAAGAAAAAAAAATGTAATTATGAAATTATATTTATAGTATTCTTACAGACAATTATCAATTATGGCGATGATATAAGTAACACTTAAAATAAATAATTATAATATTATTAAACTAACTAGCTATGAATATAAATATGAAATATAGTAATATTTTGCATTCTTTTAAATACAATGACAAAATCAAGTTCAATGAACCTTATCCACGAATATTTTTCAATATTTTTGTCACACCGTCTCACATTCCAATAGAAACAACATTGAAATAAGTCCCGTGGTGGGCGCCAATAATGGAAAATGTTGGCAAACAATCAAATCCAATCTCCGTAGCAATGTGTTGTATCCTCATAAAAATGTTAGTTTTCTAATGGAAATAAAGCCTGACAGTCTTTAAGCCAAGAGTGAATAGGCTACTTGGCTTTAAACAAACTGACTGCTTTGTCGACCACATCAAGGGCCTTACCGTGAAATGTTAAAATGTCAAGCGTGCGAGTGAGAATGAGGGATGGAGCTTTACACCCTATATAGCTCCATCCCTTTAACAGTTCAGTTTAGGTCGTCAAATGGATCGTCTTAAGAGCTCGTGGTACCTCAGCACTTAACGTTAGTTGAGATAGTAGTCCAAATTATAAATAGATAAAAGTTATATTTTTATATTGAACAAGTGCCTCATTAAGTGAGCGTACTGTAAGTATGTATTTTTGTTTTGAGGGGTGGCTGACGCTTTCAGAATCATGCTAAGGTTGTTTTCATTTACATTGACAATCGAGGTTATAATAAATTGATAGAAGCTATATATTCCATCATGAGTAGATACGTTTTTATTTGTTTTAAATATCCACTTGGTGATTTTTTGAATTTGTTTTATTTTGAAATATTTACTATCTACTTCTTTCTAAGTTGATAAAAACTAATTTACAACAGTTTAGATCCTAAATATATAGGTATAATTAAATAATTATTTTTTACAGTTACGAAAAAATGAATGCTATGGCATCCTTAGTCGGATTACTGACCACGCTGCTGAAAGCTACTTCGTTTCTCCTACGCAATAAGAATGCGTCATCACCCCCCCACGTCTGATAGCATACTGAGCTTTAGTTATTGCGTCATACGAATATTCAAATTTCGAATCAATCAATACAAAGGAACATTCTGATGGTAAAAAGCAAATGGGTAAACTATAAACACTTATATAGACCAATATAATACCACCACTATAGATAATAATATATGAGGTAGGTAAGTATATGAGGGTAAATATCAAGGACAGAAATAGTATTCAATAAAGCAGTATTTTATACTGAAACATGTTGGTATTTAAGCTTGGAATTTTTTTTTGGAACGAAGTTCCTTATCGCGCGTTGTGAAAGGGGGCTAGACGGAAAAAAATCTTAAGAAAAGTTATCACGACACTTTTTTTTCTGCCTCTCTTTCTTTCTCTCATAGAAAGCATGCACATGGAATGGAATGGAAAACATGCTCATGGAATGGAATGAAGTGAAATGAAATGAAATGAAACGAAATGAAATTAAATGAAATGGAATAAAATGGAATGAAATGGAATGAAATGGAATGAAATGGAATGAAATGGAATGAAATGGAATGAAATTGAATGAAATGGAATGAAATGGAATGAAATGGAATGAAATGGAATGAAATGGAATGAAATGGAATGAAATGGAATGAAATGGAATGAAATGGAATGAAATGGAATGAAATGGAATGAAATGCAATGAAATAAAATTTTATTACAATTCCTTCACTAATCAATCGAAAAGAACTTCGTTCCATCCGGGTGTCCCTTGACACCTCTCAAGTTTTTTTTTAATTAATGATACCTGATGGTAAGCGATGATGTGGTCGACGATGGAGCACGCTTGCCTAGAAGTAACCTACTCACTCTTGACTTAAAGACCCTTAAGTTGTAGCTATCAGGAAACACAGACTCCGGCAAGGAATCCCACTCCTTGTCTGTACGCACAATAAATGTGTTCTCAAAACGCTTTGTGCGTATGGGTGGGATGTCTACCATGTACCGGTGGCGCAACGCCCGTACGTCTAGTGGTCCGATGATGGAACGAAGTTGGCGGAATTAGATTGTGCAAATCCAGTGCACACTCCCCGAAATGTAAACGATAGAAAACCGATTGTTCGTGGATGTCATTTTTCAGTCCAACGTACCGCAATTATTTAATATCAAATTCAAAATTGAAATCTCAGCGTAAAATAGCTTTTTTCGTGCTGTTTAGATTTAACCTTTTGAAATAAGTAAAATGACAATAATATTCCACAACTTTCATATAACGCCATCTAGTCCCAAAACTAAGCTGAGCTTGTGCTTTGAGTACTAGAGAACTGGTAAACATACTTATATATTTCTAAATACATACATATTGTAGATTAATTACACCTAAACGCAAGACAAATGACCATGCTCATCATCACACTAACATTTGTATTGGGTGGGAATTGAGCCTATGTCCCCCAGCGTAGCAATCAAGGCTCTAACCACTAGCTGGATCAACAGGCCAGTCGAAAACAACGTATTCAATCTGACCTTCCCGAAACCACATATAATATTATATAATCGCTGAATCATTCTGTTTATAAAGGATAATGGTTACCCGATAATTGCTTGTCATTAACTTAGTAATTAGTGTAACTTAGTTGAAACAATATCTATTTTAATGTGTTTTTCGTACGAAAAACAATATTTTATGACCGAACTTTACTTAATTGTTTGGCATTTACATACATTATATGTACCTAACTACTACGGTGTGTTTTTTATATTGCTAAGATTTCGAGTAACGATACGTAAATAACAAAACATAAAGACTTTTTTTGTATATGTTTTTAAAATTACAAATAACAGTTAACATTGAAATCAAGTGAAATTATTCAAGAAATTTAATCATTTGCGTATTAAATACATTCAAATAAAATCAAATCTGGATCATTTAATAAAATAATCTAAAAATTAAGATGATTAAGCATCGTAGGGGCCCAGCAGGGTCGAAATCTACTGGGGCCATGGGTGATGCAAAAGAGATTTCCGGGGCCTTTGAAAAATGCCAAATAAGAAACAGGAGTGGGTTTTTAGGAAAAGTGACACTATCCGCCCAAGAGCGGGGGATGTCATTAGATGATTTTCCCAATGACCTTAAAATTGTCGTTTTGTACACACGTTTAAACGATTTTTTTTTAGCCGCAAATTTTGGTTTTCCTATTTTTTTTTTCCTAGAAAAATCCAGAAAAAGTTTTTATTTTTTTTTTGTTGATTTACGTAAAAACGCGCAATGACGTAATAATAATGCCCCGGGGTGCCCGAAGGATTAACAGTGACGCGGATCTTGATTTCATTCCTCACACAATATGGATTGTGTTCTATTCCAAACACATTTACTTAAATCACCAAGTCCTTACCTGTGAACAAGGCCTGACGATCATGCACTCGATCCAAAGCCTGATGAAAGCGGCGAAAGGACCAAACGTTTCCATGATGTAGGCGTAATCAGCGCCGCTCAGCCGGATCATGGTGCCGAGCTCCGCATAGCAGTATGCACCTACCTGAGGACAAGAAGAACGTGATGAAATAAAGAAGGAGAAAAAGCTATCACCCTTAGAATAGAAAATAACATTTTATAACATTACATACAACACACTTAGTCCAAAACCCGCACTTATATACAAATACTAAAAGGTCCTCATCTGATAGGTGTTACATCACATTTGGTGTTCCCCAGGGAAGTATATTGGGCCCTCCTTTGTTCCTTGTATACGTCAATGATCTACCTAATGCAACTAAGGAGCACATGTCATTATTCGCTGACGATAGTACCGTAACCATAGCACCTCAAAATATTTTAAACTACCACTCTGATTCTAATGAGGCATTGAACTGTATAATAAACTAGCTTAATGCTAATTATTTAAAAATTAATCTCAGTAAAACAAACATTATGCATTTTAAATAGCGAGATAATTTACGCATTGCATTAAAATCTGATTTACTATACAAAGATATTGTAATACAAGAAGCTGAAACGGCCAGATTTCTAGGATTAATCATTGACAAGCAATTAAACTGGAAAACCCACATTACTAAACTTTGTAAAAAAGTTTGTGCTTCATCTTATGCTCTTTATAAATTGGCACCAACTGTCAACATAGATACTCTGCTTACAGCATATTACGGACTTGCTGAATCAATATTAAGATTTGGAATAATTTTCTAGGGCAATTCAACTCTGAGGGTACAACGCTTTTGTGCCTCGAACGCAGTGTGCGTTCAAGGCACAAAAGCGTTGTATACGGTCTATGTTTGGGTTGCAAACTACTGACAGTTGCAAACCAATGTTTATAAAGCACAGAATTCTAACACTTCCGTCACTTTACATATTAGAAATATCGCTATTTGTAAAATCTAATCCGCATTTGTTTCCCCTCTTAAATAATAATACAGGTAGACATAGGCGTGAGAAGTACAGATTTTTGGTTGCAATCCCCGCCAAAACAGCATTTCTAAGAAAGAGTGTAATATGCATGGCTCCAGCAATTTATAATAAAATTCATAATTCCATTAAGATAATGAATATTAATTTATTTAAGAGTGAACTGAAAAAATTGCTACTCAGTAAGGCTTATTATAATGTTGCGGAGTTTTTAAACGAAAACTTTTGAATTCAATTTTATTATTCTATTTCTATTTATTTTCTTTATTGACTGTAATTGAAGTTTGACTATATTATGTATTGACTATTATTGAACTAATTGAATTTTTGACTATATTATGTATTGACTATTATTAAATTGACAGAATTTTATTTTTTTTAAATTAAATGTTTTTTTAAATAATTTTGTACGCCGGTTACGGCAAAACATGTAGAACTGTATTGACTGTATCTCCATTTGTACATACACATGTATATACAAGTAAATGATCTTGTCTTATCTTATCCCTACCATTTTTGGGCACGCATTTTTTGCACTAGTGCGGCAAAGTGCGCGAGCTTGGCCTGCCACGATTTATTACATTTATCGTATCAGGCTGGGGACTAAGCGAGGCCCTTTAGACACTTTTCATGTAACGTGGTACCAACCGACGATTGTCGCTGTACACGCTATGCTATTGCGCACAAGGACAACCCCCGATTGGTGGGAAACTATTACGACATATGGAAAACACATAGGCTATGGTTTTTGAACTCTGAAGTGGACTGGTTACCAAGAACTCTACCTGAACAGTGTTGAAACGGCCCCGACTTACGAGTTGTAGGTCGCAGGTTCAAACCCAGGCAGGCTCATTACGTTGTGTCATTTATTTCATCATCACTACTTTCAAAACAAACAAGAAAAACATCGTGAAGAAATCAACATGTTTTCGAACCAAAAACTTGAAGACATTTGACATCCACCAACCCCTACTGGGCTCGCGTGGGTGGCCTTTTATTTTTTAGTCTGGAAATATGTTCCCTTGGAATCATTTTCTACTTTGACGAAGCCACTGGCAGAAGCTAGGGAAACTGTTTTTGAGTTTCAAAGAACTTTGGTCCTTCGACCCAATACACAAGTGACAGTATTGATTAACTTTGTAAGTACCTAGTACAATTTTATGACATGTGAACGTTGTTGATTTGCGATTTTTACCTCATTATTTACAAAATCTTGTCATTCAGGTTTGTCATCTTTATCACACTAGATCTTGTTTTGACTACCGGTTTTCTATTTTGACATAATATTATATCATAAACAAATTAAAAGTATTTTAGAGAGATCCTCTTACATTGGTACCTCATCAGACGGTTTAGAATAAATGACACGTTATAATTATAAGACAAAAACTAATTCGCACGAGTCGTAGGCGAGTGTGTTATGGAGCCGAGGGCTGCATAACACACATTTTATTCAAAAGCTTGAACTCACTTTAAAGCTTGGTGCAATGCAAATAAATACTTTTAAAAAGTAGAATGTCTCGAAAGTTCGAACTTTGAAATGACTACAACATTTTGGTTATAAAATAAACTTAACGAATCATTCAATCATATTGAAAACAAAACATGTAAAATATGAACTTAGATATTATTTATATATAAGTATATATATAAAAATGAACCCATATTTCTTCTGGCCACGCTATAACTTATAAGCTGGACCAATTTTAATAATATTTTTTTTGTTTTATTCACCAGCATACAGAGAAGGTTGTAGGGTAAGTAGCGTAGGGTAGAGTAGAAAAGAGTAGGGCACAGTAGGGCAGAGTAGAATAGAGTAGTCAGTTGACGGGAGTGAAGCTGCGGACAAAAGCTAGTTATGTATAAAATCATCTAATGATAGAGCAATTTTCCTCAGATTAGATTTAAGTCCATCTAGCGTACTACGGGAAATTTATGGAGAAAAAAGGGCCACCGTGTATCGTGAGTGCTCGTCGTTATTGCTTATCATTAGTAACTAGTTTATGTGGGTTTATGGGACTAGTAATTGGTGGGAACATGTGGTTGAGCAGTTAGATACATCCTGTTTCAAACCACAGACTTGATACATTGTTATTCAGTATAATCAATTGAATAATTGAATAGAATTAAATTTTGCCGTTTGACGATCAAGGAAGACGAGATTACACGCAGTGATACATTTTGGCCTTGAGACGTGAAAGAAAATATAGAAAGAAAGAAAGAAAAACGCGACTCGCACAGGGTAAACAATAAAATAATACATAGACGAACAAAAAGAAAACAAATTTAAAAAAAAAAAAAACAAAAAAGAAACCTGTGCGAGGCCAAAAAGGCATAATTATGTGGCTATATTTAAAAAATTAATAACGCCGCGCCCATATTCTGCTTGGGCCTGTGATGCCATGGACACACATATTAGTGTGTAGCACAGCATAGTTTTGCGTGATTTACTATCAAACAGCCAAAACCCATATAAAAATACATATAATGGATTTTATATACCTAAATATATGTATTTTAATGATATAAACCAGTGTTTAACTGCGATCCCATCTGATGGTAAGCAGTGATGCAATCATTGATGGTGAGGCGCACTAGTTTATTAAGAGCCTATTCACTCTAGCCTTGAAGACACCTAAATTATACTTGGATGGGAAGACCTTAGCAGGCAAATTGTTCGAGTCCTTTGATGTACGTGGTAAAAACGACCAAGCGAAACGCTTAGTCCGGACCGTTGAAGTTTCAACATCGTAAGGGTGGTATTTACATTGAATTAAATAGATGTAGATATGATTTAATTATTATATTAAAAAAAAATGTTAGGTAAAATAATATAAGTAGTATTGTATTATTTTAACAAACATTTTTTTTTTTAAATTTATTTAATCATTTTGTATTGCTATTAATTAATTAATAATAATGCTCATTTAATGGCACTCATTACCTACTAAACATTATTGTTAAAATGCAGATAATGCAATAATGTTACCACTTAGATTTATTGTTAATTTATTAGTAAACACTGTATGCTGTGGCTGTTAATTATTATTGTCCATAAATAAACAAAATAAAATAAGTACATCCGATAGGATATTGTCACCAGAAAAGAAACGTTCTTTTCCTGGAAATTAGACATCTAAATATAAAACTACATTAATTACTTTTAAGCCTCATCGTGTAGATTAGTTGAAAAAACAATTAAATTTATAAAAAAAAAACCGGGCCAGTACGATACGGAGTCGCGCACTGAGGGTTCAGTACCAACTTATCTATGAAAATAGTTCAATTCACGAATTAAGTTACGAAGATTCATCCGAATCAAAAGTTTTTTTTTTTTGTGACGTAACTACAATTTTTTAAGATTTTTTCCTATAAATGTACGTGAAGCAAAGTCTCATAAGACCTTGCTACACGCCAAATTTCAGGATTCTAGGTCAACGAGAAGTATCCTATGAATTTTTAATTCCTTGAGAGTGTTGAAATATACGTTTTTTGCGACATAAACGACCATATTTTTTTTTTTCGTTACTCAGTAGTTTGATTTTTTCACAGCTTCAGGACCGCAGACCAGGTATATAATTTTAATTTCAACACGATACATCCACGCGCTCCCGAGATAAAGGGTCTCGACAGACAGACAGACAGACGGACAACAAAGGACGGAACCCTAAAAATATTGTTAGTAAAATCACATGACCGCAAAAATATTCATCATCATCATCATTTCAGCCAATAGACGTCCACTGCTGGACATAGGCCACCCCCAAATGTCGCCACAACGAACGATCCTGTGCGTCTCGCAACCTTCACCAGGTCATCGGTCCACCTTGTGGGAGGCCTTCCAATACTGCGTCTTCCGGTGCGCGGTTGCCACTCCAGATCCTTTCGGCCCCAACGGCCATCCGTTCTGCGAGCAATGTGCCCTGCCCATTGCCACTTAGTTTGGCGATTCTTCGTGCTATGTCGGCAACCTTGGTTCACTTCGCTGCCCAGCCGAGTCGGATTCGACGGTTGACCTCTTTCTCGAAATTAGATCTACCCAACTGGACTGTCTGTCCAAGCTAGACGTAATCGTCCACAACTTCGAGTATAGAGTCTCCAATCTTGATAGGAGTGGATGCTACATGGTTGTTTATCAAGCAAAAATATTACGTAGGTATTATTAAAATATATACGATAATTTGGGCGCCATATTATCGATACACAGCAGAGATCCCCAACTTATGGTGTTTCATATTCTAGATAAATTTAAAAACGCTTATGAAATAGACGCTCATTCGATAGTCAAAAACATTTTCTACCAAACGATCCTCGATTCCTTAGATAATTTTATAAAGTTAACTGTTATCCCTGGTAAACGTCTCTATTGTTAACAACACGTCAGAAAAAATAGCCTTCCTGATTTTCAAAAATAATTTCGACCAAACCAATCCTCACGCTTTTAGGCAATTCAAATCACCACTCCAAATAAACTAAAATATTATAAAGTTTCCTGTCCCTGGTAAACTCACTATCGGCAATAATATAATGTTCTGTCGGGCATATGATAGATAGCGATTTGTTTATATTATATATGTACGTGATTTCGTTTTATATGGCACACGTGGTGATAGCTAAATAGACGACTACATATTACTAAGCTTTGATAACGTTCAGAGTTCACCATTTATGTTATGTCATTTGTATAACGCAATACCACATGTATATTGATAAAGGACGGAGATATGAATAGGTAAAAGCTTTTAGTAAACAAAGAAAGGTCGTTTTATGACATTTAGGAAATAGAAACAAGTTTAATAATACCCACTGAAATATTAACAAAAGATTATGAGGAAAGAATTATGAAAATAAGGATAACCTTAACAAAACTAATTCGAACTAACAGCAATAACACTAGCCTCTTCTAACTGCTTCACTGCAGTGCAAATATACAGAACTGAATGTTAGTGTGTATGTAACGTTCATCCTATTGAAACCGAGCGAAACACGTAAGCTAAAGACCATGTTGCTCTTTTCTGACGATTTTAAACCGACAGTAACAAATATAAACACTACAGCTCAGATAAAAATATTGTTTACAATTATAATGTCAATAACATTATCGTTTTTATTAACTACACTTATTTGATTGATGACAAAGTTCAAGTTCTCTTACTTATCTCACGAGTCTGGATTTGACTTAAGCTTTCGATCGATTAAATCATATATTTATAGATTAGTATATACTTTTATTTGTCATTACAACTGTCAGATATGGATCCTATTAGTCAAATATAATTAATTCATTCATTAAGACGCATTCATTGAAGGACAAGTGGAAATGCGCAAAAGCGAAAAATGTTGTGGTGCAATTTGAGAGATGTCCGTGTCCAGTTGTGGACATCGAAAGACTAAATTGGTTGATTGACACTGACAAGTTAAAAAAAGCATCAAATGACACAGGATTAATAAAGTAGAAAACAGAAAATGAGTGTCGGAATGATACCTTTATAAGGGGTTTGATAAGTATATTATAAGTAGGTTTTAAGCATTAAGAATTATTATAATACACAAGATATTTATGGAACATTTTTTAATAAGTCCCTAAGAGCTTTGAAACAATTTCTCTAGCATCCAATAAGGAACCAATGTCTCAGATTGGCTTATTATTCTGGTTTTAAAATAAGTAGGACTTAATAAGTCCCGTGGGGTGTCTTCTTTAAAATGTGGGCGGAAGATTAATTAGTAGATGTCTCATCAGTATTCTCCTTTATGGAGGCGACTGATGAGACTGAAGCTGGGAGGCAATTTGGTATCAGGCGGAAGACGATTTTATTTATTTTTTATCTGAATAAACTCTGATCAAATTACCGACTACAAAAAAACAAATTTTAGTATCGGTATCGTCTGAAGAGACCTGCCAGCAGCCTTTCTGTTATTTTTCCTGTTTAAGGGTACGTTTTGTGTGAGCTTGTGAATTTATTAATTCACAAGCTCAATATTTTATCTTTGTGTTCGTTTCCACCAGCCGATTCTCATAAATACTATAAAAATAAATACATCAAAACTACTCACCATACTGAACACTCCTGATGCCACCCACACTAATAGACTAGCGTTAACTGATCCTGTGTACTTCAGCACTCCTGTAGGAGATACGAAGATGCCACTGCCGATGATAGACCCCACGATGACGGTTATACCATTCATGAGGGACATCTTCGCTTCTAGAGCCCCTTCTCCAGCCTCCTTCACTTCGGGATCCGCTTCGGGATCCGATTTTAGGGCTTCGCTTTCGCATTCTTCTTTACTTTTTGGAGCCCTGGAAGGAAGGACAGTAATTACGTGAATAAGTTTGTTTAATGTCAATAGATTGACGGTAGATATAATATTCATAAGGAAATCCTTTCAGATCCTAGTGACTTCTCAGCTGGCCTCGCCATCGTTTATTTACTTTAAAAATATTTATTTTAGGTAATCTATACTACCTATATAGGTAGTATATAACATTACTAGCTCCTACCAGCGGCTTCGCCCGCGTGAAAAAAGATTTTTCCATACCAATTTTGGACCCCCGTTTCATCCCCATAGGGGGTAAATTTTAGAAAATCCTCTCTTAGTGCTAGCCTATGTTGTAAAAGGAAACCTTGTGCAAAATGTCACGCTCCTAGTCCCAGTAATTTCGGCTGTGCGTTGATATGTCAATCAGTCAGTTTCTCCTTTTATATATATAGATATATTTATATATATATATATATATATATAATGATAAAGCTAAAGAGTTAGGTTGTTTGTTTTAACGCGCTAATCTCAGGAACTTACTTGATTTGAAAAAATATTTTAGTGTTAGATAGCCCATTTATCATGGAAGGCTAGTGTCGGCTATATTACATCACGCTGCGATCAATAGGAGCGGAGCAGTAGCCAAAGACGCGGAAGGTAACTAGTACATAATAAAAGCTATTGATTTATGTTACCATGTAAGTATATGGTCAATTTTATCCTGATATATAATAGCTTACTAAAGCAAAAGTTACAATAAAGGACAAATACATAGTAAGACTACAGCAGTTGTCTCAAAAAGATGTCAGCAGAGATGTTTGAAGAAGTTACCAAAAACCCTCGTAAAAAAGGCAATAGAAGAAACAATGTGAACTTCAGTCAGAAAAAGTCTGACTCTCTCTCTCTCTCTCTCCACACAAAGCAGGAAAAGTTATATGAAAATTTCCAACGTTAAAAAAAACAGCAGTTCAGTGACACAGGACGTTCGGTCTGATTGGATAATACTACATAATAGGATTTGTTACGTATTCACTCTTCGAAAATGACGAAAACAGTCCGCTACGACCTACATTATGTCATTGGGTCGTCTATTGGGATGTTCACTTCGTTACAGTTATCGATTGGTACAGTAATTAATGGAAAATATAGCATTACAGTTGACAGGCCGATATTGAAGAAAAAAAATACGTTCAGCCGAACATAGACCTCTTTTATTGAAGTCGGTTAAACAAAGTTTTACGTACACCCCAAGTATTAACGCCGAGAAGATGATGATGCCAGATTTAAAATACGATTATGCATTTGACGACATTCTGCCTAATCTCTCGGATATTATAAAGGTTGAAAATAATTAGGCATGAGTACCTACAGCCAGCTACATAAAATGTTTGCTTACTCCCTCTCCCAAGAGGTTTGTCCTTTCACAATTAGAGAGACATTTTACGTTCAGATGTCTCAACACCCAACAGCCTGGGCATTCATTAGGGATAAAGGTTGTTAATCCAGAAAGAATATACATCGGAGAGAGTCCGATCGTACTACCGATAAACGCCTACCCAAAATGAAGCTTAGTCCCTAATTAACTTGGAACGTAGTGTTTACAGAAACGTGAGGTTCCGATTATCTGGAATACCATTCCTGTTTACCACAAATTACAGACAATAGTGTTTAGGGTTACAAGTACGCACGTTCTTCAACATGTTATTCTTGACATAAATATATTTATTATCCGTAACCTTTCATGCATTAATTTGATACTACATCATATACATTATACAATATGGAATGGACGGAAATATTATTCATAAAAATGGAATTTAAGATCTTAAACAAAAGTCAAGGTTTGTCTACCAAAATCAATTCTAGTTTCAAGGAGACCGACTGGCTAGCCACAAGATTGTGATAAACGTCGTCTTCCGCACTCATGTTGCATTGCTCCGAACTCTCCAGTACCTAATTCGATTAAAGACAATTTGTGAATCCAGTTTATAGTATGAAGTGACGAGGAAGTCAAATTGGCGAGTTTTTTAACGGTACAAATAAAGTAAGGAGTTTTCTAGGTAGCTTTTTACCTATTCCAAGAGAAAAAATGAGGCGAGAGTTTTCTGTAATAAAATGGTAAGTAGGAATAAAATTCTGGATTTTCTGAAATAAAGCTCAATTTTCTTAGTTTATTTATTGAGTTTCAATTAAAGGAATTTAGTTCCAAGATTTCGCAACTTCCCATTAATGTGGTAAATAATGAGAGCATTCATAAGTAATAATGTTAAATTAAAATTTGGAAACAGTAATAAGGACAGTTTTACATTATATAGTTTTACATTTGTAAGATAAAGAAAGTTCATAAAACAGTTCATTCAAAAGAGTTAAATCCAAATCCTGAGCAGGCCATGTGAATATCACTGTACAATGTTCCCAGACGTCTTTTGTGTACGGTCAAAGGAGCGATTACGTTCAAAGAGAGTCTGAGAAATAAACGATTCGTAGGGGTCCCCCAAGGACACATGGTTGGACCACATCTGTGTTATAGTTTTTTCGCAAGCCTTTGATCAAGTTGAGTAGTAGCTGAAAATGTTGAGATGCAAGAAAATAATGTTTGGATTTACTTTGAGACGATTCCTTTGGAAGGAAATAACATCACAACAGTAAATCACGGATAAGTGGATATACCACCCATACTCAACTGGGGGTTCTTTAAGTCAAGAGTGAATAGGTTAACAGGCCACATCATTGCTTGCTATCAGATAAAGTAGTCAAACACGAGCTTCTAAATAATAACAAATCATAAAAAATGCAATTGAAAATAAATCATGAATTTTTTGTGAGTAACAACTCTATGTTGCATAGATACAGAATCAATCGTTTTGTTCAGCAGGAGCAATTTATAAAAAGTGAAGAAACCAATATTAAATAAGTACTTATGAATTTACCTGTTTTTTTTATCATGAACCTTTAGTATTCGTCATTGAACGACACGTGACTTGGTATTTCGGCAGAATATTTAAAACACGGTAAAAACCGGTCAGAAATAATTGACGTGACTTATGTAACTTTCGATTTGCATAATTAGATACAACAAATAAAGATTTAAGAATAACTTAGAAGACATGAGACAATAGTTCTTAGAGAACAGGATCAGGAAGAAACGGGTTTGTGACCCAGTGACCTTTGCGATTACAAGTGTTTATGTTCGATAAAGTTATTTGTATCTATTCCAGGGGCGCCGGCTGTTAGAAAACCTCATGGGTGCTCATGCTCATTTGATGGACTCGAAAAAGTGGCGAAGTGTGAGAAGTCCTACTTACACACTGCGTACTTAATTACTAATTATGTTTAATAAAAATATAAAATGAAACCATTTTAGAAAAATGAAACTAGTTTTTAGTATCAAGACATATTATAATTTATACGTAGCCTAAAAGGCGATTACTGATCTGTTTCTTGATGTTTATTCTCACGGGTGCCCTGCACCCACTGTTTATTTTTCATGGGTGCTCGAGCCCCCGAGCACCCACGGAGTCGGCGCCCCTGATCTATTCTAAACCTTCACATTTATATCATTAGTGTTTGTTATTAAGCTAGTTACTTCGTTACAATACAAAGTAACGCTGTTATCGAAAACTAGAAATGGAAAATTGAGAAGGTAGTTAGTATCTATCCCTCCTCCTCCTTGCGTGGTATTTCTCAATGCTGAAGGTCGTGACCGTTAGTTATGAAGCAGGGATTCATAACTA
Organism: Mythimna pallens; assembly: GCA_961205895.1. Taxonomy (NCBI): domain Eukaryota; kingdom Metazoa; phylum Arthropoda; class Insecta; order Lepidoptera; family Noctuidae; genus Mythimna; species Mythimna pallens. Next base: position 18,735,450 of record OY540845.1, read on the forward strand.
ACTTTTATGACATATATTTTTTTTATATCTGTAGGATAACGGAATACCGTATGCTGCAGAACTTTTTGATATAAGTATGGGAGAAATCGAAATGTGATTAAATTGACTTTTATTTTTCTTTTGATAGGCTCGCGTTTGACCACTATCTCGCCTGATAGAAAGCAACGATCTGGTCGACGATGGAGCAAGCTGGGCTAGAAGTAACCTATCTACAATGACTTAAAGATCCCCAGGTCGTAGCTATCAGGAAACAGCCAGCAGGGAATTTCACTTCTTAGCTATACGTACCTACTACAGTGAATCACAAACAAACACAACGAAACACATGGAATATATTTGAGAACTTTAAAAATGCAAAACCTCATTAATAACAACTGTCGAACTCTGTCAACGCTGGCATAGATTTGGGTCAACGGGAACTGCGAAAGCTTTTAGCACTCCAAAAGTTTTCCTCAGAGGGTCGGAATTCACTGAAAACGTTCAATAATAACCGTTCAGCGAATATGGACTTGGATTACATGAATAGCGTACTTTATTCTCATACTCCCGCCCCGACTTACGAGTTGTAGGTCGCGGGTTCAAAACCAGCCAGGCGCCTTTTTTTTTAAATATATTTCACAACTAACACACAACGCCGTCTAGACCCAAGCTAAGCAGAGCTTGTGTTATGGGTACTGGACAACTGATAAACATACTTATATATTTTAAATACATACATATATAGATATATTACACCCAGACACAGAACAAATGATCGTGCTCATCACACAACCATTTGTCCTGGGTGGGAATCGAACCCACAACCTCCGGCATAGCAGTCAGGGCCACTAACCACTAGACCAACAGGCCTGCATTACTTTGTGTACCTAATTTATTTCATCACCACTGCTCTCAAAGCGGTGAAAGAAAACATCTTGAGGAAATCGGCATGTCCTAGAACCAAAAATTCGAAGACATCTGACATTCACCAAAACCGCACTGCGCCCGCGTGGTGGATTACGGCCCATTCCCTCTTCTAGAGAGGAGGCCTGAGTCCCAGCAGTGAGAACATTGAAAGGCTAATTATGCTATGCTATGCTTGGATTATATGAATAGCGTACTTTATTCACACACTCTACCAGCTTCAAAATAATGGGCAGGGCTTTTGAAAAATTCTTGAAAATAGTCTTGTTTCTTCTTCAAGAATTTCTTATCAGAATTTTTACTACTGTGCAAAATTAGATAAGAGACCTAATTTATATAACGATTTTACACCCTTTTTTAATTTTTAGGGTTCTGTAACCAAAGGGTAAATCGTTCTCTAAAAATGGGAGTCCTCATCAATTTAGCCGAAAGACGTCCACTGGAGGCTATAGGCCTCCCCAACTGTCGCCACAACGAACGGTCTTGCGCGTCTCGTGTCCATCGGATTCCGTCGACCCTCACCAGGACATCAACCTTGTGGGGGGCATTCCAACGTTGCATCAGCGTTGAAGTTAAAAAAAAAACCGGCCAAGTGCGAGTCGGACTCCCGCCTAGGGAGTTCCGTACAGTCCGTAGCAAAGAACGACAAAAAAAAATCACGTTTGTTGTATGGGAGCCCCACTTAAATATTTGTTTTATTCTGTTTTTAGTATTTGTTGACTTTGTCACAGACGGACGGTGATAGACAGGTAAATAGGACCCTATTTGTCTGTCTGTCCATCTTTCACCAAGCTGTATCTCATGAACAGTGATAGCTAGACAGTTGAATTTTTTACAGATGATGTATTTCTGTTGCCGCTATAACAACAAATAATAAATTTGCCGCACTAGTGCGAAAAACAGTAACTCGCATGCCTAAAAGCAAGGTTAATGTTTTCGAATCAGGCTATTAATAATGATATTATAATCTATAGCTAATAATACCACAGATGAAGAAACAAATCTGATGTTTACTCCGAGAGAGTGACGATTCATTTATCAGCCTGTGTACATACCTAAGTAGGGTCTCGAGATAGCGCGGGTCATCAGGTCAGTACGTGGTACAGAGATAAGAGCCAGTTCGGATTTCCTGATTACATACAGTTTAGTGACAACTACTTTGATTCATATTACTGAGATTTGACGGCACGGATGGCGGTTGACTACTACGCAGCGGGTCGTGGGTTCGATTCCCGCACGAAACAAATATTTGTATGGCCTATATGTTTATGAACGCAACCACAACATAGGATTTTTTTCTAGCGTGTGCAGTTACTTCTTTGTATAAAAAAAAAATGAAAGAATTATCATAGTTGAAGTATAGATCGAACTCTTGCCCGATTTTTATTATTATTATTGTGTAAGTATATTTGGAGCAGTGGTGGCCGAGTGGTAACATTACTTTGTGTAATTTATTTCATCACCATTGCTCTCAAAACGGTGAAGGAAACCAGCAGGTCCTTTTTTCTTTTTGAAACCTTCAAAAGGCGCCTGGACTTTGGGGATAAGTCCGGGGAGTGTGGGATTTTTACCTCACTAAAACCACCCCGGTGATTACCATCAACACGTAGAAGGGGCCCCGTTACCTCTCAAAAGACCATTCCGGAACCCCTTCTGTGCAACGCCTGATTCGGCACATCCCTGAAGAGACTGTATAACGGTCTCCCCTGAACCTCACTGTGCACGGCAGCACGTGATCACTGTGCCTCCGTCTTTCCTGGAATCACTCGATGGACGAGCAGAGTCCCCACTCTGAGCGCCCGTGGTTCCAAAGTCCCACTTGTATTGAATGGTGCAAGCAGGGTTTCGGCGTGTTAAGCATCAGGGCGGTTGCCTCCCCGACGCCTAAACCAGCATGTCCTAGAACCAAATATTCGATAACATGTGACATTCACCAACCCGCACTGGGCCCGCGTGGTTGATTACGGTCCATTCCCTCTACTAGAGAGGAGGCCTAAGTCCCAGCAGCGGGAACATTGAAAGGCTGAAAAGGTTAGTATATTTGGGTGGTATATGTGGTGGCCGAGTGGTAACGGCCCTAATTAGGAATTGTAGCTCGCGGGTTCAAACCCAGCCAGGCGTATTACTTTGTGTAATTTATTTCATCACCACTGCTCTCAAAACGGTGAAGGAAAACATCGTGAGGAAACCGGCATGTCCTAGAACCAAAACTTCAAAGATATTTGACATCCACCAACCCGCACTGGGCTCGCGTGGTGGATTACGGCCCATTCTCTCTCCTAGAGAGGCCTGAGTCTCAGCAGTGGGAACATTAAAAGGCTTAATATAAAGTAATAATTCATACAACTTATTGAAAGTCAAGATAAACTTATACCACTGCTTCAGAAGGAACATATTTTGCACATTTTGTAGGTACCATACATACATCATAAATTCCCAGGAAGTTTATCGATTAAACTTAACACTAGGTACATGTAATAATAAAAACAAACAAGAACTAATAATAATCAAGGGCTTGATTCAGAATTCAGATTACTGCCATATGACCATTAGCCGGATCGAATTCAACGATTTTTAAAACAGAAATTGAGTGCAACTTGGATTAATAAAAAGCAATAGACCCACTGCAGCCTGCAGCGCAGACTGAAATAAATAAATAAATATATATATTATATATTTGTAGTGCATATTTTGACCCCCGCAAGGAAAAGCGAGGAGGACTGGCAGGCGGTCGCCTCCTTCTGCGAAGCAGTAATGCTAGCAAAGGAGGCGGCCGATCGCGTGAGGCAACGGTCCTCACGCCCCAACCGCTGCCGGAATTCCGATCCCGATTTCCGGCCACCGTAGGCGCGGGCTTGAGCATGGCTAGCAATGGGTAGCTCACCGTCCGAACGTCCAGTGACCGAGCCTAAATCGTCGACGGCGCGTACTGTTCCACGCTTGCCTCAAGGAGATGTCAGCAACTGTAGAGGCCCAGCAGCCTACTGGGGCCAAGGGTCTGATTCTGAATGGAAGACTCGGCCCTGGTACGAAAGGCAACGAAGGAACAGGAGTGAGTTTTTTGTCAGTAAAAGTCTGACACTATATCCCGCTCCGCTCAAGAGTGGGGGATGTCACAAGATGATTATCCCACCGGAAAAAAAAATGCCCTCGCAAGGAAATCAAAAGTTATAGAGATTCTTCCCGTTTACCCAAGAAGCAAGGACAAGTAAAGGTCAAAGTCTAAAAACTAATAATTTGTCATCAATACCACAAAATGATTACTTTTTTGCGATTTGGAAAAATCTTCATGAATCGATTTAGTTATCAAACTGTTTACATATAAGGTGCGTTTGTACTGAACCCTCGGTGCGTGAGTCCGACTCGCACTTGATTGGTTTTCTTTTCGTTCGTTTTCTTTACGTTATTGTATATTTTTGTTCAGGTATCTAATTTATTTCATTTTCAGACGCTTTCTCTTCCTTCGTTTTAGTTCATTTCATTGACATACTTTCTAATACTTTCTTAGGCAATTTCTTTTTCAGACGAATTTTAGATGTGCTTGTATATTTCCTTATGATTTGTATTTTAAGTGGTTAAAGGTAGAACTACACTGCGCACACGACACGTACGCCGATCTGGGCGTGTCAGTCTCCATAAATTTCATATGGAAACTAGACTTGTAGAGCTACACTTGATCCACGCCACGCGACGTCGTTCTACGTACAAATCAGGCGTGTTACACGTGTGCGTCGGTCTAATGTAGTTCTAGCTTTAACAATCCATTACCAGTTTGTTTTTAAAATGATCATCGGTCACGTTGTCGCTTACCATCAGGTGAGGTAGTGATCAAACGCGAGCCTATCAATAATATAAACAAAGATCATCAGTCTACTAATTCGTCATTATACTACTCTGTAGCATGGAAATACTTGTCGCCTTAGAATGAAAAACTTCGGATATTCAATAAGAAAGACGTACACTGCTGGACAGAGGCCTTCCTCAAGTGTCGCCACAATGACCAGTCCTGTCCATGTTGGAGTCGGTTTCCATTCTATCCAAATGTAGCTGAATACCAATATATTACGAGTATATGGAGCGACTTTCTTTCTTTTTTAGTAAAACTGATTTGTTCTTAACTAGCTGGTGCCCGCGACTTGGTCCGCGTCAAACTCGTAAAACGGCATCATCATCATCATCTTCCTGCCCTTGACCCGTTTTACCCGTAAAACAGCATATTGGTCCATAATTTAAAAAAAAATATTTTTTGAGCGGAACTCTAATTCTTTTTCTAAAATAAAAGTAGCTTAACTTACTCCTTATAACATCCTAACTAACTAACTCCTTGAAATCGGTCCAGCCGTTTCAGAGATACAGTTTACTTTTCGGTCAGACATACCAACAGAGAAAAGACAAAAATTTGAAAAATGCATTTTTCTTATACGTACCGTAAATGTAAAAAATTAAAAGTAGGTATATTACTTTTAATTTTTTACATTTAGTACAAAAAAAAATCGATATTACAAACAGGCAGTTGAATTTTATTTATATGTATAGAGTAAATCATTAAGAACATTCAATTATTACTTGGAGCGAAGGGTAATATAATTAAAACCCTAATTTGCTTTTGCATGTAAGTAGGTTATTCATTTCGTCTGCCTTATTAGATACGCTTCAAATTCAAGGACCAACCAGAAATGTTAATTATTTTTAAAACTCGTTAGCATTACGCACAAAAGATAGCATAATTCTTTGTTTCGTTAAATCAAATTTTTTGACTGGCCTGTTGGTCTAGTGGTCAGTGGCCCTGACTGCTATGCAATGTTTTTGTGATGAGCTCGATCATTTGTTGTGTCCTGGGTGTAATTTATCTAAAACATATGTATGTATTTAGAAATATATAAGTAAGTTTATTATTAGTTGTCTAGTACTCATAGCAGAAGCTCCGCTTAGCTTGGGACTAGATGGCGTTGTGTGAAAGTTGTGGAATATTATATAATTATTATAAATTAATTACCTAAAGCTATGGGCCAATGTAAATATACAGATTGAGAGGAATCAAATTGTTACCTCAGAACTCCTTCATTTATGGACCAATTTTCAATATTTTTTTACTTAAAAAGGGCATTCTTCCAGGTAGGTCCCATTGTTTTCAAAATCGAGTTCTAATGATGAGATCCATGAGGAATTGAGGGAACTTCTCTGCTGCCTAGCCTTTTCCCAAGTAAGGGGGTTGGCTTACAAATAAACCATAAGTAATGTAACTGAGTACAAAACAAATCGGTAACACGATAAGTACTTCTGGAATAATAATAAAACTGCTAAAAGATTTTTCTTTCAGACTTATCTGTAACGATCGTCAAAGATCTACAAGTGACACCCAGGACCAACGGCTTCACGTGCTTTTCGAAGCAATGAGGAGTCTTAGTATTTAATGAATGGTCACCCATCCACTTCTCAACCTCGCCAAGCTTTACTTACGTAGATTTAATAACCTTGGAACAGGTATTACTTAATCATAAGCTCTTTTCTAAAAACTAACTAATTAGCTATTAGACCCCAACCTATTTGCATAATCATCATCATCATCATCTTCCTGCCCTTGTCCCGTGTTATTTGGGGTCGGCGCAACATGTTTTTTTCTTCCATTCTGCCCTGTCATTCGTCATGCTATCACTAACTTCCTTTTCTTTCATATCACTCTTCACACAATCCATCCATCTTTTCTTTGGTCTTCCTCTCCCTCTCCATCCATCCACATGTAAACTCATAACTCTTTTAGTAACATGCGTTTCATCCCTCCTCTTCACATGACCATACCAAGACAAACGATTCCGTTTCAATTTTTCAGTCACTGGTGCCACTTTCAAACTTCCCCTAATATACTCATTTCAACCTATTTGCATAATGCAAATCTTATATCGATAGCAGGGGTGGCCGAGTGAGAGCAGTGGTGGCCGAGTGGTAACGGCCCCGACTTACGAGTTGCAGGTCGCAGATTCAAACCTAGCCAGACGCATTACTTTGTGTAATTTATTTCATCACCACTGCTCTCAAAACGGCGAAGGAAAACATCGCTGCATCGTGAGGAAACCGGCAAATCCTAGAACCAAAAATTCGAAGACATATGACATTCACCAATCCGCACTGAGCCCGCATGGTGGATTATGGCCCATTCCGTCACCTAGAGAGGAGACCTGAGTCCCAGCAGTGAAAACATTAAAAGGCTGATTATGCTATGCTATGCTAGATCTTATACAATATAAGAAAACTAATTAAAAACAGGATGCAAAGGATGTATTGCTATATCAGAGGCTGGTGAGTAAGTATCGATTTCAATTAACGAGGTTATTGCCGAAACATACTAACTTAACAATGTTTATAACCTTGCTAAGCATATAATTACTAATTAGGAGCTACCGACTAAAAATCAGATCAGAAATTAAAAATAATTTGCGTCGTAATTAAAACAGCATTTTCTCACGTCAGTCAGTTTGTAGCTTGATTAATATAAGTGATAATTTTACATAATAATTATGTAGGCCTAAAAGTCTATAAAATTATCATATTGTGATATAAACAAATGTATTACTAGACTTGGCCAACTCATATTTAAAGCAATAAATTTAATCATCAACATAAAAATAAATAAATAAAGTATTCTTTTTTGAGGACATAAAAAAAATTCACAGCTGGTGCCGCAAAACGAAGTAGGTATGTCAAAAAATTACAAATAAATAGTATGATATAGCCTCATTTTTCATGTCAGCTCAATACAATTTTTTCTTAAAAAAATTAACTCGTATCATCTATCATTTGTTCACGTAATTGCGTCATACGAAATTTTGTGGTATAGTAATGATCAGCAGAATCTATTTCTAGACAAAAAAAGGACCCTTAAAAATTCAAGTCTATGAAAGGCGATTTTCTCGCCCCTTCAGTTTTGCTGACATCTATTTGAGCCGAGTCGCACTTTCCCCCGTGTTTCCCATCTCATTTGCAAACAGCGACACATCTGTCAAAGCTGGCGTCCTTGGCCTAGATATGTTAAAAGGGCTGGAGCCCTAAGTGAGAGCAGTGGACTTAGCTTAGGGGACGAGGGACTGAGTCGCCGATTGCGTCAGCTTCCCACGTTAACAAGCCGGTTGGTGCCGAGTTAGGGGAGGATTTTGTATACGAGATTTTATATTGAAATTCTCGATGGTTTTGTTTTATTGCGAACTATTCGCAATTACTTGTATTATACACGTTTTTTTTTTTTAGGTGGGAAAATCATCCTATGACAAATCCCGCTCTTGGGCGGAGCGCGAGATAGTGTCAGACTTTTACTGACTAAAAACCCACTCCTGTTCCCTCGTTGCCTTCGTCGGGCCCGGGTTTCGCTTTCACACTACCCATGGTCCCAGTAGGCTTCGACCCTGCTGGGCCCCTACGATTTGCTGACATCTCCCTGAGGCGCGCGTGGAACAAAACGCGCCGTAGACGACTTGGGCTTGGTCCGGACGGTTACCGGTTGGTCGGACGGCGGGCCAAACGTAAGGTAAAAATGACAGACCACACGCTGACTTGAGTTGTGTGAACAGTCTCGTTTTTACAATACGGCGGCAGACTCTGGGTCTGGTGCCGGAAACATTTAGTGTTGCCACCGAAAATATTATAAAGAGTATTACGTCACAACACCCTCCAACAGGAGAACCCTCAAAATTCCTGGAATCCTGGAACCCGTCGTTGCCAAACTTTTATATCTTAAACAATTTTGTTTGCGTTCGAGTTGTGAAATGGTAACGGTAATGGTAAATTAGTAAAAAAATTGTAATAGCGCATCGTTCAAACGATTTACAAACACACATCATTCTATCACACTTATATTATAAGAGCGAAAGTTTGTATGTACATAAGTGTATGTTTATTTTATAACCTATACTCCGTCACGCGCAACCGGCTGAAAGAATCAGGCTGAAATTTGGCACACAAATAAACATGTCCTGTAATAGGACACAGGATTTACTATTTATCCCGGAAGTATATTCCCTTGGGATAATTTTCTGATTTGGTGGGTGAAGGTGCTAGCAAACAAATCATTTTACCTCTTTCTAAAATTGGTTTAGAATTTAGATACCTAGTTTTGAACGAAAGACACAAATTACAAGTGATTTATCTCAACCTATACAAATTAGTCCTAAGGTCCGCTAAAGAAAATCACTGACCTTTTAATTAAATTGTTTTTTCAGCTGACAAATCAGCAGGCAAATTTGGAATCAGTCGAAAACGTCGAAAAACACTAGAAAAAATAGTTATATACATAGTAGAATCGTCAAAATCGGTTCATATTTGTTGTCCAAAAGTCCAAACTCAAGGTTTGCCAGCGTGCTATGGAGCGCAGCATACTATGTGTTAAATTAACAGACCATTTTCGAAACACAACACTGCGCTCCAAAACGCAAATCATTGATGTGGCTCAAAAGGCTGCCCAACTTAAATGGGACTGGGCAGGACACGTCTGCCGCATGCCTAACCAGCTGTGGGCTCGCGGGGCCACGGCAGACCATGAAGGAGATGTCGGGACGACCTGGATGGCTTCCTTAAGAATTGGAATGAGAAAGCAAGGAACCGTGATCGTTGGAAAGAATAAAGAGAGGCCTTTGCCCAGCAGTGGGACAAAAGACAGGGCTAGTTGTAATAATAAGAATTTGTTGATGAAATCGCTGAACAAGACACAAGAAAAAAAAAGCATTCCGACGACATGAAAACCTCCTTTTTTGGAAGTCAGGTAAAAAATACATTGGTAAGTGGTACAAAAGATTTGACACAGCGGAAACCATGGATTCAATTCATAAATGCACTGATGAGGTTTCCTGCCTAATTCAGTTACGTTGCCAGTTCCCGCATATTAACTAATCTGATTCATAGCTTTCAATTATTCAACTTATAACTATGCTCGCTATGTACAACTCCAGTTGTTATAGTGGGTATTTATTTTTCCTAGATAGAACGTCACTTAAAACTCTTATAACTAATTTAGATGTGGACGAAGGCGCATCAGAGAGGCCTTTATCTTTCATAAATTCGAAAACGAGACAGCGACTGTCGAAACCCATCGTCACTTACTATTAGGTGAAATAGTGGTCAAATGCGAGCCTATCAATTATAAAAAAACCCTCGTTCCTAGAGAACTCCCACTGTCTTGTGCCAAGCACTTTTGGGTGCGAGGCCGTGGGCGAGGCGCCGCTTCGCCCACGCCTACCCCCTACCTACCTACGCTACTGGGAATGACAGCAGGGGATGACAAATTGAGCAAGCAAGCGGTAATCGATCCCGGCAATTAGGTCCCAAATATAGTAACCCTTGGTCACAATAGTATTTTCAAGAGCATCTAAAACATGAGCACGCTTACCTAGATTCTAGATTTAAAAACACCTAGCTTGTAGCTATCAAGAGAAACAGACTCATGCAGGGAATTTCACTCTTTAGCTGTACGCATAATTAATGTGTTCCCAAAACGATTTGTGCGTGTGGGTAGGATGTGAATCCACCATGTAAAGGAAGCGTTTTGCTGTACCTACATCTGGTTATCCGATGATGGAACGAGTTTGGCCTGGAAATATAAAATAGTATATTTTAATACAAGTGGAGAAAATTTGTCATTGCGACCTAGGAGGAATTCGCCAGAGCCGTAGGCGAGGGCGTTAACGAGCCGAGTGCTGCAGTGACATATTTCCACGTGTATCAAAGACATAAATAAACGGGGGTTAACGTGTGGCTCGTGGGAGTCACTTAGCACCCAGCCTGATATATTATGATAAATATAAATACAATAAATGGTAGCAAAAAACAGTAAATGGCGTGTCTAAAAGCGGTAGGATAAGAGCGGGTTTTCGATGAAGTGTATTGAAAAACAAAATTATCGTTGTCTTTGTCAACGATAATTTTGTGTATTTTTTTGGTTGTTGTCGCCTCAAGGCTGCCAGCGGGAGTCTACGTCTGCGTGGGTGGTCCAACCTCGAGGGCCTATCACACCGCTCGATATTCAGACAGTCTAAGTCTATGTAGCGTCACACAAGAAAAAGAACAACTTACGCCAATGTCGTGTAAAGGAATGAAACGATGAGATAATAAGATAAACATAGACTAAGACTGTCTGAATATTGAGTCGTGTAATAGGCCCTTTAATGTGAAGATAGCAGCATTTGTGTGAGTCAATGTTTAAAATAAAAAAAGAAAATTCTTTTTCACCAAGACAACGCGCCTACTCACACCTCAGCGGTTGCCATGGCGAAAATCTAAGAATTACGGTTTGAACTGCTTGATCACTTGATCACGATCCGTTACTCACCAGATATAGCCCCAAGCAACTTCTTTTTGTTCCATCATCCAATAATTGCGCTCAAGGATAGAGATTTTCGTCAAATTCGGAGGCAAATTAAGTGAATATTTATTTTGCTGGTAAAAACACGAGCTACTATGTAAACGGGTACGTTAGAGAGATAGGGGTGTCGCTGGGAGAAGTTACAAGGAGACATTAAAAAAAAAAATTGTAATAAAAAAACTTTGTTAGGTCGTAAACTTTTCAGACCACCTGTGTAATAAAACACATTGCTAAGTTTGCTCTTGAATCATGACACAATAAGTCTATAAGACGCCAAACTGTGTACCAACACATAGGTACCCCAATATAGTGGGTAGGTACATAGAGATAGGGACATTGACGTCATAAGCCGATGTTGCCAAACGACCCTTATGTAGGTACGTGCGGCGATTATCGGAAAATATGAAGCTGTGTGTAAAATGCGCATTCGTGAATGAGAAAATGTTCATCAGAGGCCAACTAAAAGAGTATTGTTCGAAAGTTACCCTGGCCCTGGAACACGAAGGGCAACTGGTCTCTTGGTCTAGTGGTTAGTAGCCAACGCCTCCGATTCCTTTGTTCTGGCGTCATCTCAACGCTTAGTCACGTGGTCAGAACAAAGCAATCGGAGGCGTGGGCTACTCGAGGCGTTCGACGCAAGAGAATCGAAACGAAACGGTCGTAACGTGGCTAGGGGGGTGTTTTTGGAAATAAGCTAAGTTCTACGCAAATAAGGACAACGCCCGAGTCGACGGCGCATTTAATTTCATGCGCCTTAAAGAGCCTTAAAGAGATGTCAACAAAAAAGACGGGGCCTACTAGAACTGATGTCTACTAGGACTGCCTAAATTTCCGAAAGAGTTACCGTGACCCTAAGACGCGAAGGGCAACTGGAGGAACATAGTGGGTTTTAGATTTCAAATCTTAAAAAAAAAGGTCTGAAAATCGCTGAGTAAGGTTTCTAATCAGATAATGCAGAAAAACTTCAAGTCTACAATCTACAAAGGAGGACCAGAAACTTATTACACTTTTGGGTCATAAATTAAAATCCTATTTACGAAAAGGACTTTTCTATCAAGTAGACTGGCGCCTCGTGTTGGTCTAATTGTTCAATGAATCATGAGTTTTAAAACGATTACGTTGTAAAGATGTTCAACCACAGATTTACGCTCCATAGCTTTTTAACCCTGTTTGGAAACTCAGCGTTATGCGACATGGATAAACTTTAATAGATATTAGAATTCCTTTAAATTATTTTAAACGCGTTGCGGCGCGGCGTTAAATAAAATAAAGGAAAAGAATATTTTTTTAATGATATAAACTAGTGGTTGACTGCGATCCCACCTGATGGTAAGTAGTGATGCAATCGTTGATGGTGATTCGCACTATTTTATTATGAGTCTGTTCACTTTAGCCTAAATTACAATCAGACGGGAAGACTGATATAGGCTAATCGTTCCAGTCCTTCCTTCCAAATTATTACCAAGTTTTTATAACGTAATTTGGTAGTTCTACATTTCACCGGGACACCATGGTAACACAGTCAGTTGCGCCACCATGGTGTCCCGGTGAAATCACATAACTCCTTCCGTTCTGGGTAGTTGTAAAAAATCAGAAATGCTCCATACAACTGATCGGGTTGTGTGAACAAAAATGTATGGAACAGTATTTTTTTTTTATTTGATTGTATGGACAAGACAAAGTCGTTCAGCCTCAAGTTCACCCTGCAGTTCAAGCTAACTATTACTATACGTATATTTTGTGTCTTCAGCAGTTCGTTTAATTTGCATTTTTTTTTTAAATTACCGAACATTCACGAGACGGCCTTGTGCGTCTGATAGCGATGTTAATTGACCTTGTTTTCCTATCAGTTATATTAAAACTTTCGCTTATGTATGATCCTTGATCCCAGGTTCAAAACAAAGTAATTTCGTTGTGATTTTACGTATTCGACTTCCTGCAATATTCTTGTTATTACCAAAATGGTAAAATAATTACGTCGACCTTCTATATTTATCAGTTGAAGCTCTGTCAATTTTAATATTTATTTATCCTCAATTCATACAACTGCTCAGGTGGTCTGAAAAGTTTCCGACCTAACAAAGATACTAGACATTTTTTCTTACAAATTATGTTTCTTTTTTTACATTATTTCCTTGAAACTCTACACACTTCTCTCGGCGACAGAGGCATCTATCTCTCTAAACCGTTCAAATAGAAGTTGGTTTTTTTCTCTGCAAAATATTTATTCACGAAGTTTGCCTTGGCATTTGACGAAAATCTCTATCCTCCGAGCGCAATTATTAAGTGAGGGAACAAAAAGAAGTTGCTTGGGGCTAGATCGTCCTACACTAGCCAAGTTACAACCGTTTCGTTTCGATTCTCTTTTCGTTGATCGCCTCGAGTCGGCCGCGCCTCCTATTCCTTTGTTCTGACCACGTGGTTGAGCGTTGAGATGACGTCAGAACAAAGGAATCGTGGCCTACTCGAGGCGTTCGACGCAAGAGAATCGAAACGAAACGGTCCTAACTTGCCTAGGGGGGCTGGTATGCTTTGTCAACTTTTGGTGTATACCTAGCCAATGCCTAGCCATAAAATTAGGGTAAATTCTTCCCTTCATTTTCCTTGTAACTTGGCTAGGGGAGTAAGACGGATGATCAAGTCGTCCAAACTAATTCGTAGATTTTCGCCGTAGCAACCGCTGAGGTGTAAGAGGGCGCGTTGTCTTGGTGACAAAAGGATTTTTTTTTCTGCATCTCACATCGACTCACTCTAATGACTGCTAAATAACAGAAGTTTATTTTAGTACTGATTACCTTAGCGAAGCCTGCCGAGAAGGTTGACTCGATATTATTATATTTGCCTCTTATCATTATTACTATCATCATCATTTCAGCCGTAAGACGCTCACTGTTGGACATAGGCCTTCCCCAAGTGTCGCCATAATGCCGGCCCTGTGCGTCTCACATCCATCGGATTCCCGCAACCCTCACCAGGTCATCGGTATTTGCCTTTAAATACTGCAAAATCATTAGAATATGTTACATATTTTCCTTGAGTTTTGAGAGCATTGGTGATGAAAAAAATACATAAAGAAATGCACCTGGCTTGGTTTTGAACTTGAACTCACATCGTACAACTCCTCAGGGAAATACAACATGTTGTCCTAGACAGTTTTGTTAGGCTATATTTTGCTTCCAAATGATCGTAGCCGGTTTGGCTAGCCACTTCAATCGATAGTGTGCACGGCTAGGTCACTAGGGCGGCAGTAGGACTATCAAATTATTAAAAACTTCTGATCGATGCAGTTCAATAAAATTAAAAAGAGAGTAAATTAATATGTGTTTTTTTTAAGGTTCCCTACCTCAAAAGGAAAAACGAATTCCTTGAATTATCACTTTGTTGTCCGTCCGTCTGTCTGTCTGTCAAGACCCTTTATCTCTGGAAGCGTGGAGGTATCGAGTTGAAATTAAAATCAGATACTCAAGTATGCGGTCCCTTGAAGCTGTCAAAAAATCAAACTTCTGAGTTAACGAAAAAAAAAACATTCGGCCGTATATGTCGCTAAAACGTGTACCTGTTTCGTCACTCTCAAGGAAATCAAAATTCATAGGGTACTTCCCGTTGACCTAGAATCCTGAAATTTGCCATGAAGCAAGGTCTCATAGCACGAGTATAGGAAAAACAATCTAAAAACTGTAAATTTTTAATTATGTCACAAAAATTTATTTTTTTTTCGATTCGGAAAAATCTTTGTAACTCAATTCGAGAATTTAACTGTTTTCATAGGTGAGTTGGTACGGAACCCTCAGTGCGAAAGTCCGACTCGCACTTGCCCGGTTTTTTTAAGTAAGTTCGAGTTTGAGTCATAGTGGTCAAATAATTTGTGAGCTAGACTGCGTTACTGAGTGCTACTTGTTCAGGGTGCGTTTTGAATCGTAGTACGATATTTTTAACGCCGTTTAGGGATGCTCTTTTCATTTACAACTGCATTGCATGCACCACCACCTGCACCGCATGCAGAATCACTTGCACTATATGCCCAACCTTCTGCACCTTCCACGACTTTAACGAGGCCATCGACAGAGCTATCCAGGTGGCTACATATTGATCGGACAAAATATGAGTCAAATAGATACGAAAGAAGAAGAATAAGTAAGAACCTATTATATTAAAGTGACATATTTAAAAAAAATAAAAAATATTCGTTTTTTCGTTGTACAATGCGACTCGAATGTCCATTCAACTGAGTGAACCATTAACTACTGGTAAGAAAAACGATCCGTTACACGTAGATGCACATAGAGAGGTGAACGGTTAGACAACTGATCAAATCCCGAAAAGTAAGTGTACCATAGAAATCATAATGCTTGTAAAGATATACCTCTTGAATCACCTCCTACAGGAAAATACGAGACGTTTTTTTTTTGCTATCACTTACAATCGTTCTTTTTTAATGTTTATTTTTTTTAATTTATTTTGTTTTCTACACAATGTTACTTATTGTTAAGAAATAAATGACTTATGACTTTAATAAAAAGACCATGAGATTACTGCGCAATCTGAAGGAAAACAGGCGCAAAAACTCATAGGCGATCGACATATTGGGCAAACAATTTTATTGAAACACTATCTTCTGCCAGCGGCTTTCCTTACGCGAAAGTAAATACTCCTGGGATAAAAGTATGCTTTGTGCTTTTCCAAGACATGGTCTACTCCTGTGCTAATTTTCAATTAAATCCGTTCAGTCATTTGAAAGTGAAGGAATAACAAACACACTCCACAAAAACAGACATAAGTGTTAGGAAATAAGAAAAACTACTGTGTAACTATATCGCATGAATTGCCTTTCCTCATTAGGCGTTTATTTTTGTACACCGATAAGGCATGTCAGATTAAAGTTGTAGGTTTGGAGTTAATTTTTAATTAAAATACAATAGGTTGGTAATTGAGGATACAGATAAACTGTTGGGTATATTGAGGAGAAATAACTCTCAAAACTTACACAGGGTTTATTACTAATAAAATAAGTCCCAAATATACAACATGATCGAATTAACATTAAAGACAGTGTACACGAGCAACTTTAGTCTCTGCAACAAATTTATTCCTCACATGAAGTTTACGGGATTGTATTGAAAGTGCGCGCATGTAGCGACGCGACAGCTCTGAAGGATTTTTGTGAAAGACTTTTTAGGAAATTTTTATATCCGCGGGATCGTCGACAGACCGGCGACAACTATCACCCCGTCTATTGGTAGCTTATGAAAAAGTCGCGTCGCTGTGCTGTTACTTTCCTATCTTCCAAATCTTGGCGAGGAGAAAGCGAAAGAGACAAAAAAGTCGCTGGACATCTAAGTTGCTCGTGGGCGTCCTCCCTTAATTTTAGTATAAACGATAATAGGTACTTACTATTTAATGCTCAGAACCTGAAACAAGTTCTGATCTAGATCTGAGGTATCGCAAACAAAAAAAAAAATGTAGTGGCGAAGATAAGACCATGACACTAAGAATAAGACGTGGATTTTTTTATGGCTGACTTGCTTCGGCCATCGACTTAATCCACGTAGAATTTTAAAATTATCCCAGGGAAACATACTCGCGCGAGGTGACCATAGAGTAACCATGGAGTTTTTGGCAGTTCTTTCCCATAGGAAAGGACCTATTGCAACCATGCCTATGTGAAATAAAAACATTTTGAATTTGATCAGCTCCATATCATCAAAATTTTGCATTGTCATCTGATTTACACATGCATGCAAAATTTCAGCTTAATCGGTAACCGGGCAGTCGATCAAATTTAATTTGCAAGATTTGATTACAAACATACAAACATCGGGACAGGTGAAACTAAATTAAAAGCTTGTAAAAAGGGAACATTATGTAAAGGAAGCTGAAGATAACAAAAGACTATCGCTCAAAATAGAACAAACTTTCACTAAATGTCAAGTAAGACCGGAGAACCAACTAGTCATAGCCTAACCCAGAACAGACGCAGCAGCGTCCTTCACAGCGGCCAAGGCAAGCTTTGCCAAATGAATTGCACACACAGCAATTGAAATTGATTGGTATTGAAATATCCATTCTTATTACATAAGCATTTGAAACTGTAACAGTTAAGCTCAATTGTAAGATGATGAAATAGCTAACTGGATTGCTGTACGGTATTATAAATTTCAAACAGGAAACGAAGAGTTTAATGGGAATCTTGATTGTATTGTGTTGTTAAAAGAGTGATGAGAATTGTCATTGAGTTCCACTCGGTTTTGATTTTGGTCAAAATGTAAGCGCTGTGGTTTAGTACGAAAGAATCACCATTGCCCTGGAATTCAAAGGGCAACCGAAGGAACACTGGTTTGTTTTATTCAGTGAAAGTCTGATACTTCCTCATAGTCTTCCCAAAGTGAACCAAGTTATTATTAAAGATATAATATATATATTATATTTTTCTGCACTCAAAAGTTCTTTTGTGGACACTATATTATTTTAGAGACTGTAAAAGAATTATCGGCCCATAGTTTGGGCGAAAAATTGTTTAGTCATGAAAAAGTATGCGTTTGATCTTTCCTCTTTCAATTGCCAAAATAAAGAAGAAAGATAAAAGAGTTGTGAATTTGAAGACATGTGGATTTTATCTCGCCAGTAATTACAAATTCTATTGCTATTGTTGTAGAAAATATACAGTTAAAATCTAATGCGAGATCTTTTTCAGAGTACCTACCTATGCAGGTTATCCGAAACAGAGCTAAGTTTATTTTCAGTATTTTTTTTACATTAAATATGGAATGAGCTAAAAACTGATTTCGTTCTGCTAGAACTTGAATCTCAAGACGATCTTTTCGTTAGATTTCATGATTGTTTTCAAGATATTTAAAATGTAACTTAATAATTTATAAACACACATCCTGAAAATAGTATGAATTTGATTACTGAATCGATTTCAACAATTTTTATAATATTAATAAAAGCCCATATATATCTAATTTACCATAAGTGTGCAGACTATCGTCGTACAGGTAAGTATATTTTTAGGTAATTTTTTTGTCCTAAAATAATCTAGAATTAAAAAAAAATTACATTTTCATATTTTTTTGATAAATCTTGATTGCGTTTAAGGGTAGATGTGTAGAGTGTAGTTGTAGAGTGTTTAAGGGTAGATACTAGATGCTAGACACCAATATGGATGCGCTACCAGTACAGTGCGTCGACTCCCTTATTATTTGCCAACAACTAGTCGATGTCAATCATCGAGTCAGATGAACAACTAGCCCAGTTTAAATCATTTCTTAAAAAAACACTACCTATTATAAATGCATTTGACTGGCCTGTTGGTCTAGTGGTTAGTGGCCCTGACTGCTATGCCGAAGGTCGTGGGTTCGACCCCCACCCAGGACAAATGTTTGTGTGTTGAGCACGATCATTTGTTCTGTTTCTGGGTGTAATTTATCTATATCATGTATGTATTTAGAATTATATAAGTATGTTTATCAGTTGTCTAGTACTCAACACAAGCTCTGCTTAGCTTGGGACTAGACGGCGTTGTGTGATAGTTGTGGAATATTATTATTATTATAATTTAAGTAAAATTTCAGTGCTTGAATTACGATTGTAACTTAATTTCCTAATTGGAGTGTATACATAAATGCGTGTGTGTACGTTATTCCAGTTATATTTACATTTAATTTCTATAGAGGTAAAGTTTGTTTGTTTCTTTGTTTGTAGGAGGTAATCTCTGAAAGTACTGGTCCGATTGCAATTTTGTTCATCGATAGAAAGCTGCTTTATGTTCGAGTGACATAGGCTATATTTTATGTATGCGGGCCGGGCGGGAAGCCGCGGGAAAAAGTTAGTGTTGTATAAATGATTTTTGTATCTGAGACATGGCAATTAGAACCGAATCCAGAAAATCATATGGTTTCTATGGGCAGCGGTATAAAAGTTGAGTTTAGAAAGCATTTTAATACTCCAATTTCAGCCGAGACTAATGTCTGTTACTTTTACTTGGGTATAAATTAATTCGAACAGTTTGGTAGAAAGGTGAGCAACCCATTACCGCTACCGTTGAAAATCAATGATGTCCAAAAAAACTATTTATTCTTTAACTATTCATGGAATAGAGACTCGTCAAAAACACCTGGTCCAGTACTTTTCCACAATAATAAACACAAAAAACCGGCCAAGTGCGAGTCGCACTCGCGCACGAACGGTTCCGTACCATTATCTATACAACATTTGACACTATATTATACTTAAACATTATCAGTACCAAGCAAAAAAACAGCAAAAAAATCACGTTTCTTATAGGGGAGCCTTAAACATTTATTATACATTTAAATATTTATTTTATTCCGTTTTTAGAAGGTTTTGTTGTTATAGTGACAACAGAAATACATCATCTGTGAAAATTTCAACTGTCTAACTATCACGGTTCATGAGATACAGCCTGGTGACAGATAGGCGGACAGTGGAGTCTTAACAATAGAATCCCGTTTTTACCCCTTGGGTACGGAACCCTAAAAAGATGAAAGCAACAAAAGAGAATCGTTTCAGTAACCGGTTGACTGGTTCACAATAAGAAACGTTCAAATGACGCAATCAACAGTTATCTTATACTTTCAGCGAATATAACTGGCTTTCAGTAACAAATACTAAGTAAAAAAATTGAACGAGGAAAATACGTTAAATATTGAGTGAAGTGTTGGAGGCTAGGAGAAATGATTACCACTAATGTTACATTATAAGGGGATGGGAGAAGGCCCAAACGCTTAAAGATGGATGCTCCAGGGTAGCAAATTCTAATTTTTGGAACGCATTTTGCAGTCAGTGTCTTGAGTTGATTGATGTTGTTGTATAATTGTGATTTTTATTTTATTTAATTGATTGCCCTAATGTTTTTTTGATTTTATTGGAAATATTTTAGTGATTTTTAATTATTTCGCTATCATTATTATTATTTTGTAAAACATTCAGACACAATGTAAATTGTTAATAAATAAATGAAATGAAATGAAAATTATTTCACATTCATCTTTCTACCATCGGACAACCCGACGTACGGCGAGTGTGTGTTACCTACATTGTTAACATCTCTACAGTTCGGACTAAGCGTTTCGCCTCGTCGTTTATACCGCTTACATCGAAGGATTAGAACGATTTGCCTGCTGTGGTCCTGTCCGAATTCAATTTAGATGTCTTCAAGGCTAGAATGAATAGAATCTTAATAAACTAGTGCGATTTACCATCAACGATTGCATCACTGCTTACCACTAGGTGGGATCGCAGTAGTTAATATTATTCAAAAATAAAAGTGTCAAGTTGTATATTGATGAAAATATGATTGGTAGCCGTAACACGTATTTTTTACGGAATTATAATAATAAAAATCATTAACCTAACCCTATTTATTGAATGGCTAATTCATGAATTTGCAATTGCCGCGATTTTCGCACCGCGCACGTCATTAAGATTTTATTCAATGCGCTCGTGCGCAGTAAGTTAGAATCCAGCTCTTGCGTGTGGAACCCGCACCAAAGTTCTTACGCACTTTTACTGGAAAAAGTGCAAAAAGCGTTCCTTAGGTTCCTGTACAAACGGAAGCAAGGCTATTACCCATACCTCTATCCGACAAAATTTCTATTGGGTTGCCTCGGATATAACTCACTAGAGGTAAGACGAGCGCGAGATCAGTTCACCATAGCCTGCAAGACGCTCCGTGGCACTATTGACGCGCCTGATCTGCTTACTGTGCTAGCGCGTTTCTTTGTCCCGGACAATTACTGTCGCGGCAAAAAGCACAGAATGTTTGCTGTGCCTCAATGTCGCACTGTTGCCCATGCGCAGTCTCCAATACGTCGCACTTTGGCTGCACTAAATGATCTCTTGGATTCTTATCCAACAAACGATCTGTTTGCGGATGAATGGAAGATGATTTTATTGGTATGTCAGAAGTACTGAGAGAGGAATTGATGAAAGTACATGTCGTTTATAACTTAAAACTTTTTGTTTAGTTACTGTAATTGGTTGTAATTAATTGATTAAATAAATAAACTGCAAATTTATTTTTTATGTATAATCGCTATCCGACCTCTCTGATCGGCGATTGGCAGAGGCTGGACCCACGTGTAGACGGGGCATAACGTTTTTTGCATAAATATTAAATCTGGCTACCGGGCCCTTTCACCATAAGGAATACCATTCACTCGAAAAGAAGAAACTAGAAGGCAGCTTAGGAATATCGTTTCGTAGTTTTTGAGTTGCGTGCGAGTGATAACAAAAGCTCCTAAATTTATTCGCGTGGCTTATGCCATAGGGGCTGCGGGATTGTCGCCAGAGCCCTTGAACGCAAAGGGCAACTGAAGAAACATTGATGGGTTATAGTCAGTAACACCACGGATGGGTTATAGTAGTAGTAGTGGGTGGAACTCCTCGCTCCATCCAGAGCGGGAGAAATATTTAATAATTTACAACCCTCAAAAAAGAAAGGCCTATCCCACAGGAACCGAGAATATTTTCAGGATATGAATATGTAGGTATAGGATTACGCTGGACCACTGTCTCATCTGATGGAAAGCGACGATGTGGTCGACGATGGAGCAATCTTGCCTAGAAGTAACCTATTAAGACCTACAAACAATCTATGAATAAGTATATATTACTTCTTTATAATATATTACTGGTTTCACCATCGGCTTCACCTTTGTGACAGTGAAAAGTATCCCCAAGGGATAAAAAGTATCCTATGTGTTATTCTAGGATATGGTCTACTCATGAAACAAATTTCATCAGAATCTGTTCAGCCGTTTGAGAGTGAAGGAGTAACAAACGCACATACTTACATACAAACTTGCGTACACGTAGGCACTCGTACTTATTGAATCAAGTTGATGTCGTATCGTAAACTAGGAGAAAGTGCTTAGAAATATTAAGCTCAGTTGTTGAGATTGAGCGACAGGCGGTCATAAGTTTTGGATTTGAACAGGCTTGGATTCGTAAGTTATAGTCTGTGAAGTTTCATAAACTAATTAAATTTGACTTTCGACCGACTTACAAACATTTCTTTCACAGAAATAATAATAATATAATAATAATTCACAACTATCACACAACGCCGCCGTCTAGTCTCAAGCTAAGCAGAGCTTTTGTTATGAGTACTAGACAACTGATAAATATATTTCTAAATACATACCTATTATAGATGAATTACACCCAGATACAGAACAAATGATCGTGCTCATCACACAAACATTTGTCCTGGATGGGAATCGAAACTACGACCTCCGGCATAGCAGTCAGGGCCACTAACCACTAGACTAACAGGCCAGTAAAATTTACGAGGAAACTTTAAAAATGTAATTCAATATACTTATTTTGACCTATTTCGATGGATTTCCGCCCTATACAAATTGAGAATAATTTATAGTATTTTATTTTAATTTTAAAAGAACGTGACCCTACCCTAGCCTAGGAATCTCCTGTATCGTGGGTGCTGTCACAAACATACAAACTAACATACACAAGAAACCCAGACCAGGGGGCAGACCACGAGCTCTTAACGTGATCCATTTAATGAACTAAACTGAACTAAACTTTTGGGTCGTGGGGTCCGAGTGCTCATAATTTTTTCAAAGAACTATCCAGACGCTTAGTTGACACTTCGCGTGACCCAAGGGCTGGCTTTTACCTCGGTCAGAGATTAAGCATTGCCATACAACGTGGCAATGCCGCCAGCCTTTTGGGCACACTTCCAGTCGACAGCGATGCGGAGGAATTTTATGACGCCATATTTTAGCTAGTAGTTTTTGTCTTTAGTGTATACATAGTTTTAATCAGTTAAGTGTTTTTTATCAATTAATAATAAATCATATATACTAAACTGAACTGTTAAAGGGATATAGTATATATATAATATATAATAATATATAATAGTTATTTGTGACACAAGAGAGCAAAGTTGTTTTTTGCTGCGAGTGCTAATTTTGAGTTCCGAGCAAGCGAAGGATTCTTTGATTGAATCACGAGCGCTAGCGAGAAGTAGAATCCTGAGCGAGGGGAGGGATTCAAAGGCACGAGATGCAAAAAGTTTTCTCTCGTGTTACACACATAATTTTTCACTTCAGCAGCGAGAACACATAACACTTAGGAAATAAAATAATTAACAGTATTAGATTATAATATAATATTCCACAACTATCACACAATGCCGTCTAGTCTCACGCTAAGCAGAGCTTGTGTTATGAGTACTAGACAACTGATAAACATACTTATATATTTCTAAATACATGCATATTATAGATATTACACCCAGACACAGTACAAATGATCGTGCTCGTCACACAAACATTTGTCCTGACCCACGACCTCCAGCATTGCAGTCAGGGCCACTAACTACTAGACCAACAGGCCAGTCAAAAAAAGGTATGGAGCTATGAGTGTATATTTCCATCCTTCTTTTTTAATCGCTTGACTGACATTTTGATATGTCATGGTATCCATTCCCAGAAACATTACTTACTGTAGACCATACAAATATTTGAATGAATTTACAAATAGTTGGTAATTCCGTGCGAGAAACGAACCCTCGTTAGTTATCCCAGATAAATAAATAAAAAAACTTATTTAAACTAGAGAAGTAATAACCCTGAAAGTTCTTATCTCTCTTGATTGGCCATACTACCGATATCCTACTAATAAATTTGAGGAAAATAGCTTAAAATAACATTAGGTACGTTCATATTAAAGTTATTGAGTTTTTTAGAATTAACAATTAATTTTCGGCCCATAGTAAAGTAGGTGAGTAAAAAAGAGTTTGGTCATGAGAAGAGGAGGAATGAAGTGAAGCACATGTTTCTAAAAGAGTTAGATACTTGTGGATCGATGAAAAGGGAGAGAAATGCAAAAGAAAAGATGGATGGATTGTGTAAGGAGTGTTATGAAAGAAAAGGGAGTTAGTGATAGCGTGACGGGTGACAGGACAGAATGGAAGAAAAAAGACGTGTTGCGTCGACCCCGAATAAAACGGGATAAGGGTAGAAAGATGATTATGAATTTATAGTAAAAACATTGAAGAACTATAAATAGATCATCGATAGAACAATTCTATTATAAAATAATTATCATAATTATGGTAAATGGATACAGTACTTTTATCACAAAAAAAAAGTGCTTATCGTCTTTCTAAAAATAACTATGTTTATATAATACCCTCTGCACCGATTGTCCGGGGCCAACTAGGGGTCAAAGGTAAAAGACATTTTGGGGTCATACTCAGTCCCCTAGTGGGAAGGAGGGGGATGAAATTGTGAATAGGGTGGGGAAAGGGAGGCAGATCGATGACGCCACGTGTTCGTCTGACGCAAGAACCGATATTTTTGGCGCGAGATTTTCTTTTTTTTTTAATGATTTGATGAAAAAGCGGCGTTTGAAATTTGTGTTCAAATTAAGTAGTTCGAAGACAAAAATACTTATTAATTATACTCTGTTCTTTTTTGGGGTTGGAAAATCTATACAAAATGGCTGTTCAGAAAATCCACAAAGTTTTTCCGAGCTTATTTACTATTTGTGACGTAAATTCATAATTGTTATCGTAAATCACGTCGCTGCTGATGTAATTTTTATCTGCTGTTATTGGATATATTCTATCTGGCTGAGATAAATAAGTTCAAGGAGACGATTAGTACTTATTCGAATATTCGTAATTATAAGTAGGATTAAGATCATCAGATAAGTACTTACTTAAAAGCAACACGCAAGTAAAATTTACTTACTTAGATATTATTTTATGAATAAAATAAAAAAGTTGAAGATTACTAAAACTACTATACATATTACTGCCAGTTTCATAAGTTCTTATTATGCGTATAATTTTCGAATTGGAATTTAAATATAAAGACACCGGTACCTACACATAATTCTAGTAAAAAGCTTCGCTCTTAAGTTTTCTGTTAGTCTTCGTGGTCTTTTTTGCCCTTTTTTGAATTAATGATTATTCATTCGTATGCATTTAAATATCACTAATATTATTGCATTTTTTTCTCACAAAATTCAACCAAAATCCATTTACAAGGAAATGTCAAAGGTTACGCATCTTTTCAACAAAAAAAAAAACGAGTCATTCAGCAAATAATTCAAGACAAACACTAATAAAATGATTACTTACATTTTGGTGTATTTAAATATTCAATTTAATTCACTAATATATATTTGCAAATAAAGAGTCACTTCACTGAACGATTTCCCGCGTTTTTCTGCCGGAGCGACTAAGCCCGCCAACTGGAGCCGCGAGACTGCCGTGCGCCAAATGTGAAAGAGATAGAAGGTCACTTTCGATAGGTGTAATAGAGAGGCCGCTATAGTATTGAACGGGGGATGCAAAGGGGTTGAAGATTTATAAAACTGTAGTGAGTAGTCCCAGCTTTGATTGGTACTCGGTTTTTCAGATTTCATCTCGATATGATCGAATACTTTTGGGGAGATGTGGTTGATTAAAAATTAACACCATCTACTTATAACAATTATTATTAGTACCTAGTCAGTAATTAAAAAACTTACGTTTTTCAATCAAAATCCGATTTTGCCGCGTAGTGAAATACTACTCAAGGTAATTTTTTTTTCATTGTGATACATTACCATTTTTATTTTTTGTAAAAGTAGTTGAAGGAATCTGTATTTATCAAAGATCATAAGGAAATTTAAAGGCATTGTGTAAACAATTGATGATAATTATTTTGATAATAATATTTTTAACGTATTTTTATCTGTATCGTTGTGATGTGAAGTAGACACTTTCGGGTTTTTTGGCGGGATTTCTTCGAATGAAGTTCAGTAGCTGTTTTAATTATTCGCAAATTATTCCTAGAGGATATTGTGATGTAAAATTGGTGTAGTTTTTTATTTCAAGTGTCTGCGCAACTGGACAATTAATAGGTGGAATCATTGAAACAGGCGCGATCTCGGTAAAATAGAGCTGAGAATTTTATTGTAGTTTTGGCAACCTCAATGAAGTAAACCGAGGAGGTTGACTTGATATAAAAAACATTAAAATGTGTTCTATACTGATGAAATATTCATACGAAGAAATGACTTAAAGGACCTAGAATTCAAGCCAAAAACATCTGTCAAATAAAGGTTTTTGGCGGGATTTTCTGAATGAAGGTCAGAGTCTTTTCAAATAGATTCATAATGGATATTGTGACGTAAAACGCAGTCTAAGAATTTGGTTGTAATACTGACTACCTCGGCGAAGCTTGCACTTTGCAGAGAACTTCAGAGGAGGCTGAATCGATACATTTGCTGCTAAATACTTACTGCAAAAATATTGGAATATGTTGAATTCGCATTCTAATATAACTCGAAGTGACTACTTCATACGGGCAGGGATTAAAAAGCTTTGTAATAAAGCCTAAAACAAAGAAAAAAAAAACTGTCAAATGTCATGAGATGTCAACAAACAGCTGATACCTGTGTTTTGATTAATTTTACCATTTAATCAATTATAATCTTTTAAAATGTGTGAGGTGCCCAGAATTCTCGTGCTGTATGGCAGCCAAACCTACACGGCACAAGAAATAGCTGAAAGAATATGGCGGACAACAAAGGTTTTGGGATTTCGTGGGCCGGTTCAAGCAATGGATGAATATCCAATTGCTCGGCTTATAAAAGAACAATTTGCTATTTTTGTGTGTGCTACGACTGGCCAAGGTGATGAGCCAGATAATATGAAGAAGTTTTGGAAGTTCCTTCTACGAAAAAACTTACCATCTAACTCCTTAGCAAGATTAAAATATGGGGTCCTTGGCCTCGGTGATTCGTCATATTTGAAATTCAATTTCGCCGGCAAGAAACTTCATAAGCGACTAATGCAGTTAGGGGGAATGCCATTGCTAGATATAGGTAAGAATTTGATCTTAATTCCTATTGTAAAGCTGTAAATTATGCAAGAAACTATTACTTTTTATCTAAAATGTTCCATATATGATTCGATTGAAATGAGATTAGGATGAGTATTTATAAGGAGCAAATTTTAGATTATATTGTCATTGCCCTGACATTCCAGAAAGACTGAAAGTAATAATATTGAAGTTAATATTTATAGCATTTGTGTAAGTGTTAGTCAAACCGACCTATTATCTTGATTGAACCAGTTTTCTATTTAACATTCTATAAAGTATCTATAAGGCACTTTAAAATATATGCATAAACCTTAGTGAAATTATACAAAGGAGGTTTTATTTTTCTACTACTTTTAAATATATATTTCAGGTCTATGTGATTATCAACATGACTTAGGCCATGATGCAGTAATGACCCCATGGCTGAAAGAATACCTTTCTATATTAAAACAATACTACCCTCATATACAAACTGATAATATTAAAACTGACTTCATTCCACGATGGAAGATATCGCTTGAGAAATGTGAAGAAAGATTAACTTATAATGGTTTGACGGAAGATATATACTTTTCTAAAGGTGTGAAGGATAGTTTTGTAGATGCTACACTATTAGAAGTCACAAAAAATGAACGGACTACTCATGAAACTCATTTTCAGGTCAGTTACAAGATATTTTTCTAACATTGTGGCTTTTTAAAATCCATGGACATTTCTGTGATGATATGCTTCTTTTATGAAATTTTTTAAATAACTTTCTTTTGGTGTCTCTGTTAGTTTATGTTTCTTTCCGCTGTTTATTGTTAAGGTATTTACAAAGTTTCAAGATCTACAAGTCTGTAAAACTAAAATTCTTATTACTCTTTGGTTGTGCTTTAGGATGTAAGAATGATAACTTTGAAGACTGCAGATGACACTAAATTAGATTATAAACCTGGAGATATCTTCAATATCCGACCTCGCAACAATAAGGAAGAAGTGGAGGATTTATTTAATATTTTTAAAGAGCACAACATTGATATAAAACCTCATTACAATTTAGTGGTGGAGGAATATCATGATGGTAAGTTTTGTTTTATCTAAATGATTCGAAAATGTTGTCGTTTTGTTTTTTAAAGTTATTGCACATTTTCATTTTAAAATTAAGTATAATTATTTCTGAACGTAACTGAGCAATATCGTATTTCTGCACGCAACATTAGGCTACGTTTCGTTTCTCCAAATAAATATTGCCTAAAATAATTGAGACTATCAATTTATTAAAGTAGTGAACAAAGATGTATTTAATTTTTTTTTTCACTGTTGACTGTCACTCTAAAAAAAACGATCATTTGAAATCGATTCTTCATTATTTAAATCCCAATTTCCGAACAAAATAACTAAACGCGTACTGTCAATGTCAAAATAAACACGTGCGGAGCTGTCACCCAAATGTCACTTTTATACAGAGTTCTTTCAGCGTGTTTGGTGTTTTCGTCATAAAAATAAAAGATTTTTACCGTAAAGAAGTGTAAATATAATAAATATTCACAATGTTGCGGAGACAGGCGCGTTTGCGTCGCGAGTACTTGTACAGGAAGTCAGTGGAAGACAAACAAAAAAATATACAAGCTAAAAAAGATCAACTGAAACGGTGTTTGGAAGAAAACATTCCTATCCACGGAGACTTGAGGAAGGAGGCTCTCGCTTTACAAAAAAATATTGAGTACGAAGATAAAGGTAAGATTGTTTGGTTTATTTATTAGAAATCGCGGAATTGTTTGTTTACAAAATAAAACTAACCTAAGATTCGTCTTTTATGGAGAATCAAGCCTTGTTCTATTCAATAGTACATAGATGGGGTACATTTAATTTATACACTACAATAGAGACATAGCTCAGTACCAGTAATACTTGTAATAAGGATATAGTTGCATTGTCAGTACAAAATCTGATGTAAAGAAAGAAAAATCGTTTATTTGTACCTCACACATAGAGTAAAATTTAAAAAAAAACACAGTAAAAAAAATAAAAACTCTCTCTCTCTATGTACTCTTTGATGATCTTTACATTACAAGATAAACCTGCATTAAAATTCCATACTTAAACTGGCTTTCTCCTATAATTGATGTCAACATAAACAAAACAAATAATGACTTTATAGTCATTTCCATAGTTTTTTTAGTATTGTAGTGTGTTAGTAGTGCATAAATAACTTGGTTTGTATTACAAGGGAAAGTCCGGTCAAGGCACACCAAGAAGTAAAAAACTACAAAAAACAATTACCCATCCATATTGATTGTTTGACGACTATTAATATAGATGGGTAATTTTGTTTTAGTTTTTTTTTTTTGCTTTTTATTAAAATACAATTAAATTTAAATAATATCATAACACATACCAACTTCTTGGTCTCACTGATAATTGAATCATCAGTAAGTACCTCTGTATGTAACATTATACATATAAACAACAAATTTTACCTCTTTACAATAATAGTTTACACTCCAGCATTTATTATTATTAAGTAAGACACACTAGCAGCTATTAGCTGATGTGTGTGTTTCATATCATTTGTGCAAACAGGCATTTTTCATTGCTGCTATCTACATAACACCATCAAAAACTAATAAAATCACCAATAATTCTAGGTCCAGAAAGAGCAGCGGTGATCGGCAGTTTCAGTGGTGGTGCAAACACTCAGAGCTCACAAGACGATGAGTACAGATACGCCGGTGTGGAGGACCCTAAGATTATGATCACCACGTCGAGAGAGCCCAGTGCCAGGCTTAAAATGTTCGTCAAGGAACTTAGGTTGGTGTTTTTTTTTTCCTTCTTTTCTATGTATAATTTTATGAAGAATTTAATATCATAAAGCATTTGGGCATTTTTTAATAGCATCTCTGGCCACGTACAATGGTCCGTTAAGGACTAAGTGCGAAAACCAGACCACAAAGATAAGATAGGATCTCTGTAATTGAGTTGCGGGAATGCGGTGGATGCGAGATGAACAGGATCTGTTGTTGTGGCGACGCTTGGGGGAGGCCTGTGTCCAACAGTAGATGTCTTTTGGCTGAAATGATGATGATGATAATGAATTGAGCTATACAAAACGCAACACAAGGAACATCTGACCTTGCATCCAAACCCACTAGTTGCTGACCTGTTGAACCCAAAAGTGGTGGTAAAAAGGCTGAAAAGAAACCACCAAATAAGCAGGAGGAGCAGCACTAGCCGCTCCGCCATAATGCCATTTGTTTTAAAAACTAATTTAACTTACGGATTGACAACCAACTGCAAATGGAAGGAGAGTTAAAAAAAAAATGCCACAGGAAACCTGCGGGTACACAATAAATATGTAGAAAAATCAAAATTAAATTTAAAATATCAGTGAGGTTGATTAGAATAACAGTTCTATACACTTTAAAATAAAAGGAATAGATTATTTTTTTAAATTAAAAATATGCTGATGAATAATTCTGCGTGACCACTTAAGTTTGGCGATTCGTCGGTTCTTGTTTCATTTACATTAAATTATCTTTCCAGGCTAATATTCCCGAACAGCCAGCGCATGAACCGCGGTGGTTACGACATGTCTCATCTGATACACGCGTGTCGTGCTAACGAGGTCACCGATTTCATCGTAGTCCATGAGCACAGAGGAGTGCCTGATAGTTTGGTGAGTACCTGAAAATAGAGTAGGCAAATAGCACAGCAAACTAACTTAGAAGCATAGCTCGAAAAATCGCGAAACTTAAGTGGCAGTGGGCAGGACACATTGCTCGCAGACCAGATGGTCGATGGAGACGAAGAGTTCTGGAGTGGCACCACGTACCTGAAGACGCAGCGTTGGAAAGCCTTCCGATGAGGGTAGCGAGAATCCGATTGATGTGAGACGCGCAGGACCAGTTGTTATGGCGACACATAAAAAAAATCTCTATCAATCTTTTTCTGAAAATCTGTTACTTTACGTGAACTTTGGCCTTCTATATTGTACTCATATATTTATAAAATTATAAAAAAGTATATCCATAAAAGCCTAGCACATTGATTCTGAATGGCGACAGTTTTTCTCAAAAACTTAGGGTTTTAAAAAAACACGTATTTCCTGGAACAAGTTTTGTGAAATATTTTAGTAAATCACGGAATTAGCGAATGCCAACAGAGTTTTCAGGCGTTATCTCTCCTTTTTCGTGTTGCCCCTTCATCAAAAATCTCGTTGGATTGCGTTAGATGAAGCAACAAGCTTTTAAACCATGCTCGACGTTGACGATAGGCAAGTGGAGAAGGACCCTCTTAAATCACAAACATAAAGAAAGAAGTCACACAAGCAGCGAGAGCTTATAAGATGTTTTTTTTTTGTAGGTGGGAAAATCATCCAACGTCATCCCGCGCTCTTGGGAGGAGCGGGAGATAGTTTCAGACTTTTACTGACTAAAAACCCACTCCTGTTCCTTCGTTGCCCTTCGTACCAGGGTCGAGTCTTCCTTTCAGAATCAGACCCTTGGCCCCAGTAGGCTTCTCCCCTGCTGGGCCCCTACGGTTTGCTGACATCTCCTTGAGCGCCGTTGACGACTTGGGCTCGGTCTGGACGGTTACCGGACAGCCGCAAGCCCGCGCATTGCTTATAAGAATGGGATCACGACCCATCCTAATAAACTGGCATCAAACTTGAGAAAACCGAAACTTTCAGGAGGCTCAAAAGGCTTAGCCCACAAGACTTGATACTGTGTACAAAATATCATCGAACGGCTTGATGTGGTGCCCACCAAGAGCGGGCGCATACCAAGCATGACCACACTACATTTGAAACACAACAGATGCTGAATGTGAATGAGTGGACAGATTGCACCAGAGAGAAAAAAAAAATTAAATCAATATTTGTGTTATCCCCAGGTAATCTGCCACCTGCCATACGGGCCCACAGCGTCGTTCACGCTCTCGGGCGTGGTGATGCGTCACGACATCCCCGACATTGGGCCCATGAGCGAACAGTTCCCGCATCTCATCTTCCATAATTTTAAAACAGAACTTGGTAAGTTTTTATCATTAAAATGTACTAGATTTATCACACGGCTTCGCTAATTTTTAGAGTTCTGTATCTCAAAGGACAAAAACGGATCCCTTATAGGATCACTTTGTTGTCTGTCAAGACCATTTTATCTCGGGAACGCGTGGAGGTATCTAGTTGAAATTAAAACTATATACTCAGCTCTGCGGTCACTTGAAAATGTGAAAAAATCAAAACTTCTGAGTTTACAAAAAAAAAAGATGCGGCCGTCTAAGTCGCAAAAACATGTATTTCGACACTCTCAAGGAGAACAAAATTCATAGGGTACTTCCTGTTGACCTAGAATCCTGAAATTTGGCCTGAAGCAAGATCTCATAGCACAAAAAATCTGAAAATAGTAAATTTATTGTGTTACGTTCGAAAAAGAAAACATTTTGCGTTTCGGAAAAATCTAAGTCTCGTATCTTAAGTGCTATTCCAGGACATGGTCTACCCGTGTACCAAGTTTCATCGAAATCCATTCAGTAGTTTTAAAGATCCATACATACTAACTTTCACGATTATCGTTTAAAAAATCGTTTTATAAACGATAAAACACATCCAAATCTATATTTATTTTATTTATCTCATATCTACTTCATTTAATTTAATTTCATTTATTAATTTTGTGAACATAGGCTACAAAGATCTTATAATGTTTGTTCCATCCTATGTTCCGCCGAAAGGCATACAGAATAGTGGTGATATGTCAAAATATTCTATCAAAATAAATTAATTGTGAAAATATACAAAAATAAAATTCAGCAAATGAAAATTGTAAAATTTAAATAAAATTGTACTAAAAGATAAAATAATGTCAGCAATATTACAATCGTCAAAATTAAATTAATTAAAATAATCAAAATGTCATTAAGAAAATATACAATGTCAACAAAAAAAAAAACAAAATTTACTAATTGTAATATTTTAAATACAATAATTCCAGAAATTTGATTAATTAGATTTGTCATTCAGAAACTGGCCTAACGTGTAATAACGTGTGTGTATGTCTCTTATGTCTGTAGGTCTAAGAACAATGAGTATATTGAAGTACTTGTTCCCCGTGCCGAAGCCTGACTCCAAGAGGGTGATCACATTCGCTAACAATGATGACTACATCTCCTTCAGGCAACATACTTACAGGAAGGTAAGGAATTCATGGTGTAAGCCCAGGGAAACCCGCGAAATTCAATTTTCCTTAAGGGCCTGTGCACACCACGTTTCTAAAACGTGCGTCGACGGCGCGCTTTTGTCCTATTAAAGGTCTACAGGCTGCGTGTGAATCGCGTTCGTATCGCGTCTGTATCGCTACAAACGCGCGTCAACGGCGCGTTTAAAAAACGTGGTGTGCACAGACCCTAAGTTCGGGAGTCGCAGAGTGATCCCCGGCCACGACAGGCGCAAAGTTTGCTGACGAGGTATAGGTAGCTCGCTGTCCGGTAAAGACCGAACCCGAATCGTCGACAGTTTTGTCAACAAAACCGTAGGGGCCCAGTATGCTGACGCCCGCTATGGCCACGGGAATTTTTGAAAGAGATACCGTTGTCATGGAACGCAAACGATAACTGAAGGACACAGCTTGGTTTTAATCAGCGTAAATTGGACACGTCCTCTCGCTCCACCCTAGAACGAGAGAAGTCTTTGAATGAATTCTCACCCCATAAATAAACATACCTGTATATTGCGGCGTGTAACTTTTGTGAAGTTACCATCAATATTAAACGGCCACCTAAGGGCGGAATGCACCAATAAAACTAATCGCGTTTTAACGTTTGGTTCGCATAATCGCGTTTAGCCGCTGTCACTAGTGTCACTTGTTTGTATTTTTCTTTTGTTGTATTTTTACAAGTGACACTAGTGACAGCGGTTAAACGCGATCATGCGAGTCAAACGTTAAAACGCGATTAGTTTTATTGGTGAATTCCGCCCTAAGTGTCATTGCCAATAAACTGGATTGTCCTATTATCTGGTTTTTAAGCCAGCTTCGTGCTCCTTTAAATACTGTCCACTAACGTAGTTGTTAAGTTATTGTGTTACTAACATCTATGTATTTGTTTACTACCATAGTTTTATGAGTTATTATTATTCTAAAGTGGTGAGCAGACGGTTGCAAACTAGCATTCCCACCAAGGTGACCTTGGTTTATGTGTTTGGTTTGTGTTGCGGCTACATGGATGTAAACCACGCACCACACACGTTCGGTGGTTGGGAAAACGCGCCTCCCAACCAAGGGCGTTGAAGGTCATGGATTACAACTGCTGTCTACACGGATTGAATCTAGCAAGGTCACCTTGGTTGGGACGTTGGTTTGCAACCGTCTGTTCAGCCCTTTACAAATGTATTTAATAATAATAATAATAAATTTATTTCTCATCACAAATGCATTATGGTGAACACAAAAAACTTAATCTAAATAACATAAACATTTGTGAGAGACTGGTGCCCGAAATAGGTATATACCTGTGTAACGGGTCACCAGGCCCCCCAAGACATACAGGTATACAAATTAGATAAAAAATAACAAACAATTGTGAATCATTGAAAGTTCAAATAATAGGTACAGAATTTAAAATAATAACAAAAATAATAATAATAATTTTTTAATTTAATTCTGAAATGAAGAGATTATTATTAATTATTACTAGTATCTACCAGCATAGCTTCGCCCGCGTGAAAATAGGTTTCTCCATACAAACTTTGGAACTCGTTTCATCCCCCTAGGGAAAAATTTTCGGAATTTTTCTCCTTAATGATCGATTACGTCATAAAAGGAAGCTTTGCGCAAAATTTCACACTCCTAGTTCCAGTAGTTATATGTCAGTCAGTCAGTTTCACTTTTATATAGATTATTATAATCTTCTGTATTTTTCACAGGCTGGCAAAGAAATAGAACTATCAGAGATCGGCCCCCGCTTCCAGATGAAGCTGTACGAGATAAAGTTGGGCACGCTGGAGTCTATAGACGCGGCCGACACAGAGTGGGCGTTGAGGCCCTACATGAACACGGCCGCCAAGAGGCGCTTCCTCAGCATCGAGGACGGTTGGCAGGAGGAAGAATTATAATAAATGATATTTTTGTAATTGAACATGTTTTATTCAGTTTAAAATTTAAACTGGTGGCCTCCATCTTTTATTTCTATTTTCTCGGTTTCGAGAGCATAATCATCATGAATCATACTTTTACCTATTTTTTTATGTCATAAACTAGTGTTTGACTGCGATCCCGCCTGATGGTAAGCAGTGATGCAATCGTTGATAGCGAAGCGCATTAGTTTATTAAGAGCATATTCACTCAAGCCTTGAAGACACCTAAATTATCATCGGACGGGACCTGACATATATTTATTTTTTCTTAAAGTAATTTGGGTCGAGTAGGTCGCCACGCTTATGTGGCTTCAGTGGCTTTTAAGGTCCTCCAAAGTGATGGGACACTTCGGGCACGCTAGTAAGTGGACCATCGTCTGGTCAGTAGATAAAGCTGAGCGCGCTGTAGTCTGGACTCTGTCGACACGGAATGGGCCCTGCGAGTTTATCCTGGGCAGTGATCATGAATAGCAGTAGGAAGAGTGTTACTTAAATAGATTTTTTTTTATGAAAAAAGTATCGTAGAAAGTTTGTCACTGAAACCGTTGACCATTTTTGATTTTCACGGTTTTGGCGATATAAAATGTTTATTAGGTCTAAAATAACTACCATAGGTTAGATATCAGACAGTGCTACTTAATACTAAAAAGTTATGAATTAGGTAAATAAAACACGATTCAATTAGATTTTTACTTAAAATCTTGTCATTTGGATAGACCACAGACTGGTGAACAAATGGAGTGCTAAGTGTACACTCTATCAAATAAGTTTCTAATTCAACGCTGTCGATAAAGCTGGGCACGTTGGAATTAGTAGATGCAGCTCATACGGACGGAGAGGGCGCTGCGCCCCAACATGGCCAACATAGAACACCGCTACCAAGAGACTTCCTGAGCAATAAGGATGGATGGCAGGAGTATGAATGTTAATAGTATAAATGATATCTTTTATATTTAAACATGTTTTATTTTAGGTTTCCACCGTGAATTTAAAATAATCTATCGTTTTTGCTTTACCTACTCTGTGTCGTTAAAGTTAAAAGACATTCTTTGAACCTTAAAAACCTTAAATGACATTATTAAACTAATTTTTTAAAAGTGTATAATTATGTCCATAATCATTTTATCCTTAATAATCATTGGGTCATAATCGTCCGACTAGGAATCAATATTGCTTTTGCTTTAAATGGAGGTCTATAAAATTTTTGACCATGAAAAAAACGTCTTTTATTTTGTGTGACTTTGTTCTACGAACTATCACTTCACTTAGAACAAAAAATCATGCAATCGGAATAGAAAACATAATAACCTATTTTTTGTCTTGATATAGAACTTTCTCTACTGGTATGTGTAGATTTATAATATTGTATGGACTATATTTTCACACAGCAAAATAAACCCTATTTTATCGTAATTTAACATTTCAGACATGCCCGTCCCAGACTTCCTCAAACAACCGCACACACTCTACGAAATAGCCGAACAGTACTGGGACCTGCACTGTTATCCGACGCAGTACGTCTTCTCTCTTCTCGCACAGGTATCGGACGATAAGTTAGAAAAAGAGAAGTGTATTGAGTTCAGCTCCCCCGAGGGACAAGAAGACTGGCTTAATTATTGTAGAAGGCCGAAAAGGACGGTGCTTGAGGTAAGATATTTCTACAGATGTATCTATATTTTACTAGCGTCAGTACCATAACTGTTTTCAAGTGAGGTCTGAGGTTTAAATTCTATGACTGATTTTGTCAAATATTGGATTGCTGTAAGAGTGTAAGATGCTAACAGTAAAATAAAAACTGATCATCTATCAAAGTACAGATTGTGTGTAGTTTGATGTTGACTAATGAACACACTTAATGTTGTATTTATGATATTGATAATATTATACTCCGTACAAACCTACCTTTATGCGCAGAGTTTTTTGGCCACATAGCCAGGAAAAAAGGCCATAACCTTGAACAGCTCATTGTAACTGGCATGACTTGATGGCAAACGATCAAGAGACCTGTGTGTGGAAAAGTGGAAGTAATCTGCCCGTCTTTTTGGGCTACCCAAAAAGATGGGCAGATTACTTCCACTCCATACTGGGCACCCAATTGCTCGTCGCACTTCATAACGCCAATAGCCGTCACAGGTGGTGAGACACCATCAGTAACAACTTGACAAGCTAATCCAGCGGGAACTTTACGACCCTCAGTAATGAGGAATATGACTCGAGGAGGAGGAATGTTATACTCAATTTTCACGCACTGCCCACTGGGGAATCTTGACAAGAATACGTGATATCTATTCATAGTATTATCAAACTAATTCAATTCAATTTAACATTGTGCCATAAAATTTCGTATTTCCAGGTTCTCCACGACTTCCATAAATCAGTATCAAAGCTAACCCTAGAAGTGTTATTCGAGCTTTTCTCCACGATCAAGCCTCGTTCTTTCTCCATAGCCAGCAGCGCTTTACCCTCAGAAGGACGAAACATTGATTTACTAGTAGCTGTTGTACACTACCATACTAAGTTGAAGAAACCCAGGCTTGGATTATGTTCGAATTGGTTGAAGAGTTTAGGGATTGGAGACAAGGTGTATGGCTGGATTAAAGCTGGGACGCTCGTGTTTCCGAAAGATCCTGTAAGTTTTTTTTTTTAAATAAACAATAACATTACATTTTTCATGGTATTTCACTATTCTATGAATGTAAAATTGAATAGTTATTATGACTTACTGATTTAATTGCCTGGATCTTTAAAAAACCTTGTAATCAAATAAATATCAACTAAGTTCCGCAGCGTAAGTGCAAATAATCATAATTGGCTTAAAATATACAGCCAGTTTATTTTTAATTTGAGTTGTATTCTGGTGGCGATTAAGTTCAGAATTGACAAAGTATAGCTCTAAACTCTGTTTTAGTTTTAAGAAGTTTAGCTTAGTCGGAATAAAGTTGAAATACTAATATTAGGTGAAACTTTGAGCTTGGTCTAAATTCTAAAGACTTGTTTTTAGTAGGACCGCATGTTTTTATTTTTTTCAGTCCACGCCTCACATTCTGATTGGCCCCGGCACAGGCCTAGCTCCATTCCGCAGCCTCCTGCAAGAGCGAGAAGTACAAGGCACTGCAAACAAAGATGCCCTACATCTAATATTCGGATGCCGGTATAAGGAGAGAGATTTCCATTGTAGGGAAGAACTGGAAAGGATGGTTGCGGAGGATAAAATTAGCTTGTACTGCGCTTTCTCGAGAGATCAGGAAGATAAAATGTAAGTATAGAATGAAGAATGAAAACTTTTGTTGAAGTGCCAATGAGCCGACCGTATGTACGGGAATTTAGACTGTGAATTGGCAATGGAAAAATTTTAGGTTTTTTTTAAATGTGAAATGTCATTGAAACCCCAAGCGAACGCGCGTGATTTCGCGCCATTCGGTTAAACATAAAGCGAACGCCGGTTCTATTTGTAGGAAATTTATCCAAGAATGTAAAAAATCAAACTTCTTTAAGTAGTCTGTAAATAACGAAAACAAGGTGTAACCGAATGGCGCGAAACCACGGGCGAACGTTCACGCTTGATCAGTTAAAGTAAAAATAACAAAAGTACGACAGAATCATTAAACTATCTCAAGAAATAAAAAAGTTATAGAACTTTAAAGTTGCACTTTCAAGAATAATTTCGTTTTTATCCCGGGAGTAAGCTCCCTGGGACAATTTTCCGGGAGTAAGTTCGCTGGCAGCAGGTAGCTTTGTCTAATATGTATAGTAAAACTTTTTTTTTCAATCTAACAGCTACGTCCAACACAAAATAGCTGAACACAGCGAGCTCCTATTAAAATTGATAACAAACCGAGCCTACATCTACATATCGGGCAACGCGAAGAATATGCCCGACAACGTTCGCGATGCTTTTATAGAAGATGTTTTAAGTAAAACTGGTGGACACAGCATTGATGAAGCAAAGAGTATGTTGAAGGAAATAGAAGATACTGGCCGGTTTCAAGTGGAAGCTTGGTAGAGATTTTTTTTCTGTGTGTGCCAGCTAAGATGGCTTGGTCTCATAGAAAATAGTTAATGCATACAGAAGCTATCAGCACGTGAATCTACACACAGATCCAAGACCAACTGGCCTACGTGAAGTAGAATATCTATATTCCAAACTAATTAAAACTATCTAAAATATGACGTCAAAAAACTCTTCCATAAGACTGGCAGCATTGCCACGCTTTATGGCAATGCTTATTGTCTGTCCACGGTAAAATCTATCTAGTTATTTTTCTTATGGTTTATACATGCAGAGTGGTTACCTCTGCTATGTTTAGAGTGTCAAATGGACTGATATTGTAAAAATGAATAGCAACACAGTCTTTTGTGTATATTTGGATTGTAGAGTTTAATTATGCGCATTTTTAATCGATTCATGGTTATTGATGTTTGTATATTTTGTTTGTAAAATACTAAGAAGTGGTAGTAAACACTCCATTTGTTAGACAATCTGTGTCACAAATTAATCTAAGGTACAATATCGTACGTGAAGGAAGTATTTCAAATGTTTTAGATTATTTATAATGTTGTTTATTTTTACTTATAAATAAGGTGTGTACACACTGAAGAGCTTTGAAGTCACTGCGTGTTGTGATAGTGTATGTGTAACTTATATTTTTTTTTTTAACTCGAATAATAATATTCCATTATTTATAATTTTTGCTGCGTTTTATTTATAATTCTATTTTATATGAACAGGTAACTGTGATAATGTACATTTTTAATAATATAGAATAAAACAAGCAATAATTTAAGTGGCATTTTATTTAATTCTTATCCTAACACAAAGTTAGATTTATTTACAAAATAGTATTTTCTTTTATAAACTAGGTATTTTAACTTAGTCTGAACAGTTCACGCACTCCAAATTTATTTCACTAAAACCATATTGTAACCAACAAACGGAGATGTCTAAAATGGGCTATTACCCCGAAGAAATTTAAACACCAATGTGATATACCTTATAAGAAAACCTATTTATTACGTTACTCGATTGTAATTAAATATGAATTTTACAGGTTTTGTAAAAGCTGAAAAATAAGTGCACTTATAAAAAAAAAACTGTGGTCTGTAAAATGATATTTAATGTTAAAAAAAAAATCGTGATAATTACGCTCTTACAGCCTGTATATGTAAGTCACATTGCTGTTCAATTTTTTAATTATTTTTAGCCCAAGTTCCATACATTTATTGAATGTATCCTTTGCTCCAGATGAAACAATGGTTCCTTATTAGCAAGGATCTCAGACACATTACGGGCAGTCTTATTTGAAAACTGCATGAGTTTTTTTAGGTGGAAAATCGTCAAATAACCAGGACCACACTGGGTGGAGCGAGAGAGTGTTGACACTCACAAACTTGCGGGCCGCGGTAACTCTTTCCAACAAACCCGTATCCCTGGCACTGCATCAGTGTCTTGAAAATTATGGTAAAGGGACCATCCCCGTGCAATTTAGCTAATCAAAAAATTACTTCATTATAACTCCCATACACAATGCGTTCCAAATAAGAATAGGATCGATTTCCATGTTGTGACGTTACGTCATACTGTCAAATCGAAGAATTATTATGGTGAGCAAAACAAGATTTGATTTATTTACGAACTGTGAACGAAAATAGTTTTGCTCATCTCGGAGTTCTTCAATTTTGCCCAATTTCTTGCGATTTGACAGTATGACGTGACGTCACAACACGGCAATCGATCCTATTCTTATTTGGAACGCATTTTAACGTCTATAGATAACATCGAAGCTCTCGCTTCTCAAATCACACTAAAGATCTATAAAGATGCGGCATATGAATCGTTCATTATACGAAGTTATACCTATTTTTGGTGAAACTTTTGAAGGACTATTTTCTGAACTTTTTTAATCGTCAAGGTCGGATATATCCGACACTCCCGCGTTTATTCCGCCAGTTTCGCACGTCCACGACCAAATACTCATCTCGTCAGCTCTTATGTCATGGGAATTGAAGAGCTAAACGAGATAGAATACCCAGTCGCAAACAGACGACCCTGGCGAATAGGGCACGATAACACTTGTCGAACCAATCCGTCGCAAGTGGTTAAAGGTATTAAAAAGAAACATTTAGTTGCTAATTAAAATGCACCCAGCATCGTCAGCAGCCGCCAGCGCCAGCAAGCCGCGCGCCGCGCCTAGCTGGAGTTGGGCAGCCCCCACAGCTTGAGGTTCCCGGCGTCGCGCTTCCTCTCGGGCGGCTCCTTGTCCTCGCACGCGAAGGCCACGAGGTAGCGCGACGGGTGCCACGCTACTGTGAATGTTGACGCTTGTACGGGTATCTCGGCTACTTTCTCACCTGGAAACGACAATCATCTATATAATATATAAAAGGAGAAACGCACAGCCGAAACTACTGGGACTAGAAGTGTGAAATTTTTCACTAGGCTTCCTTTTATGACGTAGGCGAGCACTAAGAGAAGAATTTCCAAAATTCTCCCTCAAAGGGGATGAAACGGGGGTCCAAAGTTTGTGTGAAGAAACCTACTTTCACGCAGGCGAAGACACTGGCAGCAGCTAGTTATTCATAAGTAAAGGTTTAAATCCAGGATGTGAATTCAAAATACGAAGGCTTTATGTTTTTGGCTTGGATACTAAGTCCTTTAAGCCATGTCTTCGTATGAATGGTTAAATAGTGCTTTTATTTTACACGTTTTTTAGTTTAATTGATTTGTTTAAATGTTTAGTATATTTAATTTTATTATCAATATATTATTATCTTATTTGTCTCTGTGTTCCGTGAGTGTGTCCGTGGCATCACCAGGCCCTATCAGAATACCAGCGCTACGTTATTATTACTTTTTAGTATAATATCGCAGCATATGCTGAGATAGGAGCCTTTTTGGCCTCGCACAGGTCCTTTATTTTATCTTTAACTAATATTGTTTTCTATTATTTTTAAGTTAAGTATTTATAGTTTAAGCAGTTACTTTTTATTTTATCGTTGTGTGTCCTGTGCGAGTCTCAAATAAATGTTTCTTTCTTTCTTTTCTTTACACATTCTAATGTTTTGTATTTGGCAGCAAATGTATCAAGTCAAACTTCTCGGAAAACTTCGTCGAGGTAGTCAAAACTACAATAAAATTCTAAGCTCCATTTTACCTAGATCGCGCCTGTTTCAATGATTCCATCATTCCACATATTGCCCAATTGCGCAGACACTTGAGTTATAACAATATCCACTAGGAATCAATTTGCGAATAATTAAAACAACCACTGAACTTCCCACCGAAAACCCCCCTTTATTTATTTAGGTTATTTATTTTATTTGCAACAGAATATCTATCTAAAATATTACATAAACAATTTAAATTTATAAAAAACTTAACTAACCATATCAAAAGTTCTCCGCATAGCTGTCGACGAATTGACTGGAAGTGTGCCCAAAAGACGGTACGAAGGTGGTATTGTCATGTTGAATGGTAATGCTTATTTGCTTAATCTCTGACTGGCTATATAAAATTACGACTTGCGGGGACAGAGCAATGACTAAAGACACGGGGGCAGCTGGTATTGAATAAAATATTATTATTATTTTTATTTTTTTTTAATTGATATTTAAACCAGTGCTTGACTGCGATTAGCATCTACGCACGCCTTTTCGCTGAGTCCAAAGCTGCTAGATGGCATTTAGCAGCACCAGCCCAAATAATATTGAAGGTAAAACTTACCAGTCTCAGTATCTCCTATATCAATGATGTGATCTTCACTAGCGGACGCTAGGAGGCGGCCATCGAAACTAAACGACAGTGTGCGGACAGGCCATTCTAATCTGTAACAAATAGATATGAAATTTATTGGCAAATCAGTACCTAAATAATGAAAACTTTTTTCAAAGGCCATTTTGATATGGCGCTGCGGTATGCGTTGTAAATCATAATCTTCCTTATCGCTGACACATACCGCGACTTAATGCGAGACCATTCTTGATGAAGAGCATCAAGAATGGTCTCACGATTATGTCACTGGAGACCTATACCGCACCGTTTTGTGTTCTGTTTTGATCTAAGACAGTAATGATAAAGCTATACTAGGCTAATGAACGCCAGATGTCGTTTCCAGGTGACAATAAAAACCTGTGTTTCTAGCAATGGAGTCAAGAAATGACAATAATAATTATTTTTAACATTGGAAGGCCTTCAATAAGGTGAACTGATGATCTCATGAGGGTCGCGGGAATCCGATGGATGCAAGACGCACAGGCCCATTCGACTCTTGAGGGAGGCCTTTGTCCAACATTGGACGTCTTTCGACTGAAGTGATGATGATTATTATAGTTATTTCTAGAAACACGATTTGCAACCGAAACAGAATGTTCGGCTTCTCTTTCAGTTCCACGAAAGTATTGATTACGACTATTTGTTACGAAACCGAACTTTCGGTTGGACTCTACAGACCAACCAACTAGCTTAAATAGGGGTAAAAACCCAGCTCGACCGAAACTAGCATCGTTAAGCTGACGGTTGAAATACATTTTTATTTGACTTAATTTTTTGTTACCACAGCAGTTTCAGCTTCGGTTCCGGCCAAAACTAGTAGAAGAGTGAATCGTGTTACGGTCTGTCACTATTGACTTCGTATTAGGCCCGTGCTTCACTGAGACGCCATAGCAGTGCCAGCCAAGACAATGCATGCAGTTCTATGATATGTACCTCACCTGGCCACTATTGGTCACACAGTCAATCCATATTGGTCGTAGCCAAGTCATTGGCTACGCCGCCATGGCGTCCCAGTGAGCCATGGCCTTAAGCGAAACAACGCGTGGGTGTTAATACAAAAATGCGTTTTAGAAACGTGCGTCGAC
Source organism: Mythimna pallens (assembly GCA_961205895.1). Taxonomy (NCBI): domain Eukaryota; kingdom Metazoa; phylum Arthropoda; class Insecta; order Lepidoptera; family Noctuidae; genus Mythimna; species Mythimna pallens. The sequence goes on from OY540845.1 coordinate 18,779,530, forward strand.
GGCGCGCTTTTGTCCTATTAAAGGTCTGTATCGCTACAAACGCGCGTCGACGCACATATGGGTATTTCGCTGATTCAGTCGGTCATAAACCAATTTATAAGAAGTGGTCGCAGGTAAAAAACAACTGGATCCTATAGTTATCGAATGACTAGAGAACAATAGACAACCCGTCCCGGTCTCTTATCGGATGCACCTGAGCGCTAGTTTTGTCGGAAGTTAGTCATCGCTTCAACTGCAAGTATCTTACGCGTTTCCTAAGTGCAATAGTATGTGACAAAATGTTAAATATTTTCGTGACTACTGACTTCTTTTAAAATATTTTTATGGATATGGATGAAGGAGGTAAGAACGCATGTTGTTGAAATATTATGCTGTATTTAATTTTTTATGGGATATCGTTATTTGACGTTTGAAAATATAGTTTAAAATTCTTAAAATTTCCATCCCAATTTTAAGTTTGAAAAGGTTTTTGTTATATTTCCGGTTTCTTCCCGGTTATAATGTTAATTGATAACGACAGTTTATAGTTTATATAATATTATTATGACCTAATTAGCCGTCCATACCTGCCCCCTATTTTGCCAGAGGTGACAGACCTAGACAGGGAAAAAAAAAATTTGGAATTTACACTATGTTACCTTGATAATTATTTGCTTTCAGGGTCACCTGGTCACTCACGTGTTAGAGTAGTGACCCGTAGATCCCTTTTTGATAAAATGAAAAGGTAAAATTTGCCTAATTTTAAAGAAAAATTAAATTACTTGGAAAATTGGATTTTGTCCAGCAAAAACTATTCTGAAGATGAATAAAAGGCGTTGAAGCACAAGTTTTCACATATTAAGTCGGGTTTCAAACAAAGGTGGAATAAAGCTTGCATGGTGCTACTGTCATAGACAAAGCATTGTTGCCAATTGGGTTGCTCTCGGAAGAAGCCGCTGAGGCACGGAATAAACATTCCCGGTTGTACAGGCAGAATTTTGCGAGAAAATTTTCAAGGGTCGAGTGTAACACTGATGGCCTGAAATTGAGTAGAACCAAAACGGAATACTTGTTCTGCGATTTCGGCGGTCTGTCCAATCCAGTGCCTTTAGCTCTCGCTGGAACGCCCATACCGATCTACTCCGACTTTCGGTACCTCGGGTCACTCGTCCAAGGGCGTAACACATCGGCGACAGGTCACGGGAACAACTTGTGACCCACGGATGCCCCTCAAGTTGAAGGGTAAAATCTACAAGTCCGTGATAAGACCTGTCATACTGTATGGATCAGAATGTTGGGCTGTGAAAAAGACGTATAAAAAAAGATTGCACGTAGCGGAGATGAGAATGTTAAGATGGATGTGTGGTGTGACGAGAATGGATAAAGTGAGAAATGAGTATATTAGGGAAAGTTTGAAAGTGGCGCCAGTGACTGAAAAATTGAAAGGGAATCGTTTGTCTTGGTATGGTCATGAGAAGAGGAGGGATGAAGCCCATGTTACTAAAAGAGTTATGAGTTTACATGTGGATGGATGGAGAGGGAGAGGGAGACCAAAGAAAAGATGGATGGATTGTGTGAAGAGTGATATGAAAGAAAAGGAAGTTAATGATAGCATGACGTGGCAGGACAGAATGGAAGAAAAAAAAACATGTTGCGCCGACCCCAAATAACACGGGACAAGGGCAGGAAGATGATGATGAAGTGTAACACTGATATTACAAATAAATTATTACTCAGTTCTGACCCACTGATTACTGGAATGAGACCAACCCCCAAAAAAAGAATGTTGCCATTCACGAAAGAAGCAATTGCTTTGATGATACCTGCTGTATCTGACTCTGAAAGAGACTCAGATTCTGATTTGGAGGAGGTTTCTGGAGGCACTGAAAGTGATGAGGATGATGAAGAACCATGGGCGTCATCATCATTAAAGTTACATAAATTTTATATAAAATTTTGTTTGAGAAAATAATAAATGTCGAAATTATAAATTACTAAAATATATTTTTATTATGTTTTTTTCCCAATATTTTATGTCATTATTCATTAGAAAGAAAAATATGGCTTATAATTAACCAGGGCAAGTCTCTGGAATAAAAAAACTAAATAAATAATTTTGACCGGGTAGATCAGCAAAATACCCCTGTGCTGTGCGATGGCGCGTTTAAAAAGCGTGGTGTGCGCAGGCCCTAAAGGTCTAACAAAAAACTAGAAATTTTTATTCTAATCATTCTACGTTTTATGTTTATGCGCCGCGGGAATCTGCTTAGTGCAGAAAGCATAGGACATATCGTTGTATTGAAGTAACGGGAAGCCTATGTCCAACAGAGCTCGTCTTACTGCCAAAGTAATGACGTTCTGCCTTACCTGGAGAACACTCTAAGACAGGCCAGCTCGTTGACGTCCCACAGCGACACGAGCGCGTCAGCGGAGCCCGTGGCGAAGTACCGACCCGTCGGGTCATGCTCTATGCAGATACAGGTGCCCGGGTGCGCCTTCAGTACTGTTTGGAGCTCCAGTGATGGGTATCTGTCAAAAATAAACTATCATCAATATCAGGAAACCTTATTTATATTGATCATAGGCTGTGCATGGATCGTGTCTTAAGCTCGTGGTAAAGGCTCTGTTTTGATCATAATGGCGATAATAGCATTTGTCAAAATTTAATTCAGAATTGATTTACATATTTTCTTTTTAAAACTATACTTACGACAATATATGCACACAGCCAAGTCCATTGGTCAAGTAGAACAAATCAGATGTGTTGTTCCAAGAGATCTCATTCACTTCAAAGTTGAACTGTTCCTCAACTACCTAGAATGAAATAAAGGTTAATTAAGATTTGTGTTCGTAATTTTGTTTTTTTATTATTATGCTCTTTATTCCTTGTAAACACATATAAATTACATTTTTAAATATTTTTTTTAAACAAAATCATACAAAAAAAAACATTTAAAAATATAAAAAATAGTACCCCACCGGTATCGGGAACAGGGTTGGGCCCTGTCAGGCTGCTACCGGTGGTCAGGGCTCCAGAGAAAGGAACCTCCTAACAATGCGAGCCGTGTCCAGGAGTACCGCTTTCTGAATCAAGCCCTTGATCCAGCCGCCTAACGCGAGCCTCCTAAGGTGTTGGTCAAGGCTCTTGGCTATTAAGCCATTGCCCGACACGACTATCGGCACAATGATCGCTGAGTTCACATCCCACATGTCGACAACCTCGCGAGCCAAGTCGATATACTTGATTTGTTTATCTTTCTCGGCTTTCACGAGGTTCTCGTCATGTGGAATGGATATGTCAACAATCATTGCATGCCTCTCGCTTCGGTCCACCACCACTATATCAGGCTTTTTGGCTACAATAGTCCTGTCAGTGATGATGGATTGATCCCAGTACAAAGTGATATGACCATTATCAAGAACTGGGTCGGGCTCATACCAATATTATTATTATTGATATGATCATGTTTCTGAAATTTCAATAGAGTAGCTCATTGTTTTGAACACAGATTGTCATGTTGAAGTTTAGTCATGAGTTTTTTCAACAGTTCTTTCCATTCGCCACCTATTGTCATGCGGATAGGTGGCAGATGGAAAAAACTGTACATTGCAAGGTCCCTTTTATTAATAATCAATTATAATGAAAAATCATACTGCTAACTTGTATTACTTAGTTACTAGAATAGCAAAATGTGCCATGTTATTGCACCAACAACTATCTTAATGGGAATCAACAAGGCATGTCCTTACAATGTTGCAGATATGACAAAAAAAAAAAAGAAGATTGATAAGCAATCATGTGGTTGAACTTGGAGCATGCTGTTGGTTGTTGTTGCGCCAACCCCAAATAACACGGGACAAGAGCAGGAAGATGATGATGAAGTTGGAGCATGCTTGCCTAGAAGTAACCTACTCATTTTTAACTACAAGAACCTTGGGTTGTCGCTATCAGAAAACACAACACAATGAATTTGTTTCCAAAAGGTTCTGTGGGTGGATACAGGTGGGATGTCCACCATACATCTGCAATGCAAGTAGCAACGCCCAAGGACCTTACTATATTATTTACACTAGCTGTACCCCATGGTTCCACTTGCACCTTTACTTAGCTTTTTTTTTTTCATTTAATTATCCACAAGAATTGAACTTTAGTATAATGAAACTTGGTAGTTCTGTAGATCATCACATAAGTTCTCCTGCTCTGTACTGAGAGGGTCAGACTTTAACTGACTAAAACCCACCTTTAGGCAGGTTGGAATAAATGCCACTATGGCCAACATACAATGTTCCACCAAGGACTGAGTGCAGAAAACAACCACAAAGATAAGAACCTCTTGTGTCCCTTCAGATGACCTTTGTGTTCCAAGGCTATGGTGACTCTTCCACACAGCCCAAGCATCCAAAAATTAGTACAATTTTTTATTTTTTTGGCTCTATGTGACCAGCCTTTCTGTTAAAGTAATAATTCATACACCTACCACTTTATAAGTCTTAGTGTCAATAAAAGAGACAAGATCTTCCTTGTTGCCCACAGCTATAGTGCTGCCGTTGGGTGACCACGCAATATTGATGTTCTCTCCTTTCGTAGCTATGGACGCTGCACATTTGTGTGTTCTGAAAAAAGCACATATTCCATTTGATATTTTGTATTGAATTTATTAACAACTTTAATTCAATTTATTGAAAACCTTGATATCATAGAAGTAGAAAAAGAAAAGTATGAATTTGAAACTTTAAGAAATTATACTTGACTTAGATTTTTAGAAAATTGTATTAAAGTCATAATCTCATTGCTCGAAACTGTGGACTGGCATATTATCTACCATCATAAACTATTTTATTTACCTTGTATCCCATATCCTAACAGATTTGTCGCCACTAGCTGTACTCAGCAGATCAGGATGAGAAGCATGCCAGCACAGTTGATCAACGGACCCTGTGTGGCCTCTGAAGATAAAGTCTTGAACCTAGAATATGTAGAAAAGTCTCTTATAGCTCCATATACAAATACCATTCGGCCAACTTTTTACCGACGAAAACATAACCTTACTTTTAAATTATTAGGTGTGATATAGTTGAACTTACCAGTCTATTTCTCTCTAGCGTAAATATTGCCACGCTTTTATCAAACGAACCTGATGCCAGGCGTTTACCATCACAGGACCATCCCACTGAATGCACTTTGGAAGAATGGGCAATATATTCCCGAACGAGATTATGCGACACGAAATAACTTCGTAATTCTGCTAAATCCTCTATTGGAGCCTGCGTAGGTTTAGGTTCTTTCATTTTGTATTAATAATGTTATCATAAAATAGTTAAAATCAGCCGCACCGGAACAGCAACAAAAATATTACCACGCCACAATCAGTATGTTACAAACAAAGTACTCTGTGGCCACAATAATTGCAACAAACAAAAACAACCCTGCGTTCCGAATTGCGTCAAAAGCGATAATATCGCGAATCCAACCAAAGCGCAAAGTCACAATTATTACTCAATAGCCCATAGATTTTGTGCTATTAAATTTGGTCGGATTCGCGATATAATCACTTTTAGCGCAATTCGGAACACGGGGCAAGACTTGACAGTGACATACGACTGAACACATAACTTTTTTAATGATTTTGGCCTGGATAATAAGTTTTTTAAGCCATGTCTTCGTCATTAGAATATGAATGTGTACATTGTTTTTGTAGTATTTGGCAGCAAATGTATAAAGTCCCTTCTCGGCAAACTTCGCTGAGGTAGTCAGCAACACGTCAATGAAATTCCCAGTTCCATTCTATCGAGTTCGCACCTGTTTTAATGATTCAACATATTGTCCACATGAGATACAAAACTACACTTTCTAGGAACACAATTTCTAGGAATCAATCTGCGAATAATTAAAAAAGCTTTCAGTAGTTTTTTTAGCAAAAAAACCCCCCAATAAACACTGGAAACTGTCTCGCTGCTACTCAATGACAATTTAAGTTTCTTTTTATTAACGTCAGATTGATGAGGCCACTGTACAAACCTAGTGAGTTGTTGAGAGTTTCGCTAAAAAGGTGCAGGCAACAATTGCAGTAACTGTAAGTGCACGCGTGCAGTGGACAAGCAGCTCGAGTGCGGGTCGCTGGCGGCATATAATATAATAATAATAATAATAACGGACGCTTTTACCGGGCCTTACATGGACCCGATGTAGACCTGTTAGCGTCCGTATCTTGGCTGCTTTTCGGTAACCTCTTCGGGGAAACCGAAGGTTTTGTCTTTGCGATTATGGACGAAGTTATGATGACGAACAACTACCGGAAATACATTGTGAAGGACGGTACGGTTGACATCTGTCGGGCATGCCACCGGCCCGGGGAATCAATCCGACACATTATTTCTGGGTGTTCTCATCTAGCTAACGGAGACTATTTGCATAGACACAACCTCGTAGCCAGGATTATCCACCAGCAACTTGCTCTTAAATACAATCTTGTGGAATCTGAAGTACCGTATTATAGGTATGTGCACGACCCAGTTCTCGATAATGGCAATATCACATTATATTGGGATCGATCTATCATCACTGACAGGACTATTGTTGCCAATAAACCTGATATAGTGGTGATAGACCGACTAGAGCATCGCACAATGATTGTTGATATAGCGATCCCTCATGACGAGAACCTCGTGAAAGCTGAGAAAGATAAGCAAACTAAGTATCTTGACTTAGCTCGCGAGGTTGTCGACATGTGGGAAGTGGATAGAGCAATCATTGTGCCGATAGTCGTAACGGCCAATGGCTTAATAGCCAAGAGCCTCGAACAACATCTAAGGAGGCTCTCGTTAGGCAGCTGGATCAAGGGCCTGATCCAGAAAGCAGTACTCCTGGACACGGTGGGCATAGGAGATTCCTCTCTCAGGAGCCCTGACTACCGGTAGCTTGGACCCTGTTCCCGATGCCGGTGGGCTACTATTTTTTATATTTTTAAATGTATTTTTATTTTATTTTTTAAGAAATATTTAAAAATGTAATTAATATGTAGGTACATAAATTTAATAAATGGTATAATAATATATAATATAATATTTCACAACTATCACACAACGCCGTCTAGTCTCAAGCTAAGCAGTGCTTGTGTTATGAGTACTAGACAACTGATAAACATACTTATATATTTCTAAATACATACATAATATAGATAAATTACACCCAGACACAGAATAAATGACCGTGCTCATCACACAAACATTTGTCCTGGGTGGGAACCGAACCCACGACCTCCGGCATAGCAGTCAGGGCCACTAACCACTAGACCAACAGGCCCAGTCAAAGAAGAAGAGAAAGAGAAAGGCATATTCGTAGCGCATTCGCCAGATATGGACACATCCTAAGATTCTTATATCACATTATTGTATCTTAAAATCTAATGAGCTTATACCTTTTCGGTATTCCACTAATAAACTTGTTTTTTTTTTCTTCTGGGTATTGGTACGTATTGTATATATTTGTATATTGATAAATTAAACGAAAATTATATTAAGTCAACTGTATCACTATCTTTCCATACATCAATCAATTAAATAAATGAACCAACAGCTATTTATCGCCGATGTAGCGTCGCCGCCAACACTTGAGTTGAGTATGAAAATACGCAACCGGTCCCAACCATATTATATGCATAAATATAATATGCAGACACTTCTCCTGAAAAATATAAAAGAAAATATATTAACTCTTTCTCGAGCTCTACTTAGGTATCTATAGGTACTTAAAATAAATCTGTAGAAGTGAAAATTCTGTACATTGAAAATGTTACTAGACCGACACCGAACCAAAAAATGTGATTAAAAAAATTTTCCGATTACGATGAAACTTAGTAAAATTATTCTTTAATATCCTGGGCACCACACTGGGTACTTTTTATCCCTGAAAAGTATATACAATAAAAAAAAACTTAATTTTGCTGTTCGATCCCTAGACCCGATTACTGTACCTACCAACCGCAAATAATAAGTTTGTCGTAGGTTACGTCACCCGCAGTGGAGTTCACTAAGCGGCTCTGCACACGGCTAAGATACTATAATTAAAAGGTAATCAATACATTAACTGACTGTTAGGCGGTATGAAGTTCGCCGGGTCAGCTAGTATAAAATAAATATTACGAAACACGTATAAGGATAGTAGCAGGTGACGTTCCGAGTTTCTGCCCTATGAGGGTATGAAGAAATCACAAAAGAAAGCGTGACATAATTCATAGATTAATTTACCTAATTGGTAGAGTTTCGAAGCAGTCATTTAGAAACGGACCAGGACCAACAAAGAAAGTCTGTTCCATTCTGCTGTTCACAATAGTACTTTCATCAGCACCATGAAACAGTAAGTTTTTAATAACTTTTTAGCGCGGTGTTTTGAGGTGAAGGTACCTACAGTTGACCCCCATTACCCGCTATTCAGGAGTCAATGGAAATCCAGAAGTCTCGCTTGCAGCTGACCACTTGGCACTTGACAAACTTAACTGCGATGAATAAGCATCAAGCACGTTATCAAAGCGCACAATACAACTTACACTATTTCGGATGTCACAGCAATAGGCAGGTAGTCGTAATTATCGCAAGCAGTCTACTTCCGTGAGTAAAGCTTAGAACTACATTGCGCACACGAATGCCACACACGCCGCTCTGGGCGCGTTGGTCTCCATAGATTTTATATGGAAACAAAACGTTGTAGAACTACACTTGATCCACGCCACGCGACGTCGTTCTACGTGCAAATCAGGCGTGTTACATGTGTGCGTCGGTCTAATGTAGTTCTAGCTTTATCATCACATGCTCGGTTTTTACAGAAAATTTTGAAAATGCGTCTAGCAGCGACCGCCAAGATCATAAGCGTAGCGTGGACTAATTTAGACGTGGGCGAAGGCACATCAGCGAGGACTTTTTCTTACATAAATTCGAAAACGAGACGGCGGTATCTGTCGCAATTTAACCCAGTGTTCGCCTACATCGTTGCAGGTGAAATAGTGGTTAAACACGAGCCTATCAATTATAAAAAAAACCCTCGTTCTTAAAGAACCCTCGCTCGAGCGAGGCCCCTTTGAGTACGAGGCCGAGGGCGAGGGCGAGGGTCCACATCGCCCACGCCTAGCTACTCTGGCCAAGACGTGCATTAACCCACTGGCCACTATCAGATTGTTGGCGACATTATTTTAAATCATATTAGGTACTACCTAGCTGACCCGGCGAACTTCGTACCGCTTAACAGTCAATGAATGTAGTAGGTATATCTTTCGATATAGTCAACCGATTGTGATGAAACAAGCTGTAATATATCAAGTTACAATTTTAAATTTTATTATATGTACCTATAGATAAAGGCGAAAGTTTGCGAGTCTGTGTAAAAATTTGGCACACGGATAGACCATGTCCTGGAATAGCACATGGGATACCTACTTTTAAATCCCGGGAGTAGGTTCCTTTGGAAAAATTTATAATTTCACGAAAGTGAAGCCACTACAGCAGCTAGTATTCTATAATACGTTAAACTTACGGCCCCAGAACATCTCACTCTTGGCGGGGTCGAAATTATATGGCCCACTTGAGCGAAATCCCGCTTTGGTACGCTAGCAGGCAGTACGGCCGAGCGTAACAACGCAACACACTTATTTCTTATCATTTTGCAAGAATTCGTTAACAATAATCCTGTATTTCTTGACAAATTACTTATGTCAAATTGATATTTGAAATTTCATTTTTTTTATAGAAAAAATTTTGCTTTTATAACCAGCCAGTGATTATTTGAGCTCAAAATCAAAATTTTATTTAATTTTAGTCTTAGACCGGTTTCTAACCGACTAGAAATTGTAATAATGTCGATACAGTATAAAATGCTTATAAATCATTGAGATATTTTGGTGTGCATTGAAATTTAGGAACTATGTACCATAAAGGTGAGTATGTAGAGACCATAAAGGTGGGTCTATGCTAGATGAGCCGAACCGCTCTACTTGCGGTGTCAAGTGTGGGCGTACAACGAGCCTACAACAATAATTTCACTGACCTCGAACATGTTCGCGATGCAAATCCCTTTGTGTTCGTCAAAAAACCGACAATTGGTTGAGCACAGTCGAGCACGAATCAAACGCTCGAAGCGCACTCGTCCGATGCTTGCAAGTCGGTTACACGAATTTGTGCTCGAATCCTCTAGCATAGGCCCACCTTTAGATTAAATGCCTCGCACAGATGTTTCTGATATCGGGGATTTAAATCATTAAAAAAAACTTGATACAATGCAATAATTTGTTTTTAATTTTTTAACAAGATGTCATTCTTTTGAAACATAAAAGTAAATTACGTTTAACTTCATTTACTTTTATATTTACATAACAAAAAACTTATTTCACTAATCTTACTCACTAAATAAATAAATAATACATTAAAACGCACTAGTGGCTTGTTCAATGTTTAAAAAAAAAACGAACTTAGCCTCACGCTAAGAATTGTACTCCCTGTGCAAAGGGTGCGTTCACAAACATGTAAATATACACAAGACTCCCAGACCCAAAACAACCATCTGTAGGCCATACAAATATTTGTCCCGTGCGGGAATCGAACCCTCGACACGCAGCGCAGCAGCCAATTGCTCAATCTCTGCGCTAACCACGCCGCCCAATGAGGCACAAGCCTAAGGGCTATATTTCACCGGGACACCATGGCGGCGCGACCAGTTGCGCCGCCATGGTGTCCGCAAGCTACCAAACTAGACATCATACAGACACCAAAGTCGCTACACCACACTGAGACAGCATCAAAATGGACCTTAAGTGCACGCGTCCGAGCTGGTCACGCCTCCAAATTAGTTGCGCAACCAAACGGACACCAGGTGAGTAACTCTAGAGAGACATTTTATTAGTAGCGGCGACTGGTCGCGCCGCCATGGTGTCCCGGTGAAATATAGCCATAAAGGATTGTAAAATTAACATATCATAAAAAAAAATAACTATTTTTCACAAACGAAACAAAACCGCCTTACTGCTTTAAAATAAAGCCGATGTTAAAATCAAACTATAACCATGTAAGTGCGGATGATTGTACTATGATTAAAATTCTTATCACATAACAGATCACAGGTTGTTCTTATACTCTAAAAAAAAAACATTAAAATATGGACAAGTTGGTTTCGGCAAAGTACCCATATATATATATAAATTATGCAATATGCACAAAACGTTTTGCAACCACATTCATTGTGTGTATAGCTAAAGAGTAGAATTCCGTTGATCTCAGCTATCATTTGAAGATCTCCGAAGCCTCAAAATTTGACTCCAGCCTAGCCAAGTTACAACCGTTTCGTTTCGATGCTTTTCGTCGATCGCCTCGATTAGGCCACGCCTCCGATTCCTTTATTCTGACGTCATCTCAACGCTCAGTCTCACGTGGTTAGAACAAAGGAATAGGAGGCGTGGCCGACTCGAGGCGATCAACGAAAAGAGAATCGAAACGAAACGGTTGTAACTTGGCTAGGGGAGCAGTCCAGTTTTACCAAGTGGCATCGATCGCTTTACCAAGTTACTGGGCTGTAGTGTTCGGATATGCAGTCGCTCCATGAACAAATACTAATTAGCTGTATTTATTATTAACAGGCTTGCGTGTGATCACTATGCCACTTGACGATGAGCAGCGATATGGTCGACTAGTTTTCAGTTACATTAGTAACCTTTTCTCAAGCTATACTTACTCCATTCGCAATCCTCCGTTCAATCGATTTTGTCTTCTATTCCGTAGACATACGGAAAGCATTAAAACCAAAAAAAATGGTTACAATACCAACAATTTATTGCCGCCGCCATTTATCATGCCACCAACTTAATAAGAGTCAAATTCGGTTGGATGGACGGTAAGAAAGGTTTGTTGACTAATCTTATTGCGACTGGAGTATAGACTCATTGACTGGATTGGTTGATATTCACCTTCATTAATCTGGGTACTTGGCTCTAGCAATGATATACTTTTCCAAACCCTGCATCTGTTTGTAAAGAGAGAATGTCGAACAATTTAAAATGGCGGCACACTCTCTTATGACGAAATAGAAACTGCTTGGCGTGTTCTCTTTCAACTCTTCGTCAAACTTTTTGTGCCAATCCAAGGACCTGTTCATAAAATCCTCATCGTAATGCCTGAACCAGTATTTAAATTCTGATACATTAGCCTCGTTTATCAAAGGCTCGAAATTGTCTTCCCAAGAAATTTTTTCTTCTATCAATTTCTTTTGTTCTTGTAAAACGTGTAATGGTAAATCGTCCTCTGAATCACTTTCGTATTTAGTTTTAACCGGTCTTATAGGATGAGATTTTGCTTTGAGATTCTCAAATTCTGTACCATTTTTACATTGCTCGATTTTTTTACTTAATATTTCTTCTAAATTAGGAGGGACGTCCGTTAAAAGGTATGCCTTTTCGGGCTTTATTTTAATGTACAATTGATTTACATCATACTTCTCCTCGTCAAACTTAGGATCGCCTTTCGGTACTAAATCGTCTATTTTCATTTCTTCTTCTCCTTCAAATAGTTTTGATTCCCATTTTTCGTCTATAACTTCGTCTTCTTCAACTGTTTTATCTAGATTTTGTTCTAGAACGCTGATCTGTGGGTAAGCATGTGATTGATTTTCTGAAGTTTCAGTAACAATAGAATTTGTTCTAGTTAACGCATCACTCGCTTGTTCTGCATTTAGATTTGGTATCTCATTTTGAGTAATATTGGTACCATTCAAAATACTATCCATCTGAGTTTTTTGAATAGCCAAACTAACGGCTTCCTGCATTTGACTAATTAAATCAGCTTGTTTAAGATTATAGTAACCACTAATTAGTTCATCTACTTTCTTTTTGGCTTCAAAACGATTCACTTTAGCTCTCTTTCTAGGTTCTCTCGATGTTTCTTCATTACCAAAAACATCAGCTTTTCTTTTTCTAGGTTCCTTAGGCGTTTTATACTCCTTAGGAATTGGGATCTTATATTTTTTACAAGCACCCAGAATTAATTCTTTAATCGTTTGCTCCCTGTCAAAAGTGTCTGGATTAAAAGGTGGGAATACACTGTCGACATCGCTGAAGTCGCTGATGCTGGCGCGATCATTGTACATAGATTCATTATTAGGTAAAGGATCATTTTCATTATTAGCATACATATCATGTCCAATATTTTGTTCCATTTCATCTTTCAAATCTAGCTCTTCAAATGAGTCATCGAAAATATTCTTGTCACTATCTTCTTCTGTTATTATAAATGCCCTTTTAGGCTCTCCTTCTTTTATACTCTGATCAATTACATTTACATTTTCATTTACTTCTGAAACTACATTTTCATTTGCTGGGCTTTCTAAATTAATATCTTTGCTGTGTTCATTCATAGCCTGATCAGTTACATCAATATTTTTTCTACCTGGATTTTTAGAATCACTAGCACCACTATTTTCATGCATACTTTGATCAACGTCATCTACATTTTTTGTTAGTTCAGAAACTTCTATTTCTTTTGCTTGATTTTCAGAATCATTAATTAATCTGTTATCTTCATTAATGCACTGATCGGAGTCAATAACTTTTTCAGTTTCTACAGCAGAATCGTTTTCGTTCACTGGATTTTCTGAATCATATCCATGATCACTTTCTTTCTCGTTACTCGAGTTTAGTACATCTTCACATGTAACATGTTCTTTCCTAGGCGGATTTGTAATCATCCAATTTCTATTTTCACAATTTTTCACATAAACCATTTCGTTTTTACTCTTTTTTGTAACAATTGTGCCTAGAATGACTTTGCTGAACGTTTTTCGATCTTCACTGACACCCTTGATTATATTTTCAGAATTACTGTCTACCAGCTCTAAATATTCACAAGCATAGTTAAGAGAATATTGGGTAAAATCTTCACTTAGAAGTTCTCTTATTTCTTGGTCCTGATTGTGTTCTATTATAATTTCTGTGTAATCAGACATAGGCGTCAATGTTGGGAAAAACATATTTTTAGGAATTACTCTTCCCTCATCTTCTTCAGGTATTTTGCTAATTAAATTTATTGCTGTTTCATCTTGTAAGTCTTTGTTGTTCTGTGGTCTATCGCTCATATGTTCTAAATATACATTATCATCAGTATCAAAATAATGTTGCTCTGCTAAGTGAAGGCATGACTTACAAAGTGTTATCTTTCGAAACTGCACGTAGCTGCACCATTCTCTAAAAGAAAACAACCTTGCGCTTGGTTCTGAATATTTTCCCATTCTGTATGATTTGGATAAATTCCTCTCATCATTTATCCTTTCCACTGCATCTGAGAGTTTTTCTTCATAATCACCATCTAGCCCAAAACACATCTTTAGTGCGACAAGAACATAGGACATGGCTACACTTTGATAGTCAGGCATTATTACTAGATGTGCTTTAGATTTGCTACTCATATCAAGAAATTCACACCGATGGAATACCATCAAGGAGTAAATCAACGGCTTTATATCATTAGGGAGGCATAGTTCTAAAAGAAAGTTGTCAATGATTTTCCTCATATCTGGGACATTTGGCGTTCCTAAGTCCAGTTTACGTAACAAAGTCATGGCGAACGCACGAATTCTATGTACGTTACATACTTTGCTGTGAATGAACTTCAACCACTCTTCTTGTATGCTTTTAACATTGATGTCGTCCGGCAGAAATCTTTGTATGTTGGAGAAATTCAAGCGTTTCTCTTTAATAAATCTTAACAATTGGTACAGTTGTATGTCACTGTTGTCTAGATTTAGTGCTAAGTACAACATTGCTATAATAACGCCTTTTGAAAGAAACTTTATGTCTCTCTTTGAGCCATCCATTATAATATTATTATTAATTTTAATGTTTCTTTGTTCATTTCGTGGTTCGTCTTCGTCTTTATCTGGTAAAGCGTTACTGTTACTATTTTCTTCAAACATAAAGCTTGGTAATGTTATGTTATAATTATTTCCTTCTTCATCAAGTTTTTCTGCACATCTGTTAAAATAATTTAATATCAGTTGATTGAATAGTAAAGTCTCACTTTATATTATCTATAGACTAAATAAATGAAACAGAACTGATTTTTTATTAGATATTCTAGGGGCCTTTTAAAAATCATCAAATAACTTTTCCCACTCTAGGTGAACCAAGTGGAAGTGTCAGGCATTAACTAAAACCCACCCTTGTTCTTTCAGTTGCCGCGCGTGTGTCTCTTGAGATCAATCCTACAAGGGTCTTCTTTAAATTCAAAGAGGAAGGTAAAACTGTCTCTTGTAACTTAATTCTCTGAAGGGTTAGTGCCTTCAGAGGAAGGGACGGGAAGGGAAGGGACTAACCCTTCAGAGAATTAAGTTACAACATTATGGTTTTTAAGTATTTTTGTGTTATTCTAGAAGATCTTTTTAAAATTCCTATTTATTTTTTTGTTAAATTGTTTCTGCTTTGGTTACTATTTCACAAGGCGTTGCATTGATGATGTTATTGAAGACGATGTCAAGTGGTAGCACTGGCAACCATTTCACAGGAGACTTAAAAAATAGAACTAATGACTTACCCTAATGCATTTTTATTCTGGTATTTCTTGATATACCGAGTCCAGATCCACAAGAGTTTTGACTTAAATGTGGGTTTAGCGCCGGCGGCAACCAGCTCATCAGCTAGACCCAATATTACGAAGTTATATGCATGCCATTTGTACCATTCTCCGCTCACTGGAAACATAATAATTTATGAAGAAAAATTGTGTGCTTGTATTTTTTTTAGGTGTGAAATCATCTATCTAATGACTAGCAAGGGTGGTGCGGGAGAGAGTGTCAGACTTTTACTGGCTAAAACCCACTCCCATGTTCCTTCTTTGCCTTGGGTCATATTGTACACTTAAACAAGCTAAAAACTTATTTGCTTGCAAATAGGTAAAAATCGCCAAAGAGACACTAATACTTAAACCTTACTTTGAATTGTACTGTCCTGAATTTTAACAATTTTCCTCCTCGCAGCTATAGCAAAAGTACCATCTCCCAAGGTTTTTTGTTCGACCACCGTTTCGCGCACATTTGTATTTTGCGTGTTACATTCTACACAGTAATAATATCCATCTATCAATTTTAATGCGTTGCCACCACACTCTACGCAGGGATCGGCAGACTGCATTTTAAACACATAAAAAGATACTCTGTGATTTTAAATCCAATTTATATCAAATAATCAAGTAATGGCAATTTAAAATAAATAAAAACATGAATCACATGTGTTTTTTTGACTCCCGCCATCATTTGTCAATGTCAAACTAGAAGTACAGTGTTGCTGTAAACAATAAATAAATCACAAAAACGAAAATCTCAATCATTAAAAAGTTGGACATTTTTGTTATTAAAATGGTCGAAAATAAAACAAAATAATACATAGATAATAAAAAGACTAAAACTTGCTTTAAAATAATGACCAAAGCCGTTGATTTCGTAATAAAAAAAATTTTTTTTTCGTTAGCTGCTTGCTGAAATTGACGTCTAGATTGTTGCCATTGTAACTAGCCAGTTCTACTAATTTAGAGTTATGGCAAAAGACAAGTTTGTTCGAACTTAATAACCCAGAAAAAATGTGTCATATCTTTAAGCAGGTGGGTTAAGAAAAATTGGACATCAACTGTTTGTAAAGCATAGTTAAAAAGCAATAGCTTGCACTGATCCCCCACTTTTTTTTTTGTTATAGATTTATTTATTGGAATATTTTTACACAGGTCAGGGCACATGGAGGGTTAGAAGGTCTAAAAATGGATAAAGATAAATTATTTTTTACCCTTTCCTGTATAAAGCGAGCTTCACGGAGAAAAAGAAAAAATTTTAAGTGCCAATTTTGGTTATTTTCAAATTACATAAATATGAAACGCAATCAAGTTACTGTTAAACTGCGAGGAATACGAAATTAAAAAAATTTAAACTCAAATCAAACGAAAACATTTATTTGCATAATACAGGTATAATAAGGAGTTACAGGTAGGTAGGTACAATAGGTACAATAGTATGACTTAATAAGGCGTGTAAATTTTATTCTGACAAACTGAACAACAATTATTTTACCAATACATTCTTATTTAAAGTATGTCAGGTAAAATAAGTGTAGTGGATTATATACATTGTGACACAAATAAACAAACATAAATATTGAAAAATTGGTTCTAAGACAAAATTAAACATTGATGAAATTACATTATTAAGGCATTTGACAATATTATTCTGGCCATAATTATACAATAATTACTATAATGTAATATTCCACAACTTTCACTCAACGCCATTTAGTCCCAAACTAAGCAGAGCTTTTGCTAAGCTTCTTCTTCTTCTTTTGTGTCGATGTATTCTAACATAAAAAATCTGACCGTATTTGGCGACCTCTACGGCTCTGTTATTGGCCTCTTATAGATCCTGAAAGCTGCAGGATGCTTTTGCTAAGCTAAGAGAATCAGATAGCTATTAAACCTACTTATATATGTTTTAAACATATAATAGATCAATTTCACCCAGACACAGAACAAATGATCGTGCTCATTACACAAACAGTTGTATGGGTGGGAATCAAACCCACGACTTCCGAAACTGCATTCATGGCCACTAAACACTAGATTAGATTAAGATATTATTACATTACAATATTTTATCCTATAAGTACTCCTTAATATCAGAAAGGGTAACGTTTTGATATCATTTTATTTTTGACCTATCCGGCCATTTTAGTCAAGTATATGTTATCGTCAACTTCCGAATAAAACAAAAAATACTTGTAGTGCTAGTGACATGAAAATAAATCAATTTTGATAATTTTATTATGAATGTAATAAATAGAGAAAAAAAATAATTATATTGCATAATACTTCATTTAATTTTCTAAACTTTTTGAACTTTAGTAATAATGGTCAGCAGAGGGCCTATAATTTTGAACACGCTTCAATCATTGTAGCACACTGCGCTGTGCTAAGAACATAATGTGACGCAAGGGTGTCGACAGAAATCTGGTATTATACACCAAAATCGGTCATCACATCTGGCTTCTTCCCATCGACACGTGCTAACCCATTGGCCTGTTATTTACTTTTAAATTTTAACTGTTAAGTTACATTTTATAAAGTTTTTTAATATAAAAGCAAAATAAAATTATAACGTATTGAGCTAATTTATTTTAATTTGTACCATACCCTGACCATATTCTGACAAATAAATGTTTACTAATATGATAAGGATAATGATTGTTGTTAATAAAATCTCTATAACATAACATTTCTTTTTTGAAGTCGGGTATGGGAATTGCTATGGTAGTTTTCTTAAATGACGGTATGGCAACTGGAAAGTAGAAACACTGTAAAAGTGGTAATTTTCGTAGCGTATTGCTGTCCGTCATCAATAACTCGCGTATTTCGTCCGTGTGCTCCTTTGACGCATTTATTGAAATAAACTAACCATTTTACACTACCGCCGACGCACACGAGCGTTCGCTCCGCTATTTGCCGCTCAAAGACTGTCATGCTATCGTCCTTTCCACCACACCCCTGGGTATCGTGAATCGTTGTCGTGAACTGTTGCGTGTTTAGTGCCGACGGCAGCGTTTGAGGCTGTTGTACGGGTTAGATTACGTTAATCTGTGTCTGGTGCAGTGTTATGTGTATAAGTTAGCGGGTTGCATAGTTGTGTTGTTGAGCGCGGGACACATTGATGGGCTGTGTCGTGCGCGTCTGGCAGGCGGCTGAGGGGCCGCAGCGGCGGGTTCTTGCTTCGTGGAGGGTCTACAATAAAATCAGCCACACTGGAACTGATGGAATTAGAGAATATCGTCGCGAACACTGTTTATTTGAAAGCCAGAGAGGGTAGGTATCTGATGCTTTACTTTAGACTCTTATTTTCAGAATCTTAGCTTAGTTCTACAGCAGAAGATGCTAAAGGGATGATTTTTTAGTATTTTACTCTTATTTTTATGTTTAACATAAAATTCATTCAGTTAGCACAAATGTTAAAATCTTATAATGAACTTTGATTCTTGTCTAACTTTGAAAGTAAACTTGTTTCAGTCATTTTATTATAAAAAAAAAACTGTTTGTTTTTTATCACAAGTGTTCTTATTAGCTTTTTATAAGATTTGTAAACCAACTACTTCTTATGGTTTAAACTTTGCAAAGCATGGTCATAATTATCAATAATAGTAACTAGAAATTAATCAATTAATAATTTCTTGGTAATCCACAATAAGCATGCAACTAAGTAAAACAGTATGTTTACTGATAAAAGAAACATCTCAATTTCTCCCAATTAAAAAACTGTGATATTCAAATTTCTACCTTGTTTACATTTCAATAAAGTCAATTATGAACATGCAAATGCAGGAGTAACAGTGTGAGTATGTATAATTTGAAATTATAATTGAAATCAGTCTAATGGCATGATAACTATTCATGCATGTAACTTACTTGCTAAGGATTCATTATTCAAAACATTGCTTGAGATATATTTACACTTATTTGTTATTTATTGTAAAACATTATGATTTCTGCAATCGAGGATTCTGAATGTACTCTGTAAGTAATTAGTTGCTGTCATTAATAATATTGATAGACATTGTTGAAATATTTTTACAACTACCCCACATAGGCATATTACTTGAATTCCTAAGAACCTAAAAGACAAAAAAAGTTGATTTCCGGGCAAAGATACATAGAATTTTATTTGTTTGATAAACCTAAGCTAAGATAGAAATCATCATAAAATATCTTGACTTTAATATTCACAAGACCAGTTTTACAAACCTGTACCGTATTATTAGCAGATGCGTACACAAACATAAATTATATGTTTATTACACTAGCTTTTGCTTGTGACTTTTCTTGCCTTTACTAACTATTATTTGTAAATGTCCTTTTTTTTTTTCCTCTCAATTTTTTTTTGGGAAATCATCAGTGTGACAGGGACTGTCAGATTTTTACTGACACTGACAAAGAACACTGGTAGCTTTTAGCTACCAGTGTTCTTTCAGTTGCCCTTTGAGTTGCAGGGCCACTGTAACTCTTTCTAACGATCCGAGAGCTGTAGCCCTGGTATTACTGTACCCCAGACAATTTGTAATTTCATGTTGATTGGTTGAGAAATGAGATGAGAAAGCAAATAAAAATACTTTTGCATTACGTTGCAAAATATCAGTCCCTAGTCAGCTACATGGAAATAATTAGCTGCATTTTTGCTATCAGTCTTAACTTTTCATTTAATTTTGATGAATGATAATTGACTTCCTGATTATTAGTGATTTGTTTTATTTCCTTGGCTTTTTTTGTATGTCATTCTTTTGGCTAAACATAGTGAAGAATGTTTCTATTATAATAATACAAACAAAATGAGATCCTCCTTAATTTTTGAAGTTGGATGAAAAGAGGAAAGATTGTTGGAGCTAGTAAGTGATAAAGAGCAGTTTATACTTAGCTAGTTGACAAAATTCAATTTAGAATGGTATCACTTTAAATTGAATTCTGTCAACTAGCTGTATACCAATGAGAAAATGGCTAGCTACAGAGCAACCCGACTTCTCCAAATGGTTTAGAAAAAAGAGATTTAGCTTAAAAGAAAGATCAAACTGATAAGTATAATCAATTTAGTTGGGAAAAGTTAAGTAGATTGTAAATAAGCAACCTATTACTATTAGGTAATCCAACTCATCACACAGTCTCTTTCTGGACCTACTGCATTGCCGGTTCTTGTTGTTCGGTATCCAGTCAGTGGTTGCATTTGCCCAATTTAGTTGTGACATGCGGTAGATATGGTCTGCCTAGTTACATTTTAGTTGGGCACTTATAATAATAATAATAATAATAATATTCCACAACTAACACACAATGCTACCTAGTCCCAAGCTAAGCAGAGCTTGTGTTATGGGTACTAGACAACTGATAAACATACTTATATATTTTTAAATACATACATATTATAGATAAATTACACCCAGACACAGAACAAATGATCGTGCTCATCACACAACCATTTGTCCTGGGTGGGAATCGAACCCACAACCTCCGGCATAGCAGTCAAGGCCACTAACCACTAGACCAACAGGTCTGTCAAAAGTGGTCTTCTACCCTAAAGGCTTGTCAAATTTAACAAAGGACAAGAAAAGTAGAATAGAAGCTTTTCCCTGCATTGAGACACAACAGGCTCATAATAACTATAGGTAAAAAATATGTTTTCAAAGCATTGTGACAAAGGTAAAGCTAAAAAGTACATTAGACCGACGCACACGTGTAACACGCCTGATTTGTACGTAGAACGACGTCGCGTGGCGTGGATCAAGTGTAGCTCTACAAGTCTAGTTTCCATATAAAATGTATGGAGACCGACGCGCCCAGATCGGCGTGTGTAGCATACGTGAGCGCAGTGTATTTCTAGCTTAATATTCCTTCCTCTGTCTGTTTCAATAATTTGTAATGTACAGTTGACAGGATAGTTAAAATAAAATTATAAAATCAAGGAATTCCAAATTAAAGAAAGTAATGAAATAATAATGAGAAAAGAAACTATTTGAATGTGCATGTAACAAACACAGAAAATTTTAAATTTTAACAAAAATTGCACTTTATTATTCTGTTACTTGCATATAATTTGATTGATTGTGATAATGGTTATTAGAGGTTTTACTTATAGTAATGTCGGGTTACATAAAGGGACAGGCCACTGCCTTTTTTAATTTTTTTATCTAATATAATCCAGTGCTTGACTGCGATTCTACTTGATGGTAAGCAGTGATGCAATCATTGATGGTGAGGCGCACTAGTTTATTAAGAGGCTAGTCACTCTATTCTTTTGGTTAACGAGCTTGGACCAAAGTTATACCTAAGGGCCAAACCAACCTGACTTTAAGGTAATATTTTTTATATACTCTGCTATGCAAAAATATAGCTTGCATGTTGTTATTTATAATTTGCTTGTAATTTTCTCTTTGATCTGAGACTTCAACTACAAGTCATCCTTCAACTACCTCACTGTTACAAAATGTCTAATTAGATTAATGATTTATTAATAATAACAGAATTATTTCTAGAAAATTATAATGCTGCCTAGCAATGTATGTTACTGACTGACTGATCTATCAATACACAGCTCAAACTACTGAATGGACAACGCTGATGGGTTTCCTAAAATTCGCCTCCCAAGGTGATGAAACGTGGGCCTAAAGTTTGTATGGAGAAGCCTACTTTCACGAGATAAAAGTGCGGTTTCACTCTGCAAAAGCTAGTTATTATATTATAATACAATAGCGAAATAAAGAATTTATTTTGCAAAATCGTGTTAGAAAAACATACTGACTGACATAAGTAATTAAAAATCGCAAATTACCTAATAAAAAAGTTGTTAGATGTGTTACAAAAACTAGACATTGATTAAATTACCTATTATAATATGTTTTGATTGAGGGCAGTTTAAAAATATGAAAAAAAAATATGGACTTCATCTGAATAAATTGTTTTACTTTTTATTTATTTTGATATGTTCGCGTTAGACCACTGATTCGCTTGATGGTACGGATATTGTCGACGATGGAGCACGTTTGCCTAGACGTAACCTATTCACTCTTGACTTAAGGCTTGCTTGTTCGTAAATATAATCTAGAGCAGTTTAAAAATATGAACAAAACTTCGTTCGAGTGAGAGTTCTTTTTTGTCCGTCCGTCTGTCTGGTTGTCTGTCTTTCAAGTCAAGACCCTTTTTCTTGGGGACGCGTGGAGATATCAAGTTGAAATTAAAAACATATACTCAAGTCTGGGGTCCCTTGAAGCTGTGAAAAAAAGTGAATCAAAATTCATAGGGTCCCGTTGACCTAGAATCCTGAAGTTTGACATGAAGCAAGGTCTCATAGCACAAGTATAGGAAACAATCTGAAAACTGTAGTTAAATCACAAAAAAAAAAACTTTTTGCGATTCGGAAAAATCTTCGTAACTCAATTCGGGAATTGAACTGTTTTCATAGGTAAGTTTATACGGAACCGTCAGTGCGATAGTTCGACTCGCACTTGTTTTATTATAGATAAGCTCGCGCTTGACCACTAGCTTGCCTAAAGGTAAGCGATGATATAGTCGACGATGGAACACGCTTGCTTAGAAGTAACCTATTTGAAGACTTGTTGTTCGTAATATAACCTTCATAGTCAGAAAACAGGTAGATAGAGCAGGTTTTCATACATAACATTGACGTGGGTATCAATGAACCTATATTTAGCTACTGCCTAACTTTTCCTTGAATAAGCGTCTAAAATGTTTAATTAAACAATCATCCTGTTTCTAAATAACTTACATTATTAGCAGGGCATTCTAAAACATAACATAACAGCGTTACTGTTATGTTATGTTTTATTTTACCTGCATTGTGTTGCTGTATTAAGATATTTTTATTTGTGAAATAGTCTGTGTAGTGAAAATATCATAACATGTACACACTACATTAGAGCTAGAACTACATTAGACCAGACCGACGCACACGTGGACCACGCCTGATTTGTACGTAGAACGACGTCGCGTGGCGTCGATCTCATTTAGCTCTACAAGTCTAGTTGCTATATAAAATGTATGGAGACCGACGCGCCCAGATCGGCGTACGTGGTACACGTGTGCGCAGTGTAGTTCTACCTTAAAGCGAGAACTACATAAGACCGACGCACACGTGGACCACGCCTGATACTTAGAACGACGTCGCGTGGCGTGGATCTAATGTAGCTCTACAAGTCTAGTTGCATAAGATGTGTGGGGACCGACGCGCCCAGATGGGCGTACGTGGTACAGGTGTGCGCAGTGTAGTTCTACCTTAAAGCGAGACCTACATAAGACCGACGCACACGTGGACCACGCCTGATACTTAGAACGACGTCGCGTGGCGTGGATCTAACGTAGCTCTACAAGTCTAGTTGCATAAGATGTATGGGGACCGACGCGCCCAGATCGGCGTACGTGGTACACGTGTGCGCAGTGTAGTTCTACCTTAAAGCGAGAACTACATAAGACCGACGCACACGTGGACCACGCCTGATTTGTACTTAGAACGACGTCGCGTGGCGTGGATCTAATGTAGCTATACAAGTCTAGTTGCTATATAAGATGTATGGGGACCGACGCGCCCAGATCGGCGTGCGTGGCCCACGTGTACCCAATGTAGTCCTACCTTTAAAGCACTACATAAACATAGTATTGACATTCATACTGACTGCTTCAAAAATAAGCAGGAAGAAACCCACATTTTAAGTTATTACGAAGTGGGTTTCTTGATTATTTATAGGTCTATTTAAGGTCCTCAAGGAAGTTTCCTTGCATGTAGCAATATGCTTAGTAATACAAACTACAAAACTGAGACTTTAAATAGTAAACGGCGAGTGATGGGTAGATCTCCGTCCGGCTGTCCAGTAAAGTACACGCACGCCTCAAAGAGATGTCAGCAAAATGACCCGGCCACTAACGTCGATGTCTGCTAGGGCTGCGAGATAGTTCGAAAGAGTTATCGCGGTCCTTGAATGCAAAGGGCAGCTAGCGTAACACTGGTTTTTTTTTAAGGTGGGAAAATCATCTAATGACAAATCCCGCTCTTAGGTGGAGCGAGAGATAGTGTCAGACTTTTACTCACTAAAAACCCACTCCTGTTCCCTCTTTGCCTTCATCCCGGGGCCCCGGGCTTCGCTTTCACACTACCCGTGGAACGAAACTGGTGGGTTATAGTCGGGAAAATTTTGCGCAAGAAGACTACCAAACTTGCTCTGAGTAAATTGCGAATAATCATCAACAAGTCGAATTGCTTCGAGCTTATGATCAACTAACGATTAGGTAGTCTGACAACTTATTTTGCACCCCAAGTCGACAAAGTTCCGCATCGAGCGGTTGCAAGCCGATGGCGCCCGTGTGTAAGCAGCACTTCAATCGAGCCGTTTTCGGCAGGGGATACTGTACAAATGAGCCAAGGCTGCGGGATTGTTCAAAAGAGTTACTGTGGCTCTCGCAAAGGGCCACTGAAGGAACACAGACGAGTTTTACTCAGTAAAATACACTCTCTCCATCCACCTAGCATAAATTAGCCATTACCAATCAAAATAACAACAAGTCTTGTTCGTTTATGGGTCACACAGCACCATTATTTTGATGATTTTACAATCTTACGAAAGCTAATTGGTATATTAAATGATGAATGATATTTATTTTGTAAATAGGTTTAAATATCATTCATCATTTAATATGAAAATCATCAGAATCATATATTCTTCAGTACCAGCACATTAGTTAGCAACAAGATTGTGAACTTCAAAGACGCCTTCAGTTTAGCGCAGACACTCGCGTTCACACTTCTTTGCCTCGCACGTTTTCGCGCTTATTCACAGGGTTCACGCCTGTCTCATACAGCTTTTTGTGTCTTCTTCAAAGGGTTAGAAGCCTTGAAACACGGTCGTTATTTAGACAGTTCGTGGAAGTAACATAATTACCAGTGACATTAGGATACGTAGCTATAGAGCAAGGAGTCCCGTATTTACTTTAAGGCAATAGAACCATGTCGCGAGGCAGCAGATAGTTGTTTGAACCTACTGCATTCTGTTAGGTATCTTGTCGCCCCGTAACTTCTTACTTGTCAAAAGAAAATCGAACGTATTCGAAGCAGGCTGCTCTAATCTTCGATTACTCGATTTTTCAGCGTAATTCAATTTTTCTTTACTATTCATCATGTGGAAACTTCGAAGCGTTGTGCTATTTTTTTTGAGCTTGATCGCTCGTTCTTTTATTCTTATTTTAAAATTGATTTTGTAATTGGTAGATCTCTAAATCGTGGAGTCAAGTTCTTCTAAAGTAGGTACGCACGACGCGGACTCAGCATGAACTGATCCCAATATATTTGGGGTTAGCGCAACATATCTTCTATTAGACTTTATCTCAGTAGTCACACCTTTCTTAGTCTTTGACTCATTCCATCCTTCTTTTCGTTGGTTTACCTCAGCATGACATCAAATCGTGCGGAGATTTCACGGCTTGAACCAAGAGGTACCTCAACACAAAAAGACCACACGATGGTACAATCTAGTGCTAATATGTAATTTAAACTCCTCAATAGCTTTATTGAAACTCAAACACACCTGACCCATGTAATTGTATCTATTGCGGAAGAGCAAACAATTTGGGTTTAGCAAAGACCCTTCCAACTTTGAACAACAGGGTCATTGAACATTGAAATGTCTGTAAAGGTTAAGGGTAGATCTGCACACTATCTAATATAACAATTGGCAATTTGGGATAGTTTTGCGACAGTCGAGAAAGGGACTTGGAAAAGGAAGAGCTTGTTGACGAGGTTGTTTTAACCAAAAAGTTTATAAGCTCACGTCTTTAAAGATACGGTTGAAAGAATAAAATTAGTAGAGGAAGTATAAAGTGGCGCCAGTGACTGAAAAGTTAAAAGGGAATCGTTTGTCTTGGTATGGTCATGTGAAGGGACGGGGTGGCATAGCGTATTTAGGTGTGGGCGAAGTGGGCCCTTGTCCACGGCCTCGCACCCAAAGGGGCCTCGCTCAAGCGAAGGGCTCTTTAAGGACGAGGGTTTTTTATAATTGATAGGCTCGCGTTTGACCACTATTTCACCTGGTGGTAAGCGACGATGTGGTCTATTGGAATTTATGAAAGAAAAAAGGCCTCGCTGATGTGCCTTTGCACACGTCTAAATTAGTCCACGCTACGTACGCGCGAAAAGGTGAATGGATTGTGTGATAAGTGATATGAAAGAAAAAGGAGTCAATGATAGCGTGACGGGTGACTGATAGCGTGACGGGTGACAGGACAGAATGGAAGAAAAAACGTATTGCGCCGACCCCAAGTAATATGGGACAAGGACAGGAAGATGAGATGAGAGAAAATTTAATTGTCTGAAAATTCTAAGTGGTAATAAGGAGAAAACCCCGCAACATCCACAAAAAAAATGCAACAAACAAAAAGTTATCCCATCTCATTAGCCAAACTAGTCGCACAAAGGTGTAAATAAAGCGATACCCTTGAAATCTGTGCACTAGATTCGAGTTTTAGAGTGGGTGGTTGCGTAGGAGTGGCCGTGAATCTCAATGTAATCGTAGACAGCTTGTAGTTGTATCGATACGGTGTAGTGACCCCCCCGGGGCTTAGATGTTACGATAATCTAGATTGAGTGTCAGTGAATGGATTGGCGATGTATTTTTGGTTGTAATTGGTGGTTTGCTTCCCTTCTTTTAGGGTATGGGATTGCATGAAGAGCAAAAATCTTTTAGTAGGATTTCAGGGTCACTTGATGGCTTATTATAATCGATGAATGATTTTTGTTTATGGCTATAAATATACATGACAAGTCTTGAGGTCGAACTTTCTTGTGCACCATTGCTAATAATATTTTTAAGCTATGAGAAAATACTGCTCTTTGCTTCATTGGAAGACAATTCAGTTAAGTGCGTGCAATCCTAAAGCTGGATACTGACGGGCGTTACGGGGCGTAATGTAATATGTTACACGGCGAGCATTCGTGCAGTCAGTACGATGTGTTACGGGGAAACCAGCGAGCAACGAGCCGCAGTTGTCGGTTTTTTGGCGAATCCTTTGACTGTTACGTGGTTCAGTCAGTACGCTGTAGCAAGTTGTCACAAGCGCACGCGGTGCATCACACGTCGTTCCTCTCGTAATGATTTCATTTCACAGAATGGAACAAAGAAAAAACTCTGTATTTTATACAAAAATACAGAGAAGAATCTTAATTTGGAAGAAAAAATAATTATTAAGAATCAAAGATACCAACACGTCCTCGCTGTCGGTCATCTTGAGTGAACTGGCGACGAAAACGGAGCACAGAGTTTTGACGAGCATGTTACGCCGATTTTAGAACACAGCGTAACATGCTCGATGCGAAACACTCTCGATGCGAATGTTACATTACACCTCGTAACGTTGGTCAGTACCCACCTTTATAGCTTGTCTTCCTTGAGATTTCTTCCTTTATGTATTCCGGATGTTTTTGACATACCTTTTTTTTTGGGTTTTCTTTCAGTGGCCTTTTTTGCGAGTGCTACGGTATCTACGGTTTTATTATGCGTACAGCTAAGGAGTTTATTTCTCTGCCGGAGTGTTTCCTGATGGCTATAACCTAGGAGGAGTGAATAGGTTGCTTCTAGGCAAGAGTGCTCCATCATCGCTTAGTGAGATAGTGGTCAAACGCGAGTCTGTCCATAAAAAAAAAACCTCCTTCAAACAATCCGCAGCCCTGATAGGCGTCAGCCCTAACTGGCCCCATCAATTTTGCTGACATCTCTTTGAGGCGAGCGTCGAAAACAACGCGCCGTCGAGTGGGTTACCATGATGTTCAAAAGTAAGATTGTTTCATTCTTATTTCAGTGTGGGTAAGGGACAGAGCTATACAGATTGTCTAGCGCCATCTCTTTCCCACACTGGAAAAAAGAATGAAACAATCTTACTTTAAACGTCATGGTAACCCAGCTTGGTCCTTACCATACGGCGACTTTACTCTTGTAGCCATTGCCTGCATTGATAAAGGTGTCTGTTTTGAGGGGCCAAAAAAATAGAGGGACAAACGAAAGTTAAAATATTGCTTTCCAATTTCACGTGATAATAATTTAGAGTTTTCCACTACCATTTGAATCGCCTGTATTTTTATGGGAGGGATGGAACGCATGTAGCTGAAAGATTTATGAATATAAATGTGTTTGGATGAACAGAGAGGCCAAAGATAAGGAGGAATGTTATGAAAGAAAAAGAACTTAGTTATATACTGCTTTTTGTGTGCAGTTGAATTAAAGAATGAAAGAAGAAGATTACGGGAAAAAACAGTAGGTACCTTTTAGTGAGAAGTTACTTTTTACTATGCGTTCCAAATAAGAATAGGATCGATTGCCATGTTGTGACGTCACGTTATACTGTCAAAAATTGTTATAAAAAGTCGCCGTTTCGGAGATTAAACGGACAGAAATATTTTTTTATTTTTTTTTGTTTTTTTTTATTATTATTTTGTAGGCTAGTACTTTTGCGGGAATCCGATGGATGCGAGACGCACAGGACCGGTCGTTGTGGCGAGACTTGGAGGAGGCCTATGCCTAACAGTAGGCGTCTTTCGGCTGAAATGATGATGATGAAGTACTTTTTTATGTCATTTCCCGCAATCGTTACCAAGTCATCAGTCCACCTTGTATGAGACCTTACAACGCTACGTCTTTCGGTACGTGGTCGCCATTCCAGAACCTTTCGGCCCAACGGCCATCCGTTCTCCGAGCAATGTGCCCTGCCCATTGCCACTTAAGTTTGGCCATTCTTCGTGCCATGTCGGTGACCTTGGTTCGCCTGCGGATATCCTCATTCCTGTTTCGATCAAGCAAGGAAACCCCGAGCATAGCCCTTTCAAATGTTATTTTGTTATTAGAAACAGACACTTCAATTTTATTTATATACATTATTGATGTTTAGTTATGTATTAAAGAGGTAAGTAAGGAATTGGAATTCCTAAGATTAATATTAGATACGCTCTTTGACTGAATACTTTTTGGGTCATTGGCACACATTCCATTAAAACGTAATAGGCCCATTGCAATGTTGACGCTCGTATCCAAATGGCGTTAAAGTGAGCTAATACATTTTACACAAATATCATACCAATACAAATATGACCTTGGCATCCATAATCCTCTAATGTTAAAAGTAAAAGAGAAAGGATGTTTGTAAACTCTAAACACTTCGTCACGAACTCATGATACAGTGATTTGAATAAGAGAGATAAATAATTACATTTTTACTGGCCTGTTGGTCTAGTGGTTAGTGGCCCTGACTGCTATGCTGGAACGACTTCCAGCATAGCAGTCAGGGTTCGATTCCCACCCAGGACAAATGTTTGTGTGATGAGCACGATCATTTGTTCTGTGTCTGGGTGTAATTTATCTATAATGTATGTATTTCAAAATATGCAAGTATGTTTATCAGCTCTGCTTAGCTTGGGACTAGACGGCGGGCGTTGCGTGATACTTGTGGAATATTATTATTATTTTATGTTAAGGCTAGATTACAATAATCTGAGTTATTCGGAAAGAGTGTTATTGAAATGTCTATTCCAGAAAAAGAGGTTTTCGAGGGACCTGTGCAAGACCTATCAGACTTTTACTATTTGTTCTTTCTCATCATTCAACCGAAACACATCCACTGGTTGACCGCCCGGGTGTCACCATTGTATGCATACGGTAGAGGTGTGCCCCGCCTGGGCAGAGCACCGCCGTGTCCTCGTGCAAGGTAAAGAAGGAACAAACGTGTGGGTTTTAGTCAGTAAAAGTTTGACAGGCCCTCTCGCTCCGCCCAAGGGCGAGAGATGTCATTAGATGATTTCCCACCAAAAAAAAACCACAATCAACCCCAAGCACAAAAAAAAAAAACGAAACAAATGAGAAATACACAACAAATCGTATAAACTACAAAAACTAGCTTTTAAATAGTTGGCGGCGAACAATGGGTAAGTTGCCGATCGGCTGTCTAGTAATGACGAAGCCCGAGTAAGTCGAGACGACGCGATGTGTTCCACGCGTGCCTCAACGAGATATCAGCAAAATGGACTGACCCTCTAGGACTGCTGGATAGTTCGAAAAAGTAAAGATACAATTCTGAGATGGACTGCAGACCGCAAACTGCAAGCGACATTACTAGTTTCTATTGAATCTCTTGAAATTGGTTCCAAGCACGGCAACACTGCGGCGTTCAGCCTGCGGCCGAGACACAAAGCGACCGCAGACTGCAGCATCAGTGGTGTCGCGAACCGCAGAGTTTATACGTATTAAAATGACGTCTTTTTCGGAAGATGATGAAGTGAAATTAATTAACTTTGTTGCTGGTCATTCACACAAGTCGTGATCATCTTCCTCTTCTAACAAAAGTAAAGTATCGATAGCGTTGTTGGATATTCTGTCTCGCACGAAGGTACTGGAGTGACTGAAGCATGGTTCCATTGTGCAGCCGCGATATGCATAGAATAGACAAAATTGCGACCGCAGGCAGCACTGCGGTCAACCGCAGCCGCAAGCCGCAGTGCTGCCTGTTGTTGCAGTCTACAGCCTGTCTCGGAATTGTACCTTTACCGTGGCACTGGAATGCAAAGGGAAACTGAAGGAACACAAAGTGAGTTTTAGCCAGTAAGAGTTTGAAACTTCCTCTCGTTTCCTCCAGAGCAAAAGAAGTTATTTGATGATACCTATAACTTCTAAGCAAACAACGCCAAGCCTCATCTACTCTAACTTCAAAGTAAACTCTGTCCAGTCTATACTTACACTACACAGAGTGATTTTAATTACATTGTACGCCTAATTGCGTGCGAACACAGCGGATAATCACGAAGTATTAGGTTTCCGGCAATGTGCTGGCTGATAGGCTGGTTGGTATCCGGCTGCTATCTGGTGGAACATGCAAATAATTTGATATTCTCTTATACGTGGAGGTTTTTATTGACGTAATTGAGTGTTGGGGCTTTACTGGCGCTTGAGAGCTTGTGTTTACTCGATTAGAATGAATGTTTGATATTGCGACCGACGTTTAATTCGCACGAGCCGTAGGCAAGGATGCTATGGATCCGAGTGCTGCAGTGGCTTTCCACGTGTATCAAACGACATTTTTCAATACACTTATGAAGAAATAAATAAACGGGGGTTGACGTGCGACTCGTGGGGTTCGCTTAGCGTCCACCCTGACACGATAAATGTAATAAATTGTGGCGGGGACGAGCGCGCGCCTAAAAGCGGTATGGACTGGAATGGGTTTTCGAGTAAGTGTATTGTAAAAGAATTTCATTTTGGAGTAATTATTACAGACTCTTGAAATAATTCGTATACCTCTTTTTAATATTTTTAGGGTTCCGTACCTCAAAAGGAAAAAAACAGAATCCTTATAGGGTAATTTTGCTGTCCGTCCGTATCGAGTTGAAATTAAAACCATAAACTCAATTCTGCGGTCCCAAAAAATTAATAAGAAAAAAATCAAAGTAATAAGTTAACGAAAAAAAAAAGAAACGGCCGTTTATATCGCAAAAAACGTATATTTCGACACTCAAGGAAATCAAATTTCATAGGGTACTTCCCATCGACCCATAACCCTGAAATTTATCCTAAAGCAAGGTCTTATAGCACAGATATAGGAATAAAACTTTTGTAATCTGAGTAAATTTGTTGTTGTCACAAAAAAAAAAAATGCGATTCGGAAAAACTCTTCAAGACTCCATTCGGGAATTGAATTATTTACATAGGTAAGTTTGTGCGGAACCCTCAGTGCGCCAGAATTATTGTCCCACTGCTGGGCAAGACAAGATATCTGGCCAAGCTTGACCCGCAATCATTATCAGGGAGCAAAGATCGTCACGTCATCGTATTTATAAAAACTTCATGCTACATAAAGGTACAAATGCGGACTTAATGCCTTATACATTGTCTACCAGTCAACCAAGGTGGTGGTCATATTTAATAATATAAATTATATCAAAAACTTGCTGTCCCCCGCGTTTTAATCCGCGTCTTTGGTTACTGCTCCGCTCCTATTGGCGTAGCGTGTTGTTATATCCTTTCTCAATAAATGGGCTATCTAACACTAAAATAATGTTCCAATTCGAACCAGTAGTTCCTGAGATTAGCGCGTTCAACCTACCAAATAACAAACTCTTAAGGTTACACTAGTCGACACTTTTTCCATACAAATTTTGGGGGGGTATTACTCCACAGTTTGATATTGTACATCCAAAGTAAAACATGATATGGTTTTATCTTATTATTAATTTTGTCTGTGCGAAAACAGAAAAAAACAAAAAAATCCCATAACAAAGTTATGAGACAACAAAGTTTTAGTTTTTTGATGACTTTAAGGCAACTTTAAGTGTAAAAAGGTAACAAAAATCGTATTAAATCTCAAAAACGAAGACGGTACCGACAAAGTTTTATTATCGAAGAGTTTTATACTTACAATTTATTTGTAATAGATTTATGCAGTGGTTTTTTCATAAAACTCGATTTCCCAAAGCACTACTCTCAGATTTTACGCACCGTCTAATGTCATTTCAGTTCGGAACGGTGTTTGTGTGCGTGTGAACAATCAAAAAAACAAGAAACAAAGCATTAACTGCTCTTTTGATATTTTCGCTGTCGGACACAATGTCAGCCCCCCTAGCCAAGTTACAATCGTATCGCGATGTCTCATCAGTCCCCCTAGCCAAGTTACAATGGTATCGTTCGTCGTGGTATCATCGTTGAGATGACGTCAGAACAAAGGAATCGCTCAGTCACGTGGTCCGAACAAAGGAATTGGAGGCGTGGCCTACTCGAAGCGTTTGGCGTGAACGATACGATTGTAACTTGGCTGGGGGGCTGATGAGACACCGCGATTTTTGATCTCACCCATCAGCGAATTCATGCCCGCGACTAGTTCAGCCTTATGCTATATAATAGAAAAAGTATAAAAATATTAAAAGACTAGCTGAACCGGCGAACTTCGTACCGCCTAACAGCCAATGAATGTAGTATATCTTTCGATATAGTCAACCGATTGCGATGAAACAAAGCCTAAGTAATATATAAAGTTACACGCAATTTTAATGTGTATTTTACGTGATGCGCGCACAACAAAAAACTTCTACAGATTTATTATTAAATATGTATAGACTAGCTTCTGCCAGCGGCTTCGCCCGCGTGCTAGGTTTCTCCTTGCTATTTTTGGACACCTATTTCATCCCCTTAGGGGGTGAATTTTGGGAAATCGTCTCTTAGTCTACATCATAAAAAGAAGCTTTGTGCAAAATTTCAAACTCCTAGTCGCAATAGTTTCGGCTGTGCGTTGATATGTCAGTCAGTCTGTTTCTCCTTTTATATATATAGAGATAAATAAAATAGGTAAGTACTCATTAATCTAAACTTATTTAAATAAATGAGTATTTATTGCTACCTATAATAGTTTTTTGACGCTAATTAGACCTCAGGTACGATCCAAGGTTTAATTAGAAAAGTATATATATTGTGTATGTTAAATATAATATTTAGTTTTGATTATGGACCGTGACCTCCTTATTTACTCTACGCTGATAAAATTATCATTTTTCCTAAATTATTTTAGAAAGACGTCAATGGCCGATGTTCTTAAGAATTGGTAAGAAGTGGCGCAGAGCCGGGAACAATGGAGGGAAGTATTTGCCCAGCAGTGGGACAGTATAGGCTAAATATAATAATAATTCTAGTTTTTTTTTTTTTTTTTCACAAATACCACATAACGCCTTCAAGTCCCAAGCCTAGCAGAGCTTGTGTTATGAGTACTAGACAACTGATATATTTCTTAATACATACATATTACAGATAAATTACACCCACACACAGAACAAATGATCGTGCTAATCGCACAAACATTTGTCCTGGGTGGGAATCGAACCCACAACCTTCGGCATATCAGTCAGGGCCAGTATCCATTAGACCAACAGACCAGTCAGGTTCCAGTCAGATTTTCCCCTTATACCGACCGTTCAGCCAAAACTTATGCCGATGTGGAGGTATTATGAAACATGCATCGACAGGAACGGTCTTAATAATCTTTACTGCCACCGACCATCGATCGATACCCTCTGATACTTTTAACCCTCGAAGAACAAAGGGCCCTCTATTATCTGTCTTCAAAGGGTAGATCTTAGTAGAACACAAACTACGTTCCCTGTTTATATTATCTTGGCCTCCTAAACTAACAGACTTTCAAAATACAGTCAAGCAGTAAGCCGTGAATCCTGTACATACAAACAAGGAACTTACTATAATCACTATTCTCTATACCCCCCAGCTTTATTAGGGGAAGTATTTTGTTAATAAACAAGCATTACGGTGTCGGATATGTTTGACCAGCATTTATTTTCTGGTGGTGTGCCAAAGTTGGTCACTTCCTCCGTATTCGTACTAAGTTATTACATTTATGTACCCAAAGGAATGCTTTAGGAAAATGAGGAATCAAAGAATTCTTACGTATTATAAAAGTACTATGTCCCCTCATCGCGTCTGTCTGTCTATGTGAATGCGATGAACTCAAAAACTACTGAACGGATTTTCATGCGATTTTCACCAAGAGATAGTGGTTTTACAACGTAGCTTTATCAACCAAACGGTTTCGTTGAAATTTGAAATATCGGCTCACAAGATAAAAACGGAACACTTGGAACATCGTCTTAAAAGATACAAACGGATTATTTGAAACATCGGCTCACAAGATACAAACGGGACATTTGGAACAACGGCTCAAAAGATACAAACGGAACATTTCAAACATCGACTCACAAGATACAAACGGAACATTTGGAACAACGACTCACAAGATACAAATGGAACATTTGGAACAACGGCTCAAAAGCTAATTGCGGTAAAAGTTTTGACCGCTTTAACGTAAAAAAAACTCACATTCAGCGACACCGCATTGTGTGGTAAGGTGGCCAGATCCTTTGGTTTTGGACTTAATGATACTTTTGATTAATTCGATTTTTTTTTTCTTTTTGCCATCACAATGCTTTGCAAATTATGGAGCAAACTACAAATTGAAATATATCTCATAAAGATATAAGGTAAACATGACGTTGTGGCAACAACGATTCAATTTCCTATTCATCTTCTGTCGAACATTTTTCTTTTGAAAACAGTTTTCGTCCATTATGCAAGATGGAATGATCATTTTCTGAAAAGCTTTCATTACTGAAAGTGCACTTGGTAACTGTATCAAAATGCCAATGTAATAGTGTGTTAGTAAGTACGGAAAACAGATTGATATTATAACTTTAAATGGAGTTAATAATATCATGTTAGTAACTGGATTTACCGGATAACCAAATGTTATGAAGGTCGAATTTAAATGATCAATCGCTGTTACTAACTTACGATAAAAAAATAACGTTTAGTATACTATGGTATAGGTTGTTGTTAATTGAAGTAATTCGGTTTTCTACCGGTTGCATTTCGGGGAGTGTGTGTCAGATTTGCCTAAAGCTAGGGTGACATTACTGTGTTGTGTCGTTTCGTGGCGACTTTAGACGTCGTTGATTGGTTACAAAACTTGTTATGATGTCACGTAGGCTTGAACAGATTCTATACGCCACACGCCGACACAGAATGTAATGCTAGCTTAATTCCTCCAAGCCAGTTCCACCATCGGGCCACCAGGCGTATGGCGATGTGCCACCGGTACGTGTTGGACATTCCATACGCACAAAACGTTTTGAAAACACATTCGTTATGCATACAGCTAAGGAGTGGAATTTCCTGTCGGAGTCTGTGTTTTCTTACGGCTACAATCTGGTAAGTCAAGAAAGAGTAGGTTACTTCAAGACAAGCGCGCTTCATCGTCGACCACATCGTCGCTTTTCATCAGGTGAGATATAGATCAAGCGCGAAACTATCAACAATAAAAAAAACAAAAAAGATTAGGATAGCATTCCCTACAAAACAATTTTCATAAGAATACTTACATAACTAACGCCAATAAAATCAATACACTTGTGAACAAGAAAATCCAATAAAAAGTCCCAATACGATATATAAATAGCCAGCGAACTTCACTAAAATATTCCGCTTGGCATCGCTCGCTAGAAAAATATTCTACCAAAAACTTGTAAGTGGAGTCAAGTTCAAAAGAATTCTACTCAGCTAGGGTTGCCAAGCATAACAAGCATGATACCTATCTACTACTTAGGGCGGAATTCACCAATAAAACTAATCGCGTTTTAATGTTTGCTCGCGATTATGCGAGCAAACGTTACGTTTAGCTGCTGTCATTAGTGTCACTTGTAAAAATACAAAAAAAGAAAAATACAGACAAGTGACACTAGTGACAGCAGCTAAACGCGATTTTGCGAGCCAAACGTTAAAACGCGATTAGTTTTATTGATGAATTCCGCCCTTAGTTGAAGTCTCGAGTATTCCCAATGGGTTTACCAAAGGAGTACAGTTTCTACGCTGATGACGGTAGTCCCAAGTAACAGGAGACGTATCCTCATAGTTTCTGTACTCGTTATATTCAGGTGAACTGAGGCCAGTAATTGGGCTCCGTCTGAAGATATTTGGAACACTATTCACTGAAGCCACTAGGGTGTACAATAATGATTACGGTATGTAATGAAGATGATATAGGTCGTATGATGATAATACCGATAGCTAAAACTTGTTATTAATTCAGGAACAGAGTGCATAGTGCGGGTTGGTAGTTACGTTAACGATTGGCACGTTTATGGCGTTCAGCTCTCCGATTGGCCCGCTACAAGGACTTAACCAATCAGAGAGCGCAACGCGTTAAACGTTTCTATTGCGTTAAAGTAAAAACAACTCGAATTCAGCGCACAGGATAGAATTTTCTGGTTTCTGACTTACTGTGACTCGTCAAACGCAATAACAGGATAAGTTTGATAATAAATAGCGATATGTGTGCAGTCTGCCGTGACCAGAGTCAGAGGTTTTTTCCCGCTAAAGTTATAAACGCCAATATACTGTAAATAAGTTTAAATAAACAGTAACCTAAGGTAAGCATTTTTTTTTTCAACACACTTGTTCAGAAAGTGACTCTTATTGCACTGCACTTAGGTATATAATGGCACTTGATACCAAACTGTGACATTTTGATTACCATTACGCACTAGTGCTATAATGTAGTTAAAACCTTTTTGTTCAACCTTTTTGTTCGCAAAACAAATTTTGATTTCAAATAAAATTCCCATTAAGTTATTGCGTTCAATAGTATATAAATTAGTATCTTACTTGCTTATTTCATCCAATTTACAAGTTAAAATGGACAAATTTAACTTGTACAAATGATTTATTTAATAAAAAACATTTACTAGTTTTACAGTTATTTTCTTCACAAGCGTATTGAAAAACTTTGTATGACACCGTGAGTATTTAATGATTACCGTTCTTGGCTCTCTTAAGACCCTCGCCACGGCTCGGGTCTAAATACCGCCTCGACGGTAATCACTAACATTACACACTTATATCATAATGTACTATAAAACTACACCAAATATAACAATTTAGGGGGTGTAAGTATTATATGGGTTAATAAACTTGAAACTTAGCACAAATTACTTCTAACTAAAATAATAATAAATACTATGCTATTATTGTTTTAGAACTATCAAAACACGATTTAGGGTTGAAAACATTCTCGTAAATGAAGTCGCGGGCAAAGTGTTAGTGAATAATATGATTTTTAAGTTATTTACAGACAGATATATAAGGATTAAAATAGTTTATCATTCTCATCTGTCTAAACATAGCGTGGTCATTGACCTCATAGTTTATTGAACAACTGTACCATTTTATAACACTTCATCGAGATCATAAAATATAGAATATTGCGGTAGGTGAGACCTTTTTTTTATGTACGTGAGATTTTTTTTTATTTTTTTAATAACTGCTTCCGCCCTTTAGTTTTAGACTTTTACTGACTAAAACCAGTGTTCCTTCAGTTGCCCCTTTTTTTTTGAGATGGCTGAGGTAAATCCTTCTAACAGTCTATAAGCGTCGGCCTTTACTGCCGGCTGCTGTGGTGGCCGAGTGGTAATGGCTCCGACTGAGCAGAGGTGGCCGAGTGGTAATGGGTCTGACTTACGGAGTTGTAGGTCGCGGGTTCAAACCCAGCCAGGCGCATTACTTTGTGTAACTTATTTCATCACCACTGCTCTCAAAACGGTGAAGGAAAACACCGTGAGGAAACCGGTAAGTCCTAGAACCAAAAATTCGAAGACATGTGACATCCACCAACCCGCACTGGGCGCGCGTGGTGGATTACAGCCCATTCCCTCTCCTAGAGAGGAGGCCTGAGTCCCAACAGTGGGAACATGATAAGGCCGACTATGCTATGCTATGCTTAACTGGCCCCATCAATTTTACTTACTTAATCTTTTTGAGGCGCACATGGAGCACAACGTGCCGTCGGCATGGGCTTAGCCCTTACCGGATGGTCGGACTGCGAGCTACCCATGGCTCGCCGTCCGCAAGCCGTCCTGCGACTCTCACGTCTAGGGCGCCTCCGGCAGCGAGTTACACCTGGTTGAAATTTGCACTTACCAGGGAAGTACCCACTTATACTCAGTCTAATTTCACCCAGTGAACAAGATTGCCTGTGGTGATGAAGAAAGTGTACATTATGCATTTATGCCTCTTCTTTTTATCCGACTGTGGGAAAGAAAGGAAGGTAATTGTTCATCGGCCTGTATAGAATACTTATGCATATGTATGTACGTTTGTAGCGCTCTAGAGCCCAAACACGTGGGCCGATTTTGATCATTCATACGTCAATCGATTTGACATAATCCTATGAGTGTCATAGTGATTAAAATGCAATATGGCGGCAACCAGATGTCATATTGTCAAAAAGAAAAAAACAATAAATAGGTCTTTGAAAATCTAAATCTAAAAAGCTTCTCAAATTATATTATTTTTCATTTTGAATAACCATTTAAAATTTATAATTATTTAAAGTTGGTTAGCAACCATTCTCACTTTTTTCGTTGACACTGTGGGTTATGAAAATAGTGTTACAAATATTGGAAATTCTCGGCTTATTTCTACTATAATATGCATTTATTATACAATTATCCTTTCTCATGAATCACTCTGTCTGTTGATGAAAACTGCATGAAAATCTAATCAGTAGTTTTGAGTTTATCGCGTCCATACAAGCAAACAGACGATTGTTTCACAAAAAAAGTAGAAAACGAATTTATTGTTACATAGTCGTGCTTTCTTAAAGTTTAGAAGGAATCAATCCTTTTAGTCGCGAACTCGCAACACTGGAAAATCCTAAACTTCTTAAAGGCCAGTATCACGTGACGACACAACATGGCAATCGATCCTATTCTTATTTGGAACGCAATCTACCTCCACGCGTTCCTGGCTACGGACGTTGTCCCAAAAAACGTATAATATTTCGACACTCTCAAGGGAATCAAAATTCATAGGGTACTTCCCGTTGACCCAGAATCCTGAAATTTGACATAAAGCAGACTTATAGCACAAATATAGGAATAAATAATTATGAAAAAAGTAAAATTGTTGTTACAAAAAAATTTTTTGCAATTCGGAAAAATCTAAGTAATACTCCATTTTGAAATTGATCGATAAGTTTTTACGGAACCCTCAGTGCGCGAATCCGACTCGCACTTGCCCAGTTTTTTTTGTTGTGTGTGTCTAGACTGGTTTGAGAAAGCGTAAGAGAAGAATGCCGGGAAGCACTTGTAGAGGCCTTGTCCCAGCTGTGGGACAGTAATGACTAAGAAAAAAAAAGTGTATGTGAGCATTATTACGTAGCGCTATACTTAACACTATATAGTTAGAGAGATGAACAGTCAGAATCAGGTAGAATTAGAGGTTCAATAAAGTTGAAATGTCTGATTTTCGCAGGTACCATTCCATTCTTTGGCTTAGTAATGGTCGCAATAAAAACAAAATAAACTCAAATGCACGGTCTACGCATGAAGATGCAACGTTGCTGGAGCAAAACTATGCTGCCTCGAGTCGTGGCATGGCAGACAGAGTTCTGGCAGGATCTCATGGTGACATGCAACTGTCGCAACCCAGTGCTCACTAGCCAAGTTACAACCTTTTCGTTTCGATTATCTTTTCGTCGATCGCATCGAGTGGGCCACGCCTCCGATTCCTTTATTCTGACGTCATCTCAACGCTCAGTCACGTGGTCAGAACAAAGAAATAGGAGGCGTTGCCTACTCGAGGCGATCAACGAAAAGAGAATCGAAACGAAACGGTTGTAACTTGGCTACGGGACAGTTCATCTTACTCTACTAACGTTTTCATGAAATAGCCATTCAATAGGGTAAGGCGAACTAAAAGGGTGGTATTGATGATTTCAATGATGATAATTCCATAAATTAATACGCCCACCAATCTATAATATAAAAATGAATCGCAAAATGTGTTGGTAAGCGCATAACTCAACAACGCCTGGACCAATTTGGCCAATTCTTTTTTTAAAATGTTCGTTGAAGTTCAAGGATGGTTTTTACGGCGAGAAAAATTCGAATAGAGTAGGGTAGAGTAGGGTAGAGTAGGGTATAGTAGAGTTGAGTAGGGTAGAGTAGGGTAAAGTAGGGTAGAGTAGGGTAGAGTAGGGTAGAGTAGGGTAGAGTAGGGTAGAGTAGGATAGAGTAGGATAGAGTAGGGTAAAGTAGGGTAGAGTAGGGTAGTCAGTTGACGGGAGCGAAGCCGCGGGCAAAAGCTAGTTATATTATA
The DNA here is from genome assembly GCA_961205895.1 of Mythimna pallens. Taxonomy (NCBI): domain Eukaryota; kingdom Metazoa; phylum Arthropoda; class Insecta; order Lepidoptera; family Noctuidae; genus Mythimna; species Mythimna pallens. The sequence goes on from OY540845.1 coordinate 18,820,785, forward strand.
ATTAATTAACATACAACTTGACACTGACCTCGGATCGGGCTCGAGTTTTTTATTATCTGTGCAGCTTTTTCCCAAAATTATAAAAGGAAAATGTATTGTAATTGTATACAAAGCTTTTTTGTGCCAATAAACTATTATTATTATCACTATTGAGCAATGTTGGCCGAGTGGTAACGGCCCCGGCCCCGACTTACGAGTTGAAAGGTTGCGGGTTCAAATCCAGCCAGGCGCATTACTTTGTGTAATTTGTTTCATCGCCGCTGTCTCAAAACGGTGAAGGAAAACATCGTGAGGAAACCGGCATGTCCTAGATTCAAAAATTCGAAGAGATGTGACATCCACCAACCCGCACTGGGCCCACGTGGTGGATTGCGGCCCATTCCCTCTTCTAGAGAGGAGTCCTGGGTCTCAACAGTGGGAACATTATAAGGCCAACTATGCTATGCTATTATGCAAAATGCGAAAACTTAAGATAATACGAATTTCTCTGGCTACCTCTAAGCATCGATCGCCCTTAAAATAAAAAACAAAAGAAATACTTTTATGTTTGAGTTTCTCGATTTTTGCTTCGATATTAACCCGAATTTTAGCCACTAGCTACTAATACACATGCCGTCGCTACCAGCAAAGTCTCGGTACTTACATCTGTGCTTGTAATTTCCCAGGGGCCTTCAAGTTTTCCTAGAATTTCATTAAGAACTAGCTCTTGCCATACCCTTTAGAGCTGTATGAACGAAATATAGACGTAGTAAATTACATTTTTATGACTACCCTCGTAAAACTAAGATTAAAAGAGATATTAGCGATTAAATGCGAGCTTATTTTGCATAAAGACTGGAGTTAATGAATAATTAATATTTTAATTTAGTTTCTACGTTTTTAACTTTTGTTGGGCTGTTTTAAGTTCGGTCATTCATTTTCGAAACCTGCTTTTATGTTTTTTTTAGGATTCCGTACCCAAAGAGTAAAAACGGGACCCTATTGCTATCACTTCACTGTCCGTCTGTCTGTCTGACCGTTGAAATGATCACAGATGATGTATTTCTGTTGCCGCTATAACAACAAATACAGAATAAACTAAATATTTAAGTCGGGCTCCCATTCAAGAAACGTGGTTTTGTTTGCCGTTTTTTATTTTTTGCTACTTTGAACCCTTGGTGCGCGAGTCCGACTCGCACTTGGCAGTTTTTTTTCCTTTCAGTCACGTTATTAAGATCAGTTTTCAAATAGTAGACGAAGATAAGGATTCTTCCAATAACTTTGGCATAGTAACCAGTTCATACCCTTACAAATTACACGCTCTCGGCTTGTCTTTATCGATCGATAACATGCCGCCGAATTTTTGCTTCAACATGAAACGAATTCGGCCTGACCTCATAAAGATGAATGGATTCGAGACGCGAGGGTTTTCTTATTTCCCTATAATTTCTAGCATAAACAAATATCTTTCCGTTTCAGAAGACTTCTCAATCGGCAGCGTGTTTTCTGTTACAAGAACCCGACGAGAAATAAAAATATTTTTCTCAGCAAAAAACACGCCTAAAAATCGCAAAAACTTATCTGTCCTTCCCAGTTATTTTGGTCTTTCTGTTCATTTGACCTTTGCCAGCGCTTAAAACCGGCCTACTTTGAAAATTTTCTCATAATCGGTTTTTCTAGTTCAATAACGATGGTCTGAAGTAAAGATGGAAATTTGTTCGTTTTATATTTATGGTAGTGTCTCACTTGGATGATCCTGGTTTTATTTGGTCTCGCTCATCATTCTTCAGCCATCAAGAATTCCTCGCCGTCCGGCCGTCCGGTAGCCGTCCGGACCGAGCTCGAGACGGCGCATAGTGTTCCACGCGCGCCTCTAAGAGATGTCAGCAAGCCGGAGTGGTCCAGCAGGGTCAAAGCCTACTAGGACCATGGGTTTTGCGAAAGCGAACCCCTGGAAGGCAAAACAGGTATAGGAGGTTTCAGTCGGTAAAAGTCTGACACGACCTCTCGCCCCGCCCAAGACAGGGAGAAGTCATTGGATGATTTCCCACCTAAAAAAAATGCCATCAAGAATCCAATCAATCATTTCATCAGCCTAGTTTAGTGTCAACTTAAAGACGCACACAGTCAACATTGCCCACACGAGTATTGTAAATAACATTGTGTATTGTAACCTAATTTCCCCAGAGGTGGTCAGGCCGCAGTTGCCATGCGTCACTTGTATTTGACATTTTGCGGGTAGGTAAAGAAATTGATTGTTTGTACGATGGCAAGGATAATGAAATGTGAGTAAATTAAATTACACGGAGACTGAAATTAAGAAAGAAGTGGGCGGAGATACTGAACTAAAAAGACTTAGACATAAAATGTATCTTCTGTCTATATATATTATATTTATATCTATACATATATATAAAGCGAAACACCACTCACTGATGAATCACGAAATCTTAGAAACTATAAAACCTACAAACTTAAAATTTGGCAGGTAGGTTCCTTATAGGGTGTAGACATCCGATAAGACCGGATTTTACGAAACTTGACCCCTAAGGGGGTAAAACGGGGGTTGGAAATTTGTACGGAGAAACCTACTTTTACGCGGGTGAAGCCGCTGACAGAAGCTTGTATATAATATAATTATGTAAAAGGAAAAACTGACTGACTGACATATCAACGCACAGCCGAAACTACTGGGGCTAGAAATACGAAATTTTGCATTAGGCTTCTTTGTATGACAGAGGCATAGCAAGCACTAAGTGTAAGGTTTTGGAAAATTCATCTTTTAAGGGGTTGGAAAAGGGGAATTTCGTTTGTATGCAAAATCTAATTCTGTGTGCCAATATACTTGAAAGCTCAAATAGTAACCATTCGTTTTCAGAACTACCCCCAATAGAACAATTTAAGAGGTTTTAAATATTGTATACAATTGGCACAGATTCTGACCAAAATGAATAAAAAAAAATATCATTATTCGTTTTTCAAAACTGCCCTGAAAATAAAGTTTATGGGGTGTTAAAGTTCGACTGGCCTGTTGGTCTAGTGGTTAGTGGCCCTGACTGCTATGCCGGCGGTCGTGGGTTCGATTCCCACCCAGGACAAATGTTTGTGTGATGAGCACGATCGTTTGTTCTGTGTCTGAGTGTAATTTATCTATAATATGTATGTATTTAGAAATATATATGTTTGTTTATCAGGTGTCTAGTACTCATAACACAAGCTCTGCTTAGCTTGAGACTAGACGGCGTTGTGTGATAGTTGTGGAATATTATATAAAAAAAAGTTAAAAAGTGTTAGTTTAAAAAACATTCACGCGAACGAAGTCGCTAGCAAAATGCTAGTAAAGAATACACAGATAAAACTTGGTAATCCAATCGTCTCATGCAAAGAAGGACAATTAAGGCGTATAGTCCCTTGAACATCTGGCTAGAGTTAAATACACACATACTCATACTGTCGCCGCCTGCGCCTACATAGAGACTGCTGAAGTTTAAAACCATTTTCTTTGCGAAATATTGATTATTTTACATATGCTATATTTTGTATACATATTTCTAAAGATCAATGCCATTTAAAAGGTGTAGGAAAAAGAAGCGAAAAAATATCATGTTGTTAATTTTTTTTTTTTTGGTTAAAGCATTAATCATACGAAAAACTTACGTATTACGTATGTTGATAATGTTATATACTTAATATGAATCTATATATTTTTTTTTTTTCAAATCCATTTACCCAGCCGTTACTGAGGAGTAGTCTGCAGAAAGTGACTGTTTTATGACACTAAATGAGATCAAGGGCCTTAACTTCGCCTCACATCGAAAGGTTGTCAAATAAGTAAGGATAAAGAAAAGAAACAGGAACTCAATATGCAAAACGAAGATTATTCATAGAACGCCAAAGACCAGTATGGAAAATACTTGTTTTGTAACGACATTTAAAAGCGTATCTAAGTAAATGCTCATACATTTGGTTTCGCTGTCTCCGTATCGTAATTTGTTCCGCTCTTCTAATTATAGCAATTGTGTCACTGTATTTAGCGGACCGACTACTTTATCCTGACACATTTGTGTTTGTGGAGCAATTAATTATTGTGATTTGACGGAAAAGGGGATCTGATTGTAACCTGTCTGTGAATCCACTTTCTGCTTTCTATTTAAGGCACCATTATCTTTTTGATTTTATAACTTACTAGTTTCTACTAGCGGCTACTGCCGCGTGAAAGGTTTCTCCATACAAAGTTTCAACCCCTCGTTTCATCCCCTTAGGGGGAGAAAATTAAAAAATCCTCTCTCAGTGTTCACCTACGTTATAAATGGAAGCCTTGTGCAACATTTCATGCTCCTAGGCCCTGTAGTTTCGACTGAGCGTCGATATGTCTGTGGTCAAACGCGAGCCTGCCAATAAACGAAAAAAAATCATCAAAGTCAAAGTCATCAGAATAGTTACTTCCTTTTTAGCTCTTATTATTTCACTTAATCTATCCATTTACAATACTTCATGGTTATTTACTTATTTATTATTACTTAAAACCGACGTATCTAGTTTATCCAGGCGTCTTAATTTTTATTTCGACAAGGCTTCACAATCACTTATTACACAATAATAAATTAAAAACAAAAGCTCAAGTTCGCATTTCTTAGTATATGCTTCATCATAAGAATATTCTTGAAGAGTAGTGGATAGATCTTAAAATTAGGTTTTGCGTTTTCCAAATTTTTTTGGGCGACAAAATATATGTTTTCCGATACCACATGATTTTTAAGGACCTGGATGACTTCTTACATCTTGGTAAGCGGTACTACAACTGGTTGATTTTAGTTTCGTGCTTAATTATTTATATTTTTGGTTTTGTTATGCCGAGGTCATTGACTAATCTGGTAAATAATTGGACTTCCGCGTTTATTATTGTACTCTGTCCATAAAATAGACGAATAAATATTTCTTTTTTCCAAGGTTGAACTCTTGATATAAGGTCTAATAAAATCAGCTCAGTCAAGTTTTTAAATCAAGAAATTGGCAAACCAAATGTGTAAGCAATTATTATTATGTTTATTAAAGTTATCGGTAATTAAATTTAACATTCAAAAGTAGGTCACACAGATCGTGTAGTAGCAAACTAATTAAATTCATCTGAGATTTTTATGTGCTTCAAATGTCAAATGTTTACGATTTCGATTGGCTGCAGGCCCATTCTGTGATAGAACGAAAAAAATTTTTATACAAAGTTAATAACCTTCTTATTTAAAGTAGAATGCTGAACATGGAACCTTTTAATAGAGGCACTTGAATCGAAAAACATTTCGCTAACGATTTTTTAACAACAGAAGTAATCAACGAACCAAATAATGAGACCCAAAACACTGTATTCCTTACTTTACTGACAACATAATGAGATAAAATTAAAACACCAGCCACCCACCGTCTTGGGTCACTTGTCAAAGGAATTTTCCTCGGCTTAATTGAAAAATATACATAGCGTACTTTCTTCATTGAATGATAAATTATGTTTAAGGATCACGACACACAAGTAAAACCACTTAGCAAGCCGTTACTAAGTGCGACTTAGCCAAGTTACCCATTTGCTGATTGATAGGCGGCCGCGCCCCTTGCGGTTATGTGGCCGATGCTTTACCGTGAGTGCCCGGCATACTACAGATTTTATTATACGTCCCGGAATAACAGAAATATACTTTTCCGTCATTTTCGCCTCTCACGGAAATTGGTAGATATATCGTTTCAACCAATTGATCAAAAGTTTATTTGAAGAGAAAAAATAAAAGGTATAAAATCGCGACTGATATGGTGGCGATGTAAATCCAATCCCTGCTTTCATCTCAGTTTACTTATCATCGACAAAGCATATTTCTTATCTTACATCTCCATCTGATATTTCTCAGGATTCATCTCTTTCAAGGCAGTTAGTGATAGAGTGCCGGGTGATAGGACAGAATGGAAGAAAAAGCGTGTTGCGTCGACCCCTAATAACACGGGTCAACCTCTTATAAGGTAGAAGGTAGCCGATCGCGTGAGACAACGGTCCTCACGCCCCAAACGCCGGCGCCGCCGGGATTCCGATCCCGATTTCCGAACACCGTAGGCGCGGGCTTGCAGACGGCGAGCAATGAGTGGCTCGCCGTCCAACCGTCCGGTAACCGTCCGGACCGAGCCCAAGTCGTCGACGGCGCGTACTGTTCTACGCGCGTCTCAGGGATATGAAAAAAATAAAATAAAAAATGTCAGCAAATCGTAGAAGCCAAGCAGGGTCAAAGCCGACTGGGGCCACGGGTAGTGTGAAAGCGAAACCCGGGGCCCCGGGATGAAGGCAAAGAAGGAACAGGAGTGGGTTTTTAGTCGGTAAAAGTCTGACACTTCTTTCGCTTCGCCCAAGAGCGCGATTTGTCATTAGATGTTTTTTCCACCAAAAAAAAACCTCTTTCAAGGCTTATAATTTTTCTCGTAACATAGTTTGAACTGCATATAAAATACTAGCTTCTGCCAGCGGCTTCGCCCGCGTGTTAATATGTTTCTCCAAACAAACTTTGGACCCCCGCATCATCCCTTTGAGAGGTGAATTTTGAAAAATCCTCTCTTAGTGCTCGCCTACTCATAAAAGGAAACCTTGTGCAAAATTTCACGGTTCTAGTCCCAGTAGTTTCGGCTGTGCGTTGATATGTCAGTCAGTTAGTTTCTCCTTTCACATATAAAATATAAGCATTCACATGAATACTCAAAATTTTCTCAGTCGGTAAATCGCTGGCCTATTTAAATTCATCAATGTGTGTACTACCTTATCATTACTTAATTGTCATTAAAATGAATGTATCAGTGTCGCATTACTCATGCTTGAGTTCTGTCGGCTGATTTATTACTATACCCTGATAACATTGCCTTAATTGAGGTATTTATTTAGTTGAGCCGACCATGTGTAATACCGTCGCCCCATCTTAGGGGTAACTAGAATTCTTGATTGACAGTGAAGGCGATAAACTATGTATTTGGAATAAAAATTGTAGCTGAAATAATATGTATTGGGTTGTGGTGGGTGTGTTAAGCTTGAAATGTCAAGTTTGATATACAGAAAGGAATGAATTAGTTGATTTAGATTGACGTAATACGTCGTCAATATAGATATGTATAATATTTCTTATATAATCGAACATCTGAAAAATGTTCTAATTTTGTTGAGTGTTTTGTTTGAAAAACATGCGTTTTAATGACACATTGTAGTAACAATAGTATACAGTAATCATTGTTGGTAATTTCTTACGTTTTTACGACTGCATTGTAATTTGATGATAAGCCGTTACTAAATCTAGACGTTGAAAGTAGTATAAGAAGAAAAGAAACTCCTCGGTTATAATCATTTCAGTTTTGTTAATTATTTAATCTTTTTCTAATATGTACAAATCTTGTGTCACAGTGTTTATTATCGAACTTCTCCGAAACGGCTTGGCTGATTTTCATGTGTATATTTGTTATGTCTTAGAACAAGTAGTAAGTAAGCTACTTTTAGGGCCGACGCTGCGTTAAGCGGGCGCCCGCGCGGTCCCATACAGTGCTCCGCCGCAGTGACCCGTGTGGGCACCCGTCGCGAGGAGCCGCGCCACGCGCCCGTTTTGCTAGGTAATAAAACATTAAAGTTCTTCATCGACACGACTACATGCACACCGATAAAGTTGAAACAGCGGCACTGTGCCGGTAATAATCCAGTTTCCGCTACGGAGACCGTCGCACACGAAACAAGCGCGCTGTCACGCGGCGGGTGCCTGCGAGGGCGCCCGATTAACGCAGCGTTGGCCCTTAAACTCCTAATTAATAATGGTGGCCCGAAATAATATGGCATACGTTATGCCATATTATTTCGGGCCACCATTATATATGCCACGGTCAGGTTATAGTTATGACCTTTTAAACGTACATCTAGCTAATACTAAAACATTTCCCCATCACTGGAAATCAATTTAGAAAAATACCGTAAATCATTAAGGACTAGGCCATGGCTAACGACAGTGAAATAGGCAACGTTGACGTCGTACGTAGATGTTTTCGCGCCATTTTAATGAATTTTCCGGTTGTATTGTCGATAAGGTTAATGTAAACTGAACGGTGAGCTATTAGGTAACGTTCGACGATAATAGAGAAAAAACAACAAATAATATGTTACTTCTAGGCAAGCCTGCTCTATTGTAGACCACATTATCGCTTACCATCAACTGAGATAGTGGTCAAACGCGAGCCTATTAATAAAAAAAAACCGGTCAAGTGCGAGTTTGACTTGCGCTCGAAGAGTTCTGTACCATTACCTATCTACAAAAACGGCATAAAAATCACATTTGCAAATTTATTTTATTCTTTTTTTAGTAAGTACTTGTTGTTATAGCGGCAACAGAAATACATCATCTGTGAAAATTTCAACTGTTTAACTACAACGGTTTATGAGATACAGCCTGGTGTCAGGCGGACGACACACAGACGGACGGGCAGCGGAGTCTTACTATAAGGGTCCCGTTTTTACACTTTCATAACCCTAAAAACAGATTAACGAATTAGACGATGAAACTTATGCTTTGCCAAAATCCTCGGCGCTAGAATCTTCGATGCCGCGGAGATAAAAGTAGTCGATCCTTATTTCCAGACCCAAAAAAATAGCAGACCTCGACTATTCCGATGCTAATACCATAAAATACTTTTACGTAACCTCTTTAGGTAGAAGGGTACGTGGGCACTCAAGTTTTAGTCCTTTTTATAAAAAAAAAAAAATAGTGAAGGGTGGACGCAACCACCGATCAACAGAAACTTGTCACAATATCCCCCATGTCCTTGCCAAAAATGTCGTACATAGAACATATTTTGTATTTACTTTTATTACCCGTTATTGCTATAATATATACCAAATGTGTGTCTTCCCGAGAAAGTTATATTTCCAATACTGTGTTAAAGAAAAGGAGAAATATAGCCAAAGTTATGGTTCATTCATGCTGATTTGATAATAAAGAAAAACATAAAAATGTGGAATATATCAGAATACGCACGCATAAATAGTGAGATAAAAAGTTTTTTATGTTCCTATTCAACCTAATTTAGGGCGGAATGCACCAATAAAACTAATCGCGTTTTAACGTTTTGCTCGCATAATTGCGTTTAGCCGCTGTCACTAGTGTCACTTGTAAAAATACAACAGAAGAAGAAATTCTTTTATTTTGAACTTTAATGTTTAGAGATATATATTTATTTTACTGTTAATTCGCGCTAAATACTCTCCAGCGTTTGATAGTCTATTAACAGTTTGCACGTGTTATTGGCAAAATAGTGGCGTATTTTCCATAAATGCCATAATGAAGAATTGAAGTTGAAGTTAAAAAATACAGACAAGTGACACTAGTGACAGCGGCTAAACGCGATTATGCGAGCCAAACGTTAAAACGCGATTAGTTTTATTGGTGAATTCCGCCTTTAGTGTTTGTAAATTCGAATATGTACGGATTCTAACCAGCAATATATTATAATATTACTATTAACAGATAAGTAAATCAACTTATCTGGTAATAGTAATAATAATATTCCAAACTTTCACACCATGTCATCTAGACCTAACCTAAGCTGAGTTTGTGATATGAGTACTAGACAACAGACTGATAAACATCCTTATATGTATTTATATTTCTAAATACATATGTACATTATATTATAGATAAATTACACACACATAGACAGAACAAATGATCGTACTCATCACACACACATTTTTGGTTTTCATTATTGTTTTTTTTTTTAGTTGGGAAAATCGTATAATGACAAGTCTCGCTCTTGGGCGGAGCGGGAGATAGTGTCAGACTTTGACTGACTAAAAACCCACTCCTGTTCCTTCGTTGGCTTTCTCCCCGGGTTTCACTTGCACACTACCCATGGCCCCAGTAGGCTTCGATCCTGCTGGGCTCCTACGATTTGCTGACATCTCATTGCTCATGAATACATATATACATATTATAGATAAATTACACACAGACACAAAACAAATGATCGTGCTCATCACACAAACATTTGTCCTGGGTGGGAATCGAACCCATGACCTCCGGCGGCATAGCAGTCAGGGCCACTGACCACCAGGCCAGTCAGATGTTTTTTTTCATCTGTCTCAAGAGTTTAGTCACCTCTTAGATCACAATAACTATAAAAGTTACAACGGTTACCGTTCAAGGTACAGTTATAATGAATCATTATGGTCCGTAGTCATTGAGATTATGCGAGCGTGCCTGAAACGGTGAACGGTTAAGAGAAGTGGTGGCCGAGTGGTAAAGGCCCCGACTTATGAGTTGTAGGTCGCAGGTTCAAACCCAGCCAGGCGCTTTACTTTGTGTAATTTAATTCATCACCACTGCTCTCAAAACGGTGAAGGAAAACATCGTGAGGAAACCGGCATGTCCTAGTACCAAAAATTCGGAGACATGTGACATTCACCAATCCGCACTGGGCCCGCGTGGTGGCGCCTCTTAGAGTGAGGAGGCCTGAGTCCCAGCTGTGGGAACATTAAAAGGCTGATTATGCTTTATGTATAGGTTCGGAGCGAGCATGTCATCATTTTACACATGATCTTGATACAAATCTATATTAACCATATTCTTTTTTACTAGCTGAATTGACAAACGTTATTTTGCCATATACGTTATCAAAGAAATATCGCCATTAAAATTTTGGAGGTGAGGGTAGGAGAGTAAAAAACACTTGACGACCTATTCTTAGCAAATCGTAGGGGCCCAGCAGGGTCGAAGCCTACTGGGGCACGCGTAGTGTGAAAGCGAAACCCGGGGCTCCGGGACGAAGGCAAAGAAGGAACAGGAGTGGGTTTTTAGTCAGTAAAAGTCTGACACTACCTCTCGCTCCGCCCAAGAGCGGGATTTGTCATTAGATGATTTTCCCACTTAAAAAAAAGGGCTATCAAATATACTCAAAAATTTTCATATAAAATCGATCGAGCCTTCAAGGTCAAGTTTAGGTGGAGTTCGATAACAAACACTTGTGACACGAGATATTTATATATTAGATAATACATTCTGGTCGTGCCAGTTCAAATGGTTGACTAATAAATTACAATTAAAAAAAAAAAAAAACCAGTATTTTAGCAATTTTATTTTTATAAACTTTTTTTTAGGTGTTGTTTTATTTTTTTGCGCAATACCTGGCATTTGGTATACCAAAGCGGGAAGCGGGATGGGACTAGTACCAGTAAACGTGATCATGTTCACGCTATCTTCCGAGTCGCTGCTAAAGAACACAACAAAACTTAATCAGTATAGTGTAAAGCCATGGTTTTTGATATCTTCATCATCATTTCAGCCGAAATACGTCCACTGTTGGACATAGGCCTCCAACAAGCGTCGCCACAACGACCGGTCCTGTGCGTCTCGCATCCACCGGATTCCCGCAACCCTCATCAGGTCATTGGGTCACCTTGTGAGAGGCCTTCCAACGGTTTTTCATATAAGCACTTTTTATTTTTCCATGATTGAAAAGATTCTGTCTGTCTCGAAAATGTCTATTTATTGTGAATCGAGGGTTATTTAGATTTGTATTAACAGCTAGCAGGCTTGTTATAAACAGCTATTGAAGAGATTTGACCCATTTATCAATTGTTATACAAGTCTCAAGGACGAAGGGTCCTCAGAAAATGTTCTGACAATGGTTTCAAATGAAGGCTCTGGAGTTAACCGAAAACACACCAACTAAGTTGAATAGAAAGGTTCGGAGTGAAGATTTGTTCTTATTGTATTTGAGTCAATCTACGAGTACTTTGTACTCAAAACGTTGAATTTCTACGGCGAAAGTTAAAAATATAATCTATTGTCAAGTTTAATTTTCTTTTGTCATTTTTAGAGTTCCGTAGCCAAATGGCAAAAAACGGAACCCTTATGGATTCGTCATGTGTGTCTGTCTGTCCGTCCGTATATCACAGCCAATTTTTTTCCGAAACTATAAGAACTATAGTTGAAACTTGGTAAGTAGATGTATTCTGTGAACCGCATTAAGATATTCACACAAAAATAGAAAAAAAGCAATAAATTTTGGGGGTTTCCCATACTTAGAACTAAAACTCAAAAAAAATAAAATAAATGATATTGAGGTTTCTAATATCATTTTTTTTCTAAACTGAATAGTTTGCGCGAGAGACAATCCCAAAGTGATAAAATGTGTCCCCCCCCTGTAACTCCTAAAATAAGAGAATGATAAAACAAAAAAAATATATAATTATGATGTACATTACCAAGCAAACTTCCACCGAAAATTTGTTTGAATGAGATCTAGTAAGTAGTTTTTTTTAATACGTCATAAATCGTAAACCGAAATTTTTATTTTAATATTCCAATAGAGTTACTGTTTGGTAGCTGCATTCATAATATTAGTATAGATGATTACACGAGAATTCTTTGAACTAGTCTTCTCATTTATGTACTTTTTTTCTTGTATATACTTTTTTTTTGGTGTACAATAAAGTTTATTCTGTTCTTCCTTATGGTTTCTTTTCTTCTCATATTCATAATGCGAAATGTAGGAGGGTCTGTTTGCCATTTTGTCATAACATAGTAACATTGCTCTCCTTTCTACAGGCTTCTTCTTTTTCTTGTCAATGATAAACTTCTTGAATTGTTTGGGTCCAGCATCGGTGGTACTCATTAATTCCTTTTCAGGCTGATTAATTTCATAACACGGTTACAATATTCCTGGTTTGCTATAAAGCAAAAACCAATTGACTGGCCTGTGGGTGTAATGGTTAGTGGGCCTGACTGCTATGCCGGAAGTCGTGGGTTCGATTCCCACCCAGGACAAATGTTTGTGTGATGAGCACAATCATTTGTTCTGTGTCTGGGTGTAATTTATTTATAATATGTATGTATTTAGAAATATATAAGTATGCTTATCAGTTGTCTAGTACTCATAACACAAGCTCTGCTTATCTTGGGACTAGACGGCGTTGTGTGATAGTTGTGTGAATATAAAAAAAATTGAACTGGGCTAAAACCGAGTATATGTGGATCTTAAAATGTTTAACATACAGCCAAACGGGGTGAAGAGGAACAAAAGTTTGAAGGGGATCTTCGTGTTAATTAACATTTTTTCCCAGCATTTAAGTACTCCTATTTAATCATCAATTGTAATAAAAACGGATGCTTTGATAGAAATCATTTATCTACATATATATAAAAGGAGAAACTGACTGACTGACATATCAACGCACAGCCAAAACTTCTGGGACTAGGAGCGTGAAATTTTGCACAAGGTTGCCTTTTATGACGTAGGCAAGCACTAAGAGAGGATTTTCCTAAATTCACCCCCAAAGGGGATGAAACGGGGGTCCAAAGTTTGTATGGAGAAACCTTCTTATCCGCGGGCGAAGCCGCTGGCAGAAGCTAGTATACCTATATACCAATGTGAAAAACCTAACCAAAGTTGGTTCCTATTCACCCCGTGTGACGTTACATGGATAAAATCTCCAATGACAGTAAACTCTACTCCAAATCAATGCCATCCCTATCACAGCTCCAAGATCCCACACTCATGATGAAACAAGTGTTCATTATTTAAACGTCATTATAAAATATGATTTGATTAAGTGGTGAAACGGTCGGCGGCCGGAGACCCACTTTTGATTGAATTCATTTATAAATCATGACGTCCGTGACGTTTGGACCAACTCGCATGGCCGCTGTCGTAAACACGTTCTGTTATTGTTCTTGGGATATGGAAAGTGGACTTAGATATGATTAATTAAATGTATTGGATTATGAAATTAGGTTTTATTTAGTGCCAAAGCTATTTTTTTTAGGCCTGCTACAAGGTGGACCGATGACTTGGTAACGGTTGCGGTAGTCCGATGGATGCGAGACGCACAGGACCGTTCATTGTGGCGTCACTGGGGCTTATGTCCAGCAGTGGACGTCTTTCGCCTGAAATGATGATGATGATGATGATGAAAGCTATTTTTTTAAACGTTTTTGCGTAGATTTTTGTATTTGAACTCCCCATTTCACTACTTTAGGGGTTGTTCTTCTCTTAAAACTCGCTTTAAGTAAAGAAAGGAGTGCCTGGGGCCTGGTGTTAAAATGTCAATTGTGCGAGCGAGACAGAGGAGATGGAGCTAAACATAGTTCAATCTCTTTAACAGTTCAGTTTAGGTCGTAAAATGGATCGCGTTAATAGCTCATGTTAGCACTGCTGGTCTGTACTAGAAGATGGCTGTATTGTAAGGAAAAGGGAGAGGCTAGTAAGAGTAGAAGCTTATGTCAATATGTCCTGTGGCGCCATCTATATCGCCACATAGAAACCAAAACTGAAAATCTTGCATCGCAGTATCGGAGTTCTCTGCGCGATACAACAGCCCGAAATCAACTACCGGGCAGTTGCCCAGCGAGGGATGTATATATTGTGATATCGAAAGGAGATCGCATAAGTCACGTTAACGAAGGTTCAAGCTATGTCCATTCTTTAGTAGTTGCCTAGCTCTAAAAAACTGGGCAAGTGCAAGTCGGGCTCGCGCCCTGAGGGATTCGTACAAACCAATTCAGGAATTGAACATTCCTGAATTGAGTTTCGAAGCTTTTTCCGAATCGCAATTTTTTTTTGTGATTACTACAAATTTACTGTTTTCAGATTAATTCCTATACCCGTCCTATAAGGCCTTGCTTTATGCCAAATTTCAGGATTCTGGTTCAACGGGAACTACCCTATGAATTTTGATTTCCTTGAGAGTGTCGAAATATACGGTTTTTGCGACATAAACGACCATATCTTTAACTTAGAAGTTTGTTTTTCTCCCAGCATTAAGGGATCGCAGACTTGACTATATAGTTTTAATTTCAACTCGATACCTCTACTCGTTCCAAAGATAAAGTGATCCTATAATAAGTGTTCTAATTTTTCCTTGAGGTACGGATCCCTAAAAATGACATCTTCCTGACCTTATCCCCTCTGTCTTTAGGGGCTGATTTATGTACTACTTTAGGGCATGAAAAAATATTTTTTAAAAACCTGTTCCGTGATATATCCGTGTTAGATAGATAAAGCATAGCCTTCGCAAAGGGTGTCTAGTTGATACCATTGGTTTAGCTGATGATAGAGTAAAAGACAGACTGAGTCGTATTTATAACATGAGAATGGAAGTGCGGTTAATCTCACTACTATTGCTGCTCATTCAGTTAGTTGCTGAAACGCTGCCCGTTTCAGTTTCGGCCGCAATTCATTTGAAGCTGCGGCGGAAACCGAGACCACATTTTAGATGGATTGCGACGCGCTCTATAACGTTCAACTTTACTTTTATATTTTTACACTCACTTGGAGTCTTACGTTTCATTTTTTAAACAGTGTCTGACAGAGCATTAAGTAAGTACCTTGTGCCTGAAAAATTTACGTGAATTATGGTTGTCGCATCGTTGTCGCTTTGGACTGCGGGAATGTTAGATAGTGTTACCGTGGCCCTAGTTCGCAATGGACAAATGAAGTAACGTGGGTGGGTTTTCAGTCAGTAAAAGTCTGACACGCTCTCTAGTTCCACTCTCGAGTGCGAGAAGTCGTTAAATGACATCCAACCTCACACGTGAATTTTTTCAAACTAGATGAGGCAGGTGAATCCGGACGGCGAGCATTGTGAAGCTCGCCGTCCGAGACCAAGCCCGAGTCATCGACGGCGCGTAGTGTTCAAGCGCACCTCAAGGAGATGTCAGCAAACCGTAGGGGCCCAGCAGGGTCGAAGCCTACTGGGGCCATGGGTTCGCTTCTGAAAGGAAAACCCGGCCCTGGTATAAAAGGAAAAGAAGGAACTGGAGTGGGTTTTTAAGTCTGGCACACCCGTTATCCGCCCAAGAGCTAGAGATGTAATTGGATGGATTTCGCACAAAACATATTAAAGAGGATATTTGGGTCTGGTATTAAACTGCCGGATATATTTTAAAATTACTGAAAAGGTAAAACAATACAACTAGGTTGTATTGTTGTATATATACTATGTATACAACATAGTTGTATTTCTTTTTTCCCAAATTCAACAATACAACATAGTTGTATTTTTTTTCCCAAATTCCCACATTCACAATAATGAAAAAATACAAAAATCTGCAATAGGTACTTTACAAAGTAAATAATCATTTCCGACTTAATTAAAAGAAATGTCAAAGTAATAAAAAGGATAATAAAAAAAAAATAATTACGACTATTATAGCGCGTTCTGGAGCAGATAATATAATATAATAACGGCTATATTGTAAAAATTCTTTTGGCAAAGTTTTCGTACTCTTTCACATGTACCCTTTCACATTGTTTAGTTTTTTTTTTATCATAGCCACATCAATTAAGAGGTCATTGGCTCGTAAATCATCAGTATTGGTCACGTATTCTTCTGATTAAAATGCAAAGTATGACGATAAAATTTAAAATTCGAATAGAATATTTAGTCAAAATAATACTAATATATTATGTTATTTTACCAATTTATTAATTCGACGTTCGTTGACAAGTTATTTTCAAGAATATTGTGGTTTAAGGTAGGACTACACTACGCACACGTGTGTCACACACGCAGCGTTGCCCGATGTACGAGAAATCTCGTAACTTTACGAGATTTAGCAGTCTCTGTACGAGAAACGAGAAAAAAAAATCACGTACACTTTTTTTTTTACGAGATTTTAACAATGTTATCTGGAATCAGTAGAACAACATGAAAAACTGTACAAAAAAAAACGAAGATGATTTTACCAATACCTCTGACATATCACTAACAAATAAAACCATAATTAATATTATGTACTAGTAGCAAGTACCTACAAAATTTATTACCTAGTAATTTGTTTTATTTTTTGAAGATTATGGCAAAATTATTAAAAAAAAAATTAAAAATATGAATATACGGCGGTATTCCTGCCCCAGGCTAGCTAGTTATAGTACATTAAGTATACTTAAAAATGTATACTTTTACGAGTTTTTTTTTTGAAAGTACGTGATTTTTGACAGCCCTAGTACGAGATAAAAAATCCGGCATCTGGCAACCCTGCACACACGCCGTTCTGGGCGCGTTGGTCTCCATATATTTTATATGAAAACTAAACTTGTAGATCTACACTTGATTCACGCCACGCGACGCCACGAGACGTCGTTCTACGTACAAATCAGGCTTTATTCAGTTGTTTATTTTAAAAATTTGTAAAAAAATATATTTTTATTTACAAAACTATTCATACAAATAAAATAAATATTTTAAATAAAATAGAATAGAAGTAGAGTAGTAAAATAGAATAGTTCAGTTTGTAGGACTTGATATGGCGAAATTAAGCTGCAGAGATCAATGTAACAGTTTCATCTGCATCTGGTCCTAGCCAGGCTACGTATCCATCAATTTTTTTTTCTTGCCAGATGCCTCTCCCAAGTCCTTCCAGACTTTTTTTTCTCACGCGCCGTCTCAAAGCAGTCTACGCTGCATACGTCTAGGTCATCCCGTCACCTCTTTCAAGGCTGGCCTCGACGGCGCTTTCCCTCTGCAGGAACCAACTGCGTGGCGATGCTTGCACAGCGGTCGCCTAAAATATTTAGGAAAAATCCTTTCAAGTTATGAAATCGTCTACTAGTCGTGAGGTTAGGGTTATCGATTCGACCCGTGACATTGGGTTTTTCTGTTAGGAAATTCTCAATGATTGTAATCCGATACTGGGACTGCGTCCGATAAAGTGTGCCGCCAGGGGGCGTGCCTATCAGCACTTACCGAGTAACTTACGAAGTTATAACGTCAGCGGGAAAGTAGGGGTTCTTCATAAAATTTTATTTGGTGGCCAGTTTCTGCGCTGGAATTGTGAGCCTGTTAATAATAACATTAGAAGAGCTCTTTGTGAAGGGTTCGTTTGGAAAAGTACTTACTACTGCCATACTTCTTTCTGCCGTCAAGTTTCGTTACCTTGTTATGGTTTTCTGTGTTCGGGTAGGATACTAAGAGGCAAAAAGTTTCTTGGCCAATTACCACACTGACTTCCTAGACGTATGTTTTAAACAATCTTTGTTTTTTTTTGTATAGTGACGGCCATCATTTTCTTCTTTTTTAATCGTAATAATAATGCCTCTGATATTGCATATATCCATCTGGAGGACTGACTACTTAACATCAGATGGTAATTAAGTTTGTTGCCGATATAACAACAAACGTGATACATCATCAATTTTAACTGTTTAGTTATCACGATTCATGAGATACAAGCCTAGTGACAGACAGACGGACAGTCGAGTCTTAGTAACAGGGTCCCGTTTTTACCCTTTTAGTACGGAACACTAAACAACAATGACGTCAAAGAATTAAAAATATCGAAATGCAATAACAGAAGCGTAACTATTACAAGACTACCATAATTCTGTCTAATCTCCAAGATCACACGCTGGCAGCAATATCGTTAATTGAAGACCGTGAGTAATGTAGATCCCAAAACTCGGTAAATGAAGACACGCTCGTCCAAAAACGAAACAGAAATGTTTATTTTAAACTGCGTATATATTTCAATTTGGCCGTAAATTAGCCCGTTTGAAGAGTTCGCATTGACTGCGAGTGTGTGGTCGTAAAGATGTGGTCGCAAAAACCGACTTACTGACGATTCGGACACAGTGTCCGAATTGACACATTTTTATGCCAGCGGCTTCGCTCGCGTAAAAATCGATTTCTCCATACAAACTTCCAACCTCCGTTTTATCCCCTTAGGGGTGGAGTTTTATAAAATCCGTTCTTAGCGGATGTCTACACCCTATATGAAAAATTTTATGTTTATAGGTGTTATGGTTTCTGAGATTTCGTGATTAATCAGTGAGTGGTATTTCGCCTTTATATATATAGATTTTGTTCACTGACGATTCGAACAAACACTGTTTAGTATAGTCAGATAAAAAGTTTTAAAATATAATACATGGGGAAAATGCGTTACCAAAACTATTTTAGGCTGGATTTAAGGCGGCAACTTCGGGAAATAAGTTTCTTTATAATAAATTTTAAGACTTTTTTATTACTAAGTAGCTTCAGGTGGTGTCATTCGGACACCAGTGCATAAATATTGAAAATAAAATATGTCGAATCGAACACTGTGCCCGAATATATTGTGTCCGAATCGTCAGTAACTTCAAAAACCGACCAGCTAAATTACGCGGTTGCATACTTGCGTTCGTTTTATTTAGTGTTGGTCGTAAAATTGTAATTAGTTTGGTGAACGGGTTGGATGTTTATGTGGTTATTATTGATGACCAGATTATATTTATTGGTGGTTTTGCAAAATAATTAACGGTAGTTGTGGATTTCCGTACTCTAAAGGTAACAACAGTCCAGGACCCTATTGCTACGACTACACTGTCCGTCTGTCTGTCACCAGGCTGTATCTCATGAACCGTGATAGCTACACAGTTGAAATTTTTACAGATTATGTATTTATTATTGCTGCTATAACAATAGATACTAAAAGCAAATAAATATTTAAGTGGGGCTTCCATACAATTTATTTTTTATTTTTTTTGCTGTTTTTTGTTCGATATTAATAATAGTTATAATATAGTAATATAGTGTCTAATTTTGTATAGATAATGGTACGGAATCCTTAGTGCGCGAGTCTGATTTACCAGAATAGAATAAAGTTTTGAGGCAAAAAAAAAAAAAAACGAAGGACAGTGGTCGAGCACGAGTCTATCAAAAAATGTGGCTAAAAGACTTCTTAATTAATATAAATGTGGATGGATACAAAGGAAAAGGTAGGCCAAAATAAATGATGCCTTTGTGTGAGGAACGGCATGCAAGAAAACGTAGTAAATGATGACGTGACGATTAACAGGCGAGAATGGGTTAAGACAAGGTGTGGCACAGGTAACATAACGATTGAAACTCTCACCAATTACACCACACATTTTATTTTCTTTCTAATATATAAAAATCCCGTGTCACAGTGTTCGTTCTCGAACTCCTCCAAAACGGCTTCACCGATTTTTATGAATTTTTTTTTTTTTTTGAAATGCCAGTTTTCGGTGTTGCCATTACAATAAAACTGATCTGCACTTATTTATTAATTTTATAAATGTTGCCAGTACAATAAACGATTACTTTTGTTTTAAATTAAACCTAACACTATTCTATTCTATACACAATATAAGATAGGTTGTACAAAACAAAGTCACATCATCTTCCTGCTCTTGTCCCGTGTTATTTGGGGTCGGCGCAACACGTTTTTTTTCTTCCATTCTGCCCTATCACTCGTCATGCTATGCATGCTATCACTAACTTCCTTTTCTTTCATATCATACTTCACACAATCCATCCATCTTTTCTTTGGTCTCCCTCTCCATCCATACCTACATGTAAATTCATAACTCTTTTAGCAACAGGCGTTTCATCCCTCCTCTTCACATGACCATACCAAGATAAACGATTTCCTTTCAACTTTTCAGTCACTGGCGCCACTTTCAAACTTTCCTTATCATACTCATTTCTCACTTTATACAAAACAAAGTACGAATAAATATTCAAAAGTAATAAACATTCCAATACAGAGATGGTCCATTATCAGGTAAATATTTATTTGCGTATTCCAATGTAGTTAGTCATTTCTGTCTGCCCAGTGACGTATGTATAAATATTATGTACACATTATGTGCTATCATTCAAATTATTATTAATAAACAGAAGTTTCGTAACAATATACATTATAATAAAAAATGAGTAAGAAAAAAAAAAACGGGCAAGTGCGAGTCGGACTCTGAAGGTTTCGTACAAACTTGAAAGGTAAATTGTGGTTTATGATGAAAAAAAAAACTACTTAAGTACTATACTCCATTGGTTTTGGTAGTTAACTAAACGTAAACAATCTTCATGTCTTTTTATTTAAAAAAAAAATCGTATAATAGACACAAAGATTATTTAAATTTAATTAGTTACCAAACATCGGTATAGGTAAATAACAAATTGTAAACATTTTTAGATAAAAATTATAGACAACTTTAAGATAAAAGACATGTCAAGATTGTTTACCTTTAGTTAATTACCTAAACAGATGGAGTATAGATCTCATTCAAACCAATAATCGGTGGATGTTTGCATGGTAATTACATCATATATTTTTTTTTTAGTTTTATCTTTCTCTTATTTTAGAAGTTACAGGGGGGCAGTACACACATTTTCCCACTTTGGAAGTGTCTCTCGCGCAAAGGAAAAAATTATATTAGAAACCTCAATATCATTTTTGAATACCTATTCATAGATACCCCACACGCATGGGTTTGATGAAAAAAAAAATGGAGTTTCAGTTCTAAGTATGGGGAACCCCCAAAACTTATTCTATTTTTGTGTGAAAATCTTAATGCGGTTCACAGAATACAGGGTTCCGTTTTATGCCATTTGGCTACGGAACCCTAAAAACTGCAAAAAAAATAGCCATGTAACGTTTGTAGATAGGTAGTGATCAAAGTCTAAATAAATAAATAAAATATTAGCTCAATAACAACCGATTCACGAAAATATAGCTGGAGCTCCCATAATACACGATTTGTAAACACTTGTGCTAATGTTGTTTTAAAAATAATATTATTAAAAGCCATGTATCTCACATTGGATAATTGTAAACTCCGTAATACGGTAAAAAAACTTTGCGTGAAAGTAAATTTATGATATACACTAGACCGCAAAAATAACGAGTCACATAGAAAAACTGCAATAGGTATCTCCCAAAGTTGGAATGAAAATGAATGAATGGGAGAAGAAAACGTGTTGCGCCGACCCCAAATAACACGGGATAAGGGCAGGAAGATGATGAGGTATCTCCCAAAGTTATGTATTTACATAGATGACTCGTATACTTAAGTGTTATCTTATATTCGGATATTAATCTGATTATATGATGCCTAATATAAATTTAAAAAGAGGTTTAATTTGTTCAAGTTATATCGCCAATATTTCGTTGCTGCTGGAATTACTAGCTAGCTATTAGCTAGCTGGAATTACTAAGAGAAAGAAAGTTTTTTTTTTATGAGATGGAATGGAAAATCATCAAACGACGTTTCTCGCTCTGGGTGGAGCGAGAGGTAGTATCAGACACTTGCTGACTAAAACCCACCTGTGTTCCTTCAGTTGCCAGGTCCCTGGACCACGGAAATTTTAAAACAATCTCGCAACCCTGGACTCAGTATAATGCGAATAGAGCCTGATCAATAGTTTTAAACGACAGCCTAACAATATCCAATCGAATCATATTGCAGGATCATAAACTAGATAGGTTTTTAGAAACTAGTTGCTAGTCTAGTCTAGACCTAGTACTCCACTTTTATTACGATTACATAACCCTATAATCTTTGTGTCACATCATTTACTATTGCGACATGTATATGCAGTGCCGTAACTAACCTTTTATGCGCCCGGTGTTTGTTTCCGAAACTTCGCCCCTAAAAAAGTCCAAGTTGGGGTGAGTTTAATCCGCCTGGTTCAGGTCCTCACCGGACATGAGTATTTCGGGAGGTAACTACCTGTTTCGGATCTGATGGGAAGAAACACTTGAGTGTAACCATTGTGCGGATCGCTCAGCGGTCACAGTGAAGCATAAGGTAGGAGTTTGCCTAGCTTGGGCGTAGCCCCGACGTGGAGGCGATCGACGGTAGTGACCTAAGCGTCCGGCCCTAGTTCTGGCGAGAGCGTGAGCGAGAAGCAATATCATCCTTCTGATAAAATGAATGATAAAAACTTGGCCTTGGTTTGATCATTTCTGTGCCCCATCAGGATCGGCGCCCTGTGCCTCCTGGCACCGCCCTAGTTACGGCTCTGTGTATAAGCTCATTTTATTAATAGAAAAAAAGTCATTAGTGCTGCAACACCGCACCCGACATAGATAAAGATCTGAGATTAATTAAAACACCTTTTCATATACATTCCGATACTTATCTACATGATAAGACTGCGATATCTAGAGAAAGTACTGTATGTGTGTCCGAAGTTATATTTCCGAGTTGTGTTTAATCATATTTTTAATTGTAATGCTGTTAATTGAATTGAAAGTCATTCGTTGTAATTAATTTAATTTATTTTTGCAGGTCGACTCCTAACTTGTTAATTTTAATGTATATCCAGTTCAGTGAGTCCAGTTGTGGTCCAGTGGTCCCGACTTACGAGTTGTAGGTCGCGGGTTCAAACCCAGTCAGGCGCATTACTTTATGTAATTTATTTCATCACTTCTGCTCTCAAAACGGTGTAGGAAAACATCGTGAAGAAATCGGCATGTCCTAGAACCAAAAATTCGAAGACGTGAGATCCACCAATCGGCACTGGGACCGTCTGGTGGATTACGGCCCATTCCCTCTTCTAGAGACGAGGCCTGAGTCCCAGCAGTGGGAACATTATAATGTTGATTATGCTATGTTATAGGGTATCCAGTCCAGTAGTTATTGCAAATTCATTAAACCTTTGCACCAATCTGTTTATGCCAAAAGAAAAAAAAAAAAGAATTTTGAACCTACTGTTGATGAACTTACGGTGTTCGGCTGACATTTCAAGCGTTGTCTCTTATAAACCTAAGCGGTTCATCGGGAACGGACGTCCAACATAGGTGTGGTTTTAGTCAGTAAAAGTCTGACACGCCCTCCCGTTCCGCCCTAGTGCGGGAGATGTTTTTTATATAACCGGCGGATACTCAATGTAAGTGCGGTGCTCCTGTTCAAAACATGAGCCACACATTAGAGTGCCCCAAGTGCCCATACACCTGCACTTTGGAGGATTTGATGAGTGCTACCGATGCTGCTATTAATGTAGCCACCTATTGGGCCCAAACAGTTTGATGAGTTTACCATCGAATCGAAAACAAGAAGAAGAAGCGGGAGATGTCATTAGATGATTTCCCATCTTAAAAAAAAAAACGGTACATACGACATTTGAAGGATTAAAACCTTTGTTTACAACCAGAAAAAAAATCTTATCTCCAGCTATGAAACATTTTAGAGAAACTATGAAATCGATAACAAGTTCCGATAAAAAATCGTCTGGGTAGTGTTACAGCGTTTTATCGTGAAATGAGAGATGCTCTAAGCGCCAAATCAGACCATTTACGACCGAACAGGGTACGTTTTCGGCTAAGCATTCTGAATTTTGCGTGACTAGTAAAAGTACTGTGTGGACATATATGGAGCCTTTTCAGCAAGAACATTGTGACCGACAAATTGCGTTTTTAGCAGAAATTGGA
Source organism: Mythimna pallens (assembly GCA_961205895.1). Taxonomy (NCBI): domain Eukaryota; kingdom Metazoa; phylum Arthropoda; class Insecta; order Lepidoptera; family Noctuidae; genus Mythimna; species Mythimna pallens. The sequence continues at coordinate 18,844,970 of OY540845.1, forward strand.
TTTCCCTTCCATATTTAAAAAGTATTCATGATAATACCTATGTTAACAGCAACGGTTGTATTAGATATGATTAATCTATATATATAAAAGGGGAAACTGACTGACTGACATATCAACGCACAGCCGAAACTACTGGGATTAGAAGCGTGAAATTTTGCACAAGGTTTCCTTTTATGACGTAGGCGAGCACTAAGGATTTTCCAAAATTCACTCCCTAAGGGGATGAAGCGGGGGTCCAAAGTTTGTATGGAAAAACCTACGTTTACGCGAGCGAAGCCGCGGGCAGAAGCTAGTAAGTTATATATTTTTAGAATGATATTATCTTCTACAAAAAAAAAACTTTATTATCTAAAAAAATACTTTTTAATTATAGAAGAGAAAACCCATTTCTGCAATAAACGCAAACTGTCGCTTACGAATTTTTTTATAAAAAACGACAAGGGCCTCGCAAAGATCTGTCGTCTAGGGCCTCATAACGGTTAGAGTCACCCCTGACAATGAGACTTCATGTTAAGAGGGCTGCGCTTTTATTTATGTTCACAATACTTAGTCAGTTTTCTATTTGTTTCAGGAGGATCCGATAGCAATAAGGGCAAGAGCAAGAAGTGGCGGAAAATCCTCCAATTTCCACACATATCACAATGTTTAGATATAAAAACAAAAATAGGTAAGTCCATACTCTGTTCTTGATTATTATCTTTACGTGATCTTTTGTGCTGATATGGGCGCTACAACTACACTTACAATTAATAAGTGCTCGGGCGAATTGGTAGGCCCAATTCATATGCCCTCATCCACATGTATATTATTTTTTATGCCCATGTCGCGACATGATTGCTTTTTGTAATTACCATGCAACGTCTGAAACTTCGTGGCCATAAAGACGTCAAAATACCAACTACTTGCAGGTTACAACTGTACCCTGGTAAGGTTCAGTTGACAACTAGCGTCTGGCAACTGCTACGTAGTTGCCAGGCAATAAGCTGAACAGGACCTATTTGGCTCAGCCTTGAGACACACTATGTTTATTAATTTATTTAACAATTCATGTACACACATATAATAAAAGACAAGAAAAAGCCAACAGAAAAATAGGAACAAAGGTGATGCTTATTTTCTCTTCCAGAATATCTGCGAGAACAGAGTTAAAAGAAAAAGAAAAAAAGAGAGTTTAAGTTTGTACTTAATCATAAAGAATAAAAAGATACAATTATTACACACAACAACAACATACAACACAAATATAATAACAACAATATAACATAACAACATTACACAATAACATTAACGTACTTATGGATTTTTATTTATATTTTTATATTTAGTATACATGTATATGATTTTTATATATATATATATTATATAATGATAGTTAAGTGATTTTTTTTACAGATTTCTCCATGCAAACTTTGGAGCCATATAACAGTTATATAACATTAACTAACATAAACATACATACTTGTTTCTTCATTTTGTGTGTCTGTGTCCTAAATAAACATGTTTTTCATTCTTTCTAACTACTTTCGCGCTAGCTCTGAAGCGCTTGAAGCAGCGTTCAACCAAATCAAAAGGCCGTAAACCCTGAATTCAAACACAGATGAACTATTGTGGTGACCCCATTCAACTGGCACCAGTTGCGTGGGCTGATAAACGGCTTAAACATTTCTGTCTTCCTAACTCCTCATTCGGCGCAGAGTTTACTGGGAAACCATTGTCTAGGACACAATTAAGGTGCTTTTCAGCAGAACGAATGTTTTGTGAAGGATGAGCGATTATTGTTGCCTTAGTTTGAAGAAAAGCTCGCAATGTACGGAAAAAACACATGCCACGACTTTTATTGATGGATTAGGTAGATGAAAGCCTATCCGTCTTCATCTGTCTTGAAATCTCTTGTTAGCTACAGTACAATGGTTGTCGTTATTTCATTTGGCCGAAGACTTCAGACATTTGAGATTTACGAGTGGAGCTGATTAGTCAGCTCTTTTTGTAATGTGAATGTGAGAACACTGTAGACTCCGCGGATTCAAAGATTACTATTTTTATCGTGTTATAGGGGATAAAGTTGACCGGCGTACGTTCTCATACCTGTTAATATTGTAATTCTTACTTCATAGGAAACGACCAGTGAAACTGTGCGTCATTTGAGTTTCTGACGTTTTATAAGTGCTCATGTAGGTCTATGTGAAATAAAATGATTTTGAGTTTTGATTTTGATTCCAAACCTGAATGCTAAAGACCAGGGAGCTAACCGAGCGATCGATCGGTTCGTGGCAAGCAGAACCCTATATTACCCTTAAGGCATAAGAGCCATGGCACCAGGTGGCAGCTAGCGAGCTTACTACCTTCACTACTTTCTGCAATCTTTTAGCATGACGCCTTTAACTTCTTGTCTGTAAACAGAAAATCGAACCCCTCCGAAGCGGGAGTGCTAAAACTGTCGAGCTCATTCATTCTTAATCATCCAATTTTTTAGCATGATTCAGCAAAGTAACTGCCATATCAGCCAGTACGAATAATATAAAGAAAATTGAACTCATTTATTGAGTTAATCGTAAAATTGCAGATAACCTTTTTAACTTTGCACCCGTCGATTTGATAATCGTTATCCGCGTTAGAATTTCACTTGGTCTAGGCGCTCTTGACTGGGGTTTTTTTAGACACTGATATACCTTGATGACACTGACGTCAGATCCAATGAAATATTCTTCACCTCTAGATTACTTCTAACTCTTCTTCTCCAACTCACCACGTCCGGACAATGGACTGCGGGAGTGAGAATGAGTTACCATGGCCCTGGAACGCATAGGGTGACTGAAAGGACACAGGTGGGTTTCAGTCAGTAAAAGTCTGACACGCCCTGTCTCTCCACCTAGAACGCAGGAGAAGTTATTTTATGATTTCCCAACTTAACAAAAAACACGTCTATACAATATGTACAGGACGACCATCGCGCAATATTTTGTTGGCAGATGATCTTCTACAATAATCACTGTAATCAGGATCCACCTCAGCAGTTTCTTTGTTGTTCAGCACATCGCATGTTTTTCTTTTGTTCCGTTGGTAAGTCAACAAGATCATAAATATCTGTTATGGTAGTTAGGTAAACACTTGAGTTTTATAGACTCTACTGTCATTTATAGCTTCACTGCCGAAGACGTTGTAACTCCGACGAGAAAATTATTCGCAAGAAACGTTTGATTCGATTCTAAAGATTGATTGGTTTCCGATATCGGATTGTTTTTTATGTGGAGCCCGGATAACCTGGGCTTTGTTTATTGACCTTGAGTTTATTTGGTACTTGCTGAAACTGAAAACAAATCTAATTTTCATTTAGACGACATCGTGTTTAAAGCTTTTGTGAGTCTCAGTGCCATCATCATCACCGTTATCTTAGCTTCAGACCTCTGCTGGAAATAGGCCTCTCTCAAGTGTCGCCACAATGACCGGTCCTGTGCCTCTAGCATATATTGGCCATCCGCGACCCTCACCAGGTCTCGATGATTTGGTGAGGGTCTCTGTCATCGGTTTACCTCGTAAGAGGTTTTCTGACGCTGCGTCTTCCGGTACGCGGTCATCATTCTTAACCCTTTTACCCTCATCGACCACCTGTTCTGTGAGCAATGTGGGCACATTTCTTATAGCATAGCATAATATGCATTATGTTTGTCCTTATTTTTGTTTACGTGGTGTACAATAAAGAATATAATAAATAAATAATAATCAGCCTTTTAATGTTCCCACTGCTGGGACTCAGGCCTCGTCTCTCTAGGAGAGGGAATGGGCGGGCCCAGTGGGAATGGTGAATGTCACGTCTTCGAATTTTTGGTTCTAGGACATGCCGGTTTCCTCACGATGTTTTTCTTCACCGTTTTTGAGAGCTGCAGTGGTGATGAAATAAATTACACAAAGTAATGCGCCTGGCTGGGCTTGAACCCGCGACCTACAACTCGTAAGTCGGGGCTGTTACCACTCGGCCGCCACTGCTCTTTGCTCACATTTCTTCCCCCTTCCAATTAAGTTTGACGATGCTTCGCTTTATGTCACGCACAATTGGTCCCATCAGAAGGCTTCAATTCCTTCAAAGGGCAGTGGAAAAAGTTATGTTCCGAATTTCTCTGCGTACTCGAATCAGTACTGAAGATATCCACAAGGGTTGCTAGAATGTTCTTTAGGGCTGCTGGAATGTAACGGGCAACTGGAGGAACACAGGTGGGTTTCAGTCAGACAAAATCTGACACGCCCTCTCGCTCCACCCAGAGTCATCATCATTATCATCACCCAGAGTGGGAGTTATACTTGACAGAAAGGCAGACAGTATACATATTAACGGTCAACAGGACCTTATCAATTACACATTATAAGTGGCTTGAATACCACGATTATTACCCACGTTGGGTCTTGCTTTGATAGTTTCTATCCTCGAAGCTTTTTACCGACAAGGAAATTAAAACCAGTCCTTGTGCATCTCATAGGTATGCACTAGGCCTTCCCCCGTCATCATCCAGTATTATCGTTCGGTTACTTAGGGGAAAACGTTTGTTTTTATTTTGTTAGCTACCACAAATCTATATTTAATGATTTACCTACACGTTAAACAATATTGGACGTTATTTATGACGTCAATACAAAATGTTACCTGATTGAAATTCGTATTAATATGTTTAGGAGTGTTTTTACATATATATATATATATATATATATATATATATATATATATATTAATATACATGTTTATATTAAATACTAAATAATAAAATCATAATAATCGGTTTAAACTATATTGTTTATTTAATGTTAATATTAAATATTGCATAGGTCACTCAGGAATAAAACAGCTTTCTATCGGTGAAAAATTTTAGCAATCGGACCAGTAGGTACTTTCGGAGATTACCTCCTACAAACAAAAAAACAAACTACTTCTTTATAATATTATATATATTTTTTCTATATTATATAAAAGCAAATACTACTCACTGATTAATATACGAAATTCTCAGAAACAATAACACTTACAAATTTGGCAGGTAGCCTAGGTAACCTTATAGGGTGTAGACATCCGCTAAGACCGGATTTTCCGAAATTCACCCCCTAAGGGGATGAAACGGGGGTCCAAAGTTTGTTTTGAGAAACCGACACGCGGGTAAAGCCGTTGGCAGAAGCTAGTATATAAGAGTGTAGACAATATTGTTTAAAGAGGTAAAGTATGTATATATATAATATGGATGTAGGAGGTAATTTTTGAAACTGATTTCAAAAATTCTTTCATTCGTCAGAAATCTAAACTCATCATCATCTTCCTCTCCTTGTCCCGTGTTATTTGGGGTCGGCGTAACACGTTTTCTTCTTCCATTCTGCCCTGTCACTCGTCATACTATCACTAACTTCCTTTTCTTTCATATCACTCTTCACACAATCCATCCATCTTTTCTTTGGTCTCCCTCTCCCTCTCCATCCATCGACATGTAAACTCATAACTCTTTTAGTAACATGCGTTTCATCCCTCCTCTTCACATGACCATATCAAGACAAACGATTCAGAAATCTAAACTATCGCTGCATATTCGGCCTTATCACGGATATGGGCCTTATCATGTTCCCACTGCTGGAAATCAAGCCTCTACTCTTAATCCACCAAGTGGGAACATTACAGTTTGACTGTCGCATGTTTCCGAATTTTTGAATCAAGGACCTACAGGTTTCCTCACGATGTTTTCTTTCACTCTTTTGAGAGCAGTGGTCAAAAAATAAATTATATAAAGCAAAGCGCTTGACTGCGTTTGAACTGTCGACGTACAACTCGGTAAGTCGGAGCCCTTACTATTCAGCCACCACTGTTCTGAGTACTGCACTGTCGCATTATAGCCTATTGCTGATAAACTATTTTGTATACCGAAAAACCTACAGGTTCTTTCGGTATAGACCGCGGGAAAAAGCTAGTTAATTAAATACAAGTTTATTCAAGCGGTTTGAAGAGACCAGTATTTGTCAATTTTGAGCTAAATTCTATTAAAATAGAGCGTGCCGATAACCCTGATTTCAATTTCAGATTTAGCTGTTCTTTGTTCTAAGATGAGGTCCTTCAGTGTCAGAATTTTGATATTGTTTCTGGTAACAAGAGCTAATTTGATTTCGTAGCTTGGGAGTCTTGGTAACGCCAAGTAGTACGATCGTAGGCCGTAGACCCGTAGTATCTAAGGGTATGTTTCCACTGAAGTGGAGCTGGGCGGAATGGAGCGGAGAAGAACAGTTAAAAGTACCAAGTGTTTCCATTGAAACTACCCTCCGCTCACCACAGCCTGCTCGACTGCTTTCTGTTCGGCTCGAGGCCGCATGTTCATATGATTTAATTGAAAATCAGCTCAGCTGCACTCCGCTCCACTTAAACTATTTCCACTGATGCGGAGAGTTTTGAGCACAGTGATTGGCCAATTCATGGTCCGCTCTGCTCAGCTCCGCCTCAGTGGAAACGTAGGGTACGTTAAAACACGTGTTTAATTGCTGGTCCTTCGAATTGATATTATAATCTTTATCCAGAAGGCTAGATGATTGATTCCGCTCCTCAAAGACAGGAATGGTGCATGAAATAGATTCTTGAAATAGTTGTGGTTTCGGCTAAAACGTCATCATTCTTGAACATGCTGTAGTGTGCATTGTTTAGATACCGATTCTTTATTCTCATTTACTAAACCCAGAGAGAGTGACCTTTTCAGCTCTGATGAAGTCCAGATTTCAGTACCAATTACGGATTCCAGACCGCTATAAATTCGATTTGGTCTACGATTGGATTTTAACTTCGTTCACGAAATGAAGACGAAGTATCAATTTCAGTTGGCTGTAATTAAAATGTAATCAAGTTTGGTCGGGATTTGGTACCGTATTTCATTTCGCCATTGTACTCTAATTTCCGTTTTATTGATTGTTTCGTTAGTTAAGTTTCAACTTAAGTGGGGAAGTCTATTGAAGTGTGTTCAATCTCGAGCAAGTTTCGTTTTTGGGCCTCATATTTTGTTGGACTGAGTCCAATAGTACGAGTATGTTATTGATACTTCTATTTATGAGTTTGTATAAATTTACGAGTATTTATTAGAACTTCATGCTACGCAAACGTACAAAAGCGGACTTAATGCCTTAGGTATACTCTACTAGTCAACCAAGGGTGATGGAGGTTACCATGGCAAGTGCAAAAAAAATTTTATAAAGAAAAACATGGGTACGAAAGCATACACATATTTAACATTGTAAATATCTACGTACATAATTATATTTATATAAAGTAATGGAAAAGGTTTTTGAGACGACTCGTGTTATTTGTTCAGAAAATAATTAAGCAACTTCCGTTTAAATTCATACTGACTGACTGGTGGACTTGATATCAAGAGGAAACGCATTCCACAAAAGTATGAACTGTATTTATGGAATGAATAATTAACAAAATCCGAAGTATGAGAAGGATAGCATTAGGAGAATGTTGAAGGAGGGGGTGGTAGAGTTGAGCAGAAAGAAAAGTGTAGTTATAGCGTGCAAAAATCTTCTCTGGCCAATGAGCATCCATTTGGGTATCTTGCCTCCGAAACATGGTCATATTTCCTCAAGTTAAACATGTACCGGGTACAGTTGTTGAGGACCCTGTCAAGTTTATCTAGCTACACAGCGTTCAGGCACAAATCTTAACTTTACGCACACTTAAACGATACTTAATTTCCCAACGTATGTTAGTTTCAGCGGGGTCAGCGGGCCTTCAAATAAAAGTTTTTATATTTCACTGACATTTCTTAGCAACGGTTCTCTCATCTTACTGATACGGATTTTAAGTTACAGCCTTCATTAAAATTGTCCCCCTAAATCCTGTGGGTCTCGAAGCCAAAAAAAAGTGAATAGGTTACATTTAGGCAAGCGTGCCCCATCGTCGTCGACCAAATCGTCGCTTACCATCAGGTGACATTGTGGTCAAGTCTGAGCATCAATTTAAAAAAAAAATCCATAAGCCAATTTATTTTGATCAACTGTTGAAATCAGCTCGATAAAAAAAGATCCTTTACCAGCCTCAGCAATCTGGCATCCCTAAAGCCTTGTTCAGTTCTTTGACGTTTAACGCTATAGGAAGATCAATGGATATTATTCATTGTCAAAAGGAGGTCCAGTATTCGTTATCATAAATTATGTAGATCACGAAAGTCTTACATTAATGGATTTTTATGCTTTCGCCAGAATTTTGGGACGTATTTGTGTCGCAAACAGAAGTGTTTTCAGGATTTTGTCAGTACAAGTTCGGAGTCTGATTTGTGCTGGATTCAAGGCAGGAGGATCGCCCCTGAAATTTTTTTTGGGGTGTGGGTAGACGTCATGTACAGTCAGGGGTCAAAAATGCAGTTGCACTCTACCAAAGCTAGTGTCTAAAATTTCTTTGTAGTAGAAGTTTCATAGTCCACAACTAGTTAAATCAATACTATAAATTCTATGCTAGAAATCAAATCAGGCATGAATCATTGACCCTCTTCTACATTAGACCTTTTAACATTGATGGAAGTGCAATACACTTTTGACCCCTGACTGCCTAACTTCGTCCGTTCTAGGTAGTGCCATAAGAAGTGTTAGAGTTACTGGCTAAAACCCGTGTTCCTTCAGTTGCCCTTTGCGCTTCAGAGCCGCGCCGGCAACTCTTTCGAACTATCCCGAAGTCCTGGTAGGCATTGGCTCTAGTGTGCCCCGCAAATGTGGTTGTACTCACTTCTTCCGAGAATATATTTGAGAATACAGACAAGAATTTATGTGTTGTGTTATCTCATGTGATTTTTTTGTTTACGAAGCTTTAACAAGAACGTGAGTTATACCAAACTGGGTGATGTACCCATGTGTTAACGTGAAATTACTCTGAAGACGGCACTTTACAGCTTCTAAGAACTTTTACGAGCTGAAACTGAACGCATGAAACTAGATCACGTATGCTCAAGTGGAAGTTATATAAAATAACGTAGATAACATAAATTTGAGCATCAGATGTTTCAAGTTTTAAGAGAACTATAAAAATGTGCCGTTGTGGCGCTCTTCGGTAATGAATGGAGTGATTGTCTCCAGTTTTTCTGTGTACGGTTGACGGCCAAAATGCTTAGCTAGTTTTTTTCTAGGTGGGAAAATCATCCAATGACATCCCCCGCTCTTGGGCGAAGTAGGAGGGTGTGTCAGAAATTTACTGACTAAAAATCCCATAGTTTTTCGTTCTTGCGAATTCCAATTTCTTTGCTAAAAGTTCTTGTGGAAATTTCATATGATTCCTCTGTTAAAGGCTACGCTCTGTTTTTTTTTTTTGTTAGCCTCTTCTTTCATCTTTCGCGGGCCCGGGCTTCCTCTTGCCAGTTCTGGCGGAATCTATCTAGTTCGTCGCGCCATCTCCTACGTGGTCTGCCGCGACCCCGTCGCTTTGTTTCAGCGCACCAACTTTATGTGTGTTGTTTGGCCTACAGTTTGTCAGTTACATGTCTACTAGACATGTACTTCCCAGTCCCATTTCAGTTGGGCAGCCTTTTGGGCCACATCATTCTGGTTTTGGAGTGCAACATAGTGTTTGGAATTTGATCCGTTAACTATCGCAAAAAAAAAATAGTTTAAACTAAAGTTTGTGTTTCTCTGTCGGAGTCTGTGTTTCCTGATAGTTATAACCTAGGGGTCCTTAAGTCAAGAGTGAATAGGTTGCTTCTAGGCAAGCATGCTCCATCGTCGGCCACATCATCGCTTACCATCAGGTGAGATAGTAGTCAAACGCGAGCCTATCCATAATAAAAAAAAATGTGTTCAGCCTTCTTTTGTTCAACCGTTATTTTCCGGCCTGGATAAATAAATGACCTGCTTAGAGCACTTACAACATGACAACAGAAAATTAGTTTAGTTAATCTACGCATTGAGCGGGCAAAGCGTAGACAGGCTTCGTTAGACCATACTGATGGAGCAATGATCTGGAAACTAGGATATAGAGTAGAGATGTTACCGAGTTACGATTCCGATTCCGCATGTTCGGATCTACTGGTTCTGCACTTTCGGTTCCTATAGTAAGATTATACATGTCTCGTGGGGAACATACATATAAATGAAGATCGAATTTACAACACTAAAATCGTAATTTTTTTCTTCTCCTACAGGCTTATCTGTTTCTGTAACAGAAAAACCTGCAGAAACAGATTATCCTGTAGCGGAAGAAAAAAAATTCGATTTGAAATATTGTGAGTTCGTCCTTCATTTCTACTTATCCGAAGTTTTTGATTAGTTTTAGTAGATATTTGACGTTTCTACCTCAGCCTCCGATTTCGGCTCCGATTCCGACAAACCAAATTTAAATACTCCGCTTCCGAATTCGATTCCGGTAAAACCACATCTATTAGGTACATCCCTAATATAGAGCACGGTTGACGCATAGCAAAACAACTTAGATCATAATAAAAGTGTTGTTCCGTGAAGTTGTGACACTGAACTAGCAGAAAGAAAAAATATTCAACGGATGTACAACATACTCATTTTGTATACATATTTGTTTTGTGTACGGTAAGCGTATACGCTAAACTTTTTGTTTTTTCTCGCTCTCGTAGCTCCACCTCCACCGACCTCTCGCCCCGTCCTACAGCGGGAGAAGTTATTGGATGATTTCAAAACTAAAACAAAACATACTAATTAGAATAAACCAGTTATGTAAAAAAACAGCTTAGCCATTACTCCAAGTACTCTGAAACAAACAAATGCAAGCTCTAAATGAAAAGCTGAGTACAAAGTTCTAATTCAATTCTACAATTGGAATTGTGCCCAGTAAATGGCGATAAGGGTTTATTTCGATTGTACTGTAATGTCTGAAGCGAATATGCCAGAGTGAAGTCCATTTTGTGAAAATTGTAGGCATTACGATTCTCTGGAATCTAAATGTGACTAAGCTTTATGGTCTCCAATCTAACTACAATATTCTCACCGTGATTGTTTTTTGCAGTCCTAAAAAATAATCATTCTCTTAGTTATTAATTAATAGCTTCTGCCAGCGGCTTCCAAAATCCGTTCTTAGCGGTCGTCTACACCCTATAAGAAACCTACCTGCCAAATTTTAAGTTTGTAGGTGTTATAATTTCTGAGATTTCGCGAAATCAGTGAGTGGTATTTCGCTTTTATAAATATACGAGTAGATTACTAGGCATTATAGGCTAAAGCCTCAAATGCACTATGAGACAAAATATCCCCAACTTGACGCACAACGCTGTCAAATTGACAAACAACATGACCCGCATCACGAGAATGCATTGTAAAATATTGGGAAACAAGTTGCGGGGCACTGGGCAACGTTGCAGCGGCAAGTGGATTAATCGTCGCGCGTCATGTTGGTGGACATTTTGTCCCCTAATGTATCGAAAGCTTAACAGATCGCGTTCGAAACACTATACTGTGCTCCAAAACACAGATCATTGACATAGCTCAGAAGGCTGCTCAGTTTACCCAAGTAGGACTGGGTTGGACATGTCTACCGTATACTGATGGAGCGTTGGGCCCGTACGACACAAAATCGGTGCCCTGAAATCGCACGACTGGGTCGTAACAGACCTCGAAGATGGCAGGGTTTGTGTTCGCTCGCTTCGGTCGCTCTCTAATTATTTATTTTTTAAACCACCATAGAAGAGCATATTTTAGTGCACAATTAGTATCTTTGTTGGAACAAAGTCCCACTGCGTCGGTCTATCTGTATGAACGCGCTAAACTCAAAAACGACTGAACTGATTTTCATGCAGACACTAATAGACAGAATAATTCATGAGGAAGGTTTAGGTGTATTATATACATGCATATTGTAGCAGAGAAAAAAAAGAGAATTTCAAATATTCGTAACACCCGGGCGAATCTGGCATAGGTTGCTAGTTTTTAATAATGGAACCGAGGTTTTAAGCTAGATCTACATTGCGCACACGTCTGCCACACACGCCGATCTGGGCGCGTCGGTCTCCATACATTTTATATGAAAACTAGTCTTGTAGAGCTACACTTGATCCACGCCACGCGACGTTGTTCTACGTACAAATCAGGCGTGTTACACGTGTGCGTTGGTCTAATGTAGTTCTAGCTTCAATCGTAGCACAATACGTTTCTACCTTTCCCTTCAGGAATCCAAAATAATGTCTAACTATAAAACTTCAATAGGCAATAACATGAAACACGTGTATTCCAAAGAATTCTTCTGAATTACCGTTCTATTACTCGACATTCCTCAAAGGCGGGGTCCAAAGTATTTTTCATTTGTTCGCTTCATACTTTCTCTTTAGCACACACATACAAAGTCATAAAGTCAGGCTGTGTGGGTTTGGTTTCAGTTTTAACGATTGTGAAGTATTTAGGACTTCTGAGGCCCTACCACGAGCTCTTAATGCGATCCATTTTACGACCTAAACTGAACTGTTAAAGGGATGGAGCTATATGGGGTGTATAGCTCCATCTGTCTTTCTCGCTCGCACGCCTGACGTTTTAATACGTTATGGTAAAGCCCTTGGACTATTTATCATTGTTGGTCTCAAGAATGCTAGCTGTCAGGTTGTGCTTCGCTCAACGACCTTACAGCCCCTAGACCTCTAATAACAGACGACACATGTCTGTCAACGCATATGATTATAGATCTGATGTCTTTACCAATCAGAACGCAGTACCCCGCTCCCTGTGCCTCGGTTAGTTGACAGAATTGTTTTGGTGCGCTAGTTCAAGCATGAGGCGTCTAGTGGCTGTAAGGTCGTTGAATTCGCTCTATATTTTAATTGCCTAGGCTACCTCGAGAATTTTTGAAAGACATACCATGGTCCTGGAACGCTAAGGGCAACTTCTTCTTTTCGTGTCAATGGACTCAGAACTAGAGTTTGAGATGTAAGGATTATACTCCATTTGAAGGTTAGGAAGGATAGAAACCAAATTTCGTGCGGGCGAAGTCGCTGGTAGAAGTTAGTTTTCCATAAAATGCCCAACAAGGTCGCTTAAGTTCCTTAAACTTAGTACTTGAGCGAAACATTTATTTTCTCGGTGAGTATTGAAGGAAAACCGATGCATATTACTATGTAGATCACGTTCAATGCCAGAGTACGCGGACTTGAGAATCGACCTGATACCCAGTCTAGGGTTACAGTTTATTATTAGTCTTTCTGCCTGAGGTGCCTATCTACCGGATCAAAGAATTGGACTTCAGATTTACGAATTAGAAGTTATGTTATTTTAATAACTAAACTATTCGGGAAAGTTGGTCTTTGAACCTTCCGAGATCAAATGTTGATTGGAAGGAGAAATCCAAGTTGTTTGAAATTAAATGTGAGATGATAAATCTTTATCGAATGATGTTGTAGACACAGAAATGAAGATATCCGCAGGAGAACTAAGTTTACCGACATAGCCAGAATATCCAAACTTAAGTGGCAGTGGGCACTTTGCTCGCAGAACAGATGGTTGATGGGACCGAAAGGTTTTGCAGTGACGACCACGTACCGAAAAATGCAGCATTGGAAGGCCTTCCACAAGGTGAACCGATGATCTGGTGAGGGATGCGAGACGCACAGGGCCGTTCGTTATGGCATAATGTTAGGATTGAAATATATTGAAACACTAGCTCGTACAAATACTTACTTTTATCACGGATAAACATTAATTATATTGGTTACATCGATGACATTACTTATCAATAATAGGTACTTGCTTATATACCACAATGGCAACACTTGGGGGAGGCCTATGTCCAGCTTTGGACGTCTTTTGGATTCGATGTTGATGTTGTGGACACGGAGGTTAGTACAAAAAATACTAAGCAAAGATTAATGGATGTTTCCCTACTGTGAATAAAAACTGATTACCTATAACTGTATTATCTAGTTTTTTTATCTAGATCTTGAGAAGAACTGAAGTTAGCCACTTTGGACAAAGTTACTTTCTCTTAAAATAAATGCAGAGTAGCCCACGGAATTCAAAATTTTAATATATTTTATGCAATTTGAAGTTCAGTATCAGATGCATATCATGATAAAAAAAAAACAATATATTTGCGGCCTTTCATGTATTACACAATTAAACTCATTAAAATCATTAACATAACCGTCTAACTTAAGGAAGAGCTAAAATGAACCATTTTAATAAAAACTTGACGTTTCGCCTGCTCTCTGAGTTAGAGAGTTATGATGACGGTTTTAATGTGTATTAGTTGTATAAATACACACATGTCATTAGCCGCAAATATAATTTTGTAACACTACAATCAGATACTGAACTGCTGCAAAACACTTACGAAGCCAACTTACTCACCTTAAGACTTTGAAGTCCGTCCAAATTGGTCCATTTAAGTTGTACCTACCCCTATATGCTGTACTTGGACATTTTGCAAGTATGACGCTTTCCATTCACTTAGCAAAATCTCACAATATATCACGCCAATTTTAAAATCTCCGTCACTTTTTTTTTGCTATGGATTATAATAATAATAATAATAATAATATTCCACTACTATCACACAACGCCGTCTAGTCCCAAGCTAAGCAGAGCTTGTGTTATGGGTACTAGACAACTGATAAACATACTTATATATTTCTAAATACATACATATATAGATAAAATTACACCCAGACACAGAACAAATGATCGTGTTCATCACACAAACATTTGTCCTGAGTGGGAATCGAACCCACGACCTCCGGCATAGCAGTCAGGGCCACTAACCACTAGACCACCAACAGGCCAGTCATTGAAAGTTATACATGATTGTTTACTACAAAAATATTATTTATATCGTTTGTATGTATAGGTACGCCATGTTGACCCCATTATCGGTTGTATCCAAGTACATCAGTGCCCGGTGCACTCGTTGTAACCAATTGAATTTTTAATATTAATTACGTAATGGTTTTACGTCAATTAATTAAAAGTAAGGTAGTCGTTTGTTTCAATTTCAGCGATCCCTATTGGTGTTGTCATCACTTCAAACATTTATCCTTGTTGAAATTAATAAAAGAAAAATGTTGGAAGTATTGAATTTCATTTATTAGAACTGAACAGCTATGTAGAAAAGCAAGGATGACAAGAACAGAGTAAAGAGTACTAACCATAACTTTTTGTAAATAGGTACACACCTAATAAGTATGAATATACAACAATCGGGAATACAGCAGATCCAGGAAGAAATTAAAGGATGAGCTTAGAGCCTGCAGGCATTACTGGACCACACTGACGTAAAATAGAGAGGCTTGGAGGCAGAGGCCATTTTCCTGCAGTAGGACAGAGAGAATGGAATACATTGTCTAAATTATATTGCGAGTGTTGTAAAATACTCTTGTAAATTTCTTTTTTTTTACTTTTGAGGATATAACAAATTTACATTTAACATTCAAAATACAATATAATAAAACATTCAAAAGCCACAATACTAATAATAAAAATAAAAAAACAATTTACATAGACATGCTGGTACAGTAACTTGCCAGGTAAATAAATAAAATAACATTCCACATTATTTGTCATCACATTAATATCATAGTTTGCATACAATAATAAAAAAGCTAAATGTCAATAAAATGTAAATAATGTCAATACTGTGAATAATGTCAATAAAAATGAAAA
This sequence comes from Mythimna pallens, assembly GCA_961205895.1. Classification (NCBI taxonomy): domain Eukaryota; kingdom Metazoa; phylum Arthropoda; class Insecta; order Lepidoptera; family Noctuidae; genus Mythimna; species Mythimna pallens. The sequence goes on from OY540845.1 coordinate 18,860,564, forward strand.
TAATGTCAAAAAAAAAATGTAAAAAGTAAAATAAAAAATAATATAATGTCTATAAAATTCTAGTAATGTAATGTCAATAAAATCCATTATAATGTAATGTCATCTTTAAAAATTGACCAGGTTATTCTGCAACACTCATAGCCCCTTCTGTTTTAGTATTTAATACCAGTTCGCCCTTTGATGTAGGTACTTTATGGTGTTTACGTGTTACGCCCTTTTTCTTCATCCTTCGCTTGGAAAAAATCCTGCTTTATTACATACTATCTCTCAGACTTTGGCCTTCTTTTACTTTTTTTCATCAAGTTGATGTGGTGCTCTTTAAATACCCGACTACTCTTAGACGCTTAGTAATGCTATACGTAAGTTAGAGATTACCCTATTGTTTGCTAATAACCAAATATCGAATACCAATAACGAGTTTGGATCACAGGATCCGATCTCCAACCATTCTGTCATGTGTACTAGACCTAGACACTTCGTTGTCATGGCGATATATCTAGTCCATGGATTTAAGCCGATGTCGTTATCGGGTATCAGTATCACATCTCATCTATACATATATGCAAAGTATTCCAGATCTTTCTTAATTGTAATGCAAACACACTACTTCTATTGATACAGAATGTGTATCAATAATGACAATAAACTAAACCCATTGAACAAAAAGTAAGGTGATAATGAATGAAACAAAACTTCATTAGACAAAACATTACAATTTATTTCTACACGGTCTCAACATAGTTCGTGCGATGCATTTATACAAGCGTGCCTTTAACGTACACGGTTGTTTAAAAAAAGAAATAAAAAAAACAACAATTAAAGCTCTCCCATGTGAATACTTCACACGCAGGGAAGGGCAGCCATGTTTATAAAATTATGAGTTTAATATAGACTTGGTAAGAGCCAGTAATTTTATACCCATAGCTAAATTCTGGACGATAATTTTGGTCATCAGGACGAAATGACTGATGATAGTCTATATAGATTGATTAATGGCGATTAATGCAAGGAATTTATTACTCGGATGTCGGAAATGCCGGGAGGGGACGCCGTCAAAGGTCACACACTGACCTTTATAGGAGAAGTACTTTAAAAAGGTCTGAATCTATGTATGTATAGTCGATATATTATATTTCCAAAAGACTCCAGAACCATTAAAAAAATTCTAGTTTTTTGTGGTATTAGAATTTTTTATGAAGTAAAATGGACAAGAACATATGAAGCAAATTGGAACCTAGAACAACATCGAGAAAATATGGTACTCAATGAAGCGATTGCTTGCTCACAAAATCAGAATTAATCAAATTGTAATTGATCATAAATATCCAATGATTCGGCGAACCAGACATATATTGCCATCCTTATATTTTCTTATTACACTTGAATTGTTCTTTCTTTCCGAATGGATGAAGTATAAAGGTAATAAAGACGTTGGATTTATGGGCACAACTCTTTATTGATTTTGCCCCTTCCTAAACTATTATTGTCTCTCCTAAGAATAGTACAGGCTAGTCTAGCTAACTCCATATTACTCCATATCGATATCAATAACGGCAAGCATTGCAGCTTTATTTTTAGGTTCGGTTCGGCATCTATAATAGCTCTGTGAACACCAGCAATTTTAGCACGCTAAGGACCATGAGAAGGGCCTGATAGGAAACGGTAAGCGGGCTGCAAAACGCTTGAACTCGTGTTTGTAAACGAAGTGTATTGAGTGGTAAGCGGGCCTCTATTCCACTCTTCCCCGTTTCCGCACTCCACGCTAAACGAGACTTGTAAAGCTACTACTTAAAAAACGATGCCGATTTAACTGACAGACGTTAAGGACGGCCTTCTGCATCGTGAACAGAATTAACGCCACAATTTCCAGCACTGAACATCGAACAGTCACCAACAGAAGCATTAATCAAAAGTCCTCATTAATTCTCAGTACGCAGAACTGTAAAACTCGCAAAGATCTTCATCAAGACCTTTGTACACAAATTGCCACACAAATTGTAACTAATGTCTGACACTAATTTTCTTTCTCTTGTCACTTGAAGAGGGAATGTCGTAATAAATGTCTGTCACACTGATATTAACGTATTACGCATGTATAAGCTATCTATATGACAATCTTAATGGCAATGCAGAAGTGTCTGTTTTCAGGGTTAAGAGCCCAATTACCGCGAATGGACGAAATTCGTATTTCCTCTGTCGCTGTGACTTAGTAGTCCCCAACCTGTGTTTTATCCTCAGATTCTACAAAGTATTTTCTAGGTTTTGTTACTTCAGAGTATTCTTTGTTATAGCCGCCAATAGACAAAAAAAATGCCCATTCTGCCTTTTCATAAAAGAAGAAAATGTTTTGAGGAAAGGTACCCTAGGATCTAGGTACTTTTTTAATATATTTTAGTATCTTTATGTTTAAATTACAAAATATTGCAGTCCTGTCCAAGTAAGTAATTATACATTACCGAGTATGTGTTGTTTTACGGTTTATAGAAAAAGCACTAAGCCCATAGACAGTAAATCTATCATTGACTAGGACCTAAAAATAAATTTCTACCAAAATATATGGGTTTCTCCATTACATCAGACTGAAGCAATCCAGCTAAAATTTTAAAACTTCAATTTAACATTCGAATATTTTGTGACATTTCGTTATGTATGTTAAACCTATAACATCGCTATACTAAAGTATGTTAATCCCGTAAACTTGGAAAGTATTTCCCCTCATGTTTGTGCATGTGATTTGTACTCGTAACAGCACTCGCGAGTACTCACGACAGTGTGAAACATTTATAGACACTCCGAGTACACAAGCGTGTACATAGTGTATCTTCTATATCCGTATATCGAGTTTCAGGAGCGGATACTCGTTGTTTACTTGTCGCGAATCGAATCGGGGCTGTTGTGTAAAAAATAACTATTACACCACTATTTGTGATGTTTTGTTTCGTACATATGGTGGTAGGGTGACTCTTAATAAGCATTTTGGAACTTACTCTACGAATTATCTCCCTCCCAGAATTCTAGTGCAATCTTTATTATTAGGTCTCGTATAATCACACTGAACTTGTCTACTATACAACAATGCGTTCCAAATAAGAATAGGATCGATTGCCATGTTGTGTGATCATGTCAAATCGAAGAATTATTATGATGAGCAAAATAAGAAATTTTTAAAATTTAATTTATTTACGAACTGTGAACGAAAAAAATAATCCAGTTATTCAATTTTGCTCATCTTTAAGTTCTTAAATTTTGCCCAATTTCTTGCTTTTGACAGTATGACGTGACGTCAGAACATGGCAATCGATCCTATTCTTATTTGGAACGCATTGTAGAGTGATGTAGTCACTATAATCTTGAGGTCATAATAATCATCAAACGAAATAGGAACAAAGATTTACGGTGTGTCACAGGACTCGCAGGGCAGCGTCTTAGGACCTATAGAAAATAGTTTTGTGAAAATTGATGCAAGGAATTTCCTTTGTAGTTGTATTTATCTTACGACAGATTTAAGTAAATACAGAAACTTGTTTACTTTGTTTTTGATTTACTCTGAATTAAAGTCTCAAAGGCATTTAATGATCACGATTCAATTAAACATTCCTCCACCTTTCATAAAATGAAACTTTGTGACGGATTATTAATAGAATTGTTACGGAATCATACGTTTTGTATACTTCTTTCACTATTTCTAAAGTAGGTTTTGCGTATATAAAGTTATTGCGTACAGTCAAGTTTGGGTTATTCAAAAAGCGTTTAGCATTAAATTTAAATTCTTATGGGCACAGTTACTGTAGTGGGAGGATGTCCCTACTTATTACATCGCGATGGGTGCTTCAGGACGACGCAGGGCTGTCACAGCCGAAATAATTTGTTACATTATAAATTATGTCGGACGGAAAATTAGAATTTTATTGGATTTCTCGACGTTGTTGAATAATTTTGTGGATTTAATTTTCTTTTGTATATTTTGCTTGAAGTGATGATGGTCGACCTAGAAACTTGCTTTACACAAAGCAAGTTTCTCATTATCAATTTCGTTGTGAGAGAAAACAAAATCGAGTTAAAATATTGAACAACGAAAGAGATAATAATAATGATGAAAATAAGGAAAACACAAATTCTCAATAATCCTGTAACATTGGTTGTATGGATAACAAAGCAAGCATTACAGATTCCTTGTAACCCACAGTGTCACAATAACGCATGAAATATAACTGTTCCAACTACCCTCATACCCGCAACTTAATTTAATAGTCCCTCAAGCAACCCTACGAATATTTTTTGTCGCAATCGTCCGCGACCGTCAAACGTGGTAACAGTCGTTGACTGTAAACATTCAGTTTTAGTACACAGTTCTGTTATAAATAGTCCGAAGAAGGCAATGAAATGGGGCCACCCTCCTTTGTAAACTGTTTTTTTTTCTTCAGGATTATGTTGGCCATGAAATAGGATTAATACAGAAGGATCAGTTATAGAGAATTTGTTGTTGAGTGTGAGTTTTATGTGTCTTTTTATGACCTGTACAAGGGAAGATTATAGTTTTATATTGCCTAAGCTTAAAGCTAGAATAATACAGCCGTATATAATAATATATCGATCTCCAAGGTTAAGCAACACTTGCCGAGGTCGATTTGTGGATGGGGGACCATCTTAACATACCTAGATTCCCCCGTACTGGAAAGCATGTTAAGCCGTTGGTAGCGGCTCTCATTTGATCTTTGATAGACGTTACGCTAAGTCAGAAACCAGGAAATATGACGCAATTTTTACGGGTTTTGTTACTCAATTCAGCAGGCAGTCGATCTATGTGAAATGCTGGTATTCAGCTGTAGCCGGTTAGACTGGAAACTGACCTCAACATAGCTGGGAAGACTTTTTTAAGTTAGGGAATCATCCAATGACTTTTCCCGATCTAAGCCGGAGCGGGAAGGGCGTGTCAGACTTTTACTGACTAAAACCACACCTATGTTCCTTCTTTGCACTGCGTGCTAGGACCCCGGGTTTCCCTTTCGGAGTTGGATTCTAAACACTATATATTCATAATGACCTAATTTTGGACAAAACTGAGCTGCCATTCTGAGCTTTGTTATTTCTTTCTCTACCCTTATTCTAGTCCGTCATTTTCGCAGCGTTAGGGATTTTTCATGTTCCACTTGTTAGGTTTTTTTATGCTTTTCAAGTCGATTACGAGTATATTTATTGGGCACTCCTTAGGCCCTTAGCGGCTTGTTGTATTTTAGCTTGAGCGGTGTTGTTAGATTAGTGTTACTTGAGAAAGTGGCACTGGGTACAACAAAATTGTAAAGTACGAAATATGTCACTTTAAGCGGCTCCTTTTTCACTCGAGTATGGTTTCAAAGCTTGTTACTTCATCTAACGCAATCCAACGCGATGTTTGATGAAGAGGCAATGCGAAAAAAGAGAAATAACGCCTGAAAACTCTGTTAGCATTCGATGATTCCGTGATTTACTCGAATATTTCACAGAACTTTTTCCAGGAAATAAGTACGTGTTTTTTTTTTTTAACTCTTAAAAGTTTTTGAAAAAATATTGTTGTTATTCAGAACCTTGATTAAATTTGCAAGGTTTCTATTTTTATATTTTTTTGATTTTTTAAAATTTTTGAGTATATTATGAAGAGTCTAAAGTTCATCCAAAATAGCAGATTTTCAGAGGTCTTTACTGAATTACTTTTACACAAATTTAAAAATTGATTTCAATAGAAGCCTAGATAATATCCACAAGATACTGTGTTTCCAAAATATCTAATGAAAAATGTGTAACAACGTCATAATCGTGTATGAGCGGTTGTATGAAAAACAGTGACTTGAACGTGTTTAGAACTTTTTACTCGTTCTTTGTCACAGTCTATTTTTTATTATAATACCTCTTTACTACCTAAGATAAACGTCAGTCTAAACGTTTTGTATTTTTTTTTTTTCTTTTTACAAGCTTTTATTTAGTTTCACCTGTCCCGATGTTTGTATGTCTGTAATCAAATCTTGCAAATTAAATATGATCCACTTCCCGGTTACCGATTGAGCTGAAATTTTGCATGCATGTGTAAATCAGATGACAATGCAAAATTATTATGACATGGAGCTGATCTGATGATGGAAGTGGAAGGTGGCCATAGGAACTCAGATAACCCTATCGTGTTTGAGCGTCTTGATGAGTTTTAATTATAAAGGTATATTTCGCGCTATGAAAGCTTGCTATGAAAAAAAAAAAATCATTGAATACTTATTTGTTGTTTCATATCTATATATACATATATAATAAAACAGTAAAATTATTTTGCGATGATATTAATTGGCGCAAAAACTACTGAACCGATCCTGTTAAAATTTTGCATACATAATCCTTATAGGTCAGGGCAACTTATAGGCTATAATTTATCACGCTATTTGCTATGGGGGTGAGCAATTATCCAAAACGTCGATATTGAACGACATTTGCCAAGAGTTCGATCCCCAGCTACAGTTAAAAAATTTGACATTATTTTATTCATATATATTTTCATATCATCGCCCTTCATTCTTCATAGCCCTTCTGCTCTATAAAAATATACAATATTTTGTTAAAAGAGAATACGAGAGTATGAATATTTTCGGTCATAAACGTGAAACATGATTATGTTGGTTCTGAACACGTGTATCGTTTGTCTAATGCGTCCCTGTAATGTGCGATATGGCCTTAAGTAAAGCTATTTTATGTAATAATATCCGTGAAGTAGATCGTACACACAAACTTTGTCATTTTAAGGCCCTTTGTAAAAGGGATTTGGGTAATGTCAGTTATCAGAGCGGAATTTAACGTTAGAACAGTTTTATTGTAACAAAAAATATCCTGGAACGTGGTACCAGGAAGTAACTCTTTAAAACATTTCTATAGAATCCCAAATTGACTTACTTTTTTGATGCAATCGATGATAGTGAATGGCACTAGTTTATTAAGAGCCTATTCACTCTAGCTTCGAAGACACCTAATTATAATCGGACGGGAAGACAGCTGCAGGCAAATTGTTCCAGTCCTTCGATGTACGCAGTATAAACGATGACGCGAAACGCAATTACAACACTCGTTAGCTTAACACGTTCGGATAACCTTACCGAACACTTTTTTTTTATTTGGAAAATCATCAAATAACTTCTGCCTAAAAACACCTGTGTTCCTTCAGCTGCTCTTTGCTTTCTAGGACCACGGTAACTCTTTTGAAAAATTCCTTAGCCTGGGGAAGGACCCCAGGCAATGGCGTAACTATAGGCCCGTATAGCAACCAGCGGCGTAGCTGGGTGACTAACGGCCCTAGAGATAAATAAATCTGGGGCCCCTTTTTTACGTAGGAAATCATTGAATAACTTTTCTTACTCTGGGTGGAGCGAGAGGGACTATCAGAATTTTACTGATTAAAACGAGTTCCCATTTTATTTACAAATGTAAATAAAATGGCTGTTTTACTTATCAGGTGTTGGGGCCACCTCGAGTTAGGGAGCCCCGAGGCACTGTCTTGCCTCTCCTTACTCTTTGCTAGCTACGCCAGTGACAGCAACATAGCTACTGCGGTACCCTAAATATATTTTAACTTGCCAACACGGGAGCAAAAAATAAATAACAAAATATTCGCAGTACATAATATAAATGAATATTACGTAAGTTTATGGCCAGGGTTCTATTTACCGCCAGCATTTCAACCGCAAGGGATCGTTTCAAAGTTATATACTGTAATAAAGGTATTGTTGCTAATTAAACTGTACCGTGTATATAGCGGTATATAAAATAATATATAGACTGGCCTGTTGGTCTAGTGGTTAGTGACCCTGACTGCTATGCCGGAGGTCGTGGGTTCGATTCCCACCCAGGACAAATGTTTGTGTGATGAGCACGATCATTTGTTCTGTGTCTGGGTGTAATTTTATCTACGAGTATATATGTATTTAGAAATATATAAGTATGTTTATCAGTTGTCTAGTACCCATAACACAAGCTCTGCTTAGCTTGGGATTGGACGGCGTTGTGTGATAGTTGGTGGAATATTATTATTATATATATTTTATAGGTCGTATTATCTTTACCATTTTTTTTACATAAAAGGGTTGGGTAAAATAAAAGACAGCATTCGCTACCATTGTCAGCTTTCATCAATTTTCAACAGGGGTACCCCTGTTCAGAACATCACACGTTGGAATACTCCAAGTGCCCATACAACCGCACTTTGAAGGACTAATGTTGCCACCGATGCTGCAGTCTGAAGTTTGTCGTGACGTTGTTCCACCCTCTTCTAAGTATAGTCCGTTCTCTTCTGTACGATGCTTACCTGGTATGTGCGAGTCTCGAGGTCTTTCCCGGGAGCTTCTAAATGTCATCGACCCATCTGTCTGTTGGTGTGATATTAACATTTTTGCTTCTTGAAATTACGTGTCTTCATTTTTTCAAGTTAAAAATTGGTACTTGACTGCGATCCCACCTGATGTTAAGCAGTAATGCAATCGTTGATGGTGAATCGCACTAGTTTGTTAAGAGCCTATTCACTCTAGCTTTGAAGACACCAGAATTATAATCGGATGGAAAGACTGCAGCAGGCAAATGGTTGCAATCCTTCGATATACGCGGTATAAATGACGAGGCGCAAAGCTTAGTCCGGACCGTAGAGGCACCAAGTGAATACATAAAGTTCCGGTGGAAATAGTTGAAGAATAGCCATCTGTTTTCTATGACTCAAGGCCCAAATAAAAAGTTAATCATCGATCAATCTTCACCACGCCGGCTTCATTACAAGTGTAACTATTTGGTCCTATGTAATCATACAGATATTGCCACCGATTTTTCATCAATAGCAAATGGTCCTGTATTCAGATGATTTATTAAAGGCATCGATCTTGTGGCCTAACTTACTGGAAATGAGTATTTTATCGGGGCCGAGGGTGAGGCTGCTTGAAATTCCGGTGAATCGCAAGAATCTATTAAAGTTTGCACCTGTGAGTCGGGCTAAAGATATGCTTAATAGCGTCTCTCTGCAATTGGAAATCTTTTCCTGCTCATTGGCGGTATTCCAGAGGGTGACACTGAGCGTGTTGTCCTCTGTATAACTTGTGCCGGTTCTCCAAGACGTTGCTTGAAATTTTAATGTATTTTGTTTGGACTTGTATGCGTCTCTGAGTACTGCCACTTTTTGACTACATTTTTTAACTTGGGTTTAAACCTGTAAAACAATAGAGCGCGTAAATAAATAAGGAGTCCATTAATGGCACTAAGCCGTAATGTGAAATTGTATCAATGAAAGCTTTTTTGTAATTAAATCAGTACTTTCAGACATTCCCCTTTCACATTATAAAAATATGCAAAAAAAAATACAGCTACATAAAATTCTTTTAGACAAAGGAATTAGGAAGACTCCGGAGAAATTCCCGACAAATAACACTTACCAACATTCAAACGTCTTCCAGGGAATGTTAAAGTGTCTCGTTATCCGTAACAACTTTAATTGGAAGAAAAAACTAATGTAGCATTTATCTTAATCGCTTTACTTTTCACATTAATGGCACGGTTTGCTTGAAAACTTGCGGATGAGCATCAAGAATCCAGGATTAAAAGAAAAAGCATCAATGCGCCATCCCACACATAAGTTAAAAAGTCGCAAGGGAATGAAGCTATGGGTTAGTCTATCATAAGACAATTTAATAATTATCTTAACAATTTTATTCGGTCTTCCCGTCGGATTATAATTTAGGTGTCTTCAAGGCTAGAGTGAATAGACTTTTAATAAACTGGCGCGCTTCGCCATCAACGATTGCATCACTGCTTACCATCAGGAGGGATCGCAGTCAAGCATTGCTTTATATCATTTAAAAAAAAAAAAACGAATATAGAACTAGTTTAGATACAGGCATGTGTTTGGTGTAGTGTCACGAATTTCACTTTTGTCAAGCAAAGTTGCGCACAAAAACTGCCTTAAAAGTTAACATGGAATTTCGACTCCATTTAGCTCTTTTATCCAATATAAATAACCCACCCTAAATAAATAAAAAAAAACGTTCAAATGTGAGTCGCGCACCGAGGGTTACTTAAACTCAAGCATCAAGCTTCTTTCATTTTTGCCTTTACTTACTTCTTGCCAAATTTCATCATTCTAGCTCAACGGGAAGGCTCCTATAGGTTTTGATTGCCTTGCGAGTGTCAATATTATGTGCCGTATACGAAGCATAGACGAACTTATCTTTAAATTGCGTTGATTTAGAAATTTGATTTTTACTGCCTCAAGTGATAGCAAAAAATAAAATAAAATGAAATGCTCTTTAATTTTCAGTTAAGTGACATCCATATGGGTTAGTAAACAATTAAGAAAGAAAATTAAACTTATGTTAGTAAACTTACTATCTATCTATTTATTTTAAAACAAGGTGCGTGATGCATCTGTGAACAACATCACCTAACAGAGGAGAATCGTACCGCCCCGTATGGTATTCAGGATGGAGCATAACTGAGGTATTTGATACTTCTACGCGTCTTGAAAGACAGACAACAACGTAAAGCCTCAGATACTTTAGGGGACGAAATGTCCCCCAACATGACGCGCAACGCTTCATCTACGTGACACTGCATCGTTGCCCAATGTCCCGCAACTTATACCCTAATGTTTTGCAACGTCACCTAAATTAACACGAAACATGTTTTTTGACAATTTGACAGCGTTGATACGTTAGTATAAGAGTTCCGTTTTTGGCCGCAGAGGTAATCCTAAAAAGAAATGCAGCAAGAATTTCCAAACAACGAGCCCTACTGAATGAACGTCTTATTTCATAGTCACGTCTGATTACTGTCTTCAAAAAGGGCATTTCACAAGCTTCGCTTCTCGACCTTTCTAAAGGCACTTAGCCGTGGCATACACATGCTGATGCTCGCGGACTCATTATGTACTTTCTCTAGTATTTGCATGCGTTATTGTCACACTTTTTAGCTTGTAGACACAGAATTCGTAAACGGACCATTACGAATTCTGTTGTGTTTTTGATCTCTGTCAATTCTGAATTATCAAGTTTGGACACAGTTTTTTGTAAAATTATTTACTTAGAATAATAAATTGATGTAGTTGATAACTTCCTTCTTCATCCTTCATTACTTCTATGTAAAAAAATAATGGTACTAAACTGTAGTACTTAGATATGCTTTTGAGGTTCTTGGCTTCAAATATGTAAGATTGTTCGAAAAGATCGCCGCTAATTGAATGCAGCTTTGTCTTATTTTTTAAGATGAGAAATCATCATGTAACTCTCCCGCTCAGGCTAAGGCGGGATGGAGTGTCAGACTTCTAACTGAAACATACCCGTGTTCTTCGGTTACCCTTTGCGTTCCAGAGACATGGTAACTCTTTTGAACAATCCTGCAGCCCTGGTTAATAAAGACCTTGTTTTTTGGTCCTTGTAGTTTCTCGAGCATTGTTATCTGGTTATTTTTACCTAAGCTCAGTCTAAGCAGCCTTTTACCTCAAAATCTACCAAAACACGTTGATATTCAGTTAACCCAGTATCTGTGATACCAGCAGTAATCCCTAGGGAATACCCCCGTAATTATAACGTTGCCTCATCGTGTAACAGAATTACAGGGCACGTTAAATTGGAGAAGAAAATATGTTTAATTTCGAGTTTGTAGAACGTATAGCGGATTTTCCTCTTTTTTACTAACAATACTTTGTCGTAATGTAAATACTCGTACATTATTTACGCTTGTTTAAGTCTTAACTTAGGAAAATGAAATTTCATTTTATTTTAACTTTTTTGTAGTGATCAGAAATCTCGCGATTTAATCGTCATGTTTATGATTTCAGAGGTAATTTAGAGATGATTTTAAAGGGGAGGTGGTAGAGGTATATCAGTATCAGCTCTGTTATTTACTTCCATAAACTTAGGTAAATATACTCTTTATGTTCCGATCTTTGATAGTGAAACAGGATTATGTCAGTATCATGACATAATATCAAGTTGTACTGGACTGTTGAAGCCCGGGTTAGTTGTTCCTATGTGGGTTTTATTTCAATCGTTGATATCTTTCTTTTCTTTAAAAAAAAACGGGCAAATGCTTCTATCTTCTATCTTCAAATTAATATTAAAAAAGTAAAAATTTTGTTTTTTTTTTTTTTAATTTTTATCATACCACAAAGACAACTTAAAGAAAGAAAACATTGTTTTTTCTTTAAACAGACACATATAAAACTAATTCCCCAACCGCGTCTGCGTGTTTGTGATAAACTCAAAAACTTATTAACGGATTGTCACCAATAGACACGACTGATTTATGAGGTTGGTTTTAATGTATAAAATAGGCATTAAGTCCGCCTTTGTACTTTTGTGTGCATAAAGAATTAATAAATAAATAAATAAATATGCAAATATTATCATAGTGGAAAAAAGCCGAGAATTTCAAACATTTGTTACACAGTACGAAGCTGTGGTGGGTTGGTAGTAATTAAAATAAAGTCTTAAAAGTCCGCCATCTTGGACCATGTTGGATTTAGAATAGATGTCAACAGCTGCCATGCATTGTCATTTAAACTACACGTGTATACAAAGTTTCAGCTCAATCAGTTGAAGATAACTGCTTCAAAATTGAGTTGCAAAATTCCACCCGTACAAAAATACTTACAATAATTTGTAAAAGTACACCTCTTTCAACTTACGAGTGACTCGTGTAATCCAGAATACCTCTTATCGATTTTCTACGGAACTATATTCTAAACCCCTTCATGCTTACAAAGTTCATTAATAAACAATGGATGCTGTCCATCAAGTCGTTACACATAAGCCCTGACCTGATTCAGCGCATATTACGGCACAAGATTGACTGGAAACCTTGCGGTGGAATAACTTATCGGGGGCATAAACAATGTTGCTATCTGTACCTTGTATATTTTTGACCAGCTGGTGCCTGCGACTTCGTCCACGTCAGATTCGTAAAAAGCACAATGCCATTTAGCCACATATAGCATATAATAGCATAATCAGCCTTTTAATCTTCCCACTGTTGGGACTCAGGCCTCCTCTCTCTAGGAGAGGGAATGGGCCGTAATCCACCACGCGGGCCCAGTGCGCATTGGTGAATGTCACATGTCTTCGAATTTTTGGTTCTAGGACATGCCGGTTTCCTCACGATGTTTTCCTTCACCGTTTTGAGAGCAGTGGTGATGAAATAAATTACACAAAAATTTCAAGAAATTTGTTTTTCGCGCGGATCCCTAATTATTTTTCTACACAAGCAAAAATTAAAAAAAAATGCATTTTAAAGGTGTCGAATATACTTTCATAATATGGATTTAGTAACAAAAAATATTATTTTAGTTTTACAAATTTACAAACAGACTTCAATGTGTGTAGTTCATATGTCGTGGATATCATTGGTGTATATGTATGTATAGATGGGACTGATTTTTCTTTTGCTATCTCAGCAGTTACCGTAGCCCTGGAACCCAAATAGCAGTTGAAGGAACATTGGTGGGTTTTGGTCAGTATAAGTCTTCTTCTTCTTCTTTTCGATTCGATGGTAAACTCGTCAAACTGTTTGGGCCCAATTGGTGGCTACATTAATAGCAGCATCGGAAGCTGTCATCAAATCCTCCAGAATGCAGGTGTATGGGCACTTGGGGCATTCTAGTATGTGGCTCATGTTTTGAACAGGAGCACCGCACTCACATTGAATATCCGACGGGTCTATAAAACCCCATTTTGCCAAGTTGTGTTTGCAGCGGCCTACCTGGGTTCGCAACCAATTCAGTGCTTTCCATATAGGCCACTACAAATCGCGCCCAGGCGGAAGATGTTCTTGGGATTTCAAGAAGTACAAGTCTGACAATCCCTCATGTTACACCCTAAGCGGGAAACATTATTTGATGATTAAGTATCGGTCTTAAGAAGTATATTATAATGTAGTATTGCTCAACTATCACACAACGCCGTCTAGTGTTAAGCTAAGCAGAGCTTGTGTTATTAGTACTAGACAACTGATAAACATACTTATATATTTCTAGATAAATACATATTATAGATACTTGGTCCTGGGTGAGAATAGAACCCACGATCTCCGGCATAGCAGATAGGGCCACTAACCACTAGACCAACAGGCCAGTCGTTAGTAACCAGCTTGGGATATGATAGGGTTAACATAACCTGTATAATGGTTGGACTTGTAGTCCTATAAAAATAAAGAGTAAGCGTTTCGCTTAGTTGTTTATACCGCGTACATCGAAGGTCTGGAACAATTTGCCTGCTGCGGCCTTCCCGTCCGATTATAATTTAGGTGTCTACAAAGCTAGAGTGAACAGGCTCCTAATAAACTATTCACCAACAATGACGCCTCTCCATCAACGATTTCATGACTGCTTATCATTAGGTGGGATCGCAGTCAAGCACTGGTTTATATCAATAAAAAAAAAATTGCTATTATGAAAACATAATTATGTGTCGTTTAACTGAGACCAAGTGTGAGTTTGCTATATAAATCAACACCAAAGCCGTTATAAGTACTCGTAGATAGACTAAACAAACCCAAGAGAGAAACTTAATTGAAGCCGCGACTCGCGCTCCAAATTCACTCCAACTCTGATGCTTATCACAAAGACTCAGACAATGTAATATATTATGAAGACATTCCTAATTCTAAAGACAAATGGCATTCGTCTGAAATTATTTTATTCTGAACTAGCTTGAGCAGGCGGCTGTTTGCATGGAATTCGAAAATAGATGTTCTATGCAATTATTAACTTCGCGTTTTTTTTTTTTTTAACAAAATTGCGGGTCAGGTTATAAAAAACCGGGCAACTGCGAGTCGGACTCGCGCACTGAGGGTTCCGTACAAACTTACCTATGAAAACAGTTCAATTCCCGAATTGAGTTACGAAGATTTTTCCGAATCGCAACAAAGTTCTTTTTCTGTGACGTAACTACTAATTTACAGTTTTCAGATTTTTTCCTATACTTGGGCTATGAGACCTTGCTTCATGCCAAATTTCAAGATTCTAGGTCAACGGGAAGTACCCAATGAATTTTGATCCCCTTGAGAGTGTCGAAATACACACGTTTTTTGCGATATAAACGGCCGTATCTTTTTTTTTTCGTTAACTCAAAAGTTTGATTTTTTTCACAGTTTCAAGGGACTGCAGGCCTTAGTATATGATTTTAATTTTACCTCGATACCTCAACGCGTTCCCGACATAAAGGGTCTTGACAGACAGACAGACAACAAAGTGATCCTATAAGAGTACCGAATTTTTTTTTTGAGGTACGGAACCCTAAAATAGGAAAAAAAAATGGTTTAATAATAAAAACTCAAGGCTGCGAGATTGTTCGAAAGAGTTACCGTGGCCCTCACAAAGGGCAACTGAAGGAACACAGGTGAATTTTAAGTCGGTAAAAGTCGGACACTCCCTCTAGCTCCACCCAGAGCAAGAAGGCCATATAGATTTAATACTAAAATAAAATAATCTAATTAGTTACATCCATATCGTTTAAGTTAGGTCGCATTACTTTGTGTCATTTAATTCATCACAATTGCTTTAAAACCGGTGAAGAAAAAAAGATGAGAAAACCGGCATGTCTTAGAAGCAAAAATACGAAGACATATATCATCTGCTAATCCGCAATGGGCCAGCGTGGTGGATTAAGACCCATTGCCTCTCCTAGAGAGGAGGCCTGAGTCCCAGCAGTGGGAAGTGGGAACATTATAAGGCCGACTATGCTATGCTATGCCTCACTTAGAGAGGAGACCAGAATCCCAGCAGTGTGAACATTATAAATATGGTGCTATTACTCGTATTATTATTATGCTATATGGGTTAGTAAACAATTAAGAAAAACTCATAACTATGCTATGTTAGCAAACTAACTACCGAACTATCTGTTTTAAAACAAGGTTCATAATACATCTATGCACAGCATCACCATAATTATTTGATGATTACCCCCATAAAAAAAGGTTATAAAATTTATAGGTGAAATATTGACTGCTATTGATAATAAAGTGTACTGAATACACAAACACGGATCTTGATAAACTTCTAACCGACAATAAGAAGAAAAATCGAGATGCTGTAAATAAAATTAAATCATTCGGCCACTAGGCCAGTGGATCATACAAAAAATTCTGAGTAACGGAGAGGTCTCAGGGTTCAATTGCAGTAATCAAATAAAGCGTTAAGAATTTCTCATGGGGCGTTTGACCGTGACTCATCGTCTTTGCATCCGAGGTCCTTCCATCCGATCTTTTTACCGACTGTACATTCAAAAGATTTTGTATTTTGAAGTGTGTGTGTTAGAATTCATTATCATCATCATTCATCCGATAGGCGTCCTTGATATAAGCCTCCCGAAGTGTCGCCACAACGAACGTTCCTGTGCGTCTCGCATCTATCAGATTCCCGCGACCCTCACTAGGTCATCAGTCCACCTTCAGGGAAGCCTACCAACGCTGCGTCTTAGGTCAATCGACGAATCCGATTCGGCTGGGCAGCGTTCCGGAAGCTGCGCGATATTTTCTCGTCCGACATACCACAGTGTCTGAAGACGAAATTCTTTGACGTGTTGCCAGTGATGACTTATGGCTCTGAAACGTTGTCGCTCACAATGGGCTTTATCAGAAGGCTGATGTTAGCATTACGCAAATTTAATTAATGCTTGGCAGATTACTCTTACTTAATCCTACAAAGCTTAGAACAGCCTCAAAAGTTTTCGAATTAAACCCTTGGAAATGAATTCTTCGTAAAGGAAATTTCTGTGAAATCTTATTAGTTACGTATTTATGCGATTAGATTGACTTTGCGTTAGGTTCAAGTTGAACTTTGAACTCACATTAATTCGGATTTTTTCTGCTTGTACTCTATTCTGTCTCTTGTTGTATTTACACACCTTTAATCCTATATACTGAAGGGATACTTTACGTTTTTCTGTGCCTGTGTCTAATCCTGTACATACAAGTTATCTAGGATAAGCCTAGTGTAATCAGCCTCATAATGTTTCCACTGCTAGGACTCTAGCCTCCTCAGGAAAGGGAACGAGCCGTAACGTAATCTACACGGGCCCATTACGGGTTGGTGGATGTCACAGGTCTTGGATTCTTTGGTCCCTAGACAAACCTTACTCACAGTCTTTTCCTTCATCCTGTTAAGTACTGATGAAATAAATTAGACAAAGTCAATCCTTCTTGTGTTTGAACCCACAGCGAAGCACTCGTAAATTGGGGCCGTTACCACTGGGTCACCACTAGTCTTACAAGTTTCTGATGCGTGATATAATAGAAGTGACAAGAAATATATAACCGAGATATTTGTAACATATAACATGATTTAGAAGAGCATCATTTGCAGACTGACTTCTTGACAATTTGTAAATGCTTCGATTTGAAGCTGATAACGACAAGACATAAACAAACCTCGAAGTATAAAGAACGGCTACCCATCTAACATTAACCGCGACAATCAATCAAACTTGACTAGCAATTAAACGACATTATAGACAGCAAATGAACCAGTAAATTGAACTAAGCCTACTTTTACTTGATGCGGAAAATATCTGCGTCTAAATGGTCGATAAATTCGGATCCGAGTGCCCAAGTTAGATACGCAGGGCAAGGAAGGACTTGCCCGGGTTAGATGGGACAGTAAAAATAATATGTAGTTAAAACTTATGTCTACCAGTGGGGTAAAGGTCGGTAATGGCCCGGGTTACAAGACCAAAACCGTTTGCCTTTTTGTTTTCGAATTGGATTGTACGGGCTGACGAAATCGAATTTTGGTGGGACAGAATTTGTTGATGTGGGATGAAGGACCAGATTTGTATAGTGCTTTGTACAAGCCTTTTGCGTGTCCATCTCTTGAGCTTTGATCTGATAAATTGGTTTAAGTTTGGATGTAAAAACTTGGTGTTCTTTGGCACTTGTTTATTAACCGACTTCTACACAAAATATTTGTTCGTGTCAGCTGTTAAACCTTCGTGAAAGTAGTAAAATGTAATAAGAGAACATATTACCGGGATAAAACAATCCTATGTCTTATTCCAGGACATGTTCCTCATGATATACCCGTGTGCAAAATTTCATCCGAATCAGTTTAGCCGTATGAGCGTGAAGGAATAACAAAAATACACATACGGAAAATTTTCAACTTTATAATATTAGTGATGTTTTCCTAATACAAAGGCAAAGGCTTAATTTTTCTCCACTTTTGCACTTTTAATCACACAACCACACACACACTTCAATCTACAACCGTAGATAAACCTAAAAATAAACGTGGATTTACATAACCTTAGCTGTTAAATAAGAAATCGTTTCTTCATCCTGAAACTACAAGACACACTGTCGACATCTATATCGCCACATAAGAACTAAAAATTCTTCATCATGACGTTAGAGTTCTTCGCGCGATTAGAACATACACAACACTCCGAAATCAACTATACGGCAGTTGCCCATCTGTTCGGAGGATGCTCCCATTTGACCAGCCTGCTGGTATAGTGGTTAGTGGCCCTGACTGCTATTCCGGAGGTCGTGGGTTCGATTCCCACTCAGGACAAATGTTTGTGTGACGAGCACGATCATTTGTTCTGTGTCTAGGTGTAATTTATGTATAATATGTATGTATTTACAAATATATAAGTATGTTTATCAGTTGTCTAGTACTCATAACACAAGCTCTGCTTAGCTTGAGACTAGACGGCGTTGTGTGATAGTTGTGGAATATTATATTATTATTATTTCAATAAAGGTTTGCGGGACTTTCCGCATACCTATAAACTGGTGACCCCGACATGTTGGTTGTATATGTTTTTATACGTACGAGATGAGCCGAGCGTTTTTATAAGCGATCTCTAAGCTCTAAGAACAATGTTTTAAAGGTCAAGGGCTCTCAAAGTCCTCATCTCCCTAGCTTTTTCACAACTAGCTTGGGGTCTGCTTCTAGTCTAAACGAATACTGCTGAATACCTGTGTCTTACATGGACCGACTGCCTATCAGACCTCCGCCATACGATTTTTTTTTTAGATTCTTCTTTCCGCAAAGACATTGAATGCTTTCCCAAATAAATAAAAAATCTAGTGTGGAGGGGAGGCTTTTACTGACTAAAACCCGCTCCTGTATCCCTTCGTTGCTTTGCGTTTCAGGACCCCGAGTTTTCCTTTCAGAAGCGAACAATGGCCGCGGCTGGGACCTCTACCATACGATACTATTTGGATAAACCAATGGTCAGACTTTCTGGCGGTTGACTACCAGTAACGACTGTCGAAGATCTACGAACTAATGGCTTTACAATTACGGGCTTTCCGAGTTGTCTTAAATAATCTTTGAAAAGTACATACTTATATAAATGAAAAAATTCACATTGGTGCTTGGCCGGTTTCGAATTCGCAACCTCTTGTATGAGAGGCCACTGGACCAAGAGCTCTTTAAGTTAAGATGGTGAAAACTTGACCGGTTAACAAAACGGTCTTGTACTCAAGTAAGCCGCCGTCAGCTGGCACGCGAGATTGATTAATCGAAATGGGCAATGGTTAACGCCGCCTTCCTTAAGTCAATACTAATGGAGACGGCGTGCTTGCCATATTTACTTTAGTGGTTCTCGTTTAGTTTACTAATTACTGTTGTAACACTTGTATAAATTGGTTTGTAGTTGCAAGCGTCAATACTCCAGCGAGAACGTTTGAAAGAGTTACCGTGGCCTTGGAATGCAAAGGGCAACTGAAGGACACAGGTGGGTTTTAGTCAGTATAAATCTGACACGACTTCTCGTAGAGCGAGAGAATTCACTTGATGATTTCTTACCATAAAAAAAGCGTTTAAGGACTGGAACAATTTGGCTGCTGCGGTTTTCCCGTACGATTACAATTTAGGTGTCTTCAAGGCTAGAGTGAATAGACTCCTAATAAACTAGTGCTCTTCACCATCAACGATTGCATTACTGCTTACCATCAGGTGGGATCGCAGTTAAGCACTAGTATAATTTTAAAAAAAAGAGTCACTACTAAGCATCGGGATCTTGGTTTCTAGTCCCTGGTAGACGTGTTATTGGGCTTTACCGTCAAAATTTTTCAGTAGCAACCAGGAGTCTTTTATGTCTCTTTAAAAAAACTGTTCCACTCACTAGGAATTACTCTTGTATCATGAGTGTGTTCATAACGGCTACGCCCTTGTGAAAGTCGAAAATTATAGGAAGGAAACATAACCAAGTATAGAAACAGTCCTATGTCCTGTACCAGCCGTTTGATCGTAAAGATGTCCGTTACACATACATACATACAAACTATCACCTTTATAATGCTAGTGTGATTGTAGAGACCTTTGACTGGAATGTTGTAAACACTTCACTCCTTCCAACATCGCTGATTCGTCACGGTGTAGCACACTGACATTTAGCACTGGTGAAATATTTCCCGAGTCATGAATGGTAAGTACCTATATTAAGTATAGATCTCAGTAATAACATTACTCAATACGCAATTACGAATCCTCAAGTTCTTCATATCACCCGTAATGAGGACTCGATGGAACGATTGGTGCAAGAGAAAGTCTAGGGCAAAATATCCCGTGGACGCTCTCCAACACAGTGGATAGGCCTCGTCAAATCTGTGACACACTGCAGCATTAGTGACAACTTCCAAGCCGCCAAACACGGAATTGCATGGCGTCGCATCGCCGAAAGAGACGGTAGCGCAAGACTCAGCCGAGACATGAACACGACCACTCTGTCAAGAATGCACGACGATTATGAAGAATAGCATTACTCAAAGAGTACCGAGATTCCTCGGCGGTCACTGTTAGAGAGTAAGGACGGCTATGTCAAAACTGGCTGTGATAGCCGAGACATAAAGCTCAGTGTAATTATGTAGTCACGACTAATATTAACAAAGAATTAAATTAGCCAAGTGCTAGTCGGACTCGCACATGAAGGGTTCCGTACTACAATATTAATATCGAGTAAAAAGGGCAAAAAAAAAAACAAGTTTGCTGTATAGGAGCCCTTCTTAAATATTTATGTTTTATGCTGTTATATTTTATTGTGTATTTGTGTGGTGTAAGTGGCGACAGAGATACATCATCTGTGAAATTTCAACTGTCTAGCTGTCACGGTTCATGAGATACAGACAGGCGACAGATAGATGGACAGTCGAGCCTGTCGAATATCATCATCAGCACACTGTTGGAGCTGTCGCGTACCCCGCGCACCAGAGATGTGCTCTGCTTAAGCATCGTTGCATAAAAGCAGTCGCTAGTAGCGACAAACATGCCCGAGGCACTACAATATCGCTGCTGCCACATCAGCACCCTGTATCTGTTATTATACTTGACACGAAGGGATTCGTATGCATTTCGGGTTTGATTCACCCACAGGCTGCATGTGAACACAGAAGTACAATAAGCCCTAAAAAGTCACTGGATAATGAATCAGTCCAAAGATAAAAAAGCGAAAGTACATACTTGGCAGTCCAAATCAGCAACAGCTTCTGAAATCCCTTGAACTCGGCCGAATTTAGAAACTGTCGATGATGTGAATAACATCAGAAATAGTACAGAAGTACATCAAACATCGGATGTTTTGAAATGTAACGTAATTGGGTAATCACGTAGTAGTTACGACTTTCAAAATGTTTGACTACTACTTTACAACCGTCCGTACTCTCAGACGGACGTCTGTCGCGAATTTACATTTGAAATCTTGAATATCTGTCGTAGAATATGTATTGTCCAGAATAAGTGTCGTAAAATAAATTTTTTATCTGTATTTCTTTGCAAAACTTTAAGTAAAGTACACTTAAAGTTGTCTTGATCATCTTGAACTTTTTTACCATCATTGAAAGTCTCGCGCTTCGTCACTATCTCATCTACATCACCTGATCACACCACAATCATCATCACTTAGGGCCGGTCCACACGGCGCGTTGCGTCGACGCAGCGCAAATATTTCGACGAATCGGCGGGCACATGGGTGATGCCACCCCGCTCGTACGGCCCGCCGATTTGTCGAAAATTTGCGGTGCGGCGCCGCATCGCTGACGCAGCACGCCGTGTGGTCCGGCTCTTTCCATACGCGAAGATATTGTCAACGATGGAGCACGCTTCTCTATAAGTAATCTTTTCGCTCAAGAACTTTAAGTCAAGAGTGAATAGGCTACTTCTAGGCAAGCGTGCTCTATCGTCGACCACATCTTCGCTTTCCATCAGGTAAACTAGAGGCCAAGTGCGAGCTTATCAACAAAAATAAAATTAGAATACTAACAGGAAACAGACTTGAGCAGTGAATTCCACGAGCTGTATGTTTCTTTATTACTTTTTTCACTGTTGACTGCTCCGATGGTAAGGGATCATGTGGATGGGATCAAGGGATGAAGTGGTCGACAATGGAGCACGCATTTTTTTTTTCTTTATTTCTTAATGCACGCACGAGCATTGCCATAAAACAGTGACTTTCTGAAGCCTATTTTTCGGTAAGTCACTAGGTTTGAAAAAAATATATGTTTATTATAGATTCATGTATAACATTATCAACATATTATGATGTTTTCGTATGACTAATACCTGCCAAAAAAAAAATTTTAACAACAATATATTTTTTCGCTTGTTTTCCCTACTTCTTTCAAACGGCTTTGATCTTTAGAAATAGGTTTACACATAAAAAATTTTTGGCTAAGTGTTCTTCAGAATATACACAGCATATGTAAATCAATCAATATTTCACAAAGAAAATGGTTGGTCGTGGGTTCGATTCCCACCCAGTACAATTGTTTGTGTGATGAGCACGATCATTTGTTCTGTGTCTGGGTGTAACTTATCTATATATGTATGTATTTAGAAATAAATAAGTATGTTTATCTGTTGTCTAGTACCCATAACACAAGCTCTGCTTAGCTTGGGACTAGACGGCGTTGTGTGATAGTTGTGGAATATTATTTATTATTAATCCATCTATCTTTTCTTTGGTCTCCCTCTCCCTCCATCCACATGTAAACTCATAACTCTTTTAGTAACATGCGTTTCATCCCTCCTCTTCACATGACCGTACCAAGAAAACGATTCCCTTTCAACTTTTCTGTCACCATGTACCACAATGTATGCAAAATGAAAGTAAGTCGGTAAATGTAGAACTCCGCACAGAATTGACTTTATATTGACCCCTTCTAAAATGAAACCGATACGGATATAAGGATCACGTTCCGAACGTAATTTTTCTTCCAAGCTTCCTATCATATTACTGAGCCGACGTGGTACAATTCGCCAATATACTCGAACGATAAAGCTTCCTTACTTTATTCGGATGGATAATACGTAGAAAATGTAATACGTACAGCATGTGTAGGTGGAATGTGTCCAATACAATGATAGGAGAAACATTCATTCTAAAGTCTTTAAAGTTGTCCGGAATGGATGTAGGAGTTTTTAATGTTTTATTAGCGAAACCTAATTATAGGGCAGCAAAAGTGCTGTAATCTATTATACAATAGTTAAGTAGATTAAGTTTTTTTATATGAAAGCATAAACAGCACGATGGAATTGAAATCGTCGCATTAGTGTACGAAAATACTTTAAATAAAAAAAAGCTGGTCAAGTGTGAGTCGGACTCTCGCACGAAGGGTTCCGTACCATTACCTATACAACATTAGACTCTACTATATTATAACCATTTTTTTATTTCAGTTTTTGTACTTTAGTTTTTCGATAAAATCTTGTTATTATATGGGAGCCCCACTTAAATAATTATTTTATTCTGTTTTATTTAACAACAAACAATTTCAACTGTCTAGCTATTACGGTTCATGAGATACAGCCTGGTGACAGATAGACGGACAGTGGAGTCTTAGTAATTATAGAGTCCCGTTTTTACCCTTGGTTATGGATCCCTAAAAAGTAAAATTCAATTCAAACAGGTTTTGCGTCCCGAAAACATTACTATTCATAATTATGAATATTGTACATAATATTGTTACAATACTTTCTAAAGACGATTGGTCAGTAAGCTAGTGAAATGTGTTAGGGTATAAAGGTGAGGAGCGGGGTAACGCCGACAGACTCGGCTCCAACACTTAAAAATCTAGACTAAACAAAGCAGGCAAATGATAGTGCTTAACTTTTCACGTTCCAGTTTTGGCTGGTCTGAGAATGTAAACTGTTGCTTCTTTAGCATTAGGGTACTTTGCCACCAGAGATGCGCTACGTTGCTATAGATTCGTTTGATATTCACCAATCATATTCATTCGTCTACATAGCTTAGCTTTGGTGAAAACGGGCTTTACTAAACTTAAGTGTTTTAAATGGATGGATGCATCCATTTAAAAAACTTAAGTTTAGTTCCATCCATCCAATGCACTCACATTGGATGGATGCATGCTATGGATGCCTTTCCTAATGTATGTATAGTTTGTGAAATTTGGTTTTCGGACTGAAGGAGACTGGACCCCGCGATGCAGGGAATCTTATTGCGGGGTCTAGGGTTTATATTTAATTGCAAATTTGTATTTTCATGGCTCAATAAATATTGGACGATGTGGATTAGGTATTCTTCTTTTCACTACTTTATGCGGGCTATTCAAATGTATTCCTTTCTTTGGTATTGTTCGTCGAAGCGTGAGCTGCTTACTAGTTCTAAGTTGACCTATACCGGCCTCATCTAGTTTAAACTAACGAAAAAATGTACGTCGGAGGAATCGGGAGGAATTCACCAATAAAACTTCTCTATTTTTCTTTTGTTTTATTTTTTCAAGTGACACTAGTGACAGCGGCTAAACGCGATTATGCGAGTTACGATTAGTTAGTTAACGTTTGACGTTAAAACGCGATTAGTTTTATTGGTGAATTCCGCCCTAAGTGTTATAATTATAACCTACCCTATTTGGAAAATAAACATCATTTGTATTATCCTTAGGACGTAAGAAAACAGTTTCAAAGATTGTTCCCACCACAAAATAGCAAGCGATCCCGCTGTTTTATTCAAATCGTCACCAAAATGGAAAGTTTCCACAATCTCTGAATTTATTCAAGCAAAATTTGTAAATTTACGATGCTCAGATTAGGTCCCTTATCCCTATTAAAGATAACTTGAGTCCTGGACTAAAAAGAGCCTCTTTGTTATTCTAGGCAAGTTCCAAGCCAAATTGTTTGTCTCAGTTATCTACAATAACTGCTATATAATACTTTAGTTGATGTTTATTATCATTTTTAATACCAATTACTCTGTACGGACGGTTGATTAGCTAAAATTATATAATTTTTGCTATCCGCGCTCGCATGAAGCCTTTGAATTTCTTAAAAACAACACCTATGAAAAAAAATCAGCTTTCTAGCCCAAGTAGGGGTTTTTTTTAGGTGTTAAAAACATCTAATGAGAAATCCCGTCCTTGAGTGTAGCGGGCGATTGTGTCAAACTTTTACTCACTAAAAACCCTCTCCTGTTCCTTCTTTGCCTTCGTCCCAGAGCCCCGGGTGTCACTTTTACACTACCCGTGGCCCCAGTAGGCTTCGACCTTGCTGGGCCCCTACGATTTGCTGACATCTCCCTGGGTCGAAGCCTACTGGGGCCAAGGGTCTGATTCTGAAAGGAAGACTCGGCCCTGGTGCGAAAGGCAACGTAGGAACAGGAGTGGGTTCTTAGTCAGTAAAAGTCTGGCACTATTTCGCGCTCCGCCCAAGAACGGGGGATTTCATAAGATGATTTTCCCACCGAAAAGAAAAAAATCTTCTTTGAGCTTTTTGAAATGGTCTTGATGACTTTATGAAGACTACGCACAATAAAAGCTTGATTGAAAAATATTTTACATTGAAATCTTATTATATTATTATATAATTACTAGCTGATCCGGCGAACTTTATACTACCATGTAATTTGACGTAAGTAAAAAGTACTTTACGACCTATTCTCAGAGAGATTTCATAAAAATCGGTCAAGGCTTTTCGGAGGAGCACGATATTTGTTATAGAACTCCTCCGAAAAGGACCGATGACGACGATTGACCTTGACCGACACTGTGACACGAGATTTTTATATATATGTTGTGAATTTGTCTTTTTTACCCACTTCCAAAAAGAAGGAGGTTCTATGTTTTGAATGTTTTGTGTTGAATTTTTTTTATTCTTCTCACAGTAGTCAGTTCTCAGAATAACAGCGCTGCGATATTTATCGTTCTAAATATCGCAGCATATGCTGAGTTAGGCGCCATTTTGACCTTTAACAGATCATACAGCAATTTTTTATAAGTACTTAATTCTACTATATTTTAATTCCAATGTATTGTACTGTTTTTTTTTTTTATTTTAATGTATGTTTGAGGTACGAATAAACGTTTTTATCCTTCTTTCTTTCTAGTGCTTCTATAACTTAAAAAATATTAGTCCACCAAAAATTGCAACACTATAAAAAAAAAACCAGGTATATTAAAAGAGCTATATAACTTGCTGAATATGGTGATTACGAGTATTTTGTCTTTTCCTAAGGGAAATTATTTCCAGCCACACAGCTAACGTTGTGCTACTATAATAAATTGTTTAGTGCTCAAAATGTTTGATGTTTTATTTAACGTTTCATTTATATCTTTGTCGTTAATTAAATTTGATAATGCTAAATGATCGAACATTTATTTTGCGTAAATCTATTATTTACATGACGAATTACTTTCAGCTAGTGACATAAAAACAACTGTCATTATGACCAGCAATTTTATACTTTGACTAGCTTTTAATAGCGGCTTCGCTCGCGGGAAAGTAGGTTGATCCTTACAAACTTTGAACCCCCGTTTCATCTCCTTAGGGGGTTCTTTTTTTTTTTTAAGGTGGGAAAATCATCCAATGACAAATCGCGCTCTTGGGTGGAGCGAGAGATAGTGTCAGACTTTTACTGACTAAAAACCCACTCCTTTTCCCTCTTTGCCTTCATCCCGGGGCCCCGGGCTTCGCTTTCACACTACCCGTGGCCCCAGTAGGCTTCGACCCTGCTGGGCCCCTACGATTTGCTGACATCACCCTGAGGCGCGCGTGGAACAATACGCGCCGTCGACGACTTGGGCTCGGTCCGGACAGTCACCGGACGGTCGGACGGCGAGCCACCCATTGCTCGCCGTCCGCAAGCCTGCGCCTACGGTGGCCGGAAATCGGGATCGGAATCCCGGCGGCGGTTGGGGCGTGAGGACCGTTGCTGTTGCCTCACGCGATCGGCCGCCTCCTTTGCTAGCATTACTGCTTCGCAGAAGGAGGCGACCGCCTGCCACTCCTCCTCACTCCGGACCATGGCCTGTACCAATGCCCGGCGCGAGAGATCACTGCCGCCGATCGCCCCCACGAGGACACGGCGTTGCTCTGCCCAAGCGGGGCACACCTCCACCGTATGCTCCACCGTGTCCTATCTCCTTAGGGGGTGAATTTTGGAAAATCCTCTCTTAGTTCTCGCCTACGTCATAAAAGGAAATATTGTGCAAAATTGGACACCCGTCGACTCAGTAGATTTGGCTGTACGTCAGTCAGTTTCTCCTTTTATATATATGTATAGATATACAGATAATCCATTTAGGAACAGGCACTTTTGAATGGTCAAGAATTCAATCGGTCCGAAAAATGAGGCTAATTGCACATTCCAAAGCGTAGATCTTATGGGGAAGAATGTGTTAGAAACTTCATAGATACTTTTTATCAAAAAACAGAGACTTCAACCCGATTCTCCGCTGTAGTCATTCAGCCTGCTGTCTATAAAACCTCCGTTTACTTCAACAAAATCATCTTACTTAAAGATATACCGTAAAATGGGGTGAACAGAAATAAAACTTTGGTTTGCTTTTTCACTTTGATACCATTTAATCGGCTTCTAACAAAACATCGACTATTTAGAATAACAATTCATTCATAAATTTATATGGTTAAAATCTGCAAAAAATATTCAAATATCGTGAAAATACCCTTTGAAGTTTTGTTTATATTCACCCCATTTGTCTGTACTCAAGTTAGTCTAAAACAGTATAATTCCATTCCTTAACCAGTGTTTAACCAAATTAGTTAAGTCATTAGATTATCGCCCATATCTCGTGGCGTGTCGCCTCAGCGGCTCGCGCCTTGAATAAATATGTGATGTAGATTAATTGATTTGCCACGTCTCGCTGTCTTGTGGAGGGTGTGGTTAGCGCTCTATTCCCCACGCGAGGGGAACACTCTCCCCCGCCTATGGCTCCGCCACCTGCGGTGTCCAACGTGGACCACGACGGCGACGGCGGCGACATTGCTCCAGAGGTGACCGAGGTAGAGATGCGAGTGGCGGTACGTAGGCTCAGTGCCAAAAACACCGCCCCAGGACCCGATGGCCTGCCTGGAAAGGCCTGGGTCCTGGCCATGGAGGAACTCGGGCCTCGACTAAGAGGGCTCTTTAGCGCATGTATGGAGAGGGGCCAGTTCCCACTTCGCTGGAAGACCGGGAAACTGGTCCTCATCGCGAAGCCGGGGCGCCCTGCGGACTCACCGTCCGCGTACCGGCCCATCGTGCTGCTCGACGAGGTGGGCAAGCTCTTTGAAAGAGTAATTGCAGACCGCCTCGTCGCGCACCTAACACGGGTGGGGCCGGATCTTTCGGACGGCCAATTTGGCTTTCGCAGGGCGCGCTCTACGGTGGACGCCATCATGCGCGTGCGAGCCCTCACGACGGGGGATGCAGTGTCCCAGGGCAGGTGTGTCTTAGTGGTGTCTTTGGACATCGCCAACGCTTTCAATTCCCTGCCCTGGAGTAGCATTAGGAGGGCACTCCGGTATCATCGGGTGCCTGACTACCTCTGTCATGTTGTCGAGGCCTACCTGTCGGACAGGTACATTATCTACCCTGGTCACCTGGGAGAGTGGAAACGGCGAGAGATGTCGTGCGGTGTTCCGCAGGGATCGGTACTAGGACCACCCTTGTGGAACATCGGGTACGACTACGTGCTGCGCGGCGATCTCCCTGACGGGGTCAGCGTGGTCTGCTACGCAGATGATACGCTGGTCCTGGCGCGGGGAGAGTCATACCAGGCGGCGGTCGAACTAGTGACTCGCGGGGTTGCGACAGTCGTGGAGAGGATCCAAGAGTTGGGACTCGAGGTGGCATTGCACAAGTCCGAAGCCATGTGCTTCCACGGCCCTCGGAACGCGCCACCATCGGGTTCCCAACTAACGGTAGGAGGAGTTCACATCGGCGTCGAGTCGACGATGAAGTACCTTGGACTTGTCCTCGACAGCCGGTGGAACTTCGAGGAGCATTTCCGACGTCTGGCTCCCAAACTGGATCGCACAGGGGCTGCCCTCAAGCGGCTCCTGCCCAACCTAGGGGGTCCAGACGCCTCCTGCCGGAGGCTATATGCAGGAATCGTTCGGTCCATGGCCCTTTACGGGGCACCGGTATGGGCGCCGTCTCTTCGAAAGCGACCGGCAGCCAAGCTGAACGCAAGCCAGAGGGTCATGGCCATCCGGATGGTGCGGGGATACCGCACGATTTCCCGCGAAGCAGCATGCCTCCTCGCTAACCAACCACCGTGGGAATTGCAGGCAAAAGACCTTGCACGTATGCATGATCTGCGCATGGAGATGCAACGCCGGGGCGAAACTCCGCTGCCGCGCCAAGTAGCGGCATGGCGGAAAAACTTCCAGCGGGATCTCATGGTGGAATGGCGACGGCGACTGTCGCAACCCAGTGCTGGGCACGCCTTAATTATGGCGATAAGTCCCCTCTTTGAGGAGTGGCTGGAAAGACCTCACGGCGTCCTTACTTACCGCATGACGCAGGTCCTCACCGGACATGGTAAGTTTGGGAAGTTCCTGTACCGGATCCGTGCAGAAGAGACGCCCGGGTGCCACCATTGTGTGGACCGCCCGGAGGACACGGTGGAGCACACGGTAGAGGTGTGCCCCGCTTGGGCAGAGCACCGTCGTGTCCTCGTGAGGGCAATCGGCGGCAGCGATCTCTCGCGCCGGGCCTTGGTACAGGCCATGGTCCGGAGCGAGGAGGAGTGGCAGGCGGTCGCCTCCTTCTGCGAAGCAGTAATGCTAGCAAAGGAGGCGGCCGATCGCGTGAGGCAACGGCAACGGTCCTTACGCCCCAACCGCCGCCGGGATTCCGATCCCGATTTCCGGCCACCGTAGGCGCGGGCTTGCGGACAGCGAGCAATGGGTGGCTCGCCGTCCGATCGTCCGGTAACCGTCCGGACCGAGCCCAAGTCGTCGACGGCGCGTAGTGTTCCACGCGTGCCTCAAGGAGATGTCAGCAACCGTAGGGGCCCAACAGGGTCGAAGCCTACTGGGGCCATGGGTGATGCGAAAGAGATCCCCGGGGCCCTGGAAAACAAATGGCAAAGAAGGAACAGGAGTGGGTTTTTAGTCAGTAAAAGTCTGACACTATCTCCCGCTCCGCCCAAGAGCGGGGGATGTCATGAGATGATTTTCCCACCCGAAAAAAAAAAAAAAAAAAAAAAACGTCTCGCTGTCTTCCTACTTCTTATTGTGTTACTTCTGTGGGTTCCTACTCCATTTACTGGTCCTTTGATATTTATTTTGCAAATAGGTTTAAAAAACACTTATACACGTAATTTTTTGTCGTTTTAAACAAGATGAGGCCAGCTGACTACCCTGAGAAGAAACACCAAAACAAACTCAGGGGTCAAAGTCTCTTTTAAAGTCCATTATGTAAATATGTAATGGTCAAATCACATGAGAACCATGCAGATTGGTCTGATATGGTGTTTTGCAGAAAGAACCATACAGATGTAAGGTTCAGTGGTTCAGTATCATTACATCATCATTTCCCTAGCCTTTTCCCAATTAATTTGGGTCAGGTTCTTGTCTAACAGGATGCTACTGAATGCCAGTATTTTACTTAGACCGACTGCCTATCTGACCTTTTTTTTTTTTTCGGTGGGAAAATCATCTTATGACATCCCCCGCCCTTGGGCGGGGCGGGAGATAGTGTCAGACTTTTACTGACTAAAAACCCACTCCTGTTCCTTCGTTGCCTGTTCCTTCGTTGCGGCCTATCTGACCTAGAAATCCATCTTCTAAGGTTCCTACCAAGGATGTTATGGTGCTCCGAATCTATCGGATATCTACACTATATGTTATAAATAGGTTTTTTTTTTTTTTAAGGTGGGAAAATCATCTAATGACAAATCTCGCTCTTGGGTGGAGCGAGAAATAGATTGTCAGATTTTTACTGACTAAAAACCCACTCCTGTTCCCTCTTTGCCTTCATCCCGGGTAATAGGTAAAGTTTGTTTTTTTGTTTGTTTGTAGGAGGTAATCTCTAAAAGTACAATTGCGAAATTTTTTTCACCGATAGAAAGCTGCTGATGCTATTCCTGAGTGACATAGGCTATATTTTAAGAATGAGGGCGAAGCCGCGGGCAAAACCTAGTCTGAAATAAAAAAAAAAATCTGTAACCGTTACCGACACGAACATGAAAGTTTCAGATAATTTTGGATAAAAGCGGATTCTAAAGGGCCTATTAAACAACTCGACATTTAGACAGTCTTAGTCGATGTCGCTATTAAAAGTAAAAAAATAAGGGTTAGATCGGTCTTACTCGGAACAAAAAATAAGACATATCGTGTGCTGAATATCGCGTAGTGTAACAGGCCCTTTAATGACAAATTACGACCGGTTTTTGTTTTGCCCGGCCAAACAAATGACAATCTAGATTAGATAAAACTCGAATTTTGCTATTTGTATTTTACTTCTATAATTTTAAAATTCTAATATCCGTAACTGAAATTATCTGAAACTAGCAGATCATCATCATCATATCAGCTAAAAGACGTCCACTGTTGGACATAAGCCTCCCCAAAGTGTCATCACAACAAACGGTCCTGTTCGTCTCACACCCACAATTTTATTTAATACTAGCTTTTGCCCGCGGCTTCGCTCCCGTCAACTAACTACTCTACCCTACTCTACTCTACTCTACCCTACTCTATTCGATTTTTTCTCGCCGTAAAAACCATCCTTGAACTTCAACGAACATTTTAAAAAAAGAATTGGCCAAATTGGTCCAGGAGTTGTTGAGTTATGCGCTTACCAACACATTTTGCGATTCATTTTTATATTATAGACTAGCTTTTGCCCGCGGCTTTGCTCCCGTCAACTGACAACTCTACCATGCTCTACCCTACTACTAATTTTATTTTTCTTTCATATGATTTTTCTACTGACAATAACAAACACAACAAAAAAATAATTAGTGAAATCCAGCCGTTCACGCGTGATGGCGTGACCAAGGGAAATAGGGAGTCATTTTTATATAATTTTTAATATGTAACTATAGAGTATAAACGATTGACTGATAAAGGTTTTTCGTCGAACTTAAGACGTTTCGATTGATTAAAAAAATGTTACTTCCTTAATAGAAGTTCTATTTAGATATCGGTCATTTATGGGTCACAAAATATATCTTTGGTCCCCAGTACCCATATCACCGAAGGCAATAAAATTGGTTTTTCTCGAAACATATTACATAATGTTCAAGGAAGTTGACCTCGGCAAATGAAGATAGATTTCTCCCATGGGATCAAATACCATCAGTAAAGTGCGGATGTGAGGTAAACACCTCCAGACCTCCAGGGAATTTAATACGTGAAGATTCTATATCATGTTTCTAGCTATCCTATCTATTGGAGTCTGGTTTCCACACTTGTCCTATGCGGACCAGTGCGTGGGCTATGGCGGCCAAAACTTTTGGTGGGCTTATTTCAACCAGCCTACCTCTCTCTAAAAACTGCTTAGTCCTCCCAGGTTTTTCAGGCCATCTGTGAGGGAATTCAGTAATCCTAAGGTTTGTATTCGAAGACATGTGACTTTCACCAACCCGCACTGGGCCCGCGTGGTGGATTACGGCCCATTCGCTCTCCTAGAGAGGAATCTTGAGTCCCAGCAGTGGGAACATTAAAAGGCTGATTATACTTAAGTTTGTATGCGTGTATCAGTGACACCTGTGCAGTCTAGGAGCACATTCGCAATTGTCTCCTCCTCCTCCAAGCATGCTGTGCACAGGGGACTGTCTGTGATGCCTATTCTATGGAGATACTTATTCAGTTCCCGGTTTCACCCGTGTTTTAGTTAGCGTTATGTTACATGTCTTCCTTGATAAATAAGCTATCCAACACTATTTTTTCAATTTAGAACCAATAGTTCCTGACATTGACGCTTTCAAACAAACGAGCAGTCTTCGGCATTATAATCTTCTTTCAAATATAATATATAGAAATCTCGTGTCACAGTGTTTGTTATCGAACTCCTCCGAAACGGCTTGACCGATTTTTATGAAATTTTTTGTATATATTTGGTAGGTCTGAGAATAGATCGTAGGCTATTTTCTTTAATATAATTTATATTACAGAACAACGTTTATCGGGTCAGCTAGTATTTAGTATGGATTTTACGTTTATTTTCACATTAACCTTGTTACTTAATTGCTTAACTGGTAACTGATAGTTGTGATGTCCTCTTTATTATCTACCGCTCATTCTAGGTTTATAGCTTCTAAAGTAGTTTCGAGTTTTCGACCCGGTTCACCAAACATTAGTTGAGAAGGTTTGAAAACAGCTATTTTATTTCTGATTTATTTTCTCTTTTCATATTTTTATTAGCACCCATTACGGCCGGCTATGGGAAACTTTTTATTGTTTTCGAACACGCGATGTTATAAACGAACTGAAATAATATCTTCGAATCTAGATTGTGAGTATATTTCCTCAATAATGTGAGACTTGAGACATTATTAGTATATTTTAGTAGTTTGGTCTATATCATTTTTTTTTATCTTTCTATACTTAATTTATACTGTCTAGCTTTACCATTTGGTTTTGTATATATTTATTTGAACTTGAAAGAGAAACTTTAAAGAGAGCAGTGTTAGTCCAGTGGTAATGGCCCCCACTTACGAGTTGTAGGATGTGGGTTCAAACCCAGCATGTCTTAGGGCTATATTTCACCGAGACACCATGGCGGCGCGACCAGTACCGTCGCCATGGTGTCCGTAAGGATGGTGACCATAAGTCCTAAACCAAACTAGGTACCATACAGACACCAGACTGAGACAGTATCAAAGTGGACTTTAAGTGCACACGTCCGAGTTGGTCGCGCCGCCAAATTGGTTGCGCAACCAAACGGACACCAGCTGAGTAACTCTCTATAGAGCTGTATACATTTTATTGGTAGCGACGACTGGTCGCGCCGCCATGGTGTCCCGGTGAAATATAGCCCTTAGAACCTAAAATTCGAAGACATGTCACATCCAACATCCATCAGCACTGAGCCCGCGTGGTGGATTACGGCCCATTATCTCTTCTAGAGAGGAGGTCTGAGTCCCAGCAGTGGGAACTTTATAAGGCTGATTTATTATATATTATTATTATGTATTTAATCTTTGTGTACTAACAGAAGTGGCATGGCAGACTTAATGCAACTTTCGCATTTTAATATTAGTGTGATTGTATTTATCTGAATTACATATAGTTACTACAGTTGTTAGTAATGTATAAAAACACTATAAAAAATCATCCCCTAAGACCTATTATTTTATTAGCCACAAGCTGAGGCTTGAAACGAAGCTACAGGTACAGATACAAAAATAAATAAAATAATAACATGTCTTGCCTCCGATGTCAACTGTAGCGTTAAACGTGGCTGTATACACATTGTTACCCATGTTTGTCGTCGCGGGTGATAGATGGCGTCAGTATCGACCGTCTCCGGCCCATTTCACCATAGAGTACTAATAAGACAAGCGACAGACGTTAAGACCACGCCACAGACTTCAAGCTAGTTTGAGCACAAGATAATTATTTTTAGGATTCCGTAACGCTTAGGCTCCGCTTTTAACTCCTTAGGAACTCTTATAGGTATTAAACTGAAATTAAAAACAAATAGGGCTACAATCCCTTGGAGCAATGAAAGAAAAAAACCTTTAAATCAACGAAAAACTAAAAATAAGGCCGTTTTATACTCCATTTAGGTGCATATTTTGACATTCGCTTGGAAATCTACCGGGTACTTTCCATTTGAACCAGAAACCTGAAATTTAGCAAGAAACAAGGTCTCATAGTATAATAATCAAAGGGAAAAGTCTGAAAACTATAATTTTGTAGTTTACGGTTTTCTGAACACAAAATAAAACTTTGAAAGTGTCTGGCAAAAACCGTGCAGATATGGGACCGATATGTTAAGTAAACACGTTGACAATATCTGAAACATTAACTTTTCTTTAAGTCTTAATAAAACAAGACCTTTAAGTACGCAAGAGCATCTTCCGATGCGTCCCCAGCACCTCACTATTATCTGACCATCGTCTTCATCGTATTCAATTGTCTTTGCAGATATCAAAGTTAACTTGAATGAGACATTGTGCATGTCGTGCTGGATTCATACTTTCTTTCTTTATTTCCTCACTAAAATTTCAACTATTTCAGCGCTCTACATCTTATCTATGCTCTCACAAGTCTGCAATGTTTTTCCGACGACATTGTGATAAATATTTTTCTAGTTTACTGTAAGCCTACGATTGGAATAAATCCGCTTTTCTCTGATGCCTTTATTTTTTATTGCCATCCCCACTACCTTCAGCGTTTCGATTCAGGGTTGTATAGAAAACGTTCGGTTGACTTCGGGAGCTATCGGATTGCTTTCGGTTATGGGGACTTTCCAATCCCTTTGATACCGATTCCGATGAGGGTAACTTGAATAGGTTTAGTTTATCACTTAAAAGCTTCTTGTGTCTTTGGTAATTTGATTTTGGGATGCTTGAAATGATATTTGATAATAGTTATTTATCTATCTTTAATTAAAGGGTGTTCCCAAAATATAACTCGTACTGTAATTGCAAATGATTGGTCTTAAGGTATTTTTAGACGATTTTGTGTGTTAATCTGGTCCTGAAATAATTTATTTTCTTACTGTTTGTTTGATATAGTAGTATTTAATTCCATCAAGCCTGTTCCATCATATATTATGATCACTAGACGACGTGTGTGTAACGACCACCCCCACACGTACAAAACGATTTTGAAACCACTTTCATTTTGCATACAGCTAAGGAGCGGAATTCCCTGCCGGAGTCTGTGTTTCCTGATAACTACAGTCTGAAGGTTTTTAAGTCAAGAGGCCTGCCTGTAGCGAGTAGGTTATTTCTAGGCAGGCGTGCTCCATCCTATTAGGTGAGATAGTGGTCAAACACGAATCTATCAATAATAATAAATAAATAGTAAAAATTATTTGCGCCTTAAGATATTCTTTAGAAAAAATTATTTGCACATGTTCAAAGCTTCACAATTCACGAACCCACAACTGCAGCTGATCAATACAGCTTTAATTGATCTCAATCAAAATTACTTAACAATTTCTCGTTCCGTGGCTGTAACACTTATACTTACAGAGTAACTTAATATGGAAGTCTCAATGACGATGGAGCACGCTTGCTTAGAAGAAACTGAGGTATTCACTCTTGACTTCAAGAACTCCAGGTTGTAGCTACCAAAAACTTCAGACTCGAGCAGAGAATTCCACTTCTTGGCTGTACACTGTGGTCTGATGATGGAACGGGCTTGGCGGGATTAGATTCTTGTTCCTTCTTATTCTTTATAGTACTCACAATTTAAAACAGACATTAAAAATAAGACAGTTGATGTACATAGGCGAGCTTAACCCACAACTGGGTTTTCTTACAGCAAACTATATGAATGAGAAAGAAATTTTACATTTGAGGAACTTTAAATGTACAATAAAAAATTAAACACTTAAATTAAATCTAACTTAAAACTAAAAATATACTAATCAGATATGTGTACAGCACACTATACATAAACATAATATATATAATAAATAAATAATAGATTATGCGATTCCGATGCACATAAATCTACCGGTTGCATTTCGTCCTAGAAATAGACTTTTATTGACTGAAATCCACCCGTCTTCCTTCATTTGCTCTTTTCGTTCTAGGTCCATGCTTAATCCGCCCTTAGTAACTAACGGATGATGTAATGAAATCTGCCTTAAAGTACATTAAATGAGGCGAGTACTGAGAACTTTGTCTGAGATCTTTAAGTTTGGTAATCTTTTTACTTATCTTAGTGGATGTCGAGCAAGAAATCTGTCTTTGATGTCTCATGGAATTTACTTGACAAAGTTATGCGAGAGTCGTTGTTAATATTAATAAATTGTAAATGAGGGTAAATGATGTTTATTTTTCAAAGAGGTTATAAATAACACTTTTACACGTCAATTTTTTTCGTTAATTTAAAATACTGCCCTGCTAATTGCAAATGCAGTACTTGCAAAATGGCGCGGTTCAGGTATGAACGCGTAAACATGGTTTTTGATATCTAAACAACAAGTCTTAGTTATATAATTTTAAAAGCGTACCAAAAGAATATTTTTTTTTATGTATACATTTAGCCCCTTGAGATGTAATTTTTGCAAAAAAAAAAAAAAAACCCAAAAATGTCGATTACTGCATTTACAATTAGCAGGGCAGAATAGATGAGGCCGGTATATTCTAGTTGACTACTCTGAGAAGAATCACTGATACAAACTCGGAGGTCAAAGTTTCTTTTAATTTATTAAACCCCAAGCGATCCGGGCGTTCGCTCTCTCATTGTCTTTCTATTGTGTCTCTAATTACGGTATTCGAAAGGTACATACATACATACAGCAAACATGTAATGGTTAAATCATTTGAGAACTATGCAGATATCGTCTGAGATGATCTTAGAATATAACCTCAAAGATCTGAGTGGACCTATCCAGTCAGTGCAAGCATTTGTCAGTATCCATGTAGCTCAACTCAGGACCACTAAGGAGCTCAACGACTCGCCGAACAATACCAAAGAAAGGTCATTTGGGAAGGCCGCATAAAGTATTCAAAATGCCAGACGAATGTTAAAAATATCTTGAGGAGTGAGGTTAGAAGTAGGTATTGTAAGACGTATTTATTGAGTCCTGAAAAGCCGTTTTTTTATTTGTTGCTTTACGTCTTTTCAGAACTTTCAGATTTTTTCTTGATAGAAATGTTAAAACGTGATGTGATGTTCTTTTTTAGGTGGGAAATCTTCCAATAATTTCTTCCGCTGTAGGGCGGAGCAGGAGAGCGTGTCTGAATTTTACTGACTAAAATCACACTTATGTTCCTTTTTTGCCCTTTGAGTTCCAGGATCAAGGGTTTCCTTTCGGAAGTCAACCTATGCCCCCAGTAGGCTTCGGATCGGCTGGGCCCCTACGGTTTTACTGACATCTCTTTCGAGACTGTCTTGATGGTTGCTTGACAAACGGACGGCGAGCTACAAGCCGTGCAAATAAGCCCATGCCTACGGGCTGAAAGTCAGGGTCAGGGTCCTGCCGCGTGGGGACATCCATTCCCACTTCAAACGTGATGTGATGTGGTATTGCTGCAAGTATCTAGTACCAGTTTCAAAAGACCACCTTGGACATCTACATGAGTCTCATACAATTTGACCATTATTACATGTAATATCTACTCCTGATAGCTGCAACGCACGTGATGATACTTGAGTCAAGAGTGAACAGGTTACTTCTAGGCAAGCTTGCTCTAACTTCCAATGGCTATCAGGTGAGATACCTAGTGGTCAAACGCAAGCAGTAATAAAATTCAACATGACTCATTAATGTGTGATTTAAGATTTTATCTAGTTTAAGTATAAAGCTATTATTAGGCAGTCTTTTTTTGTTGTGCACTTATGTCTACTGTGTCATCTAAAATCTTTCTTTCACCTTCAAACCTCTGAAGTTTTGCTGTAAAAAACCTAAATTCTGAGTTGACCTCGCCTCTGCCTCAGCACAACAAATATCCTTAAGTTTTTTAATCTATTTATGTTTTATGTGCAATGAAGAATCATAGTAACCGACTTCTAAAAAAGGAGGAGGTTCCAAGTCATAGGTATATCTCACTGAGTCACGTCAGCCGCATGCACAGAGACCGCTGGTGAAGCGTGGTCACACGGTTCCTGCAGAGGGAAAGCGGTGTCGAGGCCGGCCTAGAAGGTGGTGGCGGAGAACGCGGTGAGAGCTGAGACGGCGCGGGAGAAAAATGTTTTGAAGGACTTGGGAGTTAGGGGAGGTCTTTGCCGAGTTAAGGGCTAGGGAAAAAATACATTATTTATTCAACAATTGTTTACACTGGTATAATACCAGCTAAAGTTAACATACAATAAATAGAGTACAATGGTGTAACAATTATTTATAGGTAAACTCCGCATGCATTAACGATAAGTTGTGTGTGTGTGTTATGTGTCGTGTGTGATTATCTGACAACATTGAATAGTTTTTCAATACCATTTGCTACAAACAATTTAAGGATTCTTTCAAATTGAAATCTCTTATCAAAGGACCATTCCGTACATAATTCTATTAATACGAAAATGGGATTCAATACTGTTTTATTTGTTGAAGCGTAAAATTCCCTTATTTTATGCTCGCTTACACGCTAACCGGGTGCTTAACCGTTTAAGAGCCAGTAAACGTTTGGCAGAATATTATTACATGTTGTAAATTATTATTGGGGTAATTTGTTTCGTTGTTTTAGTGACCAATGAATAAAAAACTAGATATAAACTAGTACTACTAGCTTCTGCCAGCGACTTCGCCCGCCCCCGTGAAAGTGGGATGTCAGGTATTTTGTTTATTTTTAACGTCATTATTGTTAAATTATGTTTTTATTTAAGTCAAATTTTGTAAATATATTATTATTATGTCAGTGTATATAAATAGGTTTGTTATGTCAAGTATTTTATTTATTCTTATCGTCATTATTATTAAATTGTATTTTTATTTAAGGCAAATTTTGTGAATATATTATTATTATGTCACTGTATATAAATAGGTTTGTTATGTCAAGTATTTTATTTATTTTTATCGTCATTATTATTAAATTATATTTTTATTTAAGTCAAGTTTTGTGTTCTTAGTTCTCGCTTCAGTAGTTTCGGCTGTGTGTTGTCATATGTCAGTCAGTCAGTTTCTACTTTTATAAATATAATATCTATTGATTTAGTCTATACTTTCCCGCTACAGGGCTATCCCCAAGTCTTCCAGGCATCCTATTCCTGAACGCTCGTAAACCAGACCTTGTCGCAGACATAACAAATAAGCCGTTTTTTTTTAATATAACTTTCTCTCGCGGTTTCACTCGCGTCTTTGGTTACTGCTCCGTTCCTCTTCCTCTTGTCGCAGCGTGATGGGTGACGTTTTACTCGTACATTAATTGAGCAATACTAAAACAATTTTTCAATTTTATCTAGTAGGTATTTCCTTCTTTTTTGTTACGATGGAAATCATCAAATGACTTCTCCCGCTCTGGGAGGGAGGATCAGACTTTTACTGACTATCACCCACAATGTTCCTTCAGTTGATCTTTTGCAAGAGCCACGGTAATTCCTTCGAACATCCGCAGCCCTGAACTAGTAGTTCCTGACATTAGCGTGTTCAACCAAACAAACAGTTAGCGCAGTGGTTGAACGGTTAACTGCTACGCCGCGTGTCACGGGTTCGATTTTCGCACGGAGCAAATTTTTTGTATGACCTACAAATGTTTCGGGCTTGGATGTCTTGTATATGTGAGTTTATAGGTACTAGGAATTCACTATGTAGGGAAAAGATTTTGAAAAAAAAGATCAGTTTTTTAATATTAGTAAGCACATAATTATATAGATATTAGTTAGGTACGAAGTCAAGATTAGACTAGGAATCTTACTTAATAGATGACAACTGTCAGTCTGAAGATCATTGTCACCATCAAACTGTATGAGCACGATTGTTTCACCACTTACGGATATTAGGCATGCAGATTGAACATGACTCGCTGCTGCGTGTGTGACACAGCAATCGTACCTAGCACAATTTATTTATTTTATAATTCTATCTATAAAAAATTGTACAAAGATATTTATTTATTTATTTATGTACACACAAACACTTAAAAACGAAAAGAATAAAAGCAGATAAAAG
This sequence comes from Mythimna pallens, assembly GCA_961205895.1. Classification (NCBI taxonomy): domain Eukaryota; kingdom Metazoa; phylum Arthropoda; class Insecta; order Lepidoptera; family Noctuidae; genus Mythimna; species Mythimna pallens. Next base: position 18,901,528 of record OY540845.1, read on the forward strand.
AGCACAAAGGTACTGCTTATTTCAAAAAGGAATTTCTTCCAGCAGACCTGTGAAAGGGATGATGAGAAGAAATGTAGACAATAGAACATTATAAGGCTGATTATGCTATTATGCTATACATATAATTATAACCATCGCTACGCTATTGTAAATTAAAAGTAAAAAAACGGGCTCCTTTCTCTTGATTACGATAGTGTAGAGAAAATAATTTATAATTAATAATTATTTTTACAAATAGGGCAATTATATTTTTGGACGTGCAATATACTCATTCATAAGCACGCACACATACACAACACTACACATTTACACATACAACACGATTTAGTTGATTTAAATGGTTGATTTTAATTTTAATTATTTTAATTTTTTATTAAAATTTTTTTTCAAATACTTGTTAAAACAAATTACGTTTATAAAATTGTTTACAATAAATTTGGGCGCTGACTCCTGATATACAGGCCCGCCTAGTTCGGGAGTCAGAGGCTTCATAATTAATAATATAATAATATAATATAATATTCACACAACTATCACACAACGCCGTCTAGTCTCAAGCTAAGCAGAGCTTGTGTTATGAGTACTAGACAACTGATAAACATACTTATATATTTCTAAATACATACATATTATAGATAAATTACACCCAGACATAGAACAAATGATTGTGCTCATCACACAAACATTTGTCCTAGGTGGGAATCGAACCCACGACCTCCGGCATAACAGTCAGGGCCACTAACTACTAGACCAACAGGCCAGTCAATTATACCATTATTATGCCAAAAGAAAAAAAAAACATAAAATATATACATAATTATACTATGTACATACAAGTCATGTAGTCTTCCACTATAATATCATAATAAACCTTATAATGTTCCCACTGCTGGGACGCAGGCCTCCTCTCTAGGAGAGGGAAAAGGCCGGAATCCACCACGCGAGCCCAGTGCGGGTTAGTGGATGTCATATGTTCTAAGTTTTCCTTCACTGTTTCAAGAGCAGTGGTGATGAAGTAAACTACACAAAGTAATGCGTCTGGCGGGGTTTGAACCCGCGACCTACAACTCGTAAGTCGAGGACGCTGGATCACCACTGCTTCTACCTCCTCCTGCTCTATCTTATTAAATAAGTTTAAAAAAAAGATCCTAACAAGCTTTTATTGCGCTGTATAGTACTCATTAAGACCATTTCAATGGCCTTGGTTCAAGTCATGGTCCGGAGCGAAAGGGAATGGAAAGTGGTCAATTCCTTCTGCGAAGCGGTAATGCGAGTGAAGGAGGTGATCGAAACGGAGAGTGACGACATCCTCGAGCCCCAGTCAATGCACGAGAAGCTCCGGGCTTCAAGAGTCGCAGTTCGATTCCAGGTCACCGCAGATGCGGGTTTGCGGACGAAGAGCAATGGGTAGCTCGCCGTCCGTTAAGGACCAAGCCCGTAGTGTTCCACGCGCATCTCAAAGAGCAGAAAAACTGAAGGGGTCGATGCTTGCTAGGGCTACGGGATTGTTCGAAAGACTTGCTGTAGACATGGAACGCAAAGGGCAACTGAAGGAACAGCCGTGCTCCTTCCGTGGGTTTTATTCGGTAAAAGTCTGACCCTCTCTCGCTCTACCCAGAGCAAAAAAGTTACTTGATTCTTTCCCAACAAATAAAGTATGATGGTGACACTAACACGCTTGTTTTGAATGAAAAGCTTTTAAAATTCCGTCTCTAGCAGTCACCGAGGCATCTTAGTTACTCTGTGGGTATTCAAGGACCTTCGTTCCTTTATTGTTCTAAACCTTGGTAGGTGTATATATGGGTCCTAAGGTAGCAACGAAAAATAAAGATTGGGCCCAGAAAATATCGGGTATCGCGGTCCTCGTGTTACAAATGAAATGGAGGTTCCGGGAATTGAGGGTCGAAGATTGTTCAGTACACTTAGGTTGTTATATGGGTGCACGTTGTTAAGACGAGGGTATATAGAGTAGATTATGTCCATCTACAATTATTACTGCTTTATAAAGTGTGGTTTTTTATTTTTATGTAAAGAATCTATGTACAAAATTTCTTAACTGTATCATAACAAATCACAAAGTTATAAGCTTGTTATTGTCCGCAAAAATACATGGTCACCGGGCCATCGGGCGACTGAGGGGTATATTATTATTTCTTTATTCTTTATAAACACATATAAATTACATTTTTAAATATTTTTTTAAACAAAATCATACAAAAAAAAAAATTTTAAAATATAAAAAATAGTACCCCACCGGTATCGGGAATAGGGTCCAAGCTACCGGCGGTCAGGGCTCCAGAGAAAGGAACCTCCTAACAATGCGAGCCGTGTCCAGGAGTACCGCTTTCTGAATCAAGCCCTTGATCCAGCCGCCTAACGCGAGCCTCCTAAGGTGCCAGCAATTTTCATTTCATTTCATCAACAAAATTACATTTGTGTCGAATGGTTGAAAATTTAACAATATAATAAAACATTCAAAAAAAAAAAAACAGGCTAATAATTAAAGAAGAAAAAAAAAAACAATTTACATAGACATGCTGGTACAATAACTTGCCAGGTAAAAATAAAATAACATTCCACATTATTTGTCATCACATTAATAACATAGTTTAAATACAATAATAAAAAAGCTAAATGTCAAAAAAATTTAAATAATGTCAATTGTGTGAGTAATGTCAATAAAAATGTAAATAATGTCAAAAAAGTAGTAAAAAGTAAAATAAAAAATAATACAATGTCAATAAAACTGTAAATAATGTCCGAAAAAAAAAAATGTAAAAAGTAAAATAATAAATAATATAATGTCAATAAAATTCTAGTAATCAAATGTAATGTCATGACAAAATTTCGAATTTAAGTACGCATAGTTGGAAGTCAATAAAAATATAATAACTTACAGAATTAGTTTAACTATTATTATTGGCACAATCTTTGAAAAATTCTTCTATGCTGTAATAACATTTCTCCAACAACAATGACTTTAATTTTCTCTTGAATTCGTTTGAATTCATACCGTTTTTAAATTCTACAGGCAGTTTATTGTATATATTTACTGACTGCACTCTTGAGGCATGTTTAACGACATTAAGCTTAGGCTGTATGAGATTAGGTAGATCCTTTCTTCGTGTTTTTATTCTGATTAGTGTTGGTCGAGGCTCTTGGCTATTAAGCCATTGCCCGACGCGACTATCGGCACAATGATCGCCGAGTCCACATCCCACATGTCGGCAACCTCGCGATTGTTGACAATTATTATTATTACTAATTGAAGAAAAAAAAAACGTGTTCACGCGATTCCAAGTCGTGCCTCCCGGAATCTATGTATCCTGATAGCTACCAACCTAGAGGTCTTTAAGTCAAGAGTGAGTAGGTTACTTCTAAGCAAGCGTTCCCCATCGTCGACCAATTCATCGCATACCATCAGGTGAGGAAAAGATTAAACGCGAGTCTATCAACAATAAAAAACTGGTCAAGTGCGAGTCCGACTCATGCATCGAGGGTTGATATTAAGAGCCGGTTGTAGTCACTGAGTATTTTGTATGACCTCCGCCCGGGTCTATGTCGATTTCGAGGCCCCATAACGACGGTTTTATTTTTATATAAAAAAGAACAATAACTGTTCAAGATTTTTGTTTTAAAAAAAATAAGCTTTATTACGAGTATTTTATGTAACTTTCAAATATTTCCGTGGCGTTATCTCGTTGATATAGATACACGTTTCAAATCATAAGTTCCCGGCTGTTACGGACACGGGCATGTCATTTAAAATTATAAAATATAAGCAACATGACGTCATTAGCAAATGCGTAACACATGTACATACGCGCTGTACATAACGAGGGGAGAGCCAATCAGAGGCGTGACTATTTTCCAAAGGGTCAGATTCGCGATTTTTTTATATCGAGCCAACTAGTTTATGTTTTGATTTTACACCCAGCCATTTTTTTTTTGTACCCAGGGTTTTCTTTATATGGTCAATTTTAATAAAATAAATTTTCATGGTGTTCTCTTTTATATTTGTGGATTTTCAGAGGTTTAAAAAAGTTCAAATTGAGTAGAACCTGGCCATAATTTCAGCTTAATACCTCCACGCGTTCCTGAGAAAAAGTCTTGACAGATGAACAAAAAACCTGAGTTTGTTTCGGTATTTCTTCTCAGCGTAGTCAACTAGGAGACACCGACCTCATCTAGTTTAAAATTGACGAAAAAATTGACGTGTAAAAGTGTTTTTAAAAACCTACTAGCGAAATAAATATCATTTGTCATTTACAGTGATTAAGTGATCCTATAAGGGTTCTGTTTTTACCGACTGAGGGATTCGTAACTCTAAAAATATGGGGCAAAAGCTGAAAGATGATGACTTTTTGTCTTCTATTTTCACTTCTAATTAAAATACGGAGCCATTTTAAGTTGCAATTAGATGTTAATTCAATTTCCTACTCCTTTGATACGGTCAAAATTTGTTTCAGAATATTGTTTCGACCGCCAAAGAGCGTTGGAATCATAAAATATAAGGTGAAATTCAATTAATTACCAAAATAATCCGAACTCTTAATTTAGGTAAAGTAAAAAGTGACGACAATACCATAGGCCTTTTTTTTAAGGGGGGAAATCATCACTTCTCTCGGATTGGAGTGGTAGGGCGTGACACACTTCTACTGACTAAAACTATACCTATGTTCCTTCAGTTGTCTCTTGCGTTCCAGGGTCAAGGTAATTCTTTCGATATATCTCGCAGCCCTAATAGATTTGTTCCAACCCTAAAGTAACAAAAAAATGCGACAGCCGTGCCATTAGCCATTATCTTCAATTTTAGTGTCAATTCCACTCAATCGACACTAAAATTGCCGATATCGATACTTACTCGCTTCAATAAAACATCCTTAGACGAGAAATTACAATGAAAGCTTTCATACTGAAATAACAAAACAATTTGAATACAGAAAGTTTAAACAATATTGTAATAGAAGCTAGGAAATCGGGAATCTAGAACGCATTTTGATACAAGTGGGTAGTGGTGGGTTTGATACAGTTTCATTGGAGCCGACGTGGAATATACGCCCGAGCCGAAAGCGAGGTCGTTATGGGGCCGAGAAATAGCAATGACAAATGCCAACGTGTATCAAACGACGTTTTTCAACACATGTACTCGAAACAAATATTATAAACATAATACTCTTTATATACTCTATAGCTCTCACAATGCTAATTCATATATTATGTAAGTAGTTTTAAACTGTTGCAATTGCAACAGTTTAAAACTGTTGCAACAAAACCATTGTGAGAGAAAATAAATAACATTACTATTTCCTTTATTTCATTTATATAAACATATTAGTTACATTTTTAAATATTTCAAAAATAAAAAATAAAACATTTAAAAATATAAAAAACAGCATCCCACCGGTATCGGGAACAGGGTCCAAGCTACCGGCGGTCAGGGCTCCAGAGAAAGGAACCTCCTAACAATGCAAGCCGTGTCCAGGAGTACCGCTTTCTGAATCAAGCCCTTGATCCAGCCGCCTAACGCGAGCCTCCTAAGGTGTTGGTCGAGGCTCTTGGCTATTAAGCCATTGCCCGACACGACTATCGGCACAATGATCGCCGAGTCCACATCCCACATGTCGACAACCTCGCGAGCCAAGTCAATATACTTGATTAGTTTATCTTTCTCGGCTTTCACGAGGTTCTCGTCATGGGGGACGGATATGTCAACAATCATTGCACGCCTCTCGCTTCGGTCCACCACCACTATATCAGGCTTATTGGCTACAATAGTCCTGTCAGTGATGATGGACCGATCCCAGTACAAACTGATATGACCATTATCAAGAACTGGGTCGGGCTCATACCTGTAGTACGGCACTTCCGATTCCACAAGAGAGTATTTCAAAGCAAGTTGCTGATGGATAATCCTGGCTACAAGGTTGTGTCTATCTATGCAAGTACTCTCCGTTAGCTAGACGAGAACAACCAGAGATAATGTGACGAATCGATTCCCCCGGACGGTGACATGCCCGACAGATGTCAACCGTGCCGTCCTTCACAATAAATCTCCGGTAGTTATTCGTCATGATAACTTCGTCCATAATTGCACAGACAAAACCTTCGGTTTCCCCAAAGAGGTCACCGGAACGCAGCCAGGCTACGGACGCCAATTGGTCTACTTCGGGCCTGTGAAGGGCCCGGAAAAAGCGTCCGTGAAGTTCCTTGCTTTGCCATACTTCCCTGCGATCGTTAGTGTCAAGCACTACCGGTTTGCGCCAGTTCTCGTTAGCCAGTGCGAGCGGGGTGAGTCCCTTGTCCACTGCCACTACATCTCGATGCATACCCACGTCGGCAGCTAGGAAATATTCCCTGAGACTGCATACCTCGCGGTTGTGTAGGGTCTTAGCATTTAAAAAACCTCGACCCCCACACTTCCGCGGGATATACAATCTCATCACCGACGATCGTGGGTGATGCATTCGGTATGCAGTCAGCAGTGTGCGGACCCTCCTATCCAGGGCGTCAAGTTCTGTTTGAGTCCATTTGAGTACGCCGAAAGAGTACATCAATACCGGCATGACCCAACCGTTGAAGGCGCGCACCTTGTTTCCGCCTGAAAGAAGGCTATTGAATACCTTCTTCAGGCGTCCAAAGAAGCGCGCCTGCAACGATTGCTTCATGTCAGTGATATTGATGCCTAGAGCTTCCGACATACCCAAATACTTATAGGTTTCGGTTGGAAAGAGGGATCTCAGGTTTATGGAATCCGTGAGTTGGGTGCCCACGGATTCCACAACCTCCCCTCGCTTTACATGCATGACCGCACATTTGTCCACACCAAACCCCATCCTGATGGCACTACTGAAGGTTTCAGTTACCTTCAGTAGCTCCATCAGTTGCAGATTGTTGGGGGCAAAAAGTTTCAGGTCATCCATGTAAAGTAGGTGAGATATTACCTGACCACCTCTCTTCAACCGATAGCCTAGACCTGAATTCTCCAGCAGTGTACTTAGAGGATTCAAGGCTAGGCAAAACCAAAGTGGACTCAAACTATCACCCTGGAATATACCTCGCTCGATCCTTACAGGTTCGCTATTCCTCTGGGTATGTCGACATCCTGGATAGCGAAGGACCGTACTCCATTGCCTCATACACGACATCAGGAAGGTGCGTAGTGTTGTATCAATTTTATACAATTCCAGCACCCTCATGAGCCATGTATGAGGAACAGAGTCATAGGCCTTCTTATAATCTATCCAACATGTCGACAGATCCTTTCGGGAACGTCGAACCTGTTGGCTAATGGTCATATCGATGAGGAGTAGCTCCTTAGTACCGCGGGACCCATTCCTACATCCATTTTGAGAGGCAGACATGATAGCGTTATTATCTACATGATGGTTAATCTTTGCTCTCAAAATGGATGTAAGAACCTTATAGACTGTCGGCAAACACGTAATCGGTCTATAGTTTTTGGGTTCCGCGGTGCTACCAGATTTGTGGAGCAGGTGGGTAACTCCTGTTGTAAGAAACTCGGGTAGCGAGCCAGACTCCAAGGCGGTCTGATACTGAGATGCCAAACGAGCGTGCGATCTTTGAAACCACTTTATCCAAAAGTTGTGCAGTCCGTCCGGCCCTGGAGATTTCCAATTAGGCAACGGACGGACTGCACGGGCCACATCTTGGGGGCTAATTGTAATTGCCCCCATTTCTGGGATCGGTTCGCATGCTCGTTCGACCTCTCGAGTCCAACCACCTTCAGTATGACTGACAGGCACCGACCAGATGTTACGCCAGAACGAAATCATGGCGTCATCATCCGGAAGGCGCCTGTCAGCCACACCTTGGTCCGGCTGCTCCCAAGCTCTATATACCCACCTTTCATTACTCCGGAATGTGCGATTCTGGGTGTACCGCTCAACCCGCCGCTTATACCTTCGGATACGGTTTGCCCATGCGTACACCTTCTGCTTCAGGAAGTCGATGCGCTCTGTGACACAGGACATATAGTCTCGGGGGCTGATGTCAGTCCCCGAAAACGCCCGTCTCACAAAGCGCATCACTCGAGGGCGAGTGTTGCCCTCCCTGAAGCAGGTTAGTTTGCCGATGAGTACTCTGGCCCCACCAATACGACGCTCGATCCTGCACTGCCAGGCCGGCACAGCTGGTTTTGGTCGTGTAGCTACGTCACTGTTTGGAAATTTGACGTGAGCTACACGACATGCCGCTACAGCCGCGCAGTACATTATCGAATGTGTATCAGTGAGATCTTCGCAGTCATCAAAATAGTTTGACAACTGCGAATCCAGAGCAGCCACCAGCGCCTTATTCTTATTACACATGGGCAAACGAGGTAATCGCGGCCTAAGTTTAAGCGGCATGTTGCGATACTCCCGAATAGCACACTCCAAAGCACTCCTCAATTCATTGTTAGACTGGGTACTTACATGTGTAACCATGTCAGTGCTCTCCTCGTCAGCGTGATTGGGAAGATGGTTGGACGGTGATACCTGTGAAGGTACCGCCGTCTGCGACGAAGAGGCAATGGCATGGCTACCCATTTCCGTTCGGAGGCGATCAAGTACAGTATCGTCCAACATATGATTACGCTGGATGACCCGCACCTGATCCGATAGTCGTTGGGCCGAAACGTTGACGGCTGGCTCAAGCACCTGAAACAAAGAGAGCATCCGAACACGGTACGCGGTCAGGTTGTTTCCTCCCTCTGTAGCCCCATAGTATGAGCGCATGACGTTTTCATTGATGGATTGCGTCCATCGCATGCGCTGCACACTTCCGCCGGGAGCTGGGACCCTATCAGAGGCCGGTGGGCCTCGGGGTCCTAAGCCACTCGGCGGCCGGCGTCCTCGCCGTCGACGCGCAGGTGGTGGTGACGTGGGCGGCGAGTAGTACTCGTCGCTCGAGCTCGACGCAGCTGCCGCGGCCGGTGTCACAGCACTCGCAGTGGGGCTGGGTTCCGGCGGCGGCGAGGCGGAGCTGAGCGACGAGGCCGGAGGTGGTAGGCGTGCACGGCGAGCTGCGGCTCTCGTCAACATGGTTGTATGATTTTCATTTCTGCTAGGTTTCGTCTATTTTATTATCATTCATGCTGGTGACATATGTCATCTGTCTGGTTTATGGATTTTTTCTCTTCTCTTCTATGTGGTATTGAGTATAATTATATTGTTTTTAGTTTTTTTAAGTATTGGAATCTTCCTTAATATTTTTATTGTTGAATTTTGGTTAGACTGGGTCCAGAAATCAATATTTTAAAATTTAAAACTGTGATTGAAAAAAATACGACTTCTGTTGACATCGGGTGTTGCCATTATACATTATACATTACTATTATTATTATACTTTGGGGTTTAGTGATAAATAATTGTGAGAAATAGTTTGTGGATTCTTATCGGATATTTTTAGTTTTTTTTTATAATTATTATTGATAAGCTCGCACTTGATCACTATCTCACCTGATTATGAGCGATGATGTGGTCGATGATGGAACACGATTGCCTAGGAGTTTCCTATTCGCTCTTGATTTGAAGACCTCCAGGTTGTAGATGTCAGAAAACACAGACTCCAGCGGGGAATTCCACTACTCAGCTGTTCGCACAATGAATGTGTGTGTGTGCGTTTAGTGCGTATGGGTGGGATGTCCACCATGTAGGTACCGATGGTGCATCATCATCGTACGTCTGGTGATCTGATGATTTTTTTTTCGGTTGGAAAATCATCCAATTACATCCCGCGCTCTTGGGCGGAGCGGAGGCGTGTGTCAGACTTTTACTGACTAAAAACCCACTCCTGTCCTTTGTTGCCTTTCATACCAGGGCCGAGTCTTCCTTTCAGAAGCAGACTGTTGGCCCCAGTAGGCTTCGACCCTGCTGGGCCCCTACGGTTTGCTGACATCTCCTTGAGGCGCGCGTTGAACAGTACGCGCCGTCGACGACTTGGGCTCGGTCCACGGTTACCGGACGATCGGACGGCAAGCTACCCATTGCTCGCCGTCCGCAAGCCTGTGGTCTGATGATGGAACGGGCTTGGCGGAATTAAGTTATGCACTTCCACACACTCCCGAAAATGCAATGGGTAGAAAACTCAAGGTTTTAAATAGCTTTGATTCGACGAGTGCATCATTACCAATGATCGTCTTGGCTCATTTCTCAATTGACCCAAGCGCTTTAATCTGATGTCTGGCAGTTCCATCCTAAATATAAGAGCAGTACTCTCACTAGGGATGCAATGGAAGTGGTAATATCGGAAACGAATTCAGATGCGGAGTTTTCCAATTTGAAATTAGAACAGGAATCAGAGACGGAAAGAGATGGTCAAATGAAACACTACTAAAATTATAGGTACAATTGAAGCGCGAACTCACAACATGCCAAGTACTGAAACAAAGTAACAAGTGAAAGAGTAATCAACAGATGGCACGGGTTTCCCGCGCGACATGCATGAAACTTGTTTGTACCTCCGATATAACTTCTGATTCAGATTTATTGGAAGGAACCTAAATCGGAATCGTAACTTTGCTACCCTATCGAACTTGCGCTTGATAAAGTTTGAGCAACTGTTCCGACGTGAAGTACCGATATCGTCTAGCATAGCATAAGAGGAGGCCTGAGTCCCAACAGTGGGAACATTATAAGGCCGACAATGCTATATGCTATAGCATAATCAGCCTTGCCTCTCTCTAGGAGAGGAAATGGGCCGTAATCCACCACGCGGGCCCAGTGCGGATTGGTGGCCACATGTCGTCTTCGAATTTTTGGTTCTTGGACATGCTGGTTTCCTCACGATGTTTTTCCTTCACTGTTTTGAGAGCAGTGGTAATGAAATAAATTAAACAAAGTAAGGCGCCTGTCTGGGTTTGAACACGCGACCTACAACTCGTAAGTGATATCATCTAACACCAATTAAATGTTACTTTATACATTCATTACTGCTTATTACCAATACAAGTCAGACCACTGCATCGTTGCTTCACGTAATCCAATCGCGTGTATAAAAACTAGGTTAGCCAATAAACACATTTGAATTGCAAATTGCTCTTTGTGTCTAATTGATGAGGGACGCGGTCTCCTTGCAATTGATATCAATTAGAAATAATTAATTAAATGTGGTACCTACCAAGTATCAACCCCCTTTGGTATAGTGTACCTATGCATCATCATCATCTCATCTTCCTGCCCTTGTCTTGATACGGCCGTTTATGTCGCAAAAAACGTTCTCGTTGACCTAGAATCCTGAAATTTGGCATGACAAGGTCTCATAACACAAGTATAGGAAAAACGTCACAAAAAAAAAACTTTTTGCGATTCAGAAAAATCTTCGTAACTCAATTCGGGAATTGAACTGTTTTCATAGGTAAGTTTGTACGGTTTACGCGAATTCGACTCGCACTTGCCCGGTTTTTTTAGGGTTCTATCACCGAAGTAATTAGTGACTGGGCACATTGAATCCGCTAGCAGCCATAGATCGTGTGTTATGGTTGTTGATTACGTGAGCTAGTAGTTAATAAATCTAAAAGGGGTTAAGTTTGTCTAGTCAAGTTTGTCTGGCGTTTGGTTTTACTTGCGCAAATGTGGACTGATTTTATCTGATACAAAACAAACATGTCCTTGATTATGGAAGTTAATATTAGGGTTGAGTCGACCCATCAGCTTGGATCCGTAATTTCTGGTTAAGTGCTCATACACACACGGCGGCATCCCGATGGCTGCCATCGACCCGTGACGACGGCTGCAGTTAAGGGCCTATTACACTATGCGTTATTCAGACAGTCTTAGTCTATGCATTTCATTCCTTTACACAATATTGACGTAAGTTGCTCTTTTTCTTGTGTGGCGCTACATAGACTAAGTGTCTAAACACACTATGCCAAAGGTACGCGACGGAAGTTCCGCGACTGATTTTACGTTCCGACGTATTCGGTTGACATGACATACCATAAGTGCCGAACTTACGCGGCTGAAATTCAGTTGCGTAATAATAATATTTGACAATCAATTTAAATAAACATATTAATCATAGAAATTAACTCTATGATTAATATGTTTATTTACTCTATGAGTAGAAAAATGTTTACATCAGTCGACAATTGAACCGAACTTCGGTCGTGTGTAATGTGTGCTCTACAGAATACTTTGCCGCTGAATTGCCGCTGAACTTACGCCGGATCGAAGTTCGGCTGTATGCCATAACGCAACGTAATTTCGGCATAATGTGTCGTAAGTAATACAAATAGCATTGCAGGCGTTAACATGCTGAACTTCGGTCGCGTTTTTTCGGCATAGTGTGTTTAGACACTAAGACTGTCTGAATAACGTAGTGTAATAGGCCCCTTACGTCTGCCGGTGGCAACATGCCGCTCGTGTGTATAACCTCTTAGGAATTTTGGCAAATAATCATTTTATAAATTCATTAATAAATACGTAGGTATTACGGCCGCCTATCATATTTTAATCAGTATCCAACTTGACACTGACCTGGAAAATGCATAAAACTTAAGAAAATTTAAATTTCGTGATCTATACTGGCGCTACCATAATGCCTTTCTATGTCAGCTTTCATCCATGGATTCCACATGGATGACGAGACGCACATAACCAGTCGTTAACACTTGGACTCCCCCAAGGTTGCCACAACGACCGGCCACTGATGAATGTAGGCCTCCGCCTATGTCCAGCAATGGACGCCTTTCGTCTGAAATGATGATGATGATGATGATGATGAGAGCAGTAATCATAATCAAATGCGCCTGGCTGGGTTTGAAACTTTGAATCCACGACCTAGAACTAATAAGTCGGGGCCGCAGCACACTATTCTTCAATGCAAGTGCACAAAAAACCTTAACTGTACCTTTTCCCACCCTACCTAAGTAGGTACTGCGGCGGTGATCTCTCGCGCCGGGCCTTGGTACAGGCCATGGTCTGAAACGAGGAGGAGTGGCAGGCGTTCGCCACCTTCTGCGAAGCGATAATGCTAGCAAAGGAGGCGGCCGATCGCGTGAGGCAACGGTCCTCACGCCCCAACCGCCACCGGGATTTTGACCCCGATTTCCGGCCACCATAGCCGCGGGCTTAAGGACCGAGCCCAAGTCGTCGACGGCGCGTACTGTTTCATGCGTGCCTCAAGGAGATGTCAGCAAGTGTAGGGGCCCATCAGGGTCGAAGCCTACTGGGGCCAAGGGTCTGATTCTGAAAGGAAGACTCGGCCCTGGTACAAAAGGCAACGAAGGAACAGGAGTGGGTTTTTAGTCAGTAAAAGTCTGACACTATCTTCCGCTCCGCCCAAGAGCGGGATTTGTCATAAGATGATTACTTACCCCACCTAAAAAAAACTACTAAAGTACAGTAACTACTTTCCTCGAACGACACACCGAATTAAAGACAACTTATTTATGAGCAGTTTCTATGCTTAGTACTCGCTCGCCCAGCGGAAAACCGAGTGAAAAGACTATTTCATTAAATTGATGGCGTTGGCGAGTTAAAATTACATATGTATGTACTTTTAATTGAATGTCTTTTATATAGCCTCCACCCGTTCGTCGTAAAGTTTACCCCTACGGTATGCTAGCGACATCTAGGAGTTGGAGGGAGATTTAATGTGGTGAAGACCTGTACTTTCTGACCAAGGGCGTAGCTATCGCCGTATCAGCCTTAACAATGGTTCCGATTTGCTAATCTAGGGTGAAGCTACAAGGCATGTGAGACTTTTACTGACTAAAAGCCGTCTGTGTTTCTTCAGTTGCCCTTTGCGTTCCTGGGTCGCGGTACCTCTTCTGAACATTCCTGAAGCCCAAAATCATCATCATCATTTTAGCCGAAAGACGACCACACGTCGCCACAATGACAAGTCTTGTGTGTCTCCTATCTATCGGATTCTCATGACCCTCACATGATCCACCTTGTGGGGGTTCCTTACAAAGCTGCGTTTTCCGCTACGTAGTCGCCACTCTAGAATCTTTTGTCCCCATCGGCCATCTGACCTACGAGTAATGCGCCCTGCCCACTGACACTTAAGTTTGGCGATGCATCGGGCTATGTCCGGAATTTTAGTTCTCCTGCAGCCCAAAACATGATGATTAAATTATACAGCCCATCAAAATTATTATGAACTACTGATCTGATGACCTGCTACTGAACTACTGATTTAATTATTATTTTTTTTACTAAAAATATCATCGGGGTTGGTTAGAATAAAGATTTTATTCAGAATAGAATAGAATAGAATAAAACTTTATTGCACACCAAAATAGTAACAAAAACTAAAAAATTAAAAAAAAAAATTAAATAAAAAAAAAAAAAAAAATTAAATAAAAAAAAAATTAAAAAATTAAATAAAAAAAAAAATTTAAAAAAAAATTAAAAAAAAATTTCATTTTTTCTTTTTTTTTTTCTTTTTTTTTAAATTTAAAAAAAATAGAAACATTCGAAGAAAAATTCCACCACTGGGGGGTCCAGAATCATGTACTGGATCCTTGGTATTCGTTTGTACGTTGATGTCAAAGACACCCTGTAATACTTAGGCTTTGTTTCATCGCAATCGTTTGACTATATCGAAAGTTATATTACACTCATTGACTGTTAGGCGGCACAAAGTTCGCCGGGTCAGCTAGTAAGAGCATTAGATTACCTAATTGACATTTTGAGCTCCACAAATCCATTCGGTGGTCACGCAATCATCTCGTCCAATTATTATAGCATTCAGGAAAAAACCTATAATATCTTGTTGATTGTGCGATCTGAAAATCCAGGATTAACCTAAATCCTGCCTTCTAGTTCGCAAAAGCCAGATAAGACGTCCGTTAGAGAAGATTTTTATTTCTATTCGGCCCTGTGTCGGAGAAAAAATAGACCCTATAACCGCTGTCGACCGGCGCACTAAGCTCGAGAAGTCATGTGATATATAATATAAGATGTGATAGAAGTCATGTGATATATATATAATATAATATGATATGATAATATTCCACCCAAATAAAAATAAAAAAAACAGGGCAAGTGTGAGTCGGACTCGCGCACTGAGGGTTCCGTGCAAACTTGAAAGGTAAATTGCGGTTTACGATTTATGCCGTATTAAAAAAGAACTACCTACTAGTTCTCGTTGAAACCAATTTTCGGTAGAAGTTTGCATAGTAATGTTCATCATATATTTTTTTTTTTAGTTTTATCATTCTCTTATTTTAGAAGTTACAACACATTTTACCACTTTGGAAGTGTCTCTCGCGCAAACTATTCAGTTTAGAAAAAAAATATATTAGAAACCTCAATATCATTTTTGAAGACCTATCCATAGATACCTCCGCAGCAGGGCTGAAGCCTACTGGGGCCATGGGTTGACTTCTGAAAGGGAAACCTGGGGTTCTGGAGCGCAATGCAAAGAAAAAACATAGGAGTGGGTTTTAGTCAGTAAAAGTCTGACAATCCCTCTCGCTCCGCCCAAGAACTAGAGAAGCCACCAAACTAACTTAGTCGACATAATATTTACAACTTGACTCTGATCTACAAAATGCAAAAAAAACTTAAGAAAATTAGTTTCATGGGCTACCTTTAAGCATCCCCCTTAAGTCTGCCTATGTACCACTACTGCATATGAAGTTTAAATAATTAAAGACACCCTTAAAGAAAACTGTCACCATAAACGAAAAGAAAGCCGTTGTGTACTTTGGCCCTTTCGTGTAAATCCTCCTACGGGTCTATAATAAAATCGTAATGAAGCAGTGTTTGCTCATTCAATATTTACTAAAGAAACAATTACTTGGCGATATTCGCAGGATACGATCGCCGAGAGCAATCTCGTATGTTTATCGGGATGTGAATGGAAATGTACTCTGTACTCTCTGGGAATATCGGGACGAATATACAGATGCTTTACTGTGACTGCTATTGTAAAATAAACCGTTATTTTCACATAATATTTATGTTTTACTAGCTGCTGCCATCAGCTTCACCTGTGTAATATAAATAAATATATAAGTAGAGCAGTGGTGGCCAAGTGGTAACGGCCCCGACTTACGAGTTGTCGGTCGGGTCGGGTCGGGTTGTAGGTAATTTAGTTCATCACCACTGCTCTCAAAACGGTGAAGGAAAACATCGTGAGGGAACCGGCATGTCCTAAAACAAAAAAAATTTGAAGACATGTGACATTCACCAACTCGCACTGGGCCCGCGTGGTGGATTACGGCCCATTCCCTCTCCTAGAGAGGAGGTCTGAGTCCCAGCAGTGAGAACATTAAAAGGCTGATTATGCTATGCTTTGTTATGCTTTATAAGTAGAACATCGTTCCGAGGGAACATACTCCCTACCAGTGTGCCAAATTTCATCCAAATCCGTACTGCCGTTCGAGCGTGAAGAAGTAACATACACACACAGACTTTCGCATTTATAATGTTATTGTTAATGTCGTGTGGGTAATAATATTGATCCATTTATAATGTGATAGTTAATTTCGTGTAGGATATAATATTGATCCATTTAAAAGGTGATTGTTAATTTCGTGTACGAAATAATATTGATCCACTTAAAAGGCGATTGTTTATTTCATGTAGGCAATAATATTGATCCGTTTATTCCTCATTTGGAATTATTATATAGGTAGGGCATGGAATTTCTTAGACATAACCTTAGTTATAATTATACTCCCAAACAAATAACAGGTGTTGTGTCCGAACACAAAGTGGATCGAACTTTGGAATAGTTCGAATCTAAAGACCGAACGTATGCATCATTATCATTTCAACTGAAAGAACAAAGTCTACCCCTAAGAGTCCCTTCATCGCTTAGATAATAATAATAATATCTCGAACAACATCTGAGGAGGCTCTCGTTATTTAGGCAGCTGGATCAAGGGCCTGATCCAGAAAGCAGTACCCCTGGACATGGCGCGCATTGTAAGGAGATTCCTCTCTTAAGAGCCCTGACCATCGGTAGCTTGGACCCTGTTCCCGATGCCAGTGGGCTTATATTTTTTAATTGTTTTTTTTTAAGAAATATTTAAAAATGTAAAATATGTATAAATAGAAAATAAATGACATAATAATATTCCACAACTATCACACAACACCATCTAGTCCCAAACTAAGCAGAGCTTATGCTATGAGTACGAGACAACTGATAAACATACTTATATATTTCTAAATACGTACGTATATAATATATATTTTATATTATAGATAAATTACACCCAGACACAGAACAAAAGATCGTGCTCATCACACAAACATTTATCCTGGGTGGGAATCGAATCCACGACTTAGCAGTCAGGTCCACTAACCACTAGACCAACAAGCCAGTCAAAATAAATTGAATAAGGTATAATAAATTGAGTAGGAAGGACGCCAATAAAACAAGAACAAAGGAGTGAGAATCCTTTTATTATCATCCATACAGATTTCCTGTTATATTCTACGGGATTAGAAAAGATAATCATACAATGGATGGACTTTGTCGGAACTGTGTGTTAAAGATTGCGTCCCTAACTATTGTTTATTATTTCGCTTTTCTTCCGCAGACAGAAATGTAAGTTATACTCGGCTCGTAAAACAATGTCTGGTCCAACTGTGGGCGTTTGTCGAGATTACTTTTTGTTGGAAGAAATATTGCTTACAGAAGGTACGAATGTTATTTCGTCGAGTTCAAAGGGAAACACACACGCGTGTATTCTGGCTATAATAACTCACACGGTTACAATAATGGGTGCAGTACGCAGTAGGTATTAAGTGAAAACATTAATAAACTTCAACACGCAATCAATCGTAAGGCTTTTAATTTTGACAATTCAAAAACAGCTGTCGAGCAAATAATGTAGTGGATATAGGATATTTCCTTGAACATTCTTCGGACTCTGTTACGCGAAAAATTACCTACCTATTTCATAACAGCTATCACACAACGCCGTCCAGTCTCAAGTTAAGCAGAGCTTGTGTTATGAGTACTAGACAACTGATAAACATACTTATATATTTCTAAATACATACATATTTATTTATTTATTAAAACTTTATGCACTAGTAAGAAACACTGTACAAAGGCGGATTTAATGCCTTAGGCATTTTCTACCCAGTCGACCTTAGGGTGGTGCAGAAATATAACATACACATACATATTTATACATAAATTACACCCAGACACAGAACAAATGATCGTGCTCATCACACAAATAATTGTCCTGGGTAGACCCCACGACCTCCGGCATAGCAGTCAGGGCATATCTCTGACTCTTAGAGAAGATACAAACATACAATTTAAAAGGACCATTTTCGACAGCGTGGGACACTACGTCCACGCGCGCCTCAAAGAGTTGTTAGCAAAACTCAGTATGGGTTGACTTCTGAAAGGGAAACCCGTGGTTCTGAAACACAAAGGGCAACTAAAGGAACATAGGAGTAGTCTTAGTATAAGTCTGACACACCCTCTCGCTCCGTACTAGAACGGGAGAAGTCATTAGATGATTTCCCACCTCAAAAAAAAGAGCCTGGCCAAACTAAAATGGTGCGGCTCCTGACTGTTTTGCTCATACAACGACACCGTTCTGTTCAGGCGCTGCGTTGTCAAAAAAATCTCGATCAGTCTTCGCCCAAAGGGTTTTACGACGTGGCCAGGCCCTTACTCAGCATATTCAAGCGATCTCTTTATAAGCAGCTTAGCATCCATTAAAATTACTCTGTTTATAAGCGTTGTATAGCATTTTGCATTTTTAAATATGTAGATGTGATTTGTTTTTTATTAATGTTATCTTTCTAGTTGCTGCCAACGCGCTTTAGAATTTCTGTTACACAATTCCGATTAAAGAGGAGTGTTAGCTTTCTGTTAATTTTTTTTTCGGTGGGAAAGTCATCCAATGACATCCCCCGCCCTTGGGCGGAGCGAGAGGGTGTGTGAGACTTTTATTGGCAAAATTTTTCAGCGGCTTCGCCCGCGTGATGGTAGAAAATGATCTCAAGGAAAAATACTCCCGGGATAAAAAGCATCCTATAAGCCTATTCTACCCGTGAGCCAAATTTCATCCGAATGCGATCGAGCCGTTCGAGCGTGAAGAAGTAACAAACATACACACACTCACTCACCAACTTTCGCCTTTATAATATTAATGTTTTGGGAAGACATTAATAATGCGTACAGCTAAGGAGTGGAATTCCCTGCCGGAGTCTGTGTTCCCTGATAGCTACAACCTAGGGGTCTTTAAGTCAAGAGTGAATAGGTTACTTCTAGGCAAGCGTGCTCCATCGTCGGCCACATCATCGCTTACCATCAGGTGAGACAGTGGTCAAACGCGAGCCTATCAATATAAAATAAAAAAAATAAAAAATGTAATAGTGCTAACTAAGCTTTTTTTCGTGCACCGGAAGGCGCAGCGTTGGAAGGCCTCCCACAAGGTGGACCGACGACCTGGTGAGGGTCGCGGGAGTGCGGTGGATGCAAGAAGCACAGGATCGGTCGTTGTGGCGATGCTTGGGGGAGGCCTATGTCCAACAGTGGACGTTTTTCGGCTGAAATGATGATGATGATGATGATGAAGCTTTTTTTAGGGTTCCGTATCTCAAAAAGAAAAAACGTAACCCTTATAGGATCACTTTGTTGTCTGTCTGTCAGTCCCTTTATCTCAGGGACGCGTGAAGGTATCGAGTTGAATTTACAACCTTATACTTAGGTCTGCGGTCAATTAAAGTTGTAAAAAATCAAACAAAACGAAAAAAAGATACGGCCGTTTATATCACAAAAAACGTATATTTCGACACTCTCAAGGGAATCAAAATTCATAAATTAGTTCCCGTTGACCCAGAAACCTGAAATTTGGCATAAAGCAAGGTCTTATAGCACAGGTATATGAATAAATCTAAAAACAGTTTTATTGTTACATCACAAATCTTCGAGACTCCATTCGGGTACAAAACTATTTACATAGATAAGTTTGTACGGAACCCTCAGTGCGCGAGTTCGTCTCGCACTTGCCCTGTTTTTTATTGTAATCATTTCAACAATACCGCCTTAACAAATGTGGAGGCCTGTTGTTTTATTTTACATTTTTAATTGTGTAAGCTAACACAAAAAAATACATTCAGCCGAACATAGAACTTCTCCTTTTTAAAGTCGGTTAATAAAATAAATATTAATGGCAGACTAGCTCAGCAAAACGGAATTTACCACCATACCCTAAAGATTCTCCCTTACGATGCGTAAAAGACAGATATACGACATGCCTTCAAGACCACACGACCTAAACTTGTAATCCACAACGCAAACATTCGTGCTAATAACTTTCAATATAAATGCCAATATTCTGGATAATCGAATCTGCGCTAGTTCAGGAAATATCGAAGTTATTAGATACCAAATCGATCGGAATCTCTTCGTACTAAGAGAGTTGGATATCTCAACGTTTTCGGAATGGAGTTACTTCATAATAATACTAGCTTCTGCTTGTGGCTTCGCTCGTTTGTTAGTAGAAAATTGTCCCTTCCCTTGGGACAATTTTACCAAACGGGTTTCTGCAGCTGTCTTTGGCCGAAGCCAAGGAGTGTGTCCCAGCTAGGTATTGGGCCATTGAGATCAACAAGTACATTGATCGAAAGATTGGGCCACATGAATTCATGTGGATCCTGGCGCGGAAAACGGCTTGCCGTCGTGTCAGGCCCTCCTTTTGGGCACTTTTCTCATTGACAGCGATACTTAAAAGTCTTTTGAACCCCTTTTTAGTGCTCGCCTACATCATAAAAGGAAAAATTATGAAAAATTTCACGTTCCTAGACTCAGTAGTTTCGCCTGTGCGTTGATATGTCAGTCAGTTTCTTCTTTTATACATAGAAATAGCTATGCTGTAAGAAAGGGGTTGAAATATAGCCCGAAGCTTAACAAACTTACGTGAAACTTTCATGTTGATATGGTTGAAACTTTGAAACTCAATCACGTCGTAATGGTTGAACGGATTTGGGAAAAAGTTAGCCTACGGCGGATCGTTCCAGACAGGTTTCGCCGCAGGCAAAGCTTGTAGATAAATAGGCTAATCTGTTCTTTAATTCTTTATTGTACATAAAAACATACATAGTACACGGTGATACACACACGGTGCGGTTTTATCTATACATTTTCGGGTAAATTATTGGATAACAAGTTTTAACAAGATTTAATGAAAATTTAATTAAAAATTGCTTGTTGATTAGACTAGTTTTCATTGGCAACCAAGACACGTGTCAGAGTTTTTGGCTTCAGACGATCCATAACAACTCTGCATGAGCTCTCGTCACTAGCAATCAGTATTCTGCTAATATTTTTACCATGATAGAGCAGTCTCATTAATTTAACCTGAGGACGTCTCGCCTTACATTCATCGGTTTGCGATTTCCACATAAGAACACGTCTTATATTTTGTCTGGGTGCCTTTATGGATGTCCTGGGTTGAGCGACAGACCTATCAGACTCTGACTAAAACCACCAGTGTTCCCTGGCACACTTGCGTCGGTACCGGCAGATGCAGTGTAACTTCTGCTGCGGACTAGTGCAATTGGTTTACTCAAACACTGCGCCAACCCTGCCGTCTTCATCATCATTTCAGCCGAAAGACGTCCACTGTTGGACATAGGCCTCCCCCAGGCGACTCCACAACGACCGATCTTGTGCGTCTCGCATCCACCGCATTCCCACGTCTCTCACCAGGTCGTCGGTCCACCTTGTGGGAACCCTTCCAACGCTGAGTTTTCCGGTGCGCGGTCGCCACTCTAGAACCTTTCAGCTTCATCGACCATCCGTTCTACGTGCAATGTGCCCTGCCCACTGCCACTTTAGCTTGGCGATTCTTCGGGCTATAATAATAATAATAGTTCTTTATTTTCAGGCAACTAAGGCCCATAGACAGAATACATAAAATAATCTTAAAAATAATAAACTAATACATATTAACAACAGACAATAACTAATCTATTTTTCTTCTTTGCACTATTGCCGGCGACCTTGGTTCCTGCTGTCTATAGACACGTTATTCTAAGACGCGTTTGTTTTTTTTCTCTTTTTTCATGTACTAATGATAAACCATCTCCTTGTTCCAGATGTAGGTTACGATTACGTGGTGGACCAGCAGCCGATAGGCAAGCTGCTGTTCCGACAGTTTTGCGAGAGGAATCGACCTCAGTATCACAAGTACAATAACTTTCTAGATGCGGTAAGTATTCATTGAATAAATGAATGTTTTATTTGTTTTCTCACTAGCTTAGTTATGCACATATCCCGCACGTATAGGCTGTTTTTCTTGAATTATCTCTGCAAATTCCAGATGCAAATCATTAAAAAATTTATAAGCACCTAATTTTAATGATTCTTCATTCTATTTGAAAGATCTAGTATTTATTTATTGTGCATACCTACCACAGTGCAGTCTTTTTTAAGCAATAGGTTGACTGTTAGAGAATGCCTTGTTGCACTAAGTCCGCCTATGTACCAGTCCTGTACAAGAAGTTTAAATAAATAAATAAACTTTGGACCCCCGGTTCATCCAGGGGGCGAAGCCGCTGGCAAGAGCTAGTATTTTAGATGGGAGCGATATGATATGGCAAGACGCTGGTGATGATATAAGGTGGAGCATGGCCGAGAGCGACCAAGGACTAGAAGAAGTATTGGTCGTTCGGCGGTGAAATTCGTAGACTTCATGTGACTAACTACCATGGCAGGTAGCTAGGGTCTACCTATCTGCGGGATTGGTCGAATAACTTACCATAGCCCTGGAACGGAAAGGGCAACTGGGAAACTGAAGGAAAACATGTAGCAACCTAGGGGTATTTAAGTCAAAAGTGAATTAGTCACTTCTAGGCAAGCTTGCTCCATTGTCAAACACTTCATCGCTTACCAACAGGTGAGATTGTGGTCAAGTGCCAGCCTATCAATTATAAAAATTGTTCTAGTTAGTAAACACACTCAGACACTCCTCGCTCTACTCAGAGCAGGAAAAGTCATTTGACGAATTCCCACAAAACAAAAATAGACCTGGATGAGGCTGGCTTAGGAACGTGGAGGTGGAAAAACGGAGGTGTATGTTCAGTATTAGGCCAAATGGGGCTGTAGATGATGATATACGTAATTTGTACTAGCTTTTGCTCGCAGCATCGCTCGCGTACATAAAATATAGCCTATGTCACTCAGGAATAAAGCAGCTTTCTATCGGTGAAATATTTTAACAATCGGACTTTATATTATATATTATAATTTGTATGGAGAAACCTACTTTCACGTAGGTGCAGCTGACAGAAGCCAGTATTGCATAAAAATTATCACGGGCAAATACAATTCGCGAAATTCCAACTACTGAACTTACACCTGTGATAAATCTAATACATGAGATCTCGTATAACGGTGTTTGTTATCGAACTCCTCTGAAATGGCTTGACCGAATATCATGAAATTTTTTGTGTATATTTATTTGGTAAGTCTGAGAATAGGTCGTAGGCTATTTGTTCACCCTCCTACCCACACCCCTATTTTTTTTTTGCTTTGATAATTTGTATGGCAGAACCTTTGCCGAGTCAGCTAGTTAAACTATAGAAATCACAAATGTGACACTCTTATTTATTGCATTTGTAAAATATGAGCTCTTTTTGAAGCTGGCTACATTTCACCCCTATTGCTGACCCCTGCATAATGGCAAAACAAAATTGGCAAGAAAACAACTGTATCAAACATATTTATTCGAAGATTGACCTAAAAAAGACCTTTGGTAGCTTTGGTACCCAATCGATATGTGATATTCAGATGTGGCTACAATAAAATCTCGATCCAACTTAACGAAAATATGAAACGATATAAATAAAAATATGTAGGTAATAAGATTTTTTCGCCTCGTGTTTAGAATTTTCTCATCTATAAGCCCTAGCTAGACCTATGGTTCCCTTTTTATTGACGGGGACCACTTTTGTGTCTTTTTTTGTTAGCAAGGATCAGAAGTTTGTCAATTTAACGAAGTTTATTGAAGAAGTTACTTTATTGTCATCTATCTATATATATAAAATGAGAAACTGACTGACTGACATATCAACGCACAGCCGAAACTACGAGGACTAGGAGTGTGAAACTTTGCACAAGGTTTCCTTTTATGACGTAAGCGAGCACTAAGAGAGGATTTTCCAAAATTCGCCCTCTAAGGGTATGAAACGGGGGTCCAAAGTTTGTATGGAGCAACCTACTTTCACGCGGGCGAAGCCGCTGGCAGCAGCTAGTTTATAATAAAAGATAGCTCAGTTGGAGTGGTTTGTTTTGACCTTCCGCAGACCATATATTTTGGCTCTTCCGAACCGCCAGTGGTCTGCGGACTACAGGTTGCATAATTTTGTTAATATTCCTTTATCTGATAACAATATTTACTCAGTTAAGTTCTATAGTTATTAGCAGAGGTCGGAATAGGTAGATTATTTATTCCTTTATTTTACAAATATATGTCACACACAATAATAAAAGAAAATAAGAAGGAAACAGAATAATAGTACAATGGTGGTGATTATATATATTTTTTTTAATTCTTATAACTAGTGCTTGACTGCGATCCCATGTGATGGTAGATCATAGTGTGTTTATAATATAATAATATCCCACAACTATCACACAACGCCGTCTAGTCCCAAGCTAAGCAGAGCTTGTGTTATGGGTAATAGACAACTGATAAACATACTTATATATTTCTAAATACATACATAAATAGATAAATGACATCCAGACACAGAACAAATGATTGTGCTCATCACACAAACATTTGTCCTGGGTGGGAATCGAACCCACGACCTCTGGCATAGCAGTCAGGGTCACTAACCACTAAACCAACAGGCCAGTCAGTAACATAGAGTAACGTCATAAACATGACGATTTAATCCCGAGATTTATGAAATTGCAAAAAGCAATATTGCGGGAATCCGATTCATGGATCCGAGACCGGTCGTTATGGCGACACTTGGGGAGGCCTATGTCCAACAGTGGACGTCTTTCGGCTGAAATGATGACGAAGATGCATAGTTATAGAACTCTAAAACATATTAAGGTTCTATAATATCATATCTACGATTCCTGGATTTTAGAGGAGGTATTACTCGGTATCAACTCTATGTTACATAAGACCTACCCATTCTCCCGATCTGTTGTTATTAGAGACATGACTCAAAAACCTCTTCTTTCGACTTGTAATTTTTTATAAATCGGATAACACCTGTGATTGTAGGTCCATAGTTTGGCTTGCACACATTTTTGTTTTATAGTTATTAAGGTGGGTCTACGCTAGAGGAGCCGAGCACAAGCGGAGCACGAGCCAAATTCGAGTAGTGTGGACCGATTTACAAGCTTCGAACGAGCGCACTTCGAGCGTTTGTTTCGTGCTCGACTGTGCTCCGCCTATTGTCGGTTTTTTACGAGCATAAAGAGTTTCGCATACCGTTCGAGGAAAGTATAATATAATATTCCACAACTATCACATAACGCCGTCTAGTCTCAAGCTAAGCAGAGCTTGTGTTATTGTACTAGACAACTGATAAACATATGTATATATTGCTAAATACATACATACTATAGATAAATTACACCCAAACCCAGAACAAATGATCGTGTTCATCACACAAACATTTGTCCTTGGTGGGAATCGAACCCACGACCTCCGGCATAGCAGTCAGAGGCAAGCTCGGCTAGTGGTCGGTTTCTGTTTCGTAGACCCACCTTTAGAGATATACACATACTTATTAGCTTGCCTTCATAAAATAGACGGCTCCTTAGGCTGTCGAAACATGTCCTAAAGAAGCTTTTCATCAGAGATGTGCTATGCTACGTTGCTATGGGTGCGTTTGATTCATACCAATCATTTTATTTTAGATGTTATCAAGGCTCCAACACCTTTATTGTTCGAGCCGGGTAAGATTAAAACGTTTTCGAAGCTCGCACAAGGCGTTTAGAAGGCTAGTTACGGCTCTGGCTCTGGTTGCGTGCTATGAATGGTTGCCAGTTTAGCTATGTGTAGAGCAGAGTACTTACAGTAGGTGCTAGATGTATCCTACTGTCGATATAGCTCGAGCTGCGCATCTTCCTTGCACAGTTACCTCGCGGCGGTGCATCTTCATAGCACATCTTACTCGCCCCGCTACATAGCTTATCATCTGTGGAAATGGATGCATATATTCGTAGTTTAGCTTTAGTCAATATTTTTGGCTTTCACATCCTCGCAGCATAGCTACATAGCTGCATAGCACATCTTTAGTGGATCATCTAAAAGTTTGGGTTTCCTAATGAGCAAGCAGTGCCGTCCCATATATCTTTCATTTTCACTGATACTTTGTATTTTAATAATAATATCTAATAAATCATTTATATTCAGGCATCTTGGCCCATAGATGCATAATATTTTGACATCGCTGTTTTAGAAAACCCAAGCTTAAAACACCTGTCTCTCCAACGCACCCTAAAATTTTGTATGAGTCAGATAACACCAATGTTCGAAGGTCCATAGTTTTGCTTGCAGACTGACAGGTACGAGGTGGAGGTGGACGAGACGCGAGCGATGCTTGCGGCCGATGTGTTCGGCAGGTACCTGAAGACTGACGACTGCGAGGCCGTGACGGACGTCGTCAGCCGGCAAGTCATTGATGAAGCCAGTTCTACTATTGATGGTGAGCTTTTTCAAACTACTAATAAATATGCATCTGAACCTTCCTCATAAATTACCGTCTATTGGTGAAAACCGCATGGAAATCCGTTCAGTATTTAAGTTTATCAGGGACAGATAGACTCGGTGGAGGATTTTGTTTCTGTAAAGGAAGGACTGGGATAAAGTGGAAATTGACCTCTAAACATCTCGTCATAAGGGGAGAGGATAAAAAGAAACGATTGGAGGGATTGTGTGAGTGATTATATGCCTAGAAAGAGGTTCACTGCTGAAATGATGGCAAATAGATATGTGCGGAAGAAGATATGATGCGCCGACCGTAATCTATATTAATATAAGTGCAATAATTGATAATGTCAGGTCGACCCAAGATACAGATGGGGAATTGCAATTTGGTCAATCGCGGAAGCAAGGACCGTCGACCAAAGAAGGAGAAAATCTTATACTTACATAAAGTAAAAGACCCGCTAGGGCCACGGGAATTTCTGAAAGAGATACCGTGACTCTGAAACGCAAAGGGCAACAGAAGGACACGTGTGGGTTTTAGACAGTAAAAGTCTGATACGTCCTCTCACTCCTCCTAGACCGGGGGAAGTTTTTGAATTATTTCCCAACTCAAAAAATAAAAAAAAGATGAAGAGAAAGCCTATTTCTTATAGAGAGACAGTAAAGGCAATTTTTACTTGTAAACATACTCGTAATAAAAACACATCGGCATTTATCTCAGAAAAAGTATATAGATACTAAGATAAGTATTCTATAGATTGTTTTCTTCAAGAGTCAACCGGCAGTGGACGTCATTCGGCTGAAATGATGATGATGATGTTCTTAACGCGTAGAAAAGTCTGATACCTACCGTGAATTTTAGTACCTATATGGCGACATAGGTGTCGCTACGCTTTTATAGCCAGGTGCGTCCCCACTCTCACAGAGGTTTATACCCCGATGTCTATTTTTACATCGTATATCGTACGGATGTCGTAAAAGGTGCCATTTGACGTTAACAATGGGAACGGAGAAAGGTGTGCGGCTGTACGAACTTATCTGCAGTGTGTGATCACGCACGTGTCTGATAACAGATGATAGGTAATCAATGAGTTTCTGTTTTTGATTAAATCTCTAGTGGTTTGCATATGTTTTACAATTGCGTATAAGATGATATGCATTTGTTAGTTGATATTATGTATACGAATTTTTTTTTCAGTGTCTTCATTGACTATTAAAAACTATGCATAAATAAAAAATAACTTGGACGTATTACAAAAACAAGGGCAGTGGTGACCCAGTGATAACAGCTCCGGCTTACAAGTTAAGGCATTACTTTGCGTAATTTATTTCATCATGACTGCTCTTGAAACGGTGAAGGAAAACATCGTGAAGAAACTGGCATGTCCTAAAATCAAAAATTCGAAGACATGTGACCTCCACCAATTCGCACCAACCCGCGTGGTGGATTACGAACCCGTTCCCCCTCCTAGAGAGAGAAGGCCTACGTCCCAGCAGTCGGAACATTATAAGGCTGATTATGCTATTCTGCTTTATTATTACAAAAACTAGACATTGATTATAATATGTTTTGAGGGAGGTTCAGAATATGGACAAATGTTAGCTTTCTTGGAACAAACACATTCTGTAATTGTCAAGTTTAAGGAGTGGAATTCCCTGCCAGAGTCTGTGTTTCCTGATAGGTACAACCTGGGGGTATTTAAGAGTGTATAGGTTACCTACTTCTAGGCAAGCGTGCTCCATCGTCTACCACATCATCGCTTACCATCAGATACAAACTTAGCGACTGATGATGAGACACTGTTTTAATAACTTGAGCGGTATGAATTTGAGTAAGCGAAAAATTAACTAAACTAACGACAAATGTTAATTAATAATAAAATTCAGAACGAGCATACTAAAAATGGGTGATTAATCCATTTCAGATATTTAAAATTCTAGCCGTGCGACTAAATTACTAAGTGAGCGACTAAATTAGTAAGTGAGCGACTACTAAAAACTTTAAGAAATGTTTTCACCATTGTCTAATTATCTAGTCGCAGGCAGATTCATCATTTTGTTCTGGGTGAAATAGGTTAGGTTAGGTTCGAACTGTGACCAACAACACGTGAGCCGCGCGAGCGGAGCGAGCGGGGTATCGCGGCAGCGGCCGGCGAACGCTACGTCCAAATCGCTCGCAGATTTTTTTTTACCATTTTCTAATTATCCGGGTTTTTGCAATATCCGAATTATCAAATTACCTTGTGACATACATAATACATAAATATCGATATTTAGGACATTCGATACTCTGTACTTCGATTTTAGGACATTCGAAACACTTCATTTAAGATAAAATGCCGCTCAGTATAAATAAATCATTTGCCAAGTATTGAAAAAAATGACACTCAATCAAATATTAGGTCGCTCAAATATTATGAAGCTTCTAATTTTGTATTTTAAGTATCTCAAATTAATGTTTGTAAGTTTCTGTTATGTTGATTTCTCGTCACTCGCAGTCAGTCGCTCACTTACTAATACTATAACCTAAATTAATTATTTTTGTCACTGAAAACTTTAATTTACAGTCACTCGTTTAAATACTACCCTATTCAAATTGCGCGGAGAACTCTGATTGGGCGATGCAGGATTTCGTAGTTTTTATTCCTATTTTATTTTGTAGCGACAGATGCCGCTACAAGTAAGTGTAGGACTTATCAGGACTTATCTATCTTAATGTTTTACTAACCCATGCTTCATATCTGTTCCAGGTGGCTCTAAAGACATATTCATAGAATGCGTGCGATGCGTCAAGAGCTTCCTGGCGGGAGCTCCATTCGCGGAGTTCGAGCGTTCGATGTACTTCCATCGGTACCTGCAGTGGAAGTGGCTGGAGGCGCAGCCCGTGACGCAGCACACCTTCCGCATGTACCGGGTGCTGGGCAAGGGGGGCTTCGGGGAGGTCTGCGCTTGTCAGGTACGTGGAACACTTGGAAATCTTAAAACAAAGCAAAGGCAGCGTTGAAAGGTCCTTCAATAAGGTGAAATGATGAATAGCAGTTTATATCAGAAATAAGTCCACCTTTTTAGTCTATTTTGCGTCCATCACAAAAAAAAAAAAAACTTGTGAAAACTAGGGCTAGAATAGTAGCTTTTATAAAGTATTTTTTTCGTACCGATCAATCATGTTAGTAAAATGTCTCAACTTAGAGTGATGACTTTAGGTCTTTGGCAGTATCTATCCACTATGGCTAAGTAGGTAAGTATCTACTCGTTTACAAAAGATTCCAACAGCTTGGGACACAGCCAAGACCGGAACCTCATCAAGGTGCTCTTACAAATTTATATTACCTAGCCAAGTAATAAATTATTTTATTTTACAACAGTTATTCATGTTGTGTTATCTCATTTTTGTTTTTTTTTCCGGTTCAAAACCGCAATTGTTTTCAATGTCCAATGACGTACATAGGTGTTGTTAGGCGATTACAGATTGTACACATCCACGTTTTAAAATTATATGTATTGTAGTTACGAGTTCAACAGTCAAAAATAGAAATATGTAATCAAGATGTGTGTGTTGGGATGCGCGATTGTTCGAAAGAGTTACTGCGGTAGGAACATGGGTGGGTTTAAAAGTTAGGCCATACGATGCGTTGCGGCGCCGCACCGCAAATATTTCGATGAATCGGCAGGCCGTACGAGCGGGGTGGCAACCCTCGTGTGCTCGCCGATTCGTCGTAATATTTACGGTGCGGCGCCGCAACACATCGTGTGGCTCGGCCCTTAGTCGGTAAAATCTGAGATGCCCTCTAGCTCCACGCACTACGCCAATTAGCTATGTTGAAGCCATTTCATACAACTGAAAGAGTGACAACTTTTGTTTTAGAGCGTGAGATTTCATCAATAATAACTTCTGCTCCGGTCTGGTCTACACAGAGCGAGAGGGAGTGTCCGACCTTTACCGTTTAAAACTCACCCGAGTTCTTAGGGCCGACGCTGCGTTACGCGATCGCCCGCGCGGTCCCATACAAAAGTGCACCGTCGCGGTTCGCTGTGCGGGCACCCGTCGCGGGCAGTCGCGCCCCGCACCCGTTTTGCTACGTAATAATAAATGAAAGTTCTTTATCGACACGACTACATGCACACCGTTAAAGTTGAACTAGCGACATTGCGCAGGTAATAATCCGGTTTCTGCTACGCGGACCGCCGCACGCGACACATGCGCATAGTCACGCGACGGGTGCCCGCTTAACGCAGCTTTGGCCCTTACGGTTGCCCTTAGCGTTCCGGGGCCATGGTAATACTTTCGAAATACCCCGCAACCCTAGCGGACATCACTAGGACCACGGACAATTTTTGAAATGGAAACCGGAGTCTCAGAACGGAAAGGGCAACTAAAGAACAAAGGTGGGTTTTAGATTAGATTCCCACCTCAAACAAATAGCCCTAGCAGGCATTTTCATCATCATCATTTCAGCCGAAAGACATCCAAAGCTGGACATAGGCCTTCTCCAAGTGTCGCCTCAACGAACGGTTCTGTGCGTCTCACATCTATTGCAAATATACTCTCTCATAAAAGTAATATACAAATTACAGGTCCGAGCAACAGGAAAAATGTACGCCTGCAAGAAACTAGAAAAGAAACGCATCAAGAAACGTAAAGGTGAAGCGATGGTGCTGATAGAGAAGCAGATACTACAGCGAATCAATTCACGCTTCGTCGTCAACCTGGCGTATGCGTACGAGACGAAGGACGCGCTGTGTTTAGTGCTCACTATTATGAACGGTTAGTATTATAACTACTTTAGGTAAATACTGTAGGGTAATCCACGAAATTCAAATTTTCAACAATGGAACATTGTGTAAGAAATAAAATTAAAATTAAAAATACATTCAGCCGAACATAGAACCTCCTTCTTTTTGAAGTCTTACTTCGTGCTGTTCTGTGGACCTGCCCGCGGAAGCGACGGAACACCACGCTCTGCAGCCGAGTCTTCCTTCAAAATGAGGGGCAGAAAAGTACCTTGTGTCTAAGTTAGAGAGTTATTATGACGGTTTAAATGAGTATAGTTGTGTTAAAACATACGTCTTTACCGCAAATTAAATTTTTGTTACAATACTATCCGATATTAAGCTGAAAATAGCAAAAAAAAACTTTCGAAAATTTAAATTAGGCTGGCTTAACTGGGTTTTCACTTAAAAAAAAAACTATCCAAAAGCGTTGCCTTATCGATTACTCATCAATTATTTTCCAGTACCCGAAAGCTAACACAAAGGTTTTGGGGCCACTATTACCCCAAGCATAAATGCATCTGAAGCCCCTGAAGGGTCATCCCTTGAAACCTCTTTCTTGCACATTTCTCGTTACTCGAGGAAACAGGATTGGTTTGGAATTAGTTTTTATGTATGTGCTTAATTGTTTGTCAGGTGGTGACCTAAAGTTTCACATCTACAACATGTGCGGCGCCGACACGGGGCTCGGGTTAGAGCGCGCGAGGTTCTACGCGGCACAAGTCGCGTGCGGGCTGGAACATTTACACAAGATGGGTATCGTTTATAGGTAGGTGACTTTGACCTGCAATTTCGCATCTACATCATGTCTATAGTATTTGGTGACCTACAGTTTGTACAGTTATACGTTTTTAACAAATTAATGACATACATTTTCATATATTTGCCGTCTACAGGCTATAATGCCGTTATCTGAAAAAAAAAAAAAACACATTATGAGTTACGTATATAAAACTAGCTTTGAACTACGGGTGGATTTAATTATTCATATAGGACTCTATTGATATAATAATGCTTAGACAGATCGATTGAAAATTTTGAACTGTTATTTTGACAGGTTTAGTGGTTAGTGAGCCTGACTGCTATGCCGGAGGAACAAATGATTGTGTGATGAGGACAATCATTCAAAAAAACTAAAACCGACCTTATGTCGTTTAATACTTAATCTTAAAGACAGGTCTAAAACATATTGGTGACCTAGGGTTACACATTTAACACTTGACCTGGTGACCCCAGTAAATGCTCTTTTACCCGTCTACCCAAAAAAAATACTGACTCGTAATATAATGGAACCAGCTGAGCTGGACGACAGATCTAAAACATATTGGTGACTTAGAGTTACACACTTGACCTGGTGACCTCGGTAAATACTCTTTTACCCGTCTGTCTGAAAAAAACGAAAATTTTAGAATTAATTGAAAACCAGGCGCTGCCCTCAAGCGAATACCGTAACTAAAAGATAAATATGAAGGTGTATTTTTAAACATTTGTTCATGCTTTTTCCAGAGACTGCAAACCAGAAAACATTCTACTGGATGATGCAGGTCATGTCCGTATATCAGACCTCGGACTTGCAGTAGACGTGCCAGAGGGAGGCAGCGTAAGAGGCAGGGTCGGGACTGTCGGCTACATGGCACCTGAGGTAAGTCGGCGAAAGTTAATAAGTTTTTAATCTTGTGGCAGTCGGCAAAGGACAAAAATTGGTGCTTGTTGTGCTTTTTTTTACTAGAATATCAACTAATTTGTATTTAGTCTTTATTTTACGTTAATATTATGGTAGCCCGCAAGCTTTAAATTTTCTTATATTTTTTGCATTTCGCAGGTCAGTCAGGTTCTATATTAATTAGAATATGAGTTACTCCTTGTAACACCAGCTATCTGTCAGTAAAAGTCCCGCCGAATTCCGAACCGCGCGAGCGCCCGCTTAACGCAGCGTCGGCCCTTATATCGCACTAGCGCTCGGTATTGCGTCAAAGTGTCGTGTACCAGTCACGTGACACACGTCATCGACACTAAATAACCACTGCCATCTCCGATATCTTTTGAAAACTAATTTAGAGACGAAAGCGCCGTCATATATTTATATAAAGTAATGGAAAGAGGTTTTACAGTCGACTTGAATGTTACTTAAGAGTTAAGTTGACTTCCACGCAGACGAGTTCTTGGTCCAGAAGCTAGTAATAAAGAAATATAATTCTGTGACTCCAGGTGATAGACAACGAACGGTACACCTTCAGCCCGGACTGGTTCTCGTTCGGCTGCCTCGTGTACGAGATGATCGAGGGCCGCGCGCCCTTCCGAGCGCGCAAGGAGAAGGTCAAGCGGGAGGAGGTCGACAGGAGGGTGAAGGTCAGGCCATATGTAATACACTGTTCAACTTATGTTATTTATTATGCTGTTAAAGTGAGGTGTTTTTTGTTAAAAAGCTATTAGAAATTCATCATCTTCCTGTTCTTGTAACGTGTTATTTGGGTCGGTGCAACACGTTTTTCTCTCCCATACTGTCCTGTCATCAGTCACGCTATCACTCTCTTTTCTTTCACATCACTCCTCACACAATTCATTCACATATAATAGTTATAACTCTTTTAGTAACATGCATTTCATCTCTACTTTTCACGACCATACAGACAAACGATTCCCTTTCAACTTTTTAGTCACCGGCGCCACTTTCAAACCTTAAAAGTCGTAAGCGAAGCAGGCATGAATGTGTCGTCGATAAATACATAATTCAAACATGCTTCTTTCTTTGGTTTTCTGTAATCTAAACTTGCTTTTTAAGGCAGATTGGAAATTTCAGACTAAGAGAGGCCACGACGACTGGGTCATTATGAACTTTATATATCTGCTTATTTACATCTGTTTCCATACGTGACATACCAAAATTTTAGTTTCTTTTCTAAATCCCCAGCATGATCAAGAAAAATACTCGTCAAAATTCAGTGAATGCGCGCGAGCATTATGCTCAGCACTGCTCACCAAGTCGCCCTCGTCCCGCCTGGGCTGCGGCTCGGGCAGGAGAGGCGCTACGCAAGTGAAGGCGCATCGGTTCTTCGCTAACTTGAACTGGGCGAGACTGGAGGCGGGGATGGTTGATGCGCCCTTCGTGCCTGATGTAAGTGTCATGTATGTTATATAGAGCATTATGCTCAGCACTGCTCACCAAGTCGCCAAAACTATTGCAAGATAATCTAAAAATATTGAGCTTTGCACCATCTGCTGACAAGAACATGGCAACGTTCGGATTCGTAGCTTTGAGAGCGATAGTTTAAATTGTAATAATGTTTAACATCTTTTTTATTTGTTTTTTTGAAACAAGATAAGATTTATTGTTGGTTGGTTACTAAGCATACCTACTTATAACCTTACATCTATGTTCCAGCCCCACGCAGTGTACGCAAAAGACGTCCTTGATATAGAACAGTTCAGCACAGTGAAGGGCGTGAACCTGGACGCGGGAGATGACACGTTCTACGGCAAGTTCAACACGGGCTCCGTCAGCATTCCCTGGCAGACCGAGATGATCGAGACGGGCTGCTTCGCCGAGCTCAACGTCTTCGCTAGAGGTAACTGACTGTTTCAATCAAAATATCATCAATTAGGTGATAATTTATCAAATAACTTATACTGCTCTGGGTGGAGCGAGAGGGCGTGTCAGATTTTTACTAACTAACCTACCTGTGTTGGTTTAGTTGTTTTTTACGTTCCAGAGCCATGGTAACTCTTTCGACTATTTTTCTTTCAATTCTTATCTTATTGCAATGTCTAATAATAACAAAATTAAATTGTTTATAAGTTAAGAAACCCCTCCTATGACTGGCTACTATTGGTATATGTATATAATTCTCTGTACTTATAATTTGTAGGTGAGGACAGTAAGGAGTGTGCGACGGTGGACCTGCAGTTGGTTCCAGCGACCACGACGCCGGAAGAGGAGAAAGGGTGCTTCTTGTTCGCCAGACGGGTATGTCGATGCAGTATTCAGGTTCTGGATAAAATATAAAAATCTAGACATCTACTTTTTTAAATTATATGAATTTCAAATTAAAACTGAAAAGTTTGGCTAATTAAAGCAGACTGAGTTGAAGAAACGCGCACGTTTTCTGAACCAATTTGTATGAAGGTGTTTAAACTGCCGCGGATCGTTGTTATTTAATCAATAGACTAGTGCTATGGTATCATGCAACATGCTCAGGACTCGCTACAGTTTGAAACAGCCCATAATAAATTTTAAGGGATGTAACTCCCTAATGAATACTCACTACAATCAATAAAATTGCCAACAAATTATCCGAAGCGACTGAAACAAACTATCGCGCTCGACATTTCTAACGAAAAGTCTAACAACAAACATTTTTACCCCGCAGGTACTATGTCCACAAAAGAAAGTATCAGCCCGGTTACGCGCCGTGCCTGTTCCGGAACATCTCCTACTGCCATCGTCTCCCGCGCCCCCTCCCCCCACGGCGGCGCCCCCCGTGCCCCTGGCGGCGCCCCCCGTGCCCCTGGCGGCGCCCCCCGTGCCCCTGGTGGCGCCCCCCACTCCCCTGTCGGCGCCCCCCGCGCTCAGCTGACCGCCCGCGACGTAAACACGATACGCCGCCCCAGTACTGGCCCCGGACGATAGAGGCGCAGAGAAAATAACCCTCAAATTACAGTAAGCAGAAATGTTATTTTGCTGAAAAAAAATATGAAGAGTATAAAGTCACTTTTTACACGTGTAAGCGTAAAGAATCGCTGCCGGTTGTTTAAATTTGACTGTATGTTTTATTAAGTCATTCTCATCAAACGTTGACGATTGCTAAAAAAAAATTGACACAATCGAAGACGCTCAAAATAAAGTCGATAGAATGAAATTGTGATGATGGCGTTTAGCAATATTTTCATGCTTTTAAAACTAAGCAATGACAACGACAAAAATACTTGAAAATGGTAGCGTCCACTGTTAATTTTATCACCATACATTTTTTCCATTACTGTCACACACATTTTTTAAGTTATGACAAGCGCAAGGTATCTACGTTATTAAAATAAAAATGTTGACAATCTTTTGACGTGTTTTGGCTTCGGGTTTTCAAATGTACATGAGCTTACTAATGTTGTTTTTGGACTATTTTCGTTTATGTTTTCTTATAGTTTTGATCTTTGATGTAAGTTTCTTGGACGCTCATTTAGAATTTAAAACTCTAAATATGACCATATTTTTTTTCATTTTAATTCATCCCCTCTGCTTGATAAAAAACTCCTTTAATATGCAGTCGCATCTGGCTTTTTCTAGATCGAATATTATCGCAAAATACTGTGGATTGGCTAAATGTGAACGGGATGACTCAAATTAAATTTAGTTTATTTATTTTATTATTTATTATAAATTTAATTTATCTCAATACACCGTTGACGCGGAGAAAAAATGTTCTCAATTGTTTTCTGTTCGTATTTTCTTCGGAAGTCTTCGTCCGCACGAAGATCGTTGATGGCTCGCGATTGGTCCACCAGCGCGAGCACCTGTCACGCCGCACCGAAGCGTTCCATTTTCCACAGCTGTATGTATGTTATTTAACACTAAATGAAATGAAATTTCAACAGCAAATCAATTAACTCGGGTGTATTTTGTTCCGCATATCAGACAGTTTAATTCAGTTCAATTCTGCTAAACCTTTATGATAATTCATAAGTGATACTTTCTTAGGTCTTTAGTAGTTATCATTATTTATTAAAGACGACAGTCAATTTATATTTTTGATACATTAAAATGTTAATAGGAATAAAAAACAACATTCGTAAGCGAAGTGAATATTACAATGTCGATGATTACATAAACAACTTAGTGTGACCTGTTGGAAAAAACATGAACAATTTAGTTTATAGTTTAATTTTTTTACGTTGGCAATTGTAAGAGTAACAAAGTAAAATAACCATAGATAATAATCGTTCCGGAAGTTTTTCATTGTCAAATACAACAAATTGACGTTAAATACTACAAATTGACTTTGAATACTACAAATTAATGTGGAATGCTGCTACATGCTACATTTTGACGTCACATAGTCAAAATCTGTGGTCATAATGTCAGTCTGCGAAAAATTGTGGTGTCTCTTCTACAAATGCCATTACTGAAGAGTTGAAGTTGAAGTTACATTTTGATGTCGAAAATAATCACTGACATATTGACGTAACGCTTACAGTTGCCAACTATATTGTTGTGGGGCTGCACTTACAAGGCTTGGATGAATAGAAATGAATATGAATAAACAGTTCGTATAACTGTAGGTAACATATCGACCTACTATGTCTTATTTATGAAAGAAGCTGTTGGAAGGTCTCCCATAAGGTAGAGCTATGAACTGGTGAAGGCTGTGGGAATCCTAGGGATGCGAGATGTACAGGACCGGTCACTGTGACGACGTTTGGGGGGAGGGGGCTATGGCCAACAGTGGACGTATTGCCGCAGAAGTGTTAACGATATTTAATTGGCAGTACTAAGTTAATTTATTGAGCAGTGGTGGCCGAGTGGTAACGGCCCCGACTTACGAGTTGTAGGTTGCGGGTTCAAACCCAGCTGGGCGCATTACTTTGTGTAATTTATTTCATCACCACTACTCTCAAAACGGTGAAGGAAAACATCGTGAGGAAACCGGCATGTCCTAGAACCAAAAATTCGAAGACATGTGACATTCACCAACCCGCACTGGGCCCGCGTGGTGGATTACAGCCCATTCCCTCTCCTAGAGAGGACGCCTGAGTCCCAGCAGTGGGAACATTATGAGGCCGACTATGCTATGCTATGCTATGCTACTAAAAGAAAGCAGATAAGACGAAAATTCCCAAAGCTTTGTAAGTACAGCAACAAGATATTCTCGTATGGACGACTGATATTATTCTGTAACCATTATGCATTTAGTTTAATAGTAACCTCGGAGTATTACACGAACAAACATTATTATTATCATATATTTTATATTATTATTATTTATTTATTATCATCGTATTATTGAGAGTAATCTGCCGTTTATTGATATTATCATTCATCGATAGTTTTGTTTTGTATAAATATGTATGATATAGGGTCGTTTATTGTGTTGGTGAGCTATCTATAGATGGCACAGTGTTGGGCGAAACTATTATTTTGTATCGGTAAATCGATTTTAATGATCTTTTTCATACTTTAAAAATATTCTGCCTGATTTGTGTCTGTCCGTATGTCACCAACATAATTAAATATTGATGCCAATCTAATATTTTAGACGGGATGTCCCATTGTTTTACCAAGTAGTGGAAGTATATAACTTTTACGACTTATTATATACATTTTTATGATACGTACGTACGTTTACATATAATTATACTTATAATGATTTTTTAAAGGTTTATTTTCTATATCTGGCTGATGAGATATAATACTTAAATATTTCCTAGTGATGGCTTTATGAACGTTCAAATTGAGAGCAAGGAATGGATGGGATGATTCTTAGCGAACATTTGTCTAGAAATAAATCATGTGTTTCTGAGAGTTAACCTAGTAATGCCATATATTATGAATGTTAAGAGATGTTAATATCCGTGCTTTGCAAGTTCACTAAATAGATGTTATTGTCAATAATTACTATTTATTTAGAGACAATCAAGAACAAAATAGAAATAAATCGGAGTTCATACCCAATAAGTCTTAAAGCTAGTGCCGTAATTAGGGCGGTGCCAGCGGTGCAGACGCTCGGGATGCAAACCTCGGTGGGGCGCAGAAAAGATTAAATCAAAGACAAGTTTGAGTCATTCATTTCATCAGAAGGAGGTTACTGTTTCCCATTCCCTCTTGCCCCATACCTTGACCTGAACCAAGTCCGGACGCTCAGGTTGCTACCGTTGAACCTCTCCACGGGGACACGGCGAGACTCCACCCAAGCGGGTCAAAGTTCCTCCATATACTTCACCGTGTATAATCTGCATAATTGGTGATCCCCGAGCGTTTCTTCCCGCCAGATCCGAAACAGGTTCCTCCCGAAACACTCATATCCGATGAAGACCTGCGTCAGGCGGATTAAATTTATACATGTCGAACTTTTTTAGGGGTGCAGTTTCAGAAATTGGCACCGGGGTATATAAAGGTTAGTTACGGCACTGCTTGAAGCATAAAAATTGAAGCAATACCTACCAATATAATAATAATGTCTACTTAGTAAGCTTGTCTAGATAATAAACAAGTCATCCGCCTCATATACGTCACTTAAAGCTAGATAGTGTATAATCAAGCAATAATAATGAAACGAATAGAAGAAGTCAATGGAATCTATGTATTTAGTTGTTCTCGTCTGTTGTGTTAGTGCTAAAATTAAAAAGAATGCAAATAATTGAGGAAAAGCGAACGAGAAAAAAGAAAACGAAAATAATTATTTGTAACAAATATTGGGTAATTTCGTGTCCCTTCCTAAGGATTGTGAATAAAAAATGTCGCACAAATTATTGGAAAACTTTTTCGTCTTACTGTACATTGCCAATTCACTTCCAATGTTTGTATTAGTGATAAGTATTGATGCATTTTGATGTGTAACTTTTATTGTTATTGAATATTTCGATGCCTATTGTATTTTTGGGAGGGACTGTCAGCGTGTGACAGGGAGTGCGGGTAAAAATAACGTGTCTTGGACGCTCTGTGGGCTGACAAGGCCATTTCGATGAGCCAAGCATATTTTAGCTTATACTATAGAATATTAGAAAAAATCTCACATTACTAATATTCTCAAAAGAAGGAATTTTTTTGACAAATTATTACGGGTTTGATAAATGTTCCAAACTTGGCTTGTTGAAGCCCTAACAA
This sequence comes from Mythimna pallens, assembly GCA_961205895.1. NCBI lineage: Eukaryota > Metazoa > Arthropoda > Insecta > Lepidoptera > Noctuidae > Mythimna > Mythimna pallens. Next base: position 18,941,727 of record OY540845.1, read on the forward strand.
AACAATTAGTTTTAAGAAGCTATTACTAACATTAGTAGGGTTAATAAAATGCTTGCGGTAATAAAAAAGAAATCATAGTATCCTTATGACGTTAGGGTAGCCGTATGAGACGATTCTGGTGGTTATATAGGAAAAAAAAAAGTTTTATTTGTGGACCGGTGGAATATGGTCCTTTGGGTATATGTGGTCTTTTGAGCTATAGGATTTATAAATGCCGTAGGGTTGGTGATAAAATATGAAAGCAATTGATGTATAAATTAAATCTTACAAGTTATATTGCGGGTTTCTTACTGGATGACCGGTGTAGACGGAGGAACATCAAGCATCCAATAACAAACTGCAATTTTAGACGTTTTTGAGAAGGGAATAAAAATATTTTTTTAAAGACCTTACTCCTTCTGTCACACGCTTTCAAAACTTGCCTCCAGTTTTTATTAATCGTCATTCAGGCGCTATACTCCGCACCCTGAACATTCGAAGCCATCTTAGATTTTCCACCTACGAAAAACGAATGTTTACGGAAACATCCGAAGTATAGTGCCTAGATTAGGCATGCAAGGGTAATCGTGTAAGAGAAGTCATCTCGCTACGATTTTTTGTTTCATTCGCACAAAACGAATGGTTTCACTCGTTCAATCAATCAATTGGTAAGAAAATCATTGCAATTTTCAGGAATGTTTTTTTATTTTGGTGTCGGCTGTTTGTTCAAATCAATGTTGGAATTTTAATCACCTTTTTAGTTAGACACTAATATATGTACCTAATAAGGGCAAAATGTAGAAAATGAGCTACATTTTAAACCCGTTCTTAGTGTTGCGGCATTTTGAGGTCTCAGAAAAAAAAAAATTAAAATTTCCGTCCCGAAAACTATACACACAGTCGGTCACGCTTTTCACAAATCTTTGAACCAGTGAGTGAATGAAACGAGTGAGATCGTTCAATGCTTTACGCTCCTATTCGATATAAGCAAATTTATTCCGATATTGACTTTATAACCTTATTTTCGTAATATGAAGGAATGCTGTGCAGGTTTATCAGTTTTAAGAAGAGCCTCATGCATCGATCGTTTGTTTTATGTTAAAATATTCTCGAGATCACTTCCATTATTTAGTGATTTTTAGGAGCTATTTAGATGTATTCTAGGCTCCTGGTTTAGGGAAGTTATCTAGCACCCTGTTTCTTATTATCTTTGCATTGTCTATGCAATATAGACTCGTTGTGTCGTAGAGGTTATAAATAACCATAGAGAAAACAGACTAACAAAGAAGGCATTATTCTTTCAAAGAGATGAAATGTAGCGCGTCCTCGCCATCTTCGGCTCGGTTATAAGGGTCACTATATCTTCAGTCTTTTACTGTTAAATAGCTGTGTATATCATCTTTATATCTTGTCAGGTTCTTGAAATGTGACGTCGCATACAAGTTAGTGTTACCATCCATAATGCATTTTTATTTAAGTTATTAGTTAGTAACAAACAGTTTATTTTATAACTGTAGATATAAGTTGTAGAGTCAATATCAGAATGCACGTAAGTTGAGCTAAATGCTCGGTTTGGTGAGCTAGACTCAACTATGCTCAACTTGGGAGCTCAATTGTACAGATTTCTTTAGTATTCGAAGTTACTTTTAGGTCGAAAGTCATTGAGCTATAGTGATGTCTGTGAACATTGTTTTAATCGTTAATGTTTTAATGCGATGGTAATAAGGGCGATTGTTTGACGTAAATTGACAGATTTTTACTTTATACTCTAATAGAATTGAAATTTTTCACACAAAAACAGCAATGTACGTCAAGGAGTCGCAGGAATATTACGCTAGAGTAAAAATAACTTTGTATAAAAGACAGTGGAATTAATGCCAATATATTCTTATGAGAAATGGTTTTATTAGTATCAATATAGTCATTTAAATGTGATGGCTTCTAAATAGGTAAAATAGTGTTTCTTGTTACAACGATGTTCACAGATGACAGTGTTTTAAATAAGCATTTAAGCAAAAATGTATGTGTCACCGAATTTTTGTAAGAATTTATATATAATAATGATTAATTAATTAGTATCATACCTGTATCATACTCATTTGATGCATTTTCGACTAAGTGTATTGAAGTGTAGTAGCATCATGCATCAGAACTTCGGATGCCTTTGGATATGCGAAGATTACCGAACGATTCACTCTTCAGCTCTACTAAGAAACTTTAAAAAGTAATTGCGAGTTCAAAATGTGCTTTTATAAAGTAAAGAAAAAGATGATTGGTGGTTTGATGTCTCAGGCAGCCATCTTTTTATCATTCGGTAATCTCCGTAACCCGAACTACCCCGAAGTAAATCGTGTATCATGCTACTACATCGTGTTGCGCGCACGGTTGCAATGCAACCGTACCGCGTTGCTGTATCTAGCTTAATAGTGTTATGGTTAGCTTTCCTTCATACTGTTAGTCGTTATTGCAGTATTTTGATGCAAATATTATTATTTAATAAGCATATTCGTAAATAAATTGACTCCGATATAGAATTTGTGTTTTGTTTTTTATTACCCTTCCTCTCTTTGTTTGAATGGTTTAAACAAAAATATTAATCTTGATGAATGAAGGGCCTGCATTTGTACTCTTGGGGCCATTTCAATAAGACTTAAATAGTAAGGCTAAGTCTATAAGGGTTCAATTTAAATCATCCTAAAAATGCTCTGTACTGGTTGTACTGTGTTGGTTGTTGGTATAACAAATGGTGTAAAACTAAGTTTGGACTTGTAACCACAAATTCTCACGTTTCTTTTGGTTCATTCTATGGAAAAAGTCGATTAACTTTTAAAATATAAATTTTTGCTGCAATTTGCGTAGACCCCGTAGCTATTTATCGGTTATATATAGGTCTCAAAATACAGCGTTCTAAACGTTGGCCATTTTTTAAGGTTCCGTACATCAGTCGGGAAAAACGGAACCCTCACTTTGTTGTCCTTATGGGTGCCCTAGAACCAAAGCCTACTGGGGCCATGGGTAAACTTTCAAAACGTAAACCCGGGATCCTGGAACGCATGTCTACATAGGTGTGGCTTTAGTCAGCAAAAGTCTGACACGCCCTCTCGCTCTACTCTACTAGAGAAGTCATTGACTAATTTCCCACCATAAAAAAAAATATGCGTAGAAAACAAACTCATGATTCAAATTCAACAATTTATTAGATATAAATAACAAATGGACAAAACATCTAACTAAAATAAAATCAAAGTTATACAAAATGCACCACAAACTAATCTACTTAACACTAATAAAGATCTGAATCTCAATTTATTTAGACATAATAACGATGCAAACTATTCGTGTGCGTGTAGTGTGAGGGCCCGTTTGTTAAAACTCTGAAAATATGCTTAAGATATAATAATGAACATTCCCAAATAATTGTGGAAGTTGGAATCAAAATTTGTGAAAGTCAAATAAGCGAGTTGGTCCCTCAGTTCTCACATAGAGTCTTGCACTTAAGCCCTCAGTTCTCACGTAGAGTATAATAATAATAATAAATTTATTAACAGAAAGAGAGCTACATCTTATATATCCTAATCAAAATACAATGAATTAAATAAATTATGTTTCCTTTGAAAAGATAGAGAAAACGACGATGTCTGTGCTAGTAGTACTAACTGTGTTATAGACATCGGCGCCTTCCTCCTACAGCTTTTAGTATTAGTACAGTATTAAAGTAAAAAAAAATATTTTGATACAATTTCATTTTGCTAAATAGTTCGAATACAGAATATGTTTAATAATTATAATTAAAAAAATAGTAATTAGTATTGCACTTGTGGCCTCAATACTCTGTGAGAACTGAGGGCCCAACTTAACAGTCCATAACTCGATTGAATTTCACAAAACACTTTCCTACTTTATATATCCTTGTTTAAAATGGACCCTCAATTCTCATTCAAGTTTATAACGCAAATAAATCTTCGCCAAATCGTAAGTATATTTTCAAAGAGGTTTAACAAACGGGCCTCTACACCACACGCTCACATCTATTCCACTATAAGAAAAACAGTCTTTTCGTATCAATTATTAATAATATTAAACTTTTTTACATACTAGTCAAGAATTCTCGTCTATTAATTAATACATATTCAAGGCTACATACCAGATTAATTAGTAAACTATTGAGTAGAATATATACATAACTGCAATATGAATAAGAAGTGTCTCGTCAAAAACTAGTTTTTATATGAAACATATAGCCTAAGTGCCCCTGGCTGCCAGGCTTTCGTCATTTTAGTTTGTCAGTGCATTCCCCCAACACAGGTCGGAACGATGCCCAACTATGAAGTTTCATTTATGGTAGCTTTGGCAGGTAACAGGTAACAAAGGTGTCTAAGGGCCAACGCTGCGTGACTATGCGCGTGTGTCGTGAGCGGCGGTCCCCGTAGCGGAAACCGGATTATCACCTGCGCAGTGTCGCTAGTTCAACTTTAACGGTGTGCATGTAGTCGTGTCTATAGAAAACATAGCGGCCCGCGCGGCTAACCGCGGCGGTGCACTTTTGTATGAGACCGTGCGGGCGACCGCGTACCGCAGCGTCGTCCCTAATATAGCAACTTAAATTCGTTAAATTATAAAGCTCAATTTTTTTTTACGTTTCTCTGGTTGGTATTAGTAACCATGATCATCCGGCATCCACGGGCTCTCACTCTAATATCTTCTTTTTTTCGAATCGATGGTAAACGAGTTAGCTTTTAGGCCTAGAGCCTTATCATAACGTGTTAAATTGTCAGGCGTGCGAGCGAGAGAGATGCGAGCTATACACCCTACATAGGTCTATCCCTTTAACATTTCAGTTTAGGTCCTAAAATGGACCGCGTTAAGACCTCGTGTTAGACCTCATTAGATAGCTACGCTAACTGCAGCATTGTCCTCAAAGTGCAGATGTATGGGCACTCCAACGTGACTATAAGAAATGCGGAGAAGTTTTCCTTTATAATAAAATTGATAGGGAAGTTTCTTTTATAATTCTGATTAAATCTTATTACAAAGTATATTATCGTGTATGTTTTCCATAGTAGAATTAACTATAACCACTCAAACGTGAAATGCTATGAAATAAATGATTGTCTCAAAATTATTGAAATCAGACAAGACTGGTTTGATTTTCTCTTTAAGCTAAAAGCACCTATGGATATGTCGCAGCCAACTAGCTAAGGTTAATTAACAGCCTAGCCTTTCTATTAAAAGTCTACATTTTCAGCCATACAATTAAACTTTTAGGCAAAAGGCTACTCGATAACGTTTAACTACTTGCCTAACCCGGACATTAAAGAAAAGCCGTGGCAAGGCGTAAAATTATTTAGATTTGCCTTCATCTGTCAATTTGTTAACGACAGTCATAAGCAAAATATGTCGACGGAGCCCCGCAGTGGGGCTCTTTTTTCTGTCTACAGAGTTTAAAGAACCTAACATGAAAGAGACAACGGGGGCTTCGTTCGCTTGTTTTCCTTCTTCACTCTGAACCCCCGTCATCTCCTTTGAACATAACTTCTCCCGCTCTAAGGTTGAGCTCGGGCGTCAATTACTTTTACTGACTAAAACCACTGTGTCCTTCACTTGCCTTTTGCGTACTAGGACCACGGGTTTCCTTTATAGAAATTCCCCGTGATCCGTGTCGGGGTCCTAACAACTTTTTCATAACATTTTTTTTTATATTATTACTAGCGGTCCCGGCAGACGTGGTTCTGCCCAAAAGCGGGATTTCGTAAAAAAAAAAAATTACCCTACTCTACCCTACTCGTTAAAAAGTACCCTATGTCCGTCTCCTGGTTCTAAGCTACCTCTCCACCAATTTTCAGCCAAATCGGTTCAGCCGTTCTTGAGTTATAAACAGTGTAACTAACACGACTTTCTTTTATATATATAGAAGATTATTATTGATAGGTTGGCGTTTGACCACTATCTCACCGATGGTAAGCGATGATGTGGCCGACGATGGAGTACGCTTGCCTAGAAGTAACCTATTCACTCTTGACTTAAAGACCCCTAGGTTGTAGCTATCAGGAAACACAGACCCCGGGAATTCCACTCCTTAGCTGTACGCATTTTGAATGTGTTCCCAAAACGCTTTGTACGTATGGGTGGGATGTTCACCATAGTTACCCTATTGCATGAATGGCCTAAGAATAAGCCAGCCAGTTAATTAATAAATGTTGTATTAGACGCATCGGCTTAATATCATTCAGGCCGCTAGTTGTAAGGTCCAGTTTAAACAGGCTATACTCCATTCGCAATAAGATTAGACGTATGATCAAACCTTTCTTACTTATTGTAACCATTTTTTTTTACTTTTAATGCCATCTTTATGTCTACGGAATAGAAGTCAAACTCCGTTGAACGAACAGCAAAAATGGTTTGTTTAAATTTTGTAATTAGTTGGCTGCGACAGATACTTACATCACTAACATACCAAGCAATTTGATTGGTACTAATGGCCTTATATTAGTACACACATCGGAAACTCACAAAAAACTATTTCTAATATTGTTAATGACTTAAAATAATTTTAAGCTCTTTATAAAATTGCGTCCTTTAAATATTCCGATATGTCGAATTATGGCTATTCTAAATCCATATTTGGATAATCCAAAGTAGACGGTACGATATTATAATAAACATAAATTGTAATATTTATCATTCTGCTACTATACTACTTACGAAGTAAGGTCCAAAAGTTTCTGACATAATGGGATCTAATGTAGGGGTATTAGATTAATTGTAAATACAAAAATTTCGTGGGAACCCAATGGATGCGAGACGCACAGGACCGGTCGTTATGGCGTCATTTGGACGAGGCTATATCCTGGACTATGTTCGGATTTTTTTCGGATGTATGGACTTTTTTCGGTTCACAAAACTTTCATGCCATTGAATTATTGGAGTTTTTGTTAGCTACCCACGGAAAGAAGTACAAGGATAGCCCAATAAAAATCTGATCCAGGATCGAATCTAGGGTAGAAACAGGGGCGCATACCCCGAGCGACGAGGTCAAGGGGGCGCCTAATTCATATTTGAAGAAAAAAAAAATCACAAAGAATAATAAACGAGACAACAGAACCAACAGTGTCCAAGAGTGGACGTCTTTCGGCTGAAATGATGATGATGAATAAACGAGGCGCCAAAATCGTGTTCCCTTCACTCGACCTTGCGTTCTTCATTCTCTTATTTCTTAAAAGACAGAAATCTGATGGAGGGTGCTAAATTGTCAATATGAAATAACATATTTTAAATTGAATAGGATAGGCATTAAGAAGTTTCGTTGAGCTCGGCCATCCACTATGTAGTCCCACCTTGGTTTGGGACCAACTATTAGATTTGCGATTAAAATAAAACATTGATGACGTGAAGTCAGCAGCTTGGGCAAAATTTTAGGGCAGTTTATTCAGAGTTCAGATTATTTTATGAAAAGTATAAAAATGATAGAAAACCGATGTGAAAAGTGTATGCCATCAAAAACATAACTTGTAAAAAAACCCAAGGCTCGCAACTCAGTTCTTTTACCGTAAAAAGTTGTGAGATCTAAGTCGGTTAATTTATTCAGTCCCTACTTGAAGGACCTTTTGCAATATCTTATAGTGACCATATCAATATTACAAATCTTTTATGTTTTAAACAAATATATTGACTTGGCAATCGGACTAAACAATCTAATTTAATTTAATATGTATTACTTGTGAGATACATTTTGTTTTCATGCGATTGCCAAGTCAACCTATTTATTTAAAACATAAAAGATTTGTAATATTGATATGGTCACTTTCACCTTTCACTTTATAGGTTAGACCCAAAACTTTTGGACCATTTTCTAATATATTCCTAATTTGAATTCTAAAACCCGTTTCTTTCTAACCAATTCCTACAATAAAATCTCAATTCAGAACTATGCAGCTGTTACTTTTTTCTTTTGAGCCTTTTTCTTTTTTTCTGGCACATTCTTTTGTTCGGCTTCTACGTTCTTTCTCTGATCAGTATGTGCAATCTTTTTCTCATAGATTCTTTGGAATAATACAAATTTCCCACTTTGAATGTTTTTTGTTTCATAGATGGCGCCTTTTTGTCTCCAAGATGGCGTCTCACAATGTTGCCAGCTCCGACAATCCTTACCAATTTGTAGTTTATCTAATAATTTCGTCGTCATTTCTGGTATGATTGGTTGGAGGATTATTCCGCATATTCTAAGCGTTTCCATAGTGATGTGTAAGATGACGTCTAGTTCTTTCTGACTTTCTGACTTCTTGCGTAACTCCCAAGGTTTGGTGTTTTCGAAGAAAAGGTTGGCAACGTGTAGAACTTTGATGACAGCATCCACTGCTTTGTAGAATTGGTAGTTTTTGTAGTGAGTGTGACATATTTCTGTGGGGAAGAAAAAAAATACGGGTCAGATAAAGTGACGTCTATATTGATGCAGATAGCCCTTGTTTTATGAGAAACGTTTATTGGCGCGTAAAATCGACTCGAATGACGGAAGGGCCAACGGTATGACGCTGTCATGCTGTGATGCTCCTACTACGCCAGCATATGCTGTTTCACATCTGCTGGGCGTTCCGTAACATCCAGATTTTTTTAGGTCTGAGAGTCTAGACTACTATTATTCAAAATATCAACAACAAACTTCTGCCAGCGGCTTTGCCCGCTCGAAAGTAGAAAATATATAGCCTATATTACTTATTGATAAAGTAGCATTCTACTAATGCAAGAATTTTAAAAACTGGTCCAGTATTTATGTTTCTTTTCTTTTTTATGTTTTTTTCTGGTTTTTGTTTGTATTCAAAACAAAGAAAAATATAAAAATATCTTCTCTTTTCTGGTGCAGTCGGTTAAAATTAAAAATTTATGATATTAGTTTAAATATTGATAACTTAAAGTTGGACCCAGGATGGTCAATATCGTGCTTGAGATACCTGAACATCTTGGCCGCGACGAATATATAGTTGAATCTTATTTAATAGCAGCACTAAGTCTGTATTCAGCCCTGGTTGATGGCGATACGCTCTCTCAACAGAACTGGCGAAATGTCGGTGTATGAACGTCTTCAAGGTCAGGAATATAGGAGTGCTGTTATATCGAGGAACAATATCTAATCTGGCAAGCTCTCCACATAGTCCATCAGCATGGAGGCATGCTGGTTGCTGGTGACGGCCAGTAGCTCAGCGTCGTGCAGGGTGGGGAACTATAAACTAACCTGGCAAGCTCTCCACATAGTCCATCAGCATGGAGGCATGCTGGTTGCTGGTGACGGCCAGGAGCTCAGCGTCGTGCAGGGTGGGGAACTATAAACTAACCTGGCAAGCTCTCCACATAGTCCATCAGCATGGAGGCATGCTGGTTGCTGGTGACGGCCAGGAGCTCAGCGTCGTGCAGGGTGGGGAACTATAAACTAACCTGGCAAGCTCTCCACATAGTCCAGCAGCATGGAGGCATGCTGGTTGCTGGTGACGGCCAGGAGCTCAGCGTCGTGCAGGGTGTGGAACTATAAACTAACCTGGCAAGCTCTCCACATAGTCCAGCAGCATGGAGGCATGCTGGTTGCTGGTGACGGCCAGCAGCTCAGCGTCGTGCAGGGTGGGGAACTATAAACTAACCTGGCAAGCTCTCCACATAGTCCAGCAGCATGGAGGCATGCTGGTTGCTGGTGACGGCCAGTAGCTCAGCGTCGTGCAGGGTGGGGAACTATAAACTAACCTGGCAAGCTCTCCACATAGTCCAGCAGCATGGAGGCATGCTGGTTGCTGGTGACGGCCAGCAGCTCAGCGTCGTGCAGGGTGGGGAACTCGTGCCTTGGGTTGAGTGCGGCGCCACAACAGCGCGATGCGAGGTTACCCAGTGTGTCCGCTAGCTCAGAGTTCGCTACATTTATTAGCTTGGTTTCGCTGTAGTCTGTGAACAATGATAATTAGTGTTAGACTTTTGTGCACCCAAGCCTCTGGGGCCTACTTCGGGGGCTACTGTCCACGGACGCATAGCTTAGTAGACGCGTATTCGTCATTATACGCTTGGTGTACGCCTGCGTGAAGATTACATCCACACGTCCCGCTGCCGCCACAGGCAACGGGAGTCGCAAGGCAATTCTCGGTCACCGTAGGCGTGGGCTTGCGGACGACGAGCAATTTTGTTCTTACCGTCCAGATGTCTGGGCAAAACAGAGCCCAAGTTGACGATGCAGTGTTCCACGCGCGCTTCAAAGAGATGTCAGTAAAACTATACCGGCCCAGTAGGGGCGATGCTGGCTAGGGTTAGAGGCAACGTTTGAAAGTGGCCCTGAAACGTTTTGGACATATGCTGAACAGGGTTACATGACCCACATACCTTCTATGAAAAAGGAGGACTAATAATGTTTGCGTGGTAGAATTGAACGTAAGACGCGTCAAGTTTAAGTTTTTATTTTATTTTATGAAAATAATAATCCTTAATTGCATCACTAGCCACTGTAGCTTCCCTTAGCAGCAGAAACCTCAGTGCTCCTTGCCCATGAGGCTGGTTCGTTGGCAAACCATGTTGCCCACTCAGTGGGCCATGATACACTCACAAGTATCACTAACTCCCGTAACTTCCCTAGTAGTAGATACCTCAGTGCTTCTTGCCCACAAAGCTGGCTTGTTTACAAACCACGTTGCCCAGTGACTTGGCTATGATCCATTCACAAGTCTAACTAGCCACTATAGCTTCCCTTAGCAGCAGATATCACAGTATTTCTTGCTCATGAGGCTGGTGCGTTGGGAACCTGTCGGTTTTCTATCGATTACATTTCGGGAAGTGTGTGTTGGAATTGCACAATTTAATTCCTCCAAGTCTGTTCCATCATCGGACCACTAGACGTACGGCGTTGCGCCATCGGTACATGATGGACATCCCACCCATACGTACAAAGCGTTTTGGAAACACATTCATTATGCGTACAGCTAAGGAGTGGAATTCCCTGCCGGAGTCTGTGTTTCCTGATAACTACAACTTAGGGGTCTTTAAGTTAAGAGTGAATAGGTTACTTCTACGCAAGCGTGCTCCATCGTCGGCCACAGCTTACCATCAGGTGAGATAGTGGTCAAACGCGAGCCCATCAATAATAAAAAAAAACACGTTGCCTACTTAGTGGGCCATGATACAATCACAAGCCACCGTAGCTTCCCTTAGCAGTACATACATCATTGCCTCATTGCCAACGGGGTTGGCACGTGGGCAAAGCACGTTACCCAGCGACTTGGATATCTTACACTCAATAGCAACCCTTGGCAGTGCACACTTCAGTGTCTCATAGCCTACGAGGTTTCCTCGTGGGCAAATCATGTTGCCCAGAAACTTGGATGTCTTAATACATAATAACAATACTTACTGGCGTCGCTAGTAATTGTCGCTTCCCTAAGCAGTAGATACTTCAGGCTCCCGTAGCACACGGGGCTGCCGCATAGACAAACCACTTTTCCCAGCAACATGGACATCTATCTGTGCAAATAATTATACTCACTTGCATCGCTGGACATTGTAGCTTCCCTTAGCAGTAGATATCGCAGTGCCTCGTTGCCCACTAGGCTGCCTCGTGGGCAAACTACGTTGCCCAGTGACTTAGACATTTTGTTTCCATCCACAGTCCAGTGAGAGTGGCAAACGAGGCGACGTGGTGGGTGCCATTTAATGGCCATTAGAAATGCTGGCCAGTATATGCCATGAAACCTGAGAAATAAAAAATATATAAATAAAAAATAAAATGTGTGTATATCAAGGTCATTGCATATGGCACATACACACACAGCAGCCTTTATACCGAAACTCTTCATCTCTTCTTCCGGGTTTAGGATGGAATTCACCAATAAAACTAATCGCGTTTTAACGTTTGGCTCGCATAATCGCGTTTAGCCTGTGTATGTATTTTTCTTTTGTTGTGACAGCGGCTCAACGCAATTATGCGAGCCAAACGTGAAAACGCGATTAGTTTTATTTTATTGGTGAATTCCTCCGTTATTAATCTATTTGAACTTTTGGAATTTGAACAAAAAAAAGTAAGGTTTTGTTGCTGTCAACAATTTGGAAGTGGTGGAATGCTGATTTCATTTATTTCGCTATAATGAGATGGTATTATTAATAATATATTTTTTTAATTGATATAAAGTAGTTCTTGACTGCAATCCCACCTGATGGTAAGCAGTGATGCAATCGTTGATGGTGAAGGGCACTAGTTTATTAAGAGCCTATTCACTCTAACCTTGAAGACGCCTAAATTATAATCGGACGGGATGACCGCAGCCGGCAAATCGTTCGTCCTTCGATGTACGCGGTATAAAGGACGAGGCGAAACGCTTAGTCTGGCCCGTAGAGATATTAACAATGTAAGTATAAACAACGTAAATAATATTAGTGGCTGCACAATGGTAGCCTAGCACAAGTTTCTGCTACTACGGTAATTTAGTAAGAATTGTCACGGTCCGTCAATTTCTGTTGGTACTCTGTGGCAGTCACTGATGCGCTTGGTGTCTATGGACAATTGGGTATCTGCTTGTGTTTATTTTTGTTAGAGACCGACCGAATGTTCAGTTGCAGTTTCGGCGAAAAAATCTGATTTCGTCTTCCGATTTTGGTCAAAAATATTTGGCTCGACAAAAATTACTATCTTTAAATAGAAAACGATAAATGATATTTATTTTGCAAATAGGTTTTAGAAAACAAGTGTCAACACAACTGGACAACATGTAGAATCATTGAAACTGGCGTGATCTCGGTACAGTGGAGCTGAGAATTTTATTTTAGTATTACCTTAGCAAAGATTACCGAGAAGGCGAAATACTGATAAAGATATTAGAATGTGTGTTATATCCGCATTTTAACGGAACTCAAAGTGCCTACTCCATTTAAAGACATGGTTTAAAAGACTTAGTATCCAAACCATAAAAAATAGTTATAGAAATAGCCAAATATTTTCGTTCACGTCGCACTCGTTTTGCTCACTCGTTGTTGGGTCATTCAAATCCCTTCAAAATAGTTGAGCTGAGTGGGCCTGACGCACGTGTCATGCTCGTGAACGGGCGCCGTCATTTGAGACTGGTCATCTCTTAGCTGTGAGTGGCTTACTTCAATTTCTGTTTTTATAATTACTTTTGTTTTAAATTATTTATCTACATTGTGCTCACATAATAGTAGCGACAAGAAATGTGTAACCAAGATTTATGTAACTCATAATATGACTTAAAAGAGAGTTCATGGAGTTTCTTGCACGTTCTTCTCCATAGTGATCTACGCTTTGGAATGTGCAATTTATCCTCACTTTATTTTTGGACTTACCTATATTTGACTATTCAAAAGTGCCTGTAAATGGTATGAAATGCTATTTGAAATAAACGTTTCTGATTTCTGACTCACTTGAGTATATCCTTGCCCACCACCTGCACGTCAGCAGGCCAGGCCCGGAGCGACTTCATGCGCTCCTCGTCAGGGTACCCCACTACTGTCAGGTAGTTGATCAACGCGTCCAGCCATACGTAGATGCTTTGCTCTTCGTCATCTGGCACCTACAAGATAAAAGGGAAACACAGGTAATTGCTTAGTTTATTTAGTGTTTCTTCAAATATTTTCTGGGGCACACCCCATAAATAATTTTCTACCTGGTGAAATTGAGGTCCACATATTGTTTTTTTTTTTTGGTATATAGATTTTTCTTTAGAGGCCAAAAAAAGATGAATGGTTTGTGTAACGGGAAGGCCGCAGCAGAAAAATTGTTGCTGACCAACATCTTTCCAGTTATGTCTAGCGGATAAAAAGTACAGTAACTTATTAACTCTGTTTTACATACCCGTATCGCCCAATGAACTCTGTTGGACGGCCGACTGACCGATATATCGGGCAAGTACGCATCATCCTCCACCATCTCTTGTAGTTGCTTTTGAAACTTGGCTGGGGTTATCACGCCATCTAAAAACAAAAACGTTTAAAAGTTATGTAGCGACATTTATGACGTCACATACGATATATATAGAATCATTTATCGAACAGTTGCCCAGAGCAGACATAACACCCGTCTGGTCGAAGGATCCCCCCTTTTCAACGGAGGTATGTGAGACTTTACACTCTGTTCCGCATACCCCCAAAGTTGCAAAGTTCCGTACTTAAAAGATAGAATAAATATTCTATCAATTACAAAAAATCTAAGACAAAAATCTTTATAAATAAAAAGGAGAAACTGACTGATTGACATATCAACGCGCAGCCGAAACTATCCAGTCCTAGGAGTGTGAAATTATGCACAAGGTTTACTTTTATGACGTAGGCGGGCACTCAGCCGTGCATTCTAAAATAACCAGAGTAGGGTAGAGTCGCTACTCCAACCGTTCCATTCTATATTTTTATTAATGGCAAATCGAGCCGATGTCGACTATTCTGCCAAAATCGAAATTAAATTGGATAAGCAAGTATGTATATCATTAACACAAGGAATTAGTATGCTAGAAACGTAGTAGTTAGACTGTAGGTGTATAAATCTTCCCTTGATACAACTCCAACCGTTCAAAAATGCTTCGAGTTGCAACCCGGGGACGTTCTTTTATAACTCGAGTAGCCTACTCTAGAGTTAACCCAACTAACTCTAACTCCAAGCAGGGTAGGTAGGTGTAAGCGGCTATAAATGACACTTGCTTGACATTGACAGTTGAACTCTATGTTCGCGTTCAAAAATGCGAGTGTAAAGTATCTACTCATGACGTCATTAGAGTTAACTCTAACCTCAAATTTGAACGCAAGGCTGGTAGAATTGTCCAAAATTTACCCTAAAAGGAAATGATTCGGGGTTCAAAGTTTGTATGGAGAAACCTACTTTCGAAGCTGCTGGCAGAAGCATGGTAAAAGTGTAAAGTGAGGGTTACTGAACCTACGTTACAATAAGTATCATAATCTATATATATAAAAGGGGAAACTGACTGACTGGCATATCAACGCACAGCCGAAACTAATGGGATTAGGAGCGTGAATCTTTCAAGGCTTCCTTTTATGACGTAGGCGAGCACTAAGAAAGGATTTTTCAAAATTCACTCCCTAAGGGGATGAAGCGGGGGTCCAAAGTTTGTATGGAGAAACCTACATTTACGTGAGCGAAGCCGCGGGCAGAAGCTAGTTTAGTAATAAAACTGTGCCTGATTAAGCTTTTTCTGATCTTTGTTTTACTTTTGACACGCAAATTGTGTGCGATTTGACACTTATTCGCGTTCGAGGTCTAAATTCATAAAGTTGTTACGTAGTGAGCGTAGTGCGCCTTTCCGCTTACTGAAATGTTACGGTCCTAGAGGATCGCCGCTATTTGTCTATTTAAAAAAAAAACCGGGTTAAGTGCGAGTCGGACTCACGCACTGAGGGTTCCGTACATACTTACCTATAAAACAGTTCAATTCCCGAATTGCACTACAAAGATTTTTCCGAATCGCAAAAAAAGTTTTTTTTTGTGACGGAACTACAAATTTACAGTTTTCAAATTTTTTCCTATACTTGTGCTATGAGACCTTGCTCATGCCAAATTTCAGGATCCTAGGTCAACGGGAAGTGCCTACCATATGAATTTTGATTCCATTGAGAATGTCGAAATATACGTTTTTTGCGACATAAACGGCCATATCTTTTTTTTTTCGTTAATTCAAAAGTTTGATTTTTTCACAGTTTCAAGGATTCGCAGACCTGGGTATATGGTTTTATTTTCAACTCGATACCTCTATCCATTCCCGAGATAAAGGGTCTTGACAGAAACACAGACAGACAGACATACGGACAACAAAGTGATCCTATAAGGGTTCCGTTTTCAGATACGGAACCCTAAAAAGGGCCACGTATTCAAAAAGTTTGACAAACTCTGGTCTAAGACATAGAGAACAATAATAAAGATAGTGTACCATTTTTGAGCCATTCCTGCAGATGTGATTTGAAGGCGCTCAGTCTGAACATGTAGTTTGTTTCCTCCGTCCATTCCACCTTGTGGCCAGATTCTATTGATACTTTCACCTGGAACAATAAACAATATCCTATGTTTATCAAGTACTAGCTTTTGCCCGCGGCTTCGCTCCCGTCAACTGTCTACTCTACCCTGCCCTACCCAACCTACTCTACCCTATTGAATTCATTTGTTACAAAAAATGTGATAAATGAAGAACCGCTCGACCGATTTTGTGCAAACTTCACATAAACCATCAACTAAATAGTCCAAAGCCTTAACATTTGGTTTGGATAGGTGAGCCCGTTCTTGAGTTATAAAATTACAACGAAAAGTGGCATTGATTTTTATATATGACTAGCTTCTGCCAGCGGCGACGCCCGCGAGAAAGTAGGTTTCTCCATACAAACTTTGAACCCCTGTTTCATCCCCTTAGGGGGTTTTGGAAACTCCTCTCTTAGTGCTATCTTACGCCATAAAAGGAAGCCTTGTGCAAAATTTCACTTTCCTAGTCACAGAAGCTTCGGCTGTGCGTTGATATGTCAGTCAGTCAGTTTCTCCTTTTATGTATATAGATGACAAGACTATCTTTTGGCTTAGCCCGCGTGAAAATAGAAAATATAGGCCTATGTTACTCAGTGATAAAGTAGCATTTTAGAAAGTATAATTTTGGAAGTTGGTTCAGTAGTAAGTCAGTAGTAGAAAGTATGTTTTAAGTTAAATCGTAACATACAAACAAACAAAAAAATCGAATCTTTCCTCTTTAAAATATTAGTATAGGTAATATAAAAAGCTCGTGTGACAGTTTTTTTATTCGGTAAGTCTAAGAATAGGTCGTAGACATTTTTTTACCGTTCTACCCTAAGCCAGCCCCCATTTTTTTCTTCGACAATTTATTTGGCAGAACAACGCTTGCCGAGACAGCTAGTCAAAAAATATCGTGTCACAGTATCGTGTTAGTTATCGAACTCCCCCGAAACGGTTCGAGCGATTTTTATGAAATTTTTGGTACACTATTTGGTCCCAGCTGGGTCGAAGCCTACTGGGGCCATGGGTAGTGTGAAAACGAAACACGGGGCCCTGGGACGAAGGAACAGGAGTGGGTTTTTATTCAGTAAAAGTCTGACACTATCTCACGCTCCGCCCGAGAGCAGGATTTGTCATTAGATGATTTTCCCACTTAAAAAAATCACTATTGGGTAAGTCTGAGAATAGGCCGTAAAAGGGTTTCGTACCCAAAGGCTACAAACGAAGCCTATTATTAACCCATCATTTGTTTGTTTGTTCGTTGGTCCGTCTGTCACAGGTTTTCATATTTTTAACCGTAACTATTTTTATTGTTGACTAGCTGATCCCTGCGTCGGCTTATAGCCTTTCTCCATTAACGGGCTATCCAATACTAAAAGAATTTCTCAAATCGAACCAGTTTTCCTTGAGATTAGCGCGTTCAAACAAACAAACTGTTCAGCTTTACAATATGTATAAATATTAGTAAGTATGGTATAAATAAACGTGAAAATGTGTGTGTGTGTGTGTATGAAATTTGACACGCAGGTAGACCATGTCCTGGAATACTAAGACTGACAACTAAAGACTGACCTGTTGGTCTAGTGGTTAGTGGCCCTGACTGCTATGCCAGAGGTCGTTGGTTCGATTCCTACCCAGGATAAATGTTTGTGTGATTAGCACGATCATTTGTTCTGTGCCTGGGTGTAATTTATCTATGTATGTATGTATTTAGAAATATATAAGTATGTTTATCAGTTGTCTAGTACCCATAACACAAGCTCTGCTTAGCTTGGGATTAGACGGCGTTGTGTGAAAGTTGTGGAATATTATTATATAATTATTAAGCTATTGCATAGCTTCTATCGCGGGCCTTGAGCGCGGGGACCGAATCCAGAAATTCCGTAACGAAAAAACCTCACGCTTCTCACTCCGACGGGCACGGAGGTGTGGCTTGAAGGCCGTGCATTGTCTAACGTCGTTTCTTTTCGGCAGTCTTCGACACGGTGTTTGTGTGCGTGCAACTAGACGTATTGTACGACTCTACGAAGCTCGCACGAATCGAGACGAGCTGCTCCGAAATCGGACGAATACATAAGCAGCTGTTTATGAGAAATGCTATGCAATAGCTTTACCGCGGCAGTCCCCGAGTGCCACACGTCTTTTTTTTATCTTTATAATAGCACATAGGATACTTTGTATCCCGCGAGTATGTTCCCTTGCGACAATTTCCAACTTTCCCGCGGGCAGACGCTTGTACACATAAATATTGAATCTTACGTTCTCTCCATCCCTGACTTCGTCCTTCACA
Source organism: Mythimna pallens (assembly GCA_961205895.1). NCBI lineage: Eukaryota > Metazoa > Arthropoda > Insecta > Lepidoptera > Noctuidae > Mythimna > Mythimna pallens. The sequence goes on from OY540845.1 coordinate 18,959,960, forward strand.
TGTGTTTCGGGAACAAACGCCTCGTCGTTCACACTGTACCAGCCGCTGTATTTGGACTTGTACACGTAATCCTTCTTCACTAGCTTATTCTGGAAATAAAAATTGATAATGTAATAATAATAATATGTGTCTTAACTCTGAGTCTTACGTGCCTGAACTAGGAAATCCTGTGTTTCAGGCGGATGTTGAGACTATGTTGATAGAGTAAGACATTCTTTTTTATGTGGAAAATCATCAAATAACTGCTCCGGAAGGCAGTGTCAGACTTTTACTGACTAAAACCTATTGTTTTTCCAGTCGCCCTTTATTGCGAGGGCCGCGGTGACTCCTTCGAACAAACCGCAACCCTGGCAGGCGTCAGCCCTAACTGGCCCCACTAATTTGCTGGTCTTTACCGGATAGCCGGACGGCGAGCTACCCATGGCTCGCTATCCGCAAACCAACGCTTACGGTGGCCCGCGACTCCCGACACCGGAAGCGTGTCATCACTTAAATGTTAACTAACATTTAAGTGTTGTTCAAAAATATACTCTTGATTTTCTGACAGGTTTTAAAATCAACTGCATTTATTATTTTAAGTTTTCAATAAACATAATATGTCTCACCCAAAAATGTCTAACAGCAATCTTATGTCTCTCCTCGGTCGTCCGTATAAAGTCTGTATAATCCACGTTAAACTCCTTGAACAGGTCCTTGTATTCATTGGATATGCTGGTGCAGTACTCCGGCAGGGACAGCTTGGCTTTAGCGGCGGCTTGCTGGATCTTGGTGCCGTGTTCGTCTGTACCTGGGAAATAATTAATATGGTGAATTGAAGCCTAAGTGCTTATTTACGACGACGCGGGGCGTCGCTCGTCGCCTGCAGCGTGGCGTCTTGGGGCGCGTCGGGCGTTTTTACATGTATAGAGAGAAGTGATGCGTGCATAAGCACAAACATGGCAATGTACGATGTCGTTTACGGAGACACGAGGCGTGTAGAGTAACGCCTGCTGCGACCAACGCAGTGATATGTGCATATGAACCCTAAGGACCCCAAATACCCTTACAAACGCCCTGAAAAACCTGGGAGGCTTGATCTGTTTTGGAGAGAGGTGGGCTGGATGGAATTAGCCATCCAAAGGACGGCTGCCATAGCCTATAGAACGCAAGGGGCAACTGAAGGAACAAGTAGGGAATGCAATCTCGTTCTCGCGAGATCTCGGCCATTTTAAACGAGATTGATCTCGGACGAAAAAAAGGCGAGATCTCGCGAGTTCAATGAGGTTGCACTTGAGCATAAAACGTCTTATTTGAAGCGTGGACTGACACGGACGGAGTTGCGATCTGCTGTCGGTTTCGTTCGGTGCGTTTCGGTCGCGGACGAAGTGTTTCTCAGATTCGTTCGTGCGTCCGATTGGTCGAAAATTGAGCCGGCGTGCAGCGTCATCAGCGTTGTTTGTTTACTGTTAGTTTTTTTAACTAACGTGATTGAAAAGTCTATTGAAAAAATTCGTGAAAATAAAGGTTTATCTTATAATACTTATAATATTTATTATCTTTTTCCTAATTTATTCAAATATTGTGATTATTTGCAAAAAAAAACACACCAAACTGCTAATCTCGCGAGCTCTCGAAATTGGCGAGGTCTCGCAGTATTGTTATTCATAAACTCGCGGGATCTCGTTTGAGTCCCAATCTCGCGAGATTTGCATTCGCTAGGAACAAGGTGTTAGTCAGTAAAAGTCTCACATGCCCTCTCGCCCCACCCTAGAGCGAGAGAAGTCATTATTTGGGGGCCGAGTAACCCGCGTCCGTAAGAGAATGCCTGAAACAAGTCCCTACACGTGGTCCCCAGGTTGTGCTAATCAGGTGACACTAACTGGCGGTAGGTTTCGACCGTTGGCTTGCTACCACCCACTGAGCAAAGACGAACCGCCAAGCGGCCTGGCCGTATTCCGGTATGAAGCTCAGTGTAGCCAGTCTCGCAAGCAGACCAAGCTGGCTCGTGCTGAGATGGACGTATCTGGAGACTGGTTGCAGAGGGTAGCAGCCACAGATAGTTGGGGGCCCAAGTAATGTGCTAGCCACACATGAAAGGCTGTCCCGCCATCTGTCGAAACATCGTCCTTTCAGTAGGCATGGAACCTCATTTCACTTCCTTCTCCTCTCCTCTCTTCACTTTTAAAAATGAGAAAGAACAGAAAGAGTAAAGGTAAACAGCGGCTGCACTCCCTATCTCACAAAGTGCACCTCACTAACATACGAGGTCTGCACTCTAATCTCGTCGCAGTCCACCACCACCTGGAGACTGAAAAACCAGCTCTCTTGTTCCTTTCGAAGACGCATATCAGAGATCCGTCCGACGTGTCGTATATTTCATACCCAGGGTTTACCTTGGAGCACAACTTCAAACCACACGCGGGTGTATTTATGTACGCTCAGGACGACATCTGCTATCCGGGCTCACACAGCATCTGAGTGAGGCAGCGGAGGGGGCTCAACGACGCTACCTTTCCGCCCAAATGCCCAACACTAAGAGTGGCTTTTCCCATACCAGTGCATAGATCAAGCGTGCTTTATCGTCGGCCATATCATCACTTTCCATCATCCAGTGAGATAGTGGTCAAACACGAGCATATACATAACAAAAAAATAAAAAAAATGGATGATTTTCCCAATTAAAAAAAAACTGGGCAAGTGTGAGTCGGACTCGCGCTCTGAGGCGTACAAACGTAAATAGTTCAATTCCCGAATGGAATCTCAAAGATTTTTCCGAATCGCAAAATTATTTTTTTTGTGCTGTAACAACAAATTTACTGTTTTCATATTTATTCCTATACCTCTGTTATAAGACCTTGCTTCATGCCAAATTTCAGGATTCTGGGTCAACGGGAACTACCCTATGAATTTTGACTCCCTTGAGACTGTAGAAATATACTTATTTTTTGCGACATTAACGGCCATATCTTTTTTGGTTTGTAAACTTAGAAGTTTGGTTTTTTCACAGCTTCACGGACGGACAGATGGATGGACAATAAAGTGATCCTATAAGGGTTCCGTTTTTTACTTTTGAGAACCGGAACCCTAAAAAATTATTGTTAGTTTGTCAGTATGATTAAAGTAGTGTTGCAATCTATTTTATTTAGATTTCAAGGTAGGAGAATTTATTGCTAGTTCGATAAGAAGTTTGCTATTCAGTTTTTGGGCCCCCCTCAGCTTGGGGGCCCCTGGGCACTGCCCCACTTAGCCCTTCGGTAACTATGCCAGTTAGTATAATAAATGAATATCTACACTATAATATCATAAAAAGGTAAAGTTTGTTTTTTTTGTTTGTAGGAGGTAATCTCTGAAAGTACTGGTCCGATTGCAAAAATTTTTTCAGATAGAAAGCTGCTTTATTCCTGAGTGACATAGGCTATATTTTATGTACGCAGGTGAAGCCGCGGGCAAAAGCTAGTATACATTAACTAACATCAAGACCTTACCTGTACTAAATATGACATGGCAGTCTGGGTTCGTCAGTTTTTCAAACCTTTGTATTGCATCTGCAACTACCGCTGAGTAGAGATGACCTAAGTGAGGAGCTGGAACATAGAAAATATTATGGATTTCTTACAATTCCAATTAATTAATTTTAGTAGAAATAGGGATTATTATCTAATATGAAAATATTTAAAATTCAATTGTTTACTGCTGGTTTACTTTCATTTCCTGTTTATAATAAAACCTTGAACCTGATTTAAGAAATGTTATTCTACACATTTTACCAGTTCTGTGTAAGTTCATGTCTATCAAGTTAACTTTTATGTACCAAGACCTTTTACTTACCCGCATTTACATAAAATATCGGCGTAGTAATATAAAACGGAGTTTTTTGCACAACAGAAGAAAGTAAACGCAATGTTAATCTCATTTTCTTGGAAAATTACCACTTGCAATGTTTACCCAGCTGATTATTACAGAGGTTATGAAAGCAACTGAAAACTTTGATTGTATACTCTTATTTGTGTATGTTACAGCAACGCGTCCCTTTCACACACTTCTGTTCATATTTTTTTATAACTCAAGTAAATAAATAAATACGCTAGAGTTTACTGTGACAATAACCGGTTCGCAACCGTAAAGGACAAAATGTCAAATTAAAGTAATACAGTAATAAAGGATGACCCATGATTTTCAGCACATTTCTCTGCATGCATGGATTTTTAATTCAGTAGCATTGTATGCGTTCCGTTGCATGATTGCCACTTACACCAATTTTGGAAAGAAACTAATTTTTACCGAATACTCGCCGCATCGATATTTAAACTACATATTGGAAACATCAATAATGTTTAGAATTTCTGAAATAAATCAATCTTTAACAAAACAGCAAGAATTTTTTTTCTAAAATTTAACCACTGTCAATTCAACCAATTTCTGCGTAGAATGGCAGTTCACAGTGTAACTTTACCCTATCAGGAAAAAATGTCATTCAATTTCATAGTGCGTCGTAAAAATAGCTGAATTTTCTATTTAGTTGCATTCTGAAGTTGAATCAATGAAAGAAGGGATCGCAGACGTGCGAATTTGTTGTGATGTGAAAGAAATTACAAAATAAAAGTATAGAATAAACTGTGGTGAATAAAAAAAGCCGCAAAATGACTAAGGGAAAGATTGTTATTATGGCTTGTGGAAGCTTTAGCCCTCCGACGTACATGCATCTTCGTATGTTCGGTAAGTAATCGGAAATCGAACGTGAAATGCGCAATTATTTTGCATTTTTCATTAATTTTATTGCAGTGAACTTGAACTGTTGACCTTTGGCATTTGAAATAGATTTAACTGGAACGAAATGTGTACTTTCTGAAATAGAGTTACGGAAAGTGATTTATGACTCTATTTATTTGCTCAAGGTTTTATAACAGAATTTTATATATTTTATATTACTTTTCTAGAAATTGCAAAAGATTACATCCACAACCTGAACCTGGGCAATGTGGTTGGAGGTTTGGTGTGTCCTGTGCATGATGCTTATGGGAAGAAAGACTTAGTACCCGCTCACCACAGGTAAAATGTCTTACCTTGTAATATAATTTATTTATAGTCAAAGAATACATTTAATATTAAAATAAAACAGTATTTAATGTTTAAAATTTATTGATTTTTAGGTACCTACTTGGTTTGTCCATTATTTCCTTATATATTTTGTTTTAGTAAAATCCCCACAATGGAAATCTTTATCTTATTACCTTATTAGCAATAGGTAGGATATTATGGGTAAGCATTCAACTTGAAAATAAGACAAGTTTGGTTATACAATGTGATAGCAATATTGAAAAAAAAATTATACAAAATATTTTTTTAAAATTACGTCACTAGTGCAACAAGAGGAGAAGGAATGCTCATAATGGGCATTTGTACACCTCTATATAGCTAGCCTTAGGTATACTGTCCATGGAAGCGTAGCTTTATAGATGTGTATTTGTCATTATACACTTGGTGTACGCCAGCTCACAGCTTAGCTTACATACATAACTATGAAACTGTCGATGAAGCTGTAACAATACTATGTCACGATGTCGCTGCTTCGTAGGTCAGCCACAGTAGGCCGTAGTGCTAGCTGGCAAATCTTTACATAGTTTAATATAAAGCTTTCCGTATCTGTCTTTTTATCTGCTATTTCCTCCTAAACTACACAACAGATTTCGATGCGGTTTTCACTAATATAAAGAGTAGTAAATGAGGAACGGCTGTATCTTTTTTTTCCACCCATGCAATTGTTTTTTCAAAAGCCTGTGAGAGAAATTAATCGGTGATGGTGACGTATCTCGGCGCTTTGTGTCACGGGTTTGTGACCTCGAGTTGGAACGGTGTCGAGGTGGGTAGCGATTGCGACGGTGATCGCTGTCGTATGACGGACGATGATCGTGGTCGTATGACGACGTACCTCTCGCTTTTAACGCAGCTATTTTTAGCGAGAGCTTTCGGATTTCGCTAACGAGACACTGATTATCTACCATAATTGAATGTTACAACATCTTTGCCAAAGGTATAGCTCAGATGTAACAGTTGACACAGATAATAATACAATTATTACTATCACAGAAGACAGTTCAAGGTGCTGATAAACACACAGTATGCTGTATTGTGTACTAAAGTACATACCTACGTAATTAAATAAATATTTGATGATAGTATGCATAATGTTTTGGTACCAAACATTGTCAGTGGTTAATTACAAGCAGATATGTCAAATTAAAATTGGTGTTTTAAATCTATATAAGTACCCATATACAATACGTTCCAAATAAGAATAGGATCGATTGCCATGTTGTGACGTCACGTCATGGTCGTCAAGTACTGTTGAATTGAAGAATTATTATGGTGAGGAAAACAAGAAATTTTTAAAATTTAATTTATTTACGAACTGTGAACGAAAAAAGTTTAATCAGAATCCAGTTCTTAAATTTTGCTCATCTCTGAGTTTTTTAATTTGGCCCAATTTCTTGCGATTTGACAGTATGACGTGACGTCACAACATGGCAATCGATCCTATTCTTATTTGGAATGCATTGTAAAAGGAGAAATTTACTGATTGATATATCAACGCACAGCCTACTGGGTCTAGGAACATGAAATTTTCCTTTTATGACGTAGGCAAGCACTAAGGTTTTTGAAAATTTAACCTATAAAGGAAATATTTTGTTTGTATGCAAAATCACAATGAAACTTGAAACATATACATACTTTATACATAGCAAAATTATGGGCATTATTCAACCTGAAATCAGTTTTTTAACATAGCATAGCATAGTCTTTTAATGTTCCCACTGTTGGGACTCAGGCCTTGGTGACGGGGACGCGGTGGATTACGGCCCATTCCCTTTCTAGGAGAGGGAATGGGCCGTAATCCACCGCGCTGGCCCAGTGCGGGTTGGTGGATGTCACATGTCTTCGAATTTTTGGTTCTAGGACATGCCGGTTTCCTCACGATGTTTTCCTTCACCGTTTTGAGAGCAGTGGTGATGAAATAAATTACACAAAGTAATGCGCCTGGCTGGGTTTGAACCCGCGTCCTACAACTCGTAAGTCGGGTCCTACCACTCGGCCACCACTGCTCTAAATACAAAAAACTATTATTATATACATAGAAACCCCGATGTCCGAAATTAAAGTTATTTTGCATTTTTCAGTGGTTTTTTTACTTTGAGTCGGATATTTTTTTTTTTTGGAAAAGTTTTTTTATTTTTATCGATGGATATTAATAACATTGTTCAGGCATGGGCCATAGTCTTAACATAGTTCCTGGTAACCAGTCCACTTATTATTCCAAAAAACCATAGCCTATAAGGCTAGTCTTTGTTTTCCATATATCGCAATAGTTTTCCACCAACCGGGGGTTCTCCTTGATAGTCGTCGGTTGGTATTTCATTCGATTAAAAGTGACTAAAGGGCCTCTGCGAGTTGGTTTCGGCTCCTCGTACGCCTTCCAAAGGTCCGGGATCTCAGGGTCCTGATACTGATAATAATAATAATAATAATAATAATAATAATACAATACACCGTGGTTTGAGCCGCCGTAACACTTTTTTTTTTTCTTCCATTTCGTCCAGTCAACCGCCACGCTATCACTAACTCCCTTTTCTTGCATATCACTCCTCACAAAAACCATCCATCTTTTCTTTTGCCTCCCTCTCACACTCCACTAATTTCTCAACCTCTCTTTATGAATAAAATATGTATTAATAAGATGAATGTTTATTTCAGGATAGCAATGTTAAAGTTAGCCCTGAGATCATCATCATGGGTGAAGATATCGGAGTGGGAGACACAACAATCCGGTTGGACGAGGACCAGGCTAACACTCCAGCATCATCAGGTAATAACACCAGAATATATTTGGGGTATTCTTCTTTTTTACAGACGTCAGATCAGTCCAAAAAGTGTGATAGAGGCGTATTTGGTCCACTCAGTCACGCAAATAAAAAAAAAGTTAGATTAAAAAAAAAAGAGAGCCCATTTTAAAGCTTGCCAGAAATAATATTATGTACAAGTTAGAATTTGTGCCAAGTTTAAGAAATAACTTTGAGAAAGAGGTTAATCGTCGAATCCGACTCGGCTGGGCAGCATTCGGGAAGCTGCGCGGTATCTTCTCGTCCAACATACCACAGTGTCTCAAGACGAAAGTCTATGACCAGTGCGTGTTGCCAGTGATGACATATGGCACTGAAACATGATCGCTTACAATGGGCCTCATCAGAAGGCTTACAGTCACCCAAAGGGCTATGCTCGGAGTTTCCTTGCGTGATCGCATCAGAAATGAAGATATCCGAAGAGAACCAAGGTCGCTGACATAGCCCGAAGAATCAAGTTTGTATTTTAATCAACATACAAACTTGAAACTGACCCGCAAAACGAAAAAAAATTGTGAATAAAGGAAATTGATTAGGGCCCATACCCTTACAAAGAGGAGGCCTGTGGCCCAGCTGCGGGATACCTAAGGCCCCTCACCCACGGCGACTTTTTGTAGCGATGCAGTAGCGATTCTGTCGCGCGTTCGCTTCGATACGTTGCGATCGGTAGCTGTTTGCCCTCGCCCACGCCACAATTATATATCAGTTATTGTTGCGATGCAAACACGATACTGTCACGCTTCTGTCGCGATGCAAACACGATACTGTCACGCTTCTGTCGCGATGCAAACGCGATACTGTCGCACTTCTGTCGCGATGCAAACGCGATACTGTCGCGCTTCTGTCGCGATGCAAACGCGATACTGTCGCGCTTCTGTCGCGATGCAAACACGATACTGTTACGCTTCTGTCGCGATGCAAACGCGATACTGTCGCGCTTCTGTCGCGATGCATACGCGATATTGTCGCGCTTCTGTCGCGATGCAAACGCGATACTGTCGCGCTTCTGTCGCGATGCAAACTTCCTCGTGAAGGCTATTTTTCTCAGCGACACCGACGCTTAAGGGTGCCCTGTTTTTTGGGAAATCATCAAATTACTTCTCTCGCTCTGGGTGAGACATTTGTACTGCCTAAAGTCCACTTGTGTTCTTTCGGTTGCTCTGCATTCCAGGGCCACGGTAACACGTAAAAAAAGTGGGTTATGTATGATAGAGGTACGATTTACTAATGAATCAGCGTTTTGAGTATTGGTTTTTGATATCTTCTCTTGAGAAAAAACTTTGACCTTTTAGCCTAGGTGGTTAAAAGGTTTTTGTCGGATATATCCGACAAACACGCGCGTTTAGTCCGCCAGTTTCGCACATCCACGACCAAATACTCCATCTCGTCAGCTGATGTGGATTGAAAGGCTGTACGAGATGGAGTACCCAGTCGTAAACACACGACCCTGGCGAATAGGACACGAAAACGCTCGTCGGACCAACCCGACGCGAGCGGTTAAAGGGTTAATTTTTATTAAGCAACTAGCTTTTGCCCGCGGCTTCGCTCCCGTCAACTGACTACTCTACCCTACTCTACTCTACTCTACCCTACTCTACCCTACTCTATTCGAATTTTTCTCGCCGTAAAAACCATTCTTGAACTTCAACGATCATTTTAAAAAAAGAATTGGCCAAATTGGTCCCACATTTTGCGATTCATTTTTATATTATAGATAAAAATAGCAATCTTTATTTTATTGATGACTAAACAATAACATCAATGATTCTGTTAGTGTTTTTGATAAAATCTGAATGAATTGAGTACTTGATGTAGTATGGTTAATTGTCAAAAAATAATTAAGTCATCATCATCATAGATAAAAATTACAAGTAGTGTTGATAACTAATTGCTGTAAAGCCAGACAGAGTTTAAAGTACAAAATCTAAGTTCTTATATATCAAAGGATCTTATCACTGATTTGTTTGCAATTTAAAAAATGTCGCGTCATGGTTACTGAGGGTAGACTGGGATTGTTCGAAAGGGGTGACCAGACGGTTGCAAACCAACGTTCCAACCAAGGTGACCTTGCTAGTTTCAATCCGTGTAGACAGCAGTTGTAATCCATGACCTTCAACGCCCTTGGTTGGGAGGCGCGTTTTCCCAACCACCGAACGTGTTGGCGCGTAGTTTACATCCATGTAGCCGCAACACAAACCAAACACATAAACCACCAGTCACCTTGGTTGGAACGCTAGTTTGCAAACATCTGGTCACCCCTTAACAAAAGGAACGCAAGAAAATTGTGAAGAAAAGTTTGTTTTGAGGTGGGAAATGATCAAATAACTAGTTCCACTCTGGGTGGAGCGTGACGGACTGTCAGACTTTTATTGAATTTGGGTTTGCAGAAGACGAGCAACGGGTAGCTCGCCGTCCGACCTTTCAGTAAGGATCGAGACCGAGTAGTCGACGACGGTATTTAGCCACGGCAATGCAGGAGGGGCTTCCATTAGGCGGCTGAATTCAGAAAGCGGTACTTCTGAACACGGCCCGAATTGTTAGGAGGACATTTTCTCCCAAAGTCCTGACCGATGGTAGCTAAGACCCCCACATTTTTAAATATTTCGTAAAATCATAGAAAAATTGCTTAGCCCACCGATATCGGGAACAGTCTCAAAAGAAAGGAACCTCCTATTTTCTTGATCCAACCCTTGATCCAGCCGCGTAACGAGATCCTCCTTAAATGTTAGATAAGGCTCGTGGCTATTAAGCCATTGGCTGAAACGACTATCGGAACAATGATCGCTGTGTCCACATCTCACATGTCGACAACCTCGCGAGCCAAGTCAAGATAATTGATTGTACTAACTATTATTAGGAGTACGATTACTGCTTACTAGCTTCAGCCAGCGGTTTCCCCGCATGAAAGTAGATTTCTCCATACAAACTTCGAATCCCTGTTTCATTCCTTTAGGAGGTGAATTTTGGAAAGTCCTCTCTTAGGGCTCGCCTACGTCATAAAAGGAAGCCTTGTGCAAAATTTCACATTCCTAGGCCCAGTAGTTTTGGCTGTGCGTTGATATTTCAGTTTCTCCTTTTATATAATATAGATAACCTTATAAATCCTTATCTCTTTCCTATCCTTATATCTTTCCTTATATCTTTCTCCAGGACACAATAAACAACTATCTAACAGGCCAGAACGACCCAGACCCCCCATCCTGGCTGCCGGACGACATAATCAACCTGAACAGTTTGGACGAGCCAGACAACTTGATGGAAAAGCTGAATGGCAATGTACAGGATGGAGTCACTGTGAAGTTGCTGTGTGGTGCGGACCTCTTGGAGTCTTTTGCTACGCCGGGACTGTGGTCCGATGAGGATGTGAGTGCCTTTAATATTATTTATTAACTAGCTTTTGCCCGCGGCTTCGCCTGCGAGAATGTAGGTACATACAAACTTTAGACCCCCGTTTCATCCTGTTAGGGGCTGAATTTTGGAAAATGCTTTCTTAGTGCTCGTCTACATCATAAAAGGAAGCCTTGTGCAAAGTTTCATGTTCCTAGGCTCAGTAGTTTCGGCTGTGCGTTGATATGTCAGTCAGTCAGTTTCTCGTTTTATATATATAGATTATATACTTTAATTGACATCCCAAGACAGACTGTCCTGGTGTAGAATTGTGAGGAGACCCGACCCCAGATAATGGGAGCAGGGACGGACAAAAAGAAGATATATTCGTTTTATATTATATGTTTCGGCTGCAAATCGCGTTTCGTTCGCACACTAGTTGTAAATTAGATGCCGAATTACTTCATGTAAGAGAGTCAAATGTCTCGCTGATGGTGACGCATGTGTTCGTAAAAGTTTGACAATCATTTACTTCCGTTCGGAATGGTTGAACTGAATGAGGTTCATGAAGGGGCACCGTTAATCGAGGCACTCGTCTCTTAACTGCTACTGGCTTATTTTAATCTTTATGTTAATAAATATTTTGAGTTTGAGAAAACTAAATTACGTCCGTCCATCGACATACGAGGTATAATTATCGTCATGTTCGTGAACGGGCGCTGTCAGTTGAGACTGGTCATCTCTTAGCTGCCAGTTGCTATTTTAATATCTGTATTTAGTTTTTATTTTTACTGTATTTACATTGTTCTCACATGATAACGACAAGAAACATGTAACAGAGATATTTGTAATTACAAAACATGATTGAAAAGAATGTCCTTGGAGTTTCTTGCACATTCTTCTCCATAGAGATCTACGCTTTGGAATGTGCAATTAGCATCATTTTTTTTTTCTGACTGACTGACTTCTTGACATTTCAAAAGTGCCTGTAAATGGTTTATTTGAAATAAATGCTTTTGAATCTTGAATCTTTGAATTAGAACTAACATTATAATTTTTTTTTTCAGTTGGAAATTATAGTGGGTCGTCACGGGCTGGTCGTGGTGTCTCGCGCCGGCTCTGACCCAAGCCGGTTCATATACGAATCGGACATGCTCTACAAACATAGGGTAAAGTATTACATCAGTCGGAAATCATATCCTATCTTACTTATTTTTTTTATTGTAATCCTCCCGACCGAATTTCGATCATGGTGACTCTCAGCAGAGATATTATAGTGCACATGTGCGTGCGCAAACACAGGTGCAGTCTCTGTGCCTTTACTTTCATAGTCGTGTCAGATTGTCGAATCTGACACGATTGGAGAGAGATTAGGCGAAGGACCAACGGCGTCATGTGCTTTCCGAGACTCTGGAGGATCTGTGTCTGATCTGAGCAACTGCCCGAGATAATGATTTTGACTGTTGTATGTGTTCAAATCGCGCGAAGAACTCTAATTGCGCGATGCAGGATTTGGTAGTAATAGTTGTAGTTCATATGTTGATAGATGTCGCTTTTGCCCGACCCGGGAATCGAACCCAGGAGCCCATGCTTAGCAGTCGCGCTTGTGGCCACGAGACAAACGTGACAGTCAAACGTCCGTTTTTTTATTGTACACAAAACTTAACATAGACACAAGTCCGTGATAAGACCTGTCATACTGTATGGATCAGAATGTTGGGCTGTATAAAGATGGATGAAAAAAGATTGCATGTAGTGGAGATGAGAATGTTGAGATGGATGTCGCGTCTATGAAGCTACACGTCCGTGGCCATAGTTTTGTATGTAAGCTTCACGCAGGCGTACACCAATCGTATATTGACGAATACGCGTCTATAAAGCTACGCGTCCGTGGGCAGTAGGCCTAAATGATATTGTTTTTTTTTTATTTTTCAGAAAAACGTAATCCTAGTAACAAATTACATAGCGAATGAAGTAAGTTCAACTCAGATCAGGCGACTGGTTCGACGCGGCGAGAGCGCCAAATACCTCACGGATGACGCCGTTCTCGCGTACGTCAGACAACACAGACTATATGGAGCGCCACATTGTATTACGTGAGTAGATACGCTTTTATATTAGGGGCTGTTTCATTGCTCGGAAAATGGACGGGCAATTTTTTATAGGATATTGTTAAGCAATTTTTGAACGGGCATAGGACTTGCAAGTTCTATTGACTGAAGAATGAGTGAGCAATTTTACTGCCTTAGAAATTTTTTGGAAATTTTTTCAATCATTCCTTAGGAATATATTATTCCTAGGAAATTTTTGCATGTAAATGGCAGTGCAATTTGATTGCCTGAGAAATGTTTGAGTAATTTATTATTACTTGAATATTGGCTAGGGAATAACTGAGCAATTTTATTGTATAGAGTATTTTCTAGCCATTTTTTCCTAGGAATGGTCGAAAAATTTCTGACTGAAAATGTTTTGGTAAATGTTATTGTTTTATGATATTTTAATATGTTTTGTTTTCTAGTTGTTTTTGTTTAATATCATTTTATTAGTTTTGTTTTATAACTTATATTGTTTTTTATGATAGTTTATTTATACATATTGTACCTTTTGAAAGTCGATTTAACGCGTTGGCAGTCCGAAATAAGAGTTTTAAAGTACACAATAATCGTATAAATCTATGGCGCGGTTCCACCAAATGGTGGATTGGACCGTTTTCGCGTTTGTTAAGTCGCTTTTATGAGGTGCTAAAGAATGTTTTTCTATTGCAATTTTATTTGTAGTCCTTTTGACAATATTTCTTATTATTTTTAGTTGTTTTTTTAGACATTATTATTACATGAAAAGTGATTTGAGAGCCAAACCTAACTTTAGATCAATGTAAATATTTTATAATCACTTTACAATTTTTATACACGTATTGTTTTAAATAATAAATATATTTTATAAAGGAAAATAAACGATTAATCATGATTATTTCCTTGTTTCTTTTTAAATTCAATTAAATATAATCAAAGAAAGAATGAAATAAAATGTAAAATGATAACTACACTTTCTTTAGCGAAATTATTTACGAGAAAATCGCAGAAAAAAACTAAAAATAAACCTTGATTAGTCATCGATCTTTTATACACCGAAATAATATATTATCTATTTATTTTAAATCAAAATTTAAGACACATACAGATTTTTACGATTTTTGACGTTGTTTGTCAAAACGAGACGTCAAACAGAATGTGCGTGTGTGTGTAAGTATTAGGCGATCGACATTGTATGACATACTTGCTGATTGTCAAAACACTGCATATACAACGACAATAACCATCGTTGAAATCGAGAAGATCTGTAAGCGCCATCAATTGCCTATTTCAATGTATTGACCTACAAATACTAACACACCATACTGTTTTCACGCTGCCTGGAATAGTGAGTATAACATCCTTAACGATTTAATCGCTAGTTACGACAAGCGTTCACCACAAGACGTCATCATGACCTCCCCTGAAGAAACCAGCTTCAAAAACATCCTCATATCAATCAGAGACAAACCCTCTATCATTGACGAGACTATAACTGTCAAACGCCCAAGGAAAACAAACTTCCTAATGCCAAACTCCCATACTGACTCTGTGAGCCCATTCTGTGAGCCTCTCAAACCAAAAATGGCGTACGTAGACAAAGTTCCTTCGACCTACGTCCCAGGAAAGGCAGTTAAAATCGTCAGCGATGCTACTGAACACAAAATTGACAAGGTAACTCTAGATACGACGTATAGCTCTCTTGACAGTTATTTAAGCAAGGATTCCGATTTAGACCTCTATAAAAGACGGGTAAGTGAAGGTAATGTCGAAAAAGTCGAAGTCGATGCTTCGAAAAAACGCTGTTCGTCGACTATAAGGAAGTTGAAGCCGGAAGATATGAAAAAGAGCAAGTCGGAAGTCAGTAAGTTGTGTGATAAGATGAAAAGTATAAAGATGAAGGATACTTCAGGTAGGAACTATAAGACACGGAGCTGTAATGATATTGTAAGGTTGATTCTGACGAAGCATGGGATACATGTTATTAGTGATACTGAGGCTATAGTATAAAGATTTTGGAATATTACTTGAGGTGAGATTCTACGGGTACAATACTAAACAAATTAGCCTTATTCAAACAGTATTTATTTATTTATTAAAATTTTATGCACTGGTAAACACTGTACAAAGGCGGACTTAATGCCTTAGGCATTTTCTATCAGAAACCATAATATATATTATTAAATATAATATTTGTAAAGGGATTTGTTTAGTATTGTTATTTTCTGACGTCAGTTATATATTAATAATATCAAGCCCTCTAGCAAATACTTTGAAAAATCTTAGGCTGCTGCTATAGGATTAAAAAAAACTTTCAATTAACCCTCAGTTTGCCAGGTTGACAATACCGTTTTTAGTAAAGAAACACGGAATTGTTTTTCTAAAATGCATATTTCAGTAGAATCTCACCTAAAAGTCATTCACTACTTCCCTAAATCGAATTGCCAAATAATGGAATTTCATCAGATACCTGATACAGTCAATTTACGTGGAATTGTAAGTTTTACAATACAAAAAGAAGGCACAATAAAAATACATTTGGCAAAAGAGTGTATGTGACTATTGTCATTGGTCGAACACTTTTCTAGAAAATGTCTTCCAAACTATGAATTTATTTGTCAATTTGCATTTAAGCCGGCTTCATCACATTCTGACTGACTTTGTAATATTTAAATATACATTGAACTTTTAACCCCAGCTCGCTTCATATTAAAATTCTATTCATTTGTATCGGCCCCTCGATTTAGAACAAATCAACTCATTATGATGTTCAATTGGATTAAAAACTGTGTTTTGTTCGTTACTTATTTTAATCTGCAATTATACTCCATTCACAATAAGATGAGACATTTCGATGGCATTCAAAGCAAAAAAAAAATTACACCACCTGCTAGATAATGCCCTTTCATATGTCATACAACCATTACATAAAGCAAGCCATTCTATCCCTAGGGAGATAATGTAGTATGGGCGATCCCAAGGGAATAATAAAATTTGAATTTAGAACGTCAAAAACGTTGAGTGAATTCCTAGGGGTCTTTAAGTCAAGAGTGAATAGGTTACTACTAGGCAAGCGTGCTCCATCGTCGACCACATCATCGCTTACCATCAGGTGAGAGTGGTCAAACGCGAGCCTATCGATAATAAAATAAAAAATTATACGTGCATCAAACAAGCTTATTCAAAGATCAAACTGGCCACTAACAAAAAAAAAAGAAGAATATGGTTACTGAAGAGTGAAGAGAAAAAAAATGTGAAAGAGGGGGAGTGCTATAGAAAATTAAAACTATAGAATCTTAGATTAGTGAAATTTGTTTCAAATCTCAAAACATTTCGAATTGTCAATAATACTCATATTTCTCTAATATATTTGTTTTAGTAAATTGTCTTTTAATTATCTTACAGATGATGTAAAAAGTAGAGTATCTAACGTGGTAAAGCTGTCTTTGTCTTGGGCGGCTTGAATTCCTCACTTCACTCAGGTTTCTATATTAACTCCCTCGCAGTGCTCGGGAGTTAATTGAATAAATCCCTCACTGCCGTTCGGGATTAAAACTTAGCAACCTTCGTTTCGTTCGGAATTCAATATGCCGCCCGCGACTTAAAGATACTGCTTTATCCCTTAGTCACATAATCTACTATTATATTGTAACCCTTTTTTTGCTTTGATGGCTTATGCCTACGGAATAAAAGTCAAAGTTGGTTGAACGGACACTGAAAAAGGTTCATATAAATGTTTATATAAACGTAATCTTATTGCAAATGGAGTATAGTTTTAACAAAATGAAAAGAATTTGACATTATACACTACTGACAAGACTTCACAAATAACAATCATAACAGATTATTTTAATAAAATAAAATGTCTAGTTTTGGAATCGAAAGGCTGGTAACACTGTAAGCTGACCATAAACAAGTAGATCAAAGACTAGCTCGATCTAAATATGACATTAAGAAACTTATAGTTTCAAGCTCTCTTAGATTTGCCATTAGCCAAATTCAACATTAGAATTGACAAGATTTTGATAGGCTACATCATAAACTTGTATTAAAAAATGGAATTTATATAAAAGCTATTAACATTCTTTACATCACGATATAATCATCTGTAAAATAACTATATATATATATTTGTAATGAAATACTCTTTTTTATAATATTATACTTTTACTATGAGATGTTTAAATCTAAATTATTACCGTAATTATAAGTGTTTAAGTGCCGCATTCATAGTTCTTTGATAAAACCCTCGCGTGCCAAATTTTATCAAAATTCATTCAGTCTTTTGAGAGTAATTAACACACATGCATACTGTTGCCTGTGATGCTAATTTTGACCAGAATTCAGCCACGACGAAAGCATAGCGTTGTCCTCGTAAAGGTCTTTCATGGTTTTGGTGTTAGTGGAATGATTCACAGTCGCAATGAGGTTCTTCTGACTAGGTTATAGAGACCGAGCGAAAATTCGGTTCCGGTTTCGGCCAAACGGGCCGAATGTTCGGCTCAAACGAAACTACCGTTTTTGAGCTGACGGTTGTGATAAGACACCTAAAAACAATGATTAAATAATCTGTGTTTCGATTATCATGTAATCGACGATTTATTCGATTTAGTATTTTATAAAAGTTGTAACTGTAATATAATGAAGCATAACTAAAAAAAATGGATGAAAAAAGATTACATGTAGCTGAGATGAGAATGTTGAGATGAATGTGTGGTGTGACGAGAATGGATAAAGTGAGAAATGAGTATATTAGTGGAAGTTTGAAAAAAGGAAATCGTTTGTCTTGGTATGGTCATGTGAAGAGGAGGGATGAAACGCATGTTACTAAAAGAGCTGTGAGTATACTTGTAGGTGGTTGCAGAGGGATAGGGAGGCCAAAGAAAAGACGGATGGATTGTGTGAGGAGTGATATCAAAGAAAAAGGAGTTAGTGATAGTGTGACGGGTGACAGGACAGAATGGAAATAAAAAAAACGTGTTGCGCCGACCCCAAGTAATATGGGATAAGGGCAGGAAGAAGAAGAACTACATCGGAATATAGCTAGGAATAACTGTATCGAAATATTTATTTTTTGACAGTTTTTCTGTTACTTACCACGTTAGTTTCGGTTTAGGCCGAAACTGGAACAGTAGTTGAAAATTCGGTTTCTGGTTTCGATTTCGCTGCATCCATTACTACTAGGTTATTTCTATAATGGAATACCTATGTTCAAAGTCAGTTTAAGAATATCCACGTGGGCAATGGCAGTTTTGCTGGAACTCATATGTTCACAGTTGCATTTTAAGTTTCATATTCCAGCGTTACATTCGGAATTCAAAGACGTATCTGTGTGTTTTGCCTTTAGAATATTTCGTTAATAGACTATGATTGCGGTGCTACTTAAGTGTTGTTTCTGTAGGATAGGTAACCATGTTTCTACTTATACATTTATTATAGTGTTACTATAGAAAGTATACTCATAAAGAGAGAGTTATAAAATAAGTTTATTATACAATATGCATGTCAAGTATGTTCGTAAAGTGTTATAATTTACCTAATAATAAGGATTAAAAAAAAAATGTATTTCCTTTAAATTAAAAAGTTAAAAAAGGTATTTAAAACAAAGCGGTTTTAAAATTTATAAACTTACCTTTCATTTGTAAATATTTAATAATAAATGTATTCTCAAGTTAATATAAACTTTTAAAAGTATTAATATTAATAATAAATCAGATTTTTACATTAAAGCCAAATGTCAAAGCACAAAGTATTAAAATTGAGGTTTCATTCAAAGTTTCTTCAAGTATGATATTTGTATTAAAATTATTTATTTTAATAAATAAATAGGGGTTCCTTAAACTTTTACAGTGGCCTCACAACTAAACTTTAACATGTGCAATAATTTTTTTTATTGTTTTAACACTTTCCTAAACCGAATATAATGTTTAAGAAGTCTTAAAAGATAGTTCACATACATACATGTCTTTAGTTTTTGTGTATAATTATGGGACGTTCATCTTTTCTATCGACAATAGCTTGTTCCCTCTAAAAATTATATAAAGTTCGAATTTACGCTTGATTTTTGAAATTCTCTTTTATTTTAAGTTTATTAGTAAAATAAATATTATTTATTATTCAAGGGCTTTAAATTAGATCATATTTTTTACGTTTTTTTTTTTTGACGTAGTGGACGAAATACACCTCCGTCACATTTTTTGTTCTGATGGATTGTCGATGGAAATGAAGAACTAGGGATGAGACATGCCTGCTATTCTCAATATCTGACCTTCAAGGTATGGGTGACACCAAATACTCGATATAAAATATTTACAAAATATTTACAAGTATTTGGGTTGATGTTGCATTGTTGACACCTCTACGGTGCGGACTAAACGTTTCGCCTCGTCACGCACATCGAAGGACTGGAACATTTTGCTTGTCTTCCCGTCCGTGTATAATTTAGATGTCTTCAAGGCTAGAGTGACTAGGCTTTTAATAAACTAGTGCACTTCACATCAACGATTGTATCACTGCTTACCATCAGGTGGGATCTCAGTCAAGTACTGGTTATATCATTAAAAAATCAAATATGTATTCTCGATAAGTAAATGTTAGCGATAACCATACCTTAAAGGCCGGGTATTGAGATTAGCACGTATGTCTCATCTCTATGAATAACATCCCATATATGTATCTAAGCTTATAAAACAATTTTTAAGACCTTGTAAAACGCATAGGGATCGCAACAAATCTTGGAAAACAGTATTCATGAGAAATATAAAAAATACATATATTTGTTATACAGTTAAATAGTTACTAAGTTATATTAATGTATCTGAGATAATTATATTTGAATTTATTTATGCGAGTATTTATAAATAGTGCCAATTTATTACCGTTCCTTATAATAATTGTTTCATTGCATGGAACACTTATATTACTTAAAGTATAGCTAGCATGAAAATCTAGTATTGTTAATTCACCTTATTGTCTCGACTTTATTCATTATTAAATTTTGCAGTATTAAATAAAAAATAAATGTATAAAAATAGTTTGTTAAAAATATAGGATAGAATTTAAAATATGTTCATGAATTTGAAGACAAATTGATAAGATGTTAATCGAAATAAAATATTAATTTAATTTCTAATGATGTACATGGTGTTTTGTCTCCTATTGAAGTTGAAGTACTGATTCGCTTACTATTTTTGTTAACTGTAAAATTGCTGAATCCAGCAATTTTACCTTAAATGCAGTGATCGTACTAGAATGCTTAACCCTGCTTGCGTCGGATTTGTCCGACGAGTGTGTTCGTGTCCTATTTGTCACGGTCGTGTTTGCGACTGGGTACTCCATCTGGTTTGGCTCTTCAATCCCCAGTGAAAAAAGAGCTGACGAGATGGAGTATTTGGTCGTGGGTGGATTTGCGATCCTGGCGGAATAAATGCGAGTGTTTATTGGATTTAAATACGACGTAAACGGTTAAAAGCTTAATAAATTGATCTCATCTTTTTCTTCAGCTGAGAAATAATATTAAGTCTCAAAGTTGCTTTCTATGTGAAATTATTACAGTATTTAATTGTATGGCGTTTTTGTAATTCTTTTATTTCCAGCATGGTTAATTGATGTTGCTTCTCATAGATTTTATAAATGTTAAAATTATTTACTTACTGTCCCTTTAGTCATAGAGATTTATTCTGTATGTTTGTTTTTGTATCTTGTCCTGCTCCCATGGACTTAGAAATAGAACGAAATTATTCCCAAAGAAGGTTTTCTAAAATAATGTTCACCAGGTGGCAGCACTGAGGCGTCAGGTCCAGGCAACTGTCACAACGCTTATGGTATCACCGGACGCCCGACTGCCTCTGTCGTGTGGTCGAGGCATACCTGTCGGACAGGTTGTTTTAAAGCATTTAATGAAGTCACCCTGCTGGCTACTAATGACTACTGTCTGATTTCTTCCAGGTTATTACTGGAAATATTAGAGGCCATGACATTATTTAGACATCAACGTCAACGTCAAACGTTAGACGTCCACGTCATGTATACGTTTTCAAAAATAGAAGACCTCTCGGCTAAGTGACGCTGGTGGTGTGAATTTTCCTGAACACCCTTATTTAAACTTGAGAAATGTGCTAAAAATAAGATTTTATTTATGAACATGTGTATAGTTTGTATTCAGACTAGCTGTCAATACAAAGTCGTTTATTTCTAAGTCCGTATTTTTTAATACCCCTTTTTATTTTTCTCCTAACCATGGGTGTTGTGTGCGTAGGGAGGCGGCTGCCCGTTGTAGCTGACATGTTGCGCGCGCGCCGACGAGTCGACTACGTAACGTGACCTTAGCGGGCACGTAACCAGTTCGTAGCCAGTCCGTAGCGGGGATGTAGCGGGGGAAGGGCGGAGCGCGCATATTATCTAGTTTTAGTTATAAGTTTGATCTTTGTAGTGCCTATCGTGTCCACTAGTTTGACGTTTCGAAATGCACAATTTGACGTTTCGTTTTTGGGGTTGCTGTCTCAAAAAAAAAAAAATGAAATGTTGTCAGTGATCAATGTTATTGAATCTTTTATGTATATTTAAATGAAATATCATTGAAATGCAATGGAATGTGATAAAAGTTGTGGCAAAGTAGAATATTTTTGGAGAATGTATACAATTTAACGTATTTATTTTAAACGTGCTCAATATTTACGTGAAAATTTAAAACTAAAGTATTTTTTGAGTTCCTATGAAATAATGATGTTTTGTTTTGAAAGTAAATTATTGTATTATCAACTAGTGGACACATACTTATCGGCTTGTTTGAAGCTTTTGTGGAAAACCTGCATGAGATGTTTGAATCTTCTCCCCATTTTATTATATCTTTTTTTACTTGAGGTAAACAGCAAATCTGCATTGGCGTATTTAGAGCTTATTTCAGGAGTGTCGAGGTGGGGGGGGAGGGGAAGGCTGGCCCCTGACACGACGAATTTTTGTGTGAAGTTATCAGTATTTTGGCGTCAATAACAATTTCCAATTGGTGGCCCAACATCCTCGGTCGGTGCAAAACCATGCTGGCTTCCCCCTCACCCATATACGCCTATGTAAATCTGTAAGGTGATGTTTTCATCGCAATTCTTTCGAATAAATAATTCTGTGTCTGTATAATAGGAAGATGAAAATTTCTTTTTCTCTTTAGCGAAGTATATAATAAGCAAAACTTAAATGAGGAAGAGAAGCATTTTTAAAGAAAGTTTAAATCAATTATAATATTTAAGAACTTTTTGAAAAAATATATGAATAACTTTTATCTTATATTGTACTAGCTTCTGCTATGGGCTTCGCCTGCATGACAGTGGAAAATATATAGCCGTTTGTTTGGTATGGTCATGTAAAGAGGAGGGATAAAACGCATGTTACTAAAAGGGTTATGAGTATACATTTGAATGAAGAGAGAGGAACGCCAAAGAAAAGATGGGCGGATTGTGTGAAGAGTAATAGGAAAAAAAAGGAGTTAGTAATAGTCATGACGGGTGACAGGACAGAATGGAAGAAAAAACGTGTTGCGCCGACCCCAAATAACATGGAACGAGGCAGGTAGATGATGATTTCACTCAGTGATGAAGTAGCTTTCTAGTTGTGAAAGAATTTTTAAAAACGGGCCATTAGATTTTGAGTTTATTCATTTCAAACCAAAAATACTTATCTTTCTCCTTAATAATATTATTATAGATCAGAGGAATATACTAGTGTTCTCTACAGCAGCAAGATGTACTATCTTAGGCAGGTATTCCACAAAGCTACATCCAGCCATCGCTGCGGATCAGAAACAGCCTAGCTTCGTTTCTGACCGTACTTGCGCTTCGATACTTAGTAAATCAGCCTTATTCTGCCTAATTAGATCAATTGTTATACCGTTGTTAAACGACTATGCGACTCTGCTGTTTATAACTCTATTTAGTAGCTTCTAAAGTCCATATTTGGCAATCAGAAAAAAATCATATAAGTAAAAAATAGAAAGTTAAAATGAAGTCTATTTTAGTAGTTTTTATAGTTCATATTTTACTATCAGATAACGCCTTTTATCAGCCAAAGAGGAAGGAAACTTTTGCCATACATACCTGGCATGATTTTTTTTTCTTTTCGCCAATTGTGAAACCTAGGCCACATCTTAAAGAACTTTATGAGAAATCAAAAGCAAAACGAATTATGTCTACCAATCGTAACCGAACGAAGTTAGAGATTCTTTACTAGATCGCTATTGCTTTTTATCAGGCGTTATTTTTCTTAAATAAAAATATTCCGTGTTTGATATTTTTAGTTTCTCATTTTTAAATATACTACTCGGTTTCTCTAATGAGTTATTCTGCATCCCTCGCGTTCAGCATATAACGCCGAGTGTGGTAGAAGGCGTTTAGAATTGTAAAGAACTCGAGTCCTCAAGTCGTCTGACAAAAAAGTACTAGCAATGCTTCTATAGGTATCTTCGTTCGGAGACGGTTTAAAAACTTGGTTCTTTTTGCTATTGCTTCCTCGTATTGTCCTCTAACTTATAACCTAGGTTTTATTTCTGTTGAAAAGAAAAAGTAAATCATGCCAATATTTTGCATTGGCTTTTGCTTCTAAAGTTCTTACTTGGCAATTCAAACATTTTTTTATGGAAGAAAAATACGTAAAAGCAAAAATGAACTCTACAAAGTGGCTTAAAAGTTTGTTATTTAGTGATCACAATTACTTAAGCACAAAACAAAACTTAGGATAATGTGTCATCTATTAAGTGGTTCATTAGGTCCATATTTGAAAATCAAATTATCATAATTCTCTTTGAGCAAAAAAAAAAAAAATTAAACAGAGAGGCACATTCGTTTTTCCTATACTTAAACAAAATATTAATTAATCTTAGCCTTAGCATGTTATTAGGCTGATTATGTCCCTTTATAATTTAAGTAGCAGCATTTTGTATAAGTGGTTTAAGGCGAAAGCTACGGGCACAAGCATGGACATTTTCTCTCAAGATGCGCTGCACTCAACAGTTTTACTTAAGTTTAACACTGTACTTAAAAACATGAACAGTCAAAATTTGATGGCTATTGAGGCCATAACTTGACTATGTTCATTATAGCGGAATGTCTAATTTTAGCAAACACCATTTCCTTGACTTAATAATACTCGCATAAGCTAAAAATAAAATAAATTGAAAATGTTGAGTTTAGCGCCATCTATCGAGCGGCCCATAGTATTCACCTTAATGACAGCTAAGTTTTTTCTGAAGATGTGGTGTTGTGAAAAAAATAGCTTAAACATGAAGTTATCCGAAAAATAGTGTTGTGTAATGAATACTATGCTTAGATTATTTTTTTGGATGCATGTTAATACAATCTTTCGAGTGTTTAGAATGGGATGAATTCTCGTGGTAAGGGTTAACTCACACAGACACGCAAGGTGACGCTGCGTACACTTTAAGATAGGCAACAAGGTTTTTTCACACATTTCAATGTAATAATTCGAATAATTTTCAAATTTCGAAAAGAAGATTAGAATAAACCTTAAATTTGATGAGATGTATTTGAATTCTCTTTTTGAAATTTAAAAAATATTCTTATTCTAAAAAGTGTGCACAGCGTCATAAACAGGTAAAAGATGATGTTGAAACGTGGATTTGCTCATTCCTCGATGGTAATTCTTTAAGGACTGTCCCATTTTGATCTAATAAAGATTGTAACTTTTCCTATCTTTTTAAGCATGGAGTCTTATGTTTTTGTAATTTAGTACTATTTGTTTATTTTACTTTTACGGGTAGTGATTTTGCTAAATAAAAATTCAAAATAAATATTTATATTTTACTACAAAAAGGTTACAAACAATTTTATGTACAAAATATGATACAGTTTATTGCGTTGATTGACAAAAGTATGTTACAATTTATAGTTAATCTAATCATTTAGTATCTATAGATCCAATTTTCAATTTTATTTATATAAAAATATAAAAACATTACTTAGCTATTGTGGTTTTTATTTTATAAATATTTTATTATTTTATAGTTATGCATATAAAATGTGTACTTAATTTTAGCGATCTGATTAGTTACAAATATTTTGCTTAGCCAGTGTCAGTGACATGAGATATGACAGTGGTTATATGGTCAGTAAAATTGTTTATCATTTTTTTTTAATTATTCCTTTCGAAGATAGTACCCACCTGAAAAAAAAACCTATGTGATATAATTGATTGAAAGTCACGTGTAGATACTGGCTAGGGCTGTCACGACAGAATATTTAATTCCTATGTTCCTTGGCTTTTTAAATGTTTAGCTTTAAGGTTCGTGTGTTCAAAATATTACACAGTTCTGATTTTGATGCTGTAGAAAAAATGGGCATAAAAATAATATTTAAAATTACACACTATCTGAGCTTTGCCTTAGATAACATATATATACCATTAAAAAAACAATTGGTTTTAGGATCAAGGAATAACAGAAGAATCGCTTGCACTATTGTAAAGTAATGGCTTTATGAGAAAGAGTGGTCGTTTCAGAGAAATTACGTTTTTGTATTGAATTTTATTTTAGTCAACTGAAAGCCCAAAAAAGTAATTTGTTCAGATACATTTTATTAGTTTTTAAACCACTTTATATTTCGTAAAAAATATAATCATAATGACTTAAATGAAAAAAACTCGTTCACTGGTAGGTGAAACATCTATGTTGAAACACGCACGCGCACTCAAGGAAGTCGAGAACAGTGGTGTAGGGCATCACGGCATGAAAACGTCATGCCGTTTGTTGTCACGGCATCTGAGCCGGCTTTAATGCCGAGGCGCGCCGATTAGATGTTTCACATTAATACGGGGGTTGAAAGCAATCTTGGATATATAATTATTACTATAGAATCAAAAAAAATCTGCTGTTCAGAGAGCCTTGTGCGAGATTTTTGACGTGCTCGGTAACATTATTGTAAACATTCGTTTATGTCAAATTGTATAGGTAATAAAAAGAGGTTTTCCATTGTCGTCACCAGATAGCGCTTATTCAGTTTTTAGTCAAAATTGATTTAAAAAATCACACAAAGGGATTAGCAGATTGTACTGTGAATACAGGACTGGTCTAATAGTACAATTCCACCCCACTTTTACCCCCCCCGAAAGATAGCCAACTAATTAAGTCACCTGTATATAGGGTGACTGGTAATTAGTGTACGATACTTAAAACCAACAACTTTTACTATTGGAACAAAACAGAAACCGCGAAAAAAAAAATCAGCTGTTCAGTACATTTATGTTTGCCCTAATGTACTGAACAGCTGATATTTTTTCGTGATTTCGGCTTTGCTCCCATAATAAAAATTGTTATCATGAGCACAATCACGTGTTTAAGTATCGTACACTAATTGACAGTCACCCTATATTTGCCGAAAAAGAATTGATTTTCTATAGCATCTTAGTAACCTTACATTCTCAAATTATTTTTTAGTTCTTTAGTAATAGTCTTATTCTAGTTCTATTTAAAAATGTATGTTTAATGTTACCGCATAGGTCAGCTTTGTATTAGTATGTTTTTAGCTGCAGTAAGTTATTATCAAGTTGTGGTCTAAACGTAGCAATTTCATACAGTATTTACGTTTCTCTTGTAGCTATGATAATAATATAACAGCTGCTATCCAAGTTGCCTATTAAAATGTTTTTGGAAATAAATATAGCAGTATTAAAAAAAAAAAAAACAAAGAGCTAACTGTTTTAAATATAAAGTTAATTTGGACTTAAAATTCCAAATCAATCTGAAGATATCACAAGTTCAAAGTGTGTAGTTTGGGATTGGGATTTTCTAAATAATTTGATATGATAAAACCTCTCATAAATTAGGGGACAAAATGTCCCGCAACATGACGCGCAACTCATTATATACTAAGATCCCAGAGCTGTCAGACAGAAGTTTTGGTCCAAGGAAAGTGTCTGAGAATTATGATAATACTTTAGAATAATATTCTACAAAACATAAAATCAGCCATAAAAATTTAAGTTTAGTTACTCTAATTTTTAGTTCCCTTTCCCACCTGACCAGGGGCTCCAAGGAAGAGCTCCACAAGCACACGGGTATTCAAAGCACATGAGACGCTACTGAGAACCTAAGGTTTCATCCATGTGAAAAAAAGTTATGTCAGACAGCTCTGGGATCTTGGTCTATATACTTGTCGCTGCAACGTTGCCCAGTGTTCCGCAATATTTTGTAACGTATTCACCTAACGCGGGATATGTTGACAATTTAACAGTTGACGGCATGTTGAGGGACAATTTGTCCCCTAATGTATCTGAAACTTTATTTTACCAATAATAAATAGCATTTTCAGTTTTATGTTTTAATGTTGCTGAAAATGTACTGATTTTGATTTATAGAAGTATGAAATTGAAACGTTTGTAGACAGTATAAATTAATTACTTAGATAAGATTTTAAAGATAGATTTAAAAAGAAAGTAAAATGCACACGATAAAAATAACATTCTTAAATTATGTAACATCGAATATTATCACTAAGTAAAATTTAGTAAAGTCATTATGTATGTATAATTAATTTATTATTGATTTTTATATACAATTTTTTTATTATGTAACTTAATAGATGTGTTATTAATAAATCAGTTTTTATTGTAAAATATGGCGTCGATAAGTCTTTGGACCTATCGACTGAAATATGTATGTTAAAATTGTTTTTATTACAAAATAAATTTAGTACTGCTTACGTATCCACCATGTTATAATAACAATGTGTATAAATAATGTTTCTTTTGAATTATTATTAATGACAAGGCTGCAACTTCTAATTACCTAGCTTATCATTTACCAGCTTCTGCCAGCGACTGAAACTAGGTTTCTCCATTCAAACTTTTGACCCTTGTTTCAGCCCCTTAGGGTAGCTTAGTGAATTTTGGAAAATCCTTTATGATTCGTCATAAACGGAACCTCTGTGCAAAATTGCAGTGTTCTAGGTCCAAAAGTATGGGTTGGTTGATGAGCGATGAAAATGTTAAACAAAACTCAACATAGTAACAAGAAACCAGTTTTTACTAATTTCGATAATCACAATTCTTCCTACTGATTTTTATCAAGGGATAAAAAGAAATACGGATTATCTTTGTTTTCTGCAGAATTTTGATTTACAGCTTGGTTACCAAAATGCATGTTTAGATAAGCATGCCTAACTAAATATTTGTTGTACTAGATCTTATCAGTTAAAATCATCAGATTAAAGTCGCCTCCTTGTCGTTAACCGTATATTCACAGAGACACTGTTTTTACTGATAGTAATAATGCTTCGAAAACGTTACCAATGAATGTATAACGCTTACTTACATCAAAATAAAATGGTTTATTTATTTACAATTTTAGTTTCATTCAAAATCACATTGTAAATGTTTGTAAATAAGTTTCTCAACACTAAGTATTGAACCTACTTACTGGGTCTAGATACTGGTGGTCAAAAAACCCGAGCCAATTGTGAGTCTAAATCGCGAGCAAAGGGTTCCGATCGGCAAATTTTTTTTCAATGTTTAAAAACATTCTTATAGGTTTTTCTGTAATTTTTAAGTAATACTTTACTTTTGAATTTTTAGACTCGATAGTTTTGCACGGTAGTGTGAAAAACTTTATTAATTTGTACCCCATAAGTGACACACATGATCCATATTTATATATTTGTGTTACACATTCAAGTTTGGGTCACAGATATTCATGTGTACTAAATTTCAATTTAATCAGTTTAGTAGATTCGGCATCAATTGGCAGTGACACATGTACAGACACACACACATGTGATACTATACAAGGGATCCGTACCGACTCGGTTTTTTCATTCAATATTTGGAACCCTATAAATAGTAAAAACTATTTGAATTACTTAAAATATATAATACTAAGATGGCTATGAAATTATAAACATTAGACTAGGAACAGAGTATAATAGGTTTATCTAAATTGAGTCATCATCAGTTTAGCCGAAAGACTACTATTGGATACAGACATTGCTACATCGATTGGTCCTGGGTGATTCTTTTAAACCGAGAGACTGTCTCATTCATCTGGCCTAGTTTTCGTGCCTATCTATTTTGTATCGTATGATCGGGGAAAACTAATATGCAAATAAAAATATCATATTGTAAAGAAAAAACTAGGCCAGATGAATGAGACATTCCCTCGGTTTAAAAAAATACCCCACTGTGCTTAGTGGTATCTAGTGGATTCTCGCCAGATCATCGGCCTACCTTGTGGCAGACGCGCTAGCCTAATTTAATTATTAGAACTTAAAACTACAAAATAATGGCAAACAGTATAAAATACTATTCTATGATAACCCATAGACAATACACATAGACAACAGGTCGGAATTTTAAGACAACGCATATTGGTCAATACATTCTAGATTAGTAAAAAAAAAATTTTACTAGATCAGTGGTAGGTACAAACATAAAAGTTATAAATACAACAATCAATTCCATCCTGATACAAAAATTATAAACATTTTTCTTTAAAAGCTAATTTTTCAGCCCACAAAAACCTTTCACACAAAATAATTAAAAAAATTATTTAAATTTTTACAATATTATTTAATACTAGATTAGAAAAAACTGATCAACAAAGACACACACAGACACGTAGGTAATAATATCAGAATATTTATGAAGTCTTGAGCCTTTTTTGTAAAATAAAGCCGGGTACCGACTGCTGTAACGTAACATGCAATGTAACACGCGCATATGAAAAAATTTGCCATCCACATTGTTCCAATGTATCATGCAATGTAACAAAATTCCCATAGTGTGGGCGCCTTGCGCGCGCGAACCGTGCACACTACGTGCGCGAAGAGCATTTCAACTACGTGAGAGAGAAATGCACAGAGCATTACACATTACAGCATACATAATGCTCAAATTAATTATCTTGCTGATTTCAACCAATCACTTTCCAACATTCTTCTTTACAGCTGGCTTCACAGGTTCAGGACACTGGCACCAAGGAGTCCGACTCTTATCGCAAAAGAGTTCCACATTCAACACGGTCACATTTAACCCGTCAACTGCTACCGTGTGGGTGTTGAGTAGTTTGTATTGTACATCATGCAAGCCAGTTTGATGGTCACGTCGACGGGTGACCTCGCGTTGGTTGAAGCATTTCCGCATGTCGCGCTTACGGTAGGTTTTGTCGTGGATATGTCTGGAATAAATTTTAGGACAATGTAAGTAGTGTAATTATTGGTAATAGAAGCTCCCTCTCTCTCGCTCTCCCATAGATATAATCTGGTCCTTGTAAACAGTCAATAAAATTTTATTATTATTATTTTATTATAGATTGACATGGCTCACTTTTACTAAAATTACTTCAGATGAATAATATCCGCCAAAAGCAAAGCTTATTGTTAATTAAACAGATTGCCGGGATGCAGAATGAAAAATGAAAAAAAAATACAATAGACAAAGCTATCATGGGTGGGAGGGTCTAGAGATAGAATATAAAAACTTTATAATTCACTAGCTGTTGCCAGCAGCATCAACACGTCATAATAGAAAAACTATAAGTATACTTTTTTTAATTGATATAAACCAGTGCTTGACTGCGATCCCACCTGATGGTAAGCAGAGATGCAATCATTGATGGTGAGGCGCACTAGTTTATTAAGAGCCTATTCACTCTAGCCTTGAAGACACCTAAATTATAGTTGTTTAGTAGTTTTACTCTAAATAACATTTTCTTTTTATGCACCTACCATATTGTCTCTTCACTACCCTGGGTTGACTGGTAGAGAATGCCTATGGCATTAAGGCCGGCTTGTACTTTATGATGCATAAAGATTAAATAAATAAATAAGTAGTAGAAAATTAGACCAACAGACATACTCCTGAGATAAAAAATATACTGTGTGGTATTCCAGGACATGGTCTATCATACTAAACAAATTTTATTGAATTCTGTTTAGGCATTCGAGTGTCAAGAAGTAAAAAACATACAAACATACTCAAACTGTCGTTTTTATAATTTATTATTAATATTAGCTTCATGTATTGGAGTGAATATAAATTTATAGTAAACTAGCTTCTGCCCGCGGCTTCACTCGCGTGAATGTAGGTTTCTCCATACAAACTTTGGACCCCCCCTTCATCCCCTTAGGGAGTGAATTTTAGAAAATCCTTTCTCATAAAAGGAAACCTTGTACAAAATTTCACACTCCTAATCCCAGTAGTTTCGGCTGTGCGTTGATATGTCAGTCAGTCAGTTTCCCCTTTTATATATATAGATAAATTGGCAATTGTTAGCCACAGAAATAATAGATTTTTTTTTATAGATATTTAAAAGATGAAAATAACTATGAAACTCACCTAAAAGTATTATCTATCCCTGTAGTAATATTGCTTGGTCTCATCACAGTCAATTTAGCATCTTTTAGTCTCACATAGAACTCATCATCTTCCAGGCCCCATCCCCAATAGTTATTAGACATACCATTCACCAGCTCATAATGTTCTCTTTTCACTAACAAAATACCTCCAATAAAAGTTTCATAGTGGTACTTAGGATGGGTTTGTGGCGATGATATGTGTACAGGCCCTGCTGCAGGATAATCATACTTTAAATTGTTATTCATAGGTAGCAAGTCCACATCATGCATCGCTATGTAGTCATAGTCCTTCTGCGAATATTTAAACCCAACATTTATTAACGAAGCTCTATTAAAACGATTATTGTCCTTTTGCTGCACTATGAATATGTGAAATGGTATTTTCTGTCGATTCAAGAAGCTGTACATGTGTGGTACGAATTCTAGAAGCTCTTCGAAGCGGTCCCGGAAAGGCACGAGCACCGCAAGACGCTTTTTCGGTAGTTCCTTCGATGTTATTCGTTGGCGTACAGTGTTAGGTAAGGCCTCTTTTTCTGTGGGAAATGTTGCAGTTTTTGGTTAAAAGTCAATTTAAATGTAAGCTACTTAAAGTATAGTTTATGTTTAAATATAAAACTTACCGTATCGAATAGGTAAAGCTGCCAAATAACAACCCATTACGAAAGTTAATACCAAACAGAAACCGAGGCATTTCGACGCGGTCAATCTGTAACCCATCACATTAATCCTTTGACCCATTTATACTTATTGTCAAATATATACAGGTATATTATTTAAGCACATTATTTTCACGCAGACATGATAATTTAATTAATAAATCTTATAATCCGTGAACGGTATTGTTATCATCGGAAACTTGACAACATTGGCACTTGGCAGTGACACAATCATGGAAACGTCAGAGTTGAGACGCTACGTTTGCGTTCACGAAGAATAACATTTGAGTTAAAATTATTATAGTTGAAAAAATATGTATTAGTTATTTACAATATAATATTGAAAATATTTAGAAACAATTTATTTTCTTAATTTATTACATTTAACGCAGATTGTATTTTTTGTAAGAAATTCTAAAGAAGGTAAAACTTCAAAATGTTGTTTTGGTTTCAAATTGAAAAAGACATAGATCGCAATATATTTGCTATCATTAAAGGTAGTCATTGTATCAGATTAGATAGTAAACAGTTGTTTCACAAATTGTTTCAGTTGTTAGCATGATATATACTGAATTTATCTAATTCGCATACATGGTCAAGTCTGTTACTGGTTATCGCTGAAAATTGTAATTCCATGTCGGATTAAAAACACGGAGTAGGTATTTAACTTCTTACTGACCTGCCGTTTCAACTAAAAACTCGTCTTCTGTGAATAGAGCGAGGTTATTAAAATACTTAGGAACTGTTCGAAGTGGCATGGGTGGATACTGTGCGGAACACTACTAAATACCTAATAACAGCCACAGGTATTCAAGGTTAACAATGCTTGCTGAGGTCTGTCCATGGACGAATGGCTATTTATCCTACATACCGAGGCTCCTCCGTGCTTCAGAAAGCACGTTCAGCTGTTGGTTCCGTTTGCCCTACGGTAGATAGCCAGAATCTGAGTAATCTGACACTAGTCTACGAAGGCGCATCGTTTTACCCAATTACTGGATTATGGTATGGAGGTCAGATAGGCATATGCTCCATGTAATATAGTTAGTGGCAATCAGCTGTATTCGATTGAAAGCCAACCCAAACATAGTGGGGACAGGCACGCCGTAATTATGGCGGTAAGTCCCCTCTTTGAGGAGTGGCTGGAAAGGCAACACGGCGTCATTACCTTCCGCATGACGCAGGTCCTCACCGGACACGGTTCGGGAAGTTCCTGCACTGGATTCGTGCGGAAGCGACGCCCGGGTGTCGCCACTGTGTGGACCGTCCGGAGGACACGGTGGAGGTGTGCCCCGCTTGGGCAGAGGAACGCCGTGTCCTCGTGGGGGCAATCGGCGGCGGCGATCTCTCGCGCCGGGCCTTGGTACAGGCCATGGTCCGGAGCGAGGAGGAGTGGCAGGCGGTCGCCTCCTTCTGCGAAGCAGTAATGTTTGCAAAGGAGGCGGCCGATCGCGTGAGGCAGCGGTCCTCACGCCCCAACCGCCGCCGTGATTCCGATCCCGATTTCCGGCCACCGTAGGCGCAGGCTTGCGGATGGCGAGCAATGGGTGGCTCGCCGTCCGACCGTCCGGTAACCGTCCGGACCAAGCCCAAGTCGTCAACGGCGCGTGCTGTTCCACGCGCGCCTCAAGGAGATGTCAGCAACTGTAGGGGCCCAGCAGGGTCGAAGCCTACTGGGGCCAAGGGTCTGATTCTGAAAGGAAGATTCGGCCCTGGTACGAAAGGCAACGAAGGAACAGGAGTGGGTTTTTAGTCAGTAAAAGTCTGACACTATCTTCCGCCCCGCCCAAGAGCGGGGGACGTCATAAGATGATTTTCCCACCGAAAAAAAAAACGTAGTGGGGAAAAAGTTGGTCAGATTGATATAAGTGACTACAACTGGCGTGTGTGCACGGGCGCCGACTCCGTGGGTGCTCGAGGGCTCGAACACCCATTAGTAATAAACAGTGGGTGCCGAGCACCCCCGAGAATAGACATCAAGAAACAAATCAGTAATCGCGTTTTAAGGATGGACATGTTTTCATTACCCGACGACGGTTTATAGCGCCGGTTGAGCCGCAAAGGTCGCAGATTCGATTCCCGCACTAACACAATTTGTTTGATGGAACAGATATTTGTGTTGGGTCTCTCGAATTTTACTGACTAAAACCTGTCTATGCTTCTTCAAATTCTTCTTAAAATTTATCATTTAATTTCGCATATTCTGCCAATTTTCGTGCATATTCCAAGCATTTTTCATGCATATAACAAGCTTTTTATGTTGCATATAATCCGGCTTCTAATATGTCCTATGCCTTGTTCTAAAATTGGTAGCATGCATTCAGTTACTGATACTAAATGATAATTTATATATTACTTGTCCTTGAGTGCTTGATATATCGTTTAGAAATAGTTTTCACTGTTTAAAAATACAAAAAATAAATAAATGTAAGTACATAAATTACTCTCCGAAAGTAAAGTGTAACAAACTAAACGCCTACATAAATTGTAAGAGCCATAAAATGATACTTGGCTAAAATGACAATCTTTCTTCAGGCGGTTTTCTGTGTAAATTGAAACAATTTTTCATTGAAATTACAGTTTTAAAAGTATAATATAACCATTGAAAAGTACTTGAACCTATTAGGTGTGATCAGTTTGAAACCACGCCATGGATTTTTCATTAACTGAATGGTTTTCCTGCCATTTTGATATCAAAATAGTGGTAGGTACCACTTTTTTGTAAAATACTTTGAATTTGATGTGTGTAGAATTTTACTATAAAATTATGAAATACTCGTAGTTAAATCTTTATATGTATATATAATTCTTTTGTACGTGAGTTTGTCACCTTATTCCTCCTAACCGGCTCGACCGATTAGGATAAAACTTTGTGTGTGTATTTGAGTGGGTCTATGGATGTTTTAAAAATACAATAATAACCGCTAGGTGGCGCTGCAATCGGGGTTTTTAATTTTTCTTTTGACGAAAAGTGTTCGGGCAGGACAACGTCTTTCGGGACCGCTAGTATAGTTTAAATTCCTATTCACATGATATTCATTTATTTTTTGGCAATTAGGTATAGTTCGTCTCTCAGAGTCTCAATGACTACTTATTTATGTAACATGAGTGCCAGAATTAACAGTGGCAAAGCGCGGGAACTCTGAAGTTTGACGAGTCCCGAAGGAACAACTCTAAGAGAGTTGAGTCGCTCCTCCGGGGCTCGTTGGACTACAACTCGGACTCAGATCTCGTACATTAAACAGAAAAAAAATGCCCATAACATAAAAAAAAAAAAAACATTAGGTAAGTTTTTTTTTTACGGCGTAACAAGTAGGAGACAGAAGTAAAGTCTGAATATCGTGTGCTGAATATCGCGTAGTGTAATAGGCCCTTTAGCTAGGTTCAGTACCTAATTGTCTAATGAACTTAGGGATATAATAGGTACACAAGTACCTATAGGTATAGCATAATCAGCCTTTCAATATTCCCACTGCTGGGACTCAGGCCTCCTCGCTAGAAGACGGAATGGACCGTAATCCACCACGCGGGCCCAGAGCGGATTGGTGAATGTCACATGTCTTTGAATTTTTGGTTCTAGAACATACCGGTTTCCTCACGATGTTTTCCTTCACCGTTTTGAGAGTAGTGGTGATGAAATAAATTAGACAACGTAATGCGCCTGGGTGGGTTTGAACCCGCGACCTACAACTCGTAAGTCGGAGCCGTTACCTCTCGGCCACCACTGCTCTACCTATAGTTATAATTAGTTCAAATTCAAAATTATTTATTTCACATAGGCCTACATGGGCACTCATAAAACGTCAGAAGCTGGCGCACGGTTCCAATTGGTCGTTTCCTATGGAGAAGAGCCGGCAAGAAACTCCATGGTTAGGTACTGTTTTAAAAAAACTGGGCAAGTGCAAGTCGGATTCGCTCACTGAGGGTTCCGTACAAACTAACTTATGTAAATATATAGTTCAATTCTCGAATCGAGTCTCGAAGATTTTTCCTAATAGAAAAAGTTTTTTTTGTGACGTAGATACAAATTTTCGGTTTTCAGATTTATTCCTATACTTGTGCTATAAGACCTTACTTTATGCCAAATTTTGGGGTTCTAGGTCAACGGGAAGTACCCTATGAATTTTGATTCCCTTGAGAGTGTCAAAACATACGTTTTTTGCGACATAAACGGATGTATCTTGTTTTTTCGATAACTTAGAAGTTTGATTTTTTCACAGCTTCAAGGGACCGCAGACCTGAGTATATGGTTTTAATTTCAACTCGATAACTCTACGAGTTCTTGAGTTAAAGGGTCTTGACAGACAGACAGACAGACGGACGGACAACAAAGTGATCCTATAAGGATTCCGTTTTTTTTCCTTTTGAGGTACGGAAACCCAAAAATGGTTTTTTCTACAATATTTCTCTATTATAATATTAATAGTTCAGTTAATTTTCTAGTCCTCAGACACAAAGCTAAGTCTTTCCAGTGAATTTGCGATAACGTCTTTCAAGTTTACCATCGCATGACTCAAAGATACTGCCTCTGATGTATTTAAACAAAGACAACATCTTTTCCATAAACAATTGCTAATAGCTGTTAATTCAAAGAAAAATATAATGACGGCTACAAACATAGTAACCAAGTACCCTCCAATAGTGCTTCTATTAGGTATGTAGTAACAAATTTAAGGCGTATAGTCCCTTCAACGTCTAGCCGGAGTTAAATGCACACATACTTATAATGCCGCCTGCGTTGCACCCGCATAGAGCCCTATTGTCCTTTAGTACAATTTTCTTTGCGAAATATTCATTGATTTACATATACATTCTAAAGAACATTTAACCAGCATTTTTTTTGTGTAAACATATTTTTCTAAAGAACAGCCGTTTGCAAGGAGTAAGGAAAAACATAATGTTGTAATTTTTTTTTTTAGTTAATAGTTTTATACGAAAAAATCATGTTGATAAAATAATATATGAATCTCAAATTATTATTTTTAAAATATATTAATCCAGCCATTACCAAGGAGTAGGCTTCGGAAAGTCACTGGAATGTTGACACTAAATGGGAGCAAGGGCCTTAGTGAGATAGGAAACAATGGTACTGGCCATCATCCTTGTGCCCAAACTAAATGGTCCATAATAACGATTAGTCCAACATTATGAAAAATAATTAACCCCCACCATATTTAAAATGGAAACAATAGCTAATCACGGCCATATTGTGTCCACTAGCCACCATTAATTTAGTGGGTAGAAAATGGCGTGCGTAGAGGCCATTTCGTGTCGATTAATTAGCTATTCAAACATATTTAGCTTAATAACAACGTCTAAACTTGGTTTCGATCGCGTTTACGGGTAATTAAATGCTTTCCTAACCATAATTTTATATTTTAGGTCAGTGAGGTACTATTTAAAAGATGGCGGGCTGTTTTCCCGCCTCTTTATTGGTAGGGCGGGGACAACTGTTTAGCAATTTTATCGATGTTTTTTATTTTGTCGGTTTAATTAGGATCAGGACCTGACTAGTTTTATTTTTTACATCATCATGAAGGAAATTAAGAGACTCGGACATTTTAGTTATTAAACGTTTAATAACGTTTTCTTAGGTGTAATGAACATATTCGTTTGTAGAAATTGTTAAAATTACAACAAAGTATGTACTCTTCCGTAACTGATTTCTTTGCCGTAAACTTAGCTAATTGACACGATAACAACTTACTTAATGCAACAGATCATAAACAACAGAATTAACAATAGAAATAAATAAAAGCCATTCATAATAATAACTCGTTTATTTTTATTTCAGTCATTGTTGAAACTTCTTTTATTACAAAAAAAATAATAATTACACAAAATCATTATTATTTGCACAAACTGTGATAGGAATTCGGTATCTTTCTTAGGATTTTTAATTGCGATACATACCGACAGAGAGCGACCGCCATTTTGCCTCGTGTGTACGAATTAACAACAATTAAATACGAGCGCCGCTCACGGCACGAAATGTCAACAATAAATATCAATTTAACGCACACTAACAGCACAAAGCAACACAATTAATTACCTAAAGTTTTTATAACCACCTAATTACATGGTTCGCTCGAACGGCCACGCTCGAGTTGCCAGCCACAAAAACTTAAGCTCCCCCAAATTAACGAATAAAAACAAAAACTGTGTTTTCGTATTACAATAAAAATCATAAAATATATGTTGTTGTTTTATTGTGCTTTCCACGGAGTAATTACTGTCAATTAAACAAGGTTTTATTATTTATTTATGTTTTCCGCATCGCTTGCACATTTATTCTTTTATGAGCTACGAGTATGTCTTAAGGTGTTTTTGTAGTGGATTATCTGACACAACACAATTAAATATTGGGTCTCCATAAATTTCAAACAATATTGGAGCCATTTCATGAGATAGCATTGGTTAGGAAAACCATTTTTTTTCGTCACTTGCTAGCTAAGTTGATAAATATTATCTAGTTACATAACTATTCTAATTTGTAATAATTCTGGTAAAATATAACTCCTGTTACCGATATGTAAATATTTTATACCTATGTTTAAGAAAATACTTGTAACAATGGTTAAATAAAGTTATTATTATTATTATTTCCCAACATTACGGTAAAACTGCCCTCGCGCCGAATGAGCCTTGCCCTTGGCCGGCGGGCGACGATTAAAAAAAAATACAAATACGCTCCGTTTCACCCAGTAATACATCAACGTCTCTAGTTAAAGATAAGTCCACTAAATACCTACTTTCAACGAGTGAGTTACGTCTTAGTTAAAAGTAATTAAGAATAAGTAGTTAGAACTTGTACCGTGGCGTTTCTATGTTTATATTTCAAATAATAATTGACTGTTTCGAACTGGCCGGAGTAATTAACGGCAGAGAACAGGGGATTTTGAATGCGTTATTTATATTTAGCCTAAAGGTACGGGCGTTTTTAATGAGTGTGTTCATGTTATTGTTTGGTTTGCATTTCCGAACGCGTTCGAGAGCAAAAAAAAAAAAATGAAATCAACAACATTAAATGCGCGCCAAGATATTAAATGATGACATGGTTCGTAATTAACTATTCTCATTGGTCATTTTATGTGTATTGGATCGTGTTGATTCTGTAAGGTATCTAATTTGTTCTAGGGTAATTAAATATAATAAACACTTGCGATTCGAATTTATGGTCGGAGGTATGAAGAATATAGATCGCCATTAGTATGGCGAACTAATCGTAGGACGTAAATGTTTTGCATTAATTAAATAAACGGAATATTACCATGACGCGTATGATGGTTACATTCGTTACTTGGGTAGGTGGAGTTGTAATTACAGTTGATTCATGATTGTGAATCAAATGAGATTATATTCTGGAGACTTGGACTAAGTATTTATGCATAGAGGATGCTGAAAAAAATCCACTTTTCTTACACATTCGGTGCTTAATATTTTGAATATATCAATGTTTAGGTTTAGGGTGATAATAGATTTTATGATACGCAAATGGGCTAGAATTATTAAACTAGTGCGCTCCACCATTAACGATTGCATAACTGCTAACATCAGGTGGGATCGCAGTCAAGCACTAGTTTATATTATTTAAAAAAATAACAATGATTCGATGGTAACTTACAAACTGTTTTCTTTGTCGGAGGAAAACTATCAAGATATAACTCCTCCAACTGTTGGTACTGACAGCATCTGACGTTTTATAAGTGCCCGTCTAGGTGAAATAAAGTACCTACTCTAAATTGAATTGAATTAGTGGCATAGCGCGAGGGAGTGTCAAAACTTTACTGACTAAAGCTCACATGTGTCCCGTCAGTTGCCCTTTGAATTCCAGGGCTACGATGACTTTCAAGTAATCCTTTAGAATCTGGCATCAGGTTATGGGAGTGCGTATTCGTGTGTGCACTAGCTTCTTATTGTTCAGCGAAGCGTTTTTAAATTTTATGCATAGGTATGTGCGCTGATGAATTCTGGTCACAAATTTTATGGATGGCTCCTTGGTTTGGAATCGATGATGTGTAAAAAAAATTAGTGTGTGCAAACAAAAAAAAACAAAACCCGTGTACGAAAACCTAATTGATATTCAACAGAATGCAACACAGTGAAACACTTCAATGATTACTCATAAATAAAACAACCTAAAAATTTACTTTTTATCAACATTTTTATTGTAATTCACTATAAAATTAACACAAATTATTGACAATTTACGGTCACTATATCATCGAAGAACGGTTAATGTCGTTCTAATTCGATAATTACGCAAAAAAATTAATGAAAATCGATTCCCTCCAATTTGAGACGCCATTTTGACATCTGTCATGTGAGGAGTTCGGATACACGAAGGACTTAATGCCTAGTACTTATTTTAATGAATGGAGTAATGTTTCCACCTGCTGACAGGGTAATTGAAATAATGTAATACGTGCTTGCCCACTTAATCAATACGTAACTAGATGTTTAATTAAATGTAATGCTAAGTGTGTGCCTGTGTTGTTATTGTAAGCACAAAAGTTGAACTTAAGTAGGTACTTAAAAAGAGGTCCATATCTAGCAAAAAAAAAAACCTAGCACTGGTCTACAATTATGTGTTTAGAATACATAAAGATAGTTTTTGAAAGACCTCTTTGATTTAATAGTCCCAGTGCAACTGTTAGGAACATTGGACACGCCACAGTCGCAGCGATAAGTCCTCTCTTTGGGGAGTGGTTAGAGAAGTGCCACGGTGTCCACAATTTCCGCATACATGCGTGTTTCGGGAGATTCTTGTTTCGGATTCGGCGGGAAAAAACGTTCGGGTGTCATCACAAATTGCCCGTAGGGCACGGTGCACCATACGGTGGAAGACTGCTATTCTTGGGCGGAGCATTGCCGTGTCTTTGTGGAGGCAATCGGATTGTGTTCTACATGCGCTTCAAAGAGATGTCACCAAAATGGACGGGGCCACTAGGATCGTAGCCTGCTAGGACTGCGGGATTGTTCGAAAGAGTTAGAGTGGCCCTGGATTGCATAGTAGTTGCAGTAAAAGTCTGACACTCACTCTCGCTGGGTAGACCCAGAGTGAATGGAGATATTTGATGATTTTCCAACTTAAGAAAAGGTGGTACTGCTACATCGTTGCTGGGCTATTACTACAAAGTTGCTACGCCGCTGCTAAGTAACTACTGCGTTGCTACGCCAGAGCTACGCTGTTGCTACGCCGCTGCTAAGTAACTACTCCGTTGCTACGCTACTGCTCCTCTGTAGCGGGTCTACGTCTATCTACTCCGTTGTTACGTAAGTGCTACGCTGTTGCTACGCTACTACTCATCTGTAAAGGACCTACGTCTAACTACTCCGTTGCTACGCCAGTGCGACGCTGTTGTTACTCTACTGCTCCTCTGTAGCGGGCCTACGCCACGTCTACGACGTTACTTAATACGCTTCCTGCGGTAGCACGCTGCTTTACTCATTGCTACACGGTTTTATAAACTGTATTTTATAGTCATTTTATTTTATTAATATCAGTCCTGGACCTAAATCAGTAGTATATCGTAAAGATTGTAATAAAAAAATAATAACCTACCTAATCAATAAATTATCAAAATCAATACAATCTTAACTTTAGATGAGGGTGTTAAATGT
Source organism: Mythimna pallens (assembly GCA_961205895.1). Classification (NCBI taxonomy): domain Eukaryota; kingdom Metazoa; phylum Arthropoda; class Insecta; order Lepidoptera; family Noctuidae; genus Mythimna; species Mythimna pallens. The sequence continues at coordinate 19,001,857 of OY540845.1, forward strand.
TACTGACATTTAGTATTATTTTTTCTTGTTAGGGGCCATAAATTTATTACGTAAGACGATTTTTACTAGTTTTTGACCCCCTCCCCTAAATATGAAAAAATAAGAATAGACCGACCCCTTCCTCCTCGTTTAATAACGTAAGCATCTAGAGGAAAAATATTATATAAAATACGTTTGGTTGGTTTTGATGTTTATTTTTAAAAGTAACAATTTTTAGGAACGTTTACAAGTGTAACGTTTTCACAAACAAGTAACGTCTAGTTCACAAGCGGGGAGGCGCAGTGACATTGCCATGGAAATAGTTTACCTATACGCATCCGAGCGCACATCGGCACTACCGTGCTTTTTCATATCTTAACTTTGCGTATTTTTGTGATCTTATGTAAGAACTATTAAGACTTTCTCCCACCTCCTTGTAAGAAAAAATGAGATATAATAAGGGGGTTTATTACATCTTATTTTTTCTCTCTCTCTATATCGTCTTACGTAATAAATGAATGGTTCTTTAGACTACATTGTGTCCAACAGCTAAATTTCCACCAATGTGGAGTCCAGAATCATGTATTGGATCCAAGATACACGTTCAAGAGTCGATGTTAGAGACACGGTGTATAAAAATAAAAATGCATCCATTGTGTTCACTTATTGGCACTGGTCATTTCATTGCCAAGTGGCATTTGGCACCAATGCTGAGTGAATCCTGCTTGTTATGTACTTATTTTACATTTAAATGAGATACTTAAGTTATTTATTGTACAAGTTACATGTTAGGTACAGTGGTATATTACAAACGTGTTTTGAAATTGAATCGTTCAATTATGAATATTACGGAGACGGGTTTGACTTTGATATTTGAGAACGTATATGCATAAAAGTAAATAGGTAAACATTGGTTATAGTGTTTACCCAGTTTGAGAATGGTGGCCCAGCAGTAACGGCCCCAAACTTACGAGTTGTAGGTCGCGGGTTCAAACTCAGTCAAGCGCATTACTTTGTGTAATTTATTTAATAATGGCAATTAAATAAATTACATGCTCTCAAAACGGTGAAGGAAAACATCATGAGGGAACCGACATATTATAGAACCAAAAATTCGAGGACATGTGACATCCACCAATCCGCACTGGGCCTGCGTGTTAGATTACTGCCCATTCTCTCTCCTAGAGAGGAGGCCTGAGTCCCAGCAGTGGGAACATTATAAGGCTGATCATGGTATTTTATTATGCAAAGTGTTTGGCTTCACCAGTAGGTACTTATGTATGGCTTGTATTCAATGATACAACAACAACGAATTAGTAGATTGCAGGATTCTTGAAAAGATTCACCGCGGTCCGCAAACGCAAAAGGCAACTGAAGGAACACGGCTGGGCTTTAGTCAGTAAAAGACCACCCAGAGAAGGAGATCAGATAACTATTTATTTGCCTTAAACATGGTATAATGGTGTTAGTAAAGTAGTTAGTTAGCTGTAGTTATTTAAATACAGTGTCCACATGTTTAGCGAAACAGAATATGTATCAATTGCATGCAAAAATGTTAGGTCAAAACAATAGTAGGTAAGTAATTTTAGAGGAGGAGTTATTAGACGTTATCCCACCTCAAAAAAGGATACATTAATAGGTAGATTTAATTAGTTTCTTATCATATACATGGGGATGAACGATACGAGTAAATTTACAAGTAACTACCTACATACTCGATACTTTTCTTCTGATACCAAGTACTTTTAGTATCAATACTTTTTGAAATTTAGTATAGAGTAGATATCGGTCAAAAGTATAAACTTTCAGTGTGACCCCCGTCCGTACTGCAATAAAACTCTCAGCTTCGTTTTACCGCGATCGTTTCTATTTCAATGATTTCATACATTGCCCAATCAGGTACTAGATTAACAAAATTACACCTATTTTATAATATGTATATCAAGATATCCACTACGAATCAATTTGTGAATAATTTAAACAGCCACAGAACTTAATTAAAAAAGAAATCCGCCAAAAACTTTACTAGGTATCTACTCTAGTACTCAGTAAACCTACCTATAGTGGGTACCATCAATGTACATGTGTAAGTTATACTTGTAGTTACCAAACAAAACTAGGCAGCTTACCAATTACACAAGCGACCACACGGGCGCTACATAAAACACTATTACACAAAACCTTACAGTACGTTAAACAGCAATAAAATAAAATCAAAACATTTTCTCATTAAATTGAGAACGGAAGTAAAAACAGCAATTACGAATTATTAAATTAATCTCGAACGCATTTGTTGAGCGCACCGTTCGATCGTAAATGGCATGTTTTACAAGATGGCCGATGTTGTTCGTGCGTTCGATGTTTAAAACTTTAAATGTCGATGTCGATGGTTATGGGTGGGTGCACCACTATTTATATTTTGGTTTTTATATTTCGTTCGTTTTTTTTTGGTGGGATAACTTCGAGTGAATTTCAGTGTCTGTATTAATTATTCGCAAATTGATCCCTAGTGGATATTGTGATATAAAATTGGTGTAGTTTTGATCTCAAGTGTCTGCGCAACTGGACATGGGACAATATGTGGAATCATTGATACAGGAGCGATCTCGGTAAAATGGAGCTAAGAATTTTATTGTAGTGTTGAGTACCTCAGCGAAGTTTGCTGAGAAGTTTGATTTGATATATTGGCTGCGAAATACTACAAAAATATTAGAGTTTGACATCTCCTTGAGGCGCGCGTGGAACACTATCTACGCGCCGTCGACGACTTGGGCTCGGTCCGGACGGTTACCGGACGGTCGGACGGCGAGCTACCCATTGCTCGCCGTCCCAAGCCCGCGGCTACGGTGGCCTTAGAATATAATAGTTTTCTATTTTATCGCGGGCGAAGTCGATGGCAGAAGCTACTGCTTTGGATACACAGCTATCTTGAGTATATTATCTAAGCTTCTATAGAAATCAAAACATAAATTTGTGTAAAACTAGTCTAGTAAAGACCTCTAAATATCTGCTACTTTACGTGAACTTTGAGCCTCCAGAATGTACTCATATATTAAAAATATAAAAAACTGACTGCGAACCGGACTCGCGCACTGAGGGTTCTGCACAAACTTACATATGAAAACAGTTCGATTCCCGAATTGAGTTACGAAGATTTTACCGAATTGTAAAAAAAGTTTTTTTTTGTGACGTAACTACAAATTTACAGTTTACAGATTTATTCCTATATCTATACTATAAGACCTTGCTTGATGCCAAATTTCAGGATTCCGGGTCAAGGGGAAGTACTCTATGAATTTTGATTACTTTGAGAGTGTTGGAATGTACGACATAAACTGCCGTATCTTTTTTTCTCGTTAACAAAGAAGTTTGATTTTATCACAGCTTCAAGGGACTGCAGACTTGAGTATACGGTTTTAATTTCAATTAGATGCCTCCACGCCTTTCTGAGATAAAGTGTCTTGACAGACAGACAGACAGACAGACAGACGGACGGACAACAAAGTGATCCTATAAGGGTACCGTTTTTTCCTTTTGAGGTACGAAACCTTAAAAAGTACATCAATAGAAGCCTTGTACATTTAATCGAGATTCTGAATGACGACAATTTTTCTGAAAAATATTTAAGGGTAAAAACACATATTTCCTGGAACAAGTTTTGTGAAATATTCTAGTGATTCACGGTGTTACCGAATGCGAACAGAGTTATCAGGCGTGATATCTCTTTTTTGCATTGCCTCTTCATAAAACATCGCGTTGGATTGCGTTAGATGAAGCAACGACTTTGACGATAGGCGAGTGGAAAAGGACCCTCTGAGCTGGTGGTAGGACATCAGTACAAGAGTTAGGGCGGAATTCACTTCACCAATAAAACTAATCGCGTTTTAACGTTTGGCTCGCATAATCGCGTTTAGCCGCTGTCACTAGTGTCACTTGTAAAAATACAACAAAAGAAAAATACAGACAAGTGACACTAGTGACAGCGGCTAAACGCGATTATGCGAGCCAAACGTTAAAATGCGATTAGTTTTATTGGTGAATTCCGCCCTTACTGACAGTGGCATCATCACAGTTAACAAAACGTCATTCATATCTAATTGAACGTCACTTACCCGCGCAATAGCCTCAAGTTTGCTAAGTAAGCATGCAAACTCATTATCTTGGGCCTTTAAAAATAACCATAACTCAAAATTAACAAACATAACCTCTTAAGAAAAACAAAAGAACAAACTGATGGACAATTTTTTAACCGTCTTTATTGTACTCTGGCATTCGTTTAGCAGTAAAGTATTATTTTTTAAACAGTTAGAAAGGCGGAGTTGCCATCCTTCCTACAATTACTCGCACATTTTACGTAAACTGATTAGCTGGTAACACTGGAATGTTGTTTTATACTCTTTGGTCATAATACGTTTTGTTTGCAAATTGGCTACTTAGTTCGGGCAAGAATTAAAAGAATAAAGTTATAGACATATCTACGACTAGCTTCTACCAGCGGCTTCGCCCGCGGTTAAGACGGTTTCTCCATACAAACTTTGGACCCCTGAGTTATCCCCTTTGGGGTGAATTTTGGAAAATCTCTTAGTGCTCACTTACATCATAAAAGGAAACATTTTGCAAAATTTCACGGTCTTATTCTCAGTAGTTTCGGCTGTGCGTTGATATGTCAGTCAGTCAGTTTCTCCTTTTATATATATAGATAACGCACCTATCTAATATAGCATCACGACCGTTCCCTGAAACAATGCGAAGAATATAAACACACACACACAAACATTGCCATGTCACACATCACACACATCATTATGTCTAACCTAACCTAACCTGGGGCCCAAGTCTGTTTTTGTCATTTCAACACGATCCCATTTTCATTTTGCTAAAAGTTCGTAATCTGCTAATACATAATGGTCGATCGTTGATCGATCAATGGTCTTGTGGTAGAACGACAATATCGAGCTGTCTCGTAACAATTTAATTTGTGCAATGAGCAATGACTGCACAATGACGTTCTAATGGTAGGTCACTGATCAAAGGAACTGTCAAAATTTTAGCAGATGACCGCATACGTCAGACATTCATTTGTCATTATGTACGAGATTACCATTCTAAGCCATTTCTTTCAATGGAGTGTCAGTGTTTGACCATTGGAAAGTCATGGTGACGCCATTATATTAGTAGATTACCAAACTTGTCAAAATCAACAATTATGCAGTCAATGATAGACCATTCTGGCACTTATAGCAGACTTGAGGCCCTGTCCATGTGGGGTGCCCTAAAATTACGTCACCACCTTTCTTGCTCTCGTCTTTTACACACATTACCGATTGCGCATTTGGAATACCGAGGCAAAGTATAAAATAAATAATACCTCATACTTAAAAAAAAAAGTTGCCCCAGGAATTGGGAATTGTGTGTTGTGTGTAATTTATCGATATACATAAAAGCGAAATACCACTCACTAATTAATCACGAAATCTCAGAAGCTATAACACCTACAAACTTAAAATTTGGCAGGTAGGTTCCTTATAAGGTGTAAACATCCGCTAAGAACGGATTTTACGAAACTCGACCCCTAAGGGGATGAAAGGGGGGTGCAAAGTTTGTATGGAAAAACCTACTTTTACGCGGGCGAAGCCGCCGGTAGAAGCTAGTCTATAATATGTATGAATTTAGAAATATATAAGTATGTTTATTAGTTGTCTAGTACTCATAACACAAGGTCTGCTTAGCTTGAGACTAGTCGGCGTTGTTTGATAGTTGTGGAATATTATATTATTAATTACTCCTGTATCCTAGGTGCATTCACAAACATATGAATTCACATACACATAACACCCAGACCCGAAACAATACTTGCCTATCCGTAGGCAATACAAAAATTTGTTCCACATGGGAATCGAACCCACGACACGCTGCGCAGCAGTCGATCGCTAAACCTCGGCGCTAGCCGTGCCGTCATTGCTCTCATTGACCTCTGAACCGTGTAACTGCGTAAACAGTATTTTGACTTTGTTTTATACTATGTATGTAACAGTGCACTATTTTAACCTAAAATACCAAGGAGACCTATCCACTCATTAGACAATCGCTCTTGTGAGGTTTTAGGTTGTCATGAGAGTCATGTTTTGACTGTCGTATTTCACAGAATTCCGGTTACATAAAGTTTTGCTAATATGACCACTGTAATCTAGAGGTTATAAAGAATAAACTAACTGTGCATTTCATTGCTATACGCCACAATTTGTGGTGGGCCTATTCCCCAAACAAAAAAGTATGATAAAGGATATTTATTCTGCAAATAGGTTTATAAAACACTTTTACACGTCAATTTTTTTTTGTCGTTTTAACTAGATGAGGCCGGTGTTTCCTAGACTACCCTGAGAAGAAACACCGAAACAAACTCAGGGGTCAAAGTCTCTTTTAAAGTCCATACAGTAAATATGTAATAGTCAAATCACATGAGAACCATGCAGATTTGTCTGAGATGGTCTTTTGAAGAAAGAACCATACAGATTTGAGTGGACCTGTCCAGTCAGTGCAAGCATTTGTCAGTATTCGCAAAGCTCAATTCAGGACTACTAAGGAGCTCAACGACTTGACGAACAATACCAAAGAAAGGACATTTGGGTAGGCCGCAGAAAATACTCAAATTGCCAGACATACGTTAAAAATTACTGAAAAAAAAAAGCAATCAACAAACCTTTTATTATTGTTAACGTGAGGACTATCTCACGTTAACAATAATAAAAGGAAATATATAGTTTACAAAATGTAATACTTAGTAAAGTAAATATTTACTTATGTCAAAATTTAATTGAAAAATTAAATAAATAAAAATAATGTCAAATTGCAAAATAAAGATAATCTACAATGTCAGATTGTAAAAAAAAGCAACAATAAAAAGCACAATCGAAAAAAAAAAATAAAGGAAAGAGAAGAAAAAAAAAATAAGACAACAGTTGAAGTGCGTACTGGAGCAGATCAATCCCAAGCCTTTTCATCCTCAATATAGTGTCTCCATATAAGTGTCTCCTTTGTTGTTCAAATTTAGTCTAAGCTCGCCCAGCTCATAGTCTACAAAGTAGCGTGTTTAGATTTTATCTGATTACTGGTATAACAACGCTGGCCCTTCAAAAGGTTAATGTTGTCTGCGCCCTTTAGTTCACAGCTATTTAGATAAAACTGTGGATTTTACACTATCTGGATTAAATTATCTGTCAGAGGTACAGTCACAGTTAAAATAGATTCGTCACCTTAAGAAAAAGCTTATTGTTTCATTCAGCGTATGCTATATATTATGTATATAAAAGGAGAAACTGACTGACTGACATATCAACGCACAGACGAAACTACAAGGACAAGAACCGTGAAATTTTGCACAAGGTTTCCTTTTATGACGTAGGCGAGCACTAAGAGAGGATTTTCCAAAATTCATCCACTAAGGGGATGAAACGGTGGTTCAAAGAATTACGCCGAAGCCGCGGTAGAAGCTAGTTTTTGATAAAGAGACAACGCGAAAAAAGAATATCACCTGGATGCTTTGTTTGCATTCGGTAATTCCGTCACTCACCCAAATATTTACACAAAACTGATTCCAGGATTACGTTTATTTATGTTTAACCTTTTGGAAAAAAAAATTCGTCATTAAGAATCTCGATTAAATGTGGAAGGTTTCTATAAAAGTAGATTATGTGACTAGGGGAGAAAGCTGAATTCCGAACGAAACGGAGGTTGCTAAGTTTTAATCCCGAACATAGTGAAGGATTTATATAATTAGCTCCCGAATACTGCGAGAGAGTTGACCCTGAGTGAAGTGAAGAATTCAAGTCGCCCAAGACAAAGACAGTTGTATCGTGTTTGATACTCTACTTTTTAAACCTTCTGTAAGATAATTAAAAGCCAATAAATGTAAATGTAGTTGCGTGATTGGGAAGCTCAACCCCGTGTAACGGGACAAAAAGCGAGGCAGAAGAACACTGAAGACAGTCTTTAAATCAGCGTTATAATGTTCCCACTGCTCAGCCGGTCCAGGGAATATTGCACAAAGTTCCACCTAAATTGGATATATCCAACTAAAGCTCACGCGTTTATTCCACCAGGGTCGGACATCCACGACCAAATAGCCCATCTCGTCAGGTCTTATGTCACCTATGAGGATTGAAGGAGGAGTGGCAGGCGGTCGCCTCCTTCTGCGAAGCAGTAATGCTAGCAAAGGAGGCGGCCGATCGCGTGAGGCAACGGTCCTCACGCCCCAATCGCCGCCGGGATTCCGATCCCGATTTCCGGCCATCGTAGGCGCAGGCTTGCGGACGGCGAGCAATGGGTGGCTCGCCGTCCGAACGTCTGGTAACCCTCCGGACCAAGCCCAAGTCGTCGACGGCGCGTGCTGTTCCACGCGCGCCTCAAGGAGATGTCAGAAACTGTAGGGGCCTAGCAGGGTCGATGCCTACTGGGGCCAAGGGTCTGATTCTGAAAGGAAGACTCGGCCCTGGTACGAAAGGCAACGAAGGAACAGGAGTGGGTTTTTAGCCAAGGGCGGGGGATGTCATAAGATGACGTTCCAAACGAAAAAAAAAAAAAAACCTATGAGGATTGAAGAGCTAAACGAGATGGAGTGCCCAGGCGCAAACACACGACCCTGGCGACAAGGACACGAAAACTCTCGTCGAACCGATCCGACGCAAGCGGTTGAAGGGTACCTAAAGGTATATATCATCATCATCTTCCTGCCCTTGTCCCGTGTTATTTGTCTCGCTGCCCTGTCACTCGTCATGCTAGCACTAACTTCCTTTTCTTTCATATCACTCTTCACACAATCCATCCATCTTTTCTTTAGTCTCCCTCTCCCTCTCCCTCCCCATCCATCCACTTGTATCTAAACTCATAACTCTTTTAGTAACATGCGTTTGATTCCTTCTCTTCACATGACCATACCAAGACAAACGATTTCCTTTCAACTTTTCAGTCAGTGGCGCCACTTTCAAACTTCCCCTAATATATTTATTTCTCACTTTATCTATTCTCGTCACACCACACATCCATCTTAACATTGTCATCTCCGCTAGGTGCAATCTTTTTTCATCCGTCTTTTTCACAGCCTAACATTCTGATCCATACAGTATGACAGGCCTTACCACGGACTTGTAGATTTTACCCTTCAACTTGAGGGGCATCCGTGGGGCACAAGTTGTTCCCGTGACCTGTCACCATTTCATCGGTCTACTTCACCATCCCCTTGGACGAGTGATCCGAGGTACCGAAAGTATATGATATGTGTCCGGACATAATATAGGAAAGTATTTGAAAACTGACCAAGGTATAAACGACTATATTGTACAAACGAAACGAATTATAGCTCCCGTTCTCTGTGTTGTTTATGCGTTTTTGACTTGAATTACTGTACTTTAAGATGAGGTCAGTCAAATTAGATTTTGTTGGATTTTATTGCAGATTGACTCTCGAAGGTAGATACTTACAAACATTTAGGTAGTTTTAGTCTAGTAGATGAAATAGTTGTCTTTCTTATTATTTATTTATCTCTACATCTATATAAATACATCTTAACTATTAAATATTATAACTTAATAGGTATATAAACTAATTGAAAATAATAATATGTACAAACGATAGAAGAACAACTTATCACATCAATCAAAAATTCGTCCATATCGATGTCAATGGGAAAAGTACCCAGAACGCTGGCAGCGTTGCCATGCTGGATGGCAATGCTGATTCGTTGACTGAAGAAAAGCCCAGCCCTCATGCGAAGAGCGAGAGTAAACAAACAATAAATAAAATTGTATTGTCTATTTATAATGTCAAAATAATATTTTTTTCACTAAATACATATGAAAATAAGATATTCAATACCTACAACAAAAAACGTAAGATTTTAATATTTGTCTGTCTGTTTGTGCCGGCTAATTTCCGCAACGGCTGGACCAATATTGACGGTACTTTCACTGATAGATAGCTGATATTATAAGGAGTAACTTGAGTTCCTTTTGTTTCAGAAAAATTATTACGGTTCCGCGCAAAAAAATATCTCCTTGAAATTGTGACTAAATAGCATTGTGCTGTTTTACGATCCTAACGCAGACGAAGTCGTGGCTTCTAGCTAGATTATTTATAATATAGATACACTAACGACTTATTTACAAAAATTTGTCTACAGTACACTGGCAAGAGCACCCTGTGTAAAAAGCTTGAAATCTACACTCAACACATTCATCATGCGTAGGTACAGCTAAGGAGTGCGTTCTTTAAGTCAAGAGTGAATAGGTCGACTGGTCTATTAATAATAATAATAATAATAATAATAATAAGCCCCCTAAACAACCACACGTCCGGATTGACCATCTAATCACGTAGGGGGCGGACACACGAAGCTGAAATTACTGGCGTGGCTAACGTGGCTCTGGAAACCCACTCAAAATGGAGACTAGATCAATGAGATTACGTATAGGACCGCTACCCGAGGGCAATCGTCGGGGCGCACCTGGGGCCGATGCTGGGTGTCACAGCATACGACCCATCGGCGGTGGGGGACTGAGCAGGCGGGTTCTCCCCGACAAAAATACTACAGCCGAACCGACAGACAGACTAGACAATAGTGACAATAGAGCAGTTACATCCGCCTTGGATGTTTCGCAGGCGGCATCAGCTACTCAGCCTGCGACCACCAAAGCGGGAAAACCCAGAGTACGCATGAAATGGACTGAAGATATGAACATATTCATCATGCGTACTTATTTTCATGTTACAAAACTTGAAGAGGACAGAACTATGTACTGCACACAATTATTTGAAAAATTTAAATTACAATACCCAGAAATGAATGTAACTGAGCAAAGGATAGCAGACCAAAGAAGGGTCATTATCAGAAACAAGTTATTAACGGACGACACTTTAAGTAGGATTAGATTTGAAATAGCAGAACAATTGAAGAAAGAAGAAGAGGAAACAATAAACCTTACACAACACATATACAGCTATAATAACATCTCCCTGGAACCCGACACGAGTCCCGGGTCTGAATATTTTGTTACAGATTCAAGTGTACCTACACCTACACAAAACACCACTCAATCTATTTTAGATAATCCGACATTAATTGAGACACAAAATATTACTGATTTTGATTCATCATTAGTAAATACATTAAGTAACGAATTAGAAACCAATATGCTAAAATATAATGGAATTAATCCTACTTGTAGGCCGTTACTACCAAAAATGAGACCATCTCGCAAATTATCCGATATAATTAATATTTTTAATCAAAATATTATTCCTTCGAGGCTTACATCTCTAGAAAATCTAAGTGACACACATTCGTTAATTTATTGCGTAGCTATCTCAATTGCAAATTACTTTAAATTAAAAATAAATACGGACAGAAGTTTTAAAAGTAATAGAGTAAAAAATGATCCACCTTGGCAAAAAAGATTAGAATCAGATATAGAGCAATTGAGAAAAGATATAAATAGACTGACACAGTACAAAAACGGTAATACATCGAGTAAACTGGAAAAAAAAGTCAAACAGATTATCAATAATACTAAACAACACAGTACACATGAAACCTTTAACAAACGAATAGAAGATCATTTAGACACATTGAAACAAAAACTTCTGGTTAAGAGCCATAGGCTAGCACGATATAAAAAAGCAAAATTAAGAAAAGATAACAATATATTGTTTAAAGTAAGTGAAAAACAATTTTATAGAAAACTTAAAGGCAATGATACAAGAATCCTAAACCCTCCATCTCAAGAGGCTTTAAAAGAATTCTGGCAAGGAATTTGGTCAGACAGTACGGAACATAATAAAAACGCTAAATGGATTCAAGAGGAAGTATCTAGATCAGAAACTATAAACGAAATGCCATTTGAAGATATAAATGCGCTTGAAATAAATACAATTATAAATAAAACACATAATTGGAAAGCAGCAGGAGTCGATGGTATACACAATTTTTGGATAAAAAGACTTCATTCACTTCATAAAACTATAGCAGAACAGATAAGTAATATTCTAAAAGGTAACCAAAATATTCCGGAATTTTTGACTAAAGGAATCACTTATATGCTCCCAAAATCTAACAGAACCCAGGATCCTTCACAGTACAGGCCTATTACTTGCTTACCAACTTTATATAAAATCATTACATCTTGTATTACCCATAGAATTATTAAACACACTGAAAAATATAATATCCTAACAGAAGAACAGAAAGGTTGTAGGCGCGGGCATATGGGATGTAAAGAACAACTAGTAATAGACTCCACTATTTTAAAATATGTCCAGAGATCTAGAAAAAACTTATACGTAGCATACATAGATTATAAAAAAGCTTTCGATAGCGTTCCGCACTCATGGTTGATCGAAATATTAAATATTTATAAAATTAATCCTTTAATAATAAATTTTCTCAAGAGTACAATGGGATCCTGGAGAACTACACTTATGTTACAAACTGAAGAAGCAAACATAACCGTGGATGAAGTAGCGATTAAAAAAGGCATTTTTCAAGGTGACTCATTAAGCCCTCTATGGTTCTGTTTAGCCCTAAATCCACTCTCCCGATCACTAATAGATTCTAAGTTAGGTTTTGACATTAAAAATGGTAGGTCAATATTACACCAAATTACACATTTATTATACATGGATGATTTAAAAATTTATGCTAATAAAAATTCAAATTTACACGATTTATTAAATATTACAACAAAATTTTCGAAAGACATAAGAATGGATTTTGGACTAGACAAATGCCGAAAACTAAATATAGAGAGAGGTAAAATTGTAGGAGGAAACTACTCGACAGATACTAATGAAACAATAGAAGCAATTAAAGACGAAGAACTGTACAAATATTTAGGGTATAATCAAGCTCGACTTTTAGAACATAGGGCCATTAAGGATAAATTAAAAAAAGAATACAATAGTAGAATACATTCGTTATGCAAAATGCATCTATCTAGTAAAAATTTATTCAAATCCATTAATACTTACGCGGTACCAATACTTACTTATTCTTTCGGGGTAATAAAATGGTCTAACACAGAATTACATAGTCTCGAAGTAAAAACCAGAACTATGCTGACACAACACAGATATCACCACCCGAAATCTGCGATAGAAAGAGTTATATTGCCCAGAAAAGAAGGAGGAAGAGGATTGATCGAAATTTCACATCTCCACAAAAGACAAATAATTAATCTAAAACAATTTTTCGGGCGAAAGAAACATACCAGTAATTTACACAAAACAATTATAGAGATAGATAAACAGTATACACCATTGAACCTTAGTGATGATGATAATATTGAGACATTAGATAAAGTGCAACATATAGAAGAGATAAAGAGAAAATGGAAGCAAAAAGAGCTACATGGGAGACATCCCAATGATTTACAACAATCACATATAGATAAAGAAGCTTCTAACAAATGGCTAGAACTAAGTGGGCTGTTCCCTGAAACAGAAGGGTTTATGTTGGCCATTCAGGACCAAGTCATTAATACCAAAAATTATAGAAAATATATAATAAAAGATAGTACATTAAGAAATGATTTATGCAGAAAATGTCACAGCAAACCGGAAACAATTCAACATATTACTGGTGCTTGTATGACATTGACACAGAACGATTATACTCACCGACATAATCAACTTGTTAACATCATACACCAAAAACTCGCAATTAAACTTAAACTCATGCAAGACGCATACACACCATATTATAAATATTCACCAAGACCGGTTTTAGAAAACCAATTTTACAAAATATATTACGACCGCACTATAATTACAGATCACACTATATATAACAATAGACCCGACATAACACTTGTTGATAAAGAAAACAAACATGCTTACATAATTGATATAGCAGTCCCAAACACTAATAACATTCAAAAAACTATCACGGAAAAAATTAGGAAGTACACAGAATTACAAGAGGAAATCACAAGAGTTTGGAAAATGAATAGAGTCACAATAGTCCCAATAATAATATCAGCAACAGGTGTTATTCCAAAACAAATATTCAATAGTTTTAATGTTCTCAATCTATCAAAATACACATACCTAACACTACAAAAAGCGGCTATTTTGAACACTTGTCGTATAGTTAGAAAATTTTTACAACTGGACTTAGATAATAATTTAAATTCAGTTCAAAGTCTTTTACCACCTTAAACCAATAATTAGGATCTCACCTTGGTTCATACCCGTAAGATTCTAAAAGAACACCAGGCACCAGCCTGAGAAAAATTGCCTAAAAAACCATAATAATAATAATATTCCACAACTATCACACAACGCCGTCTAGTCCCAAGCTAAGCAGAGCTTGTGTTATGGGTACTAGACAACTGATAAACCTACATATATATTTCTAAATACATACATATATAGATAAATTACACCCAGACACAGAACAAATGATCGTGCTCATCACACAAACATTTGTCCTGGGTGGGAATCGAACCCACGACCTCCGGCATAGCAGTCAGGGCTACTAACCACTAGACCAACAGGCCAGTCTGAATGTACTGTATTGGTCTAGTCATTAGTGGCCCTGACTGCTATGGCGGAGGTCGTGGGTTCGATTCCCACCCAGTACAAATGTTTGCGTGATGAGCACGATCATTTGTTCTGTGTCTGGGTGTAATTTATCTATAATAATTTATATATAAAAGGGCCACTAACCACTAGACCAACAGGCCAGTCATCGTCCAAGAGCGGGGGATGTCATGAGATGACTTTCCCACACGAAAAAAAAGGGTTAATTAATACTTAATTAATATGTTTTTAATTGATATAAACTAGTGCTAGACTGCGATCCCACCTGATGGTAAGCAGTAATGCAATCGTTTTTTTAATGAGTTTTATTTAAAAAATATTTAAAAATGTAATTTACATATTATGTGTATTTAATAAATAAAGGAAATAATAACAAATTCATTTATTTCAGGCCTGGAATACCCATAGTTGAATTACAATTTGAAAAAGTTAAAATTTTAAATAATAATTGTATAAAGTCAGATTCGGTTCAAAGTTAATACAATGTTAGATTTAGATCACGCTATATAATATAAATGAATAGCTGTTCGTTAGTCTTGCTAAAACTCAAAAAAAGGCTGGACCGATTTGGCTAATTTTGGTCTTGAAATATTCGAGATAGTCCAGGGAAAGTTTTTAAACGGTGAGAAACGATGGAAAAAATCACAAAAAAAATCTAATAGGTACAACGCCATCTCTAATTAAAATGTCATTATAAAATTAATTATGCTGTTCTGGTAATGCCATTTTAAAGCGTTATCCTTACTATTAGGCGGTACGAAGTTCGCCGGGTCAGCTAATAAATAATAAATTGTCAGATTCAGATCTCTCTACTATGAAGACTTTTTTTTTTTCTTTTTTGGCAATTGAGCCGGTTTCGACTATTCTGCCAGTGTCACGTTGGGACGGCGGCCCGGTGAGAGCAACCAAAGATTCAAAGATTCAAAAGCATTTATTTCAAATAAACCATTTACAGGCACTTTTGAAATGTCAAGAAGTCAGTGAGTCAGAAAAAAAAATGATGCTAATTGCACATATAATCTACATACGAATTTTATATACAATACAGATTAATACTAAAGGATATAATTTAAATACATTACCACCAATCAGAACTTTAGGTCATTTTCTTTCAAAAATGTAGCCAGGAAGTTAATTAGTTTGGGGGATATGAAGACTTATCTAAGTAGTACTAGAATTTAACATGTTTTGTAAACCGTAATTTTAAAATTGGTGAAAATTACTAATCAGTCATATTATGTGTCACCATCACCATTTCAGCAGGAAGACGTGCACTACTGGACATATGCCACAACAAACGGCCCTGTGCGTTTTGCATCTTTCAGATTCCTGCGACCCTCACCAGGTCATTGGTCGACCCTGCGGGAGGCCTACCAACGCTGCGTCCTCCGATACGCCGTCGCCACTCCAGAATCTTCCAGCCCCATCGACCAGCTGTTCTACAAGCAATGTGTTCTGCCCACTGCCACTTAAGTTTGGCGATTCTTCAAGCTATGTCGGTAACTTCGTCGTGTACCTATTTTGGTAACGGAAACCAATTAATTAAAAAATAGTGTTGTGCAAGTATCGATATAGTTCCAAAGTGTCGCTAAAGTGGCGGCCTCCCGCGTCGCGCGCGCCCACCCGCACCCATTGTTTACCAGCCACGTTTTTATGATTGATGCTATTAGTGATGCGACTGTTGTATCGATAAAAAATGTCGATGATTCAACTTCCGTATGATTAATTGTTTTTGTGAGAGTGGATAATTGTTATGATATTATAATTGCTGTGCTGCTTGTGAGTGTGATTGCCTTACTTTTAGTTATATATAAAAAAAGATAAATGCTTAATTTTCTTCTATGTACTGATGAATCAGAATGATTTAATGTTGTGTGTAAGCTGATTTAGCTGTAATTAAATTATTAGTTACTTTTTGTTTTCAATTTATATAGACGGCCAAAGTGAAAATGGTAGGACAAGCTTGACTGCTACCGAAATGCATGCAGTAGTAGAAAACAGAATTATATAGAGGAAAGGGAGGTCTTTAGCCCTTTTTTTTAAGATATTCCCCGTAGCCCTAGTCACTCAGTCTTAGTCTTGTACTCAGTCTCGGACCTTATGGGGGGGCCGAACGGCGAGCTATCTAGTGCTTGTCGCCCAAAATCCCGTGCTAAAATATAGACTAGTTAAAGTACATGCGGTAGGTACATGGTCTAAGGGCTTTTTAATGAATTGTGACTCCACACTGGAAATTACTCCAGTATCGTGGGTGTATTCACAAACATGTAATCTCACATACACAAGACATCTAGACACGAAATATCTATCTGTAGGCCGTACAAATATGTGTTCCGTGTGGGAATAAAATCCGCAGCACGTAGCGTCAATGCTGGATTAAGCCAGTGTGGGACCTGTAGCAAATTCTATCACGGGACCCACCATCTTTATAAATAATAATAACACATTATTCAAACAATGATGGAATGGCGACCAAGTACCGGAAGACGCAGCGTTGGAAAGCCTCCCACAAGGTGGACCAATGATCTGGTGAGGGTCGCGGGAATCCGAGGGATGCGAGACGCACAGGACCGGTCATTGTGGTGACATTTGGGGAGGCCTATGTCCAACAGTGGACGTCTTTCGGCTCAAATGATGATTCAAAAAAATTCCCTATAATAATCGACTACGCCAATGCTTATTTGCCAACTGTGTTTTGTCGTCTTTATTTTTGTTCCCCTTTACATATAATGGTTATTGTTATTTATGTTTGTTTATTTAGTGATTTTAAGTATATAATGTGTAATCCTTGCTGGCCGATCAACGTCTCACCGTCGACAACGGCTGGTGCTGAAAATCAGCGCTGAGGCTCTGTCTTACACGAGCCCCAGCATTTTGCTGAGCGCTGGCTGTTTTGCGCGGATGTGACGCATATCCTACCACTTGTATTATAAGTCGTAAATAAACTCTTTTTCTTTCAAACAGGTTCCGGGGGAGCGATGGGTCCATCATAGGTAGCCCAAATTGTTTTTAAGGAAAATCCGGAAATGATAAGAATTCATGTGGTACAGGTATCTATACGTTTTGTTATTTTACATTCATGCGGGGTCGTGGGAAGTGGTTCAATGCGCGGGGCCCGTAGCATGTTCTACACTCGATTAATCCGGTACCGCGTAGCGTAGCAGCCGATTGCTCAAACTGCGCCAACCGAGCTGTTAAAAGAGTAACCGGCTTTAGTACGCAATAGGGCAAATGAAGGAATGGTGGTGAGTTAAACTCTCTCTCGCTCCTCCCTCCCAGGCTTTTTCTCCATCAAATAATTTCTCCCTCCAGAACGGGGCAAATTATTTTGATGAAAAGACATCATCAAAAAAAAAATTCCTAACTTATTCTACTTGAAAGTGATAAAGTAATAAGTTTTCATAGAGTAGGTAAATAATTTGCAAACTAAGTACATAACAAGTTTCCTCTCTAACATAATTATACATAGATTCAACTAAGTACGAGTAAACTTCTTCTAGAAAGTTATAATTAATTTACTAGTTAGGTATTAAAACATGATTGCTACAGACAAGATAAGATTAAATTAAAACCTATTTAATCAATGCAATTTTAAAATGTATGGACGTATCCATAGACTAGTTATATTATCATGATCTTTAGTGTCCTATTAGTAATAATCCCACTAATATTATAAAGGCGAAAGTTTGTCTTTTTGTTACTTGTTTACACTTAAACGACTGAACGGATTTTGATGTAATTTCATGTTGATCATGAGGATTTTTTAAATTTATTTTTTATTGCTTGACTGCGATCCCACATGATGGTAAGAAGTGATGTAATCATTGATGGTGAGGCGCACTAGTTTATTAAGAGCCTATTCTCTCTATTAATATATTTTTAACCGGAGTCTGTGTTTCATGATTGCTATAATGTAGGGATCTGTAAGTCAAGAGTCAATAGGTTACTTCTAAAAAAGCGTGCTCCATCATCAACTACATCATCGCTTTCCTTCAGGTGAGATGGTGTTCAAACGCGAACTTATTCATAAAAAAATAAAATAGCAAATATATGATACTTTATCCCGGGAGCATATTCGTTTTGGATAATTTTCGACTTTTTGCGAGTGAAGCCACGGGCAGAAGCTAACAGGTAAGTAATAACAGGTTTCAGGTAGTAGTTTTAAGTCATATCACATCATTTTAATCTTATACGAATAGTTGCATAACTTACCTACCTTCTACCTAAGTTAGGTAAGTACTAAAAATCTATAGGCAATGTATCGTATTACTTAATTATTAGTTAATTAGCTTCTGCTAGCGTGAAAGTAGGCATACAAATTCTGGACCCCTGTTTCACCCCCTTAGGGAGTGAATTTTGGAAATTCCTCTCTTAGTGCCCACCTCCTAGTCGCAGTAGTTTCGGCTATGCGTCGATATGTCAGTCAGTCAGTTTTTCCCTTAGATATATAGATTTCTAAAAGATTTGATAATAATCAAGCTTTTATTCATAATTGGGCCATCAGCGTTTCTCAGCCTCGTCATATTTTTTTTTACTCTTAGGTTCTTGGGATGTTCTTCTGATGATGTCTTTCGGCTGTTTTTTGAGGAGGGAAATCATCCAATGATTTCTCCAGTTCTAAGGTGAAGCGAGAGGACGTGTCAGACCTACTTACTAGGTATTACTTTTCCTTGCTAACAAAAGTTAGTGTAACAGTAGTTAGTTATACCTTTGAGTGAAACTTGGTATACGAGCAGATCATATTCAGGATTCAGGACATACCATGCTTTTTTATCTCTGGAGTAATTATCTTTCACGCAAGTGTAGATTCTGGCAGAAGCTATTAAAACACAAATATTATTTGACTGTACCCTTGGCGTAGTAGTTCACCAATTGGTAGCTGCTTTGCTGACGTATCACGAGTTCGATTCTCGTACGAAACAATTCCACAACTATCGCACAACGCCGTCTAGTCCCAAAATAAGCTTGTGTTATGAATACTAGACAACTGACAAACATACTTATATATTTCTAAATACATACGCATTATAGATAAATTACACCCAGACACAGAACAAATGATCGTGCTCATCACACAAACATTTGTCCTGGGTGGGAATCGAACCCACGATCTCCAGCATAGCAGTCAGGGCCACTAACCACTAGACCAACAGGCCAGTCAATCAAAACAAACAAATATTAGTATGGCTTACAGATATGTATGTGATCACATATATTATGTATTTTATGTATGTGAGTTCACATGTTTGTGAAAGCATCCAAGATACAGGATCAATTCAAAGTGTGAGGAAAAGTTTTTTCTTTAAATTATAGTGGCGAGTGACGAAAATAGAATGTTGAGATGGATGTGTGGTGTGACGAGAATGGATACAGTGAGAAATGAGTATATTAGAGGAAGTTTGAAAAGGATGCCAGTGACTGAAAAGTTGAAGGGGAATCGTTTGTCTTGGTATGGTCATGTAAAGAGGAGGGATGAAACGCATGTTACTAAAAGAGTTATGAGCATACATGTGGATGGATGGAGAGGGAGAGGGAGGCCAAAGAAAAGATGGATGGATTGTGTGAAGAGTTATATGAAAGAAAAGTAAGTTATTTATTTATTTATTTTATAATTTATGTACACACAAATACAAAGAAGAAGATAGGTATCTTAATATAAATTTTGTACAAAGGTACTGCTTATTTCAAAAAGAAATTTCTTCCAGCAGACCTGCAAAAGGAGAGATTAGAAGAGATGTAGACTGTAGTGTGTAGAAAATAAGCAAAGAAGAGTTTGTGAAATCTTAAATTAAGTTAGTGATAGCATGACGAGTGACAGGGCAGAACTGAAGAAAAAAAAACGAAACAAATTACACGGGACAAGGGCAGGAAGTTTGCGTGTATAGATATGAGTTTGTTACTACTTTGTCACGATCAAACGACAGAATGGATTTGGACGATATTTGGCACAACTCACAAGTGTGCATCATGTCCTGGAATAGTAATAATATAATATTCCACAACTATCACACAACGCCGCCTAGTCCCAAGCTAAGCAGTGCTTGTGTTATGGGTACTAGACAATTGATAAACATACTTATATATTTCTAAATACATACATATATAAATAAATTACACCCAGACACAGAACAAATGATCGTGCTCATCACACAAACATTTGTCCTGGCTGGGAATCGAATCCAGTAACATAGGATGGATTTTATATCCCGGGAATGTTTTCCCTTGAAATAATTTTCAAGTTAATAGGTACTTACTTCTGCCACTGGCTTCACTCGCCTAATGGCGAGTGAAGCCAGTGGCAGAGGCTAGTATTCAATAAAACTAACCATATTGGCTAGTAGCGGCGAACACGTATTAATAAAAGTTTGAACTACGTACAATAAAAAACTTACAAAAATCATTTAAAAGCGCAAACATCGATATCGACACACCCCCATCCCTACTGCATCGACAATCGGCAGCCACTGAAGCGCAACACTACACTGCATTTATGAGCGTTCGCTTTTAACCGAGCCTTGCTTCTTACCGTCCATTACGCTGCTGTAGGTCAGTTAGGGGGTGACCAGAGCAGTTATTTAAGTTTTAAATTTCTTGGCGCCCTTTAGGGTCAAAAATTTAACTAGCTGTCCGCCGCGGTTTGGTTACTGCTGCGCTCTCATGGGTCGTCTTTCATCATCATTTCAGCCGAAAGACGTTCACTGTTGGACATAGGCCTCCTTCAAGCGTCGCCACAACGACCGATCCTGTGCGTCTCACATCCATCGGATTCCCGTGACCCTCTCCAGTTCATCGTCCCACCTCACGTAGCTTTGATAAATGGGTTGTCGAACACTAAAAGAAATTTTTCGATTGTGAGATTATTATTTTTAAGGGTTAGTAGTATATAGCATAGAACCCGGGTCTTGGACCTTTGGAAGGCATACGAAGTGCCGAAGCCATGCAACTTGCTAGCCAAGTTCCTTAAACACTTTTCTTGGAACGTCTTTGGTACCAATCATTATTATTAATATAATAATTTTGACTGGCCTGTTGGTCTAGTGATTAGTGGCCTTGCTGACTGCTATGCCAGAGGTCGTGGGTTCGATTCCCACCCAGGACAAATGTTGTGTGATGAGCACGATCATTTGTTCAGTGTCTGGGTGTAATTTATCTATAATATGTATGTATTTAGAAAATATGTGTTATCTTAAATGATATGTTAGTATGTTTATCAGTTGTCTACTACTCACACAAGCTCTGCTTAGCTAGGCACTAGACGGCGTTGTGTGATAGTTGTCAGAATATTATATTAATAATGTATAAACTTTGAGACGCAAAAAACATATATTTCGATACTTTCAAAGGAATCAAAATCTATGGGGTACTTCCCGTTGACCCAGAATCCTGACATTTAACATAAAGCAAGGTCTTATAGCACAGGTATCGGAATAAATCTGAAAACAGTAAATTTGCATAGCAGGCATCGGGACGCTAGGGCAACGTGCATTATTGAAGGAGATACTCTGATCCTAGAATGCAAAAGGCAACCGAAGGAACACGGGTGGGTTTTAGTCAATAAAGTCTGACACTCCCTCTAGCGCTACCCGGAGTGAGATAAAATATTTGATTACTTCGAACCACCCCAAAAAAAAAGGCTTCATATTGGTTTCCATGTATTTTAATAGGTAAACATTATAAATTTATTTGTTCAATAAAATACCCTTTAAACCATAAATCTACTGACCTAAAACGATACAGTTAATGTTACTGCAACTTCAACGCCTAATCTTGTTTCTCCACTTCATGATTTCAATTTGTTTTAAAAATATTTTAAATCAGTTTCCGGTAATGCCGAATGTGACATTCGTGAACCCAGATACCCTCTGTGAAATAGTTAGTAGCGA
The DNA here is from genome assembly GCA_961205895.1 of Mythimna pallens. Classification (NCBI taxonomy): domain Eukaryota; kingdom Metazoa; phylum Arthropoda; class Insecta; order Lepidoptera; family Noctuidae; genus Mythimna; species Mythimna pallens. The sequence continues at coordinate 19,024,308 of OY540845.1, forward strand.
AAGAATAAAGTGGATATGCCTCAAATTCGAGATTAATTTTAAAGTACAGAATTTTTTTATGACGCTATCAGAAATATAGCTGTGTATATAATTTGTTAACCTTACCTCAGTTAACGTAGAGAGATCTTTTTCAATGAAAAATACTAATAAAAAATGTATATTAATTATCTTTGTTTTATTTGTCTTATCTATCTCTGAGGTTTTTATTATTATTCGATTTTTCATTAGAAATCCCGGGAAGATCCATATTCATATCAACATTTCGATGCAAGTACATGAAAAAGTCTACGTCTACCTAATTCCGACGCCTGCTAATAAGGTGTGCAAATTGGTGTGTAATTTGTGTGTATGTTTGTTATTTATTCATGCTCGAACCGCTAAACGGATTGCGATAAAACTTGGTACACGGATAGACCATGTCCTGTGACATAGGATACTTTTCATCCCGGGAGTATGTTCTTGGGACAATTTCCTACTATCACGCGGCCGAAGCTAGTCACACTATAATATTACAAAGCTGAAAGTTTCTAAAGTGTTCGCGCGTGAACGGCTGATCTGATATCGATGAAACTTGGTACACGGATAGACCATGTCCTGGAATAGCACGTAGCTGCACGGAGCACGGAGCACGTAGCACGGAGTTCCGGAGCGTACCTTCCGGCTCCATCATCATCAGAATTTCGACGATACCATTTTCAACAAAATTATTCTGAACCATTTATTTATTTGTATTGTCATAGTTCCTTAACTATCTTCATTCATCATCTACATGAGTGTGAAGTTCCGTTGGCCATTTCTAGTCTTCTTCACGAGATCCATTTCATCAAATATTACTTTTTGACTGTAAATGCTTGAGTTCTCGATGAAAAAAAAGTATAATAGTTGAATTTAATTTTTGAAGAGTTCTCTCGATTTCTCATGGATCCCATCATCAGAATAGAATTTTGAAAAAAAATTTGCAAATAGGTACCTACATAAACGATGGAGTTCTGAGGTAACAAACATAAAAAAAAACAGCCGAATTGAGAACCTCCTCTTTTTTTGAAGTCGGTTAATGAACCTAATAGATCTTTGTTGTCTGTTTATGAAATAAATTATTATTATAAACAATATTGTTCCACTGTTCACAGATTAATTTACATACACATTAATAAAATCACTAGGATGACTAGAGTAAGAATAGTATCCTATGTTTGTTACCTCAGAGGTAACAAATATAGGATACTTTTTGTCCCGGTAGTATGTTCTTGGGACAATTTCCTACTATCATGCGCGTGAAGTCACTGGCACCAGCTAGTGAATATATTAAAAAAAAAAAACTTGCTACCATAGACAAGATTTCACATAATTTTTCGCAGCCACCTAAGTTAATCTATGGAATTACAAGTTCCCTTACCAAGCAAATACAACCACATACAATTACCAAAGACTATTGATTCGGTCTATTATCACGCCTTGTTCTGAGGGAGCGGCTAGAATCGTGACCACATTTGAATATCTGAATACTAGTTGTGTTCAATCCAAAGGTGTTATGGTGTTGCAGAACATTTGATGTTATCTCAACTGAATCTAAGATGGCGCCGTAATGGGCTTTAACTAGGCGATTATTTGCGCGGGGCTATGGGAATATTTGTAGTAGGATGATGGTATTATCACGCCAGTATTTGTTTGAGTACCTAGCTTCGTTTTAGCTGGCCTACTCCCTAGTAAACGTCAAAATTTTCTCAACAGGCTCGGGGGCTCGAGCACCCATGAGAAATAAACAGTGGGTGCCGAGCACCCCTGAGAATTATAGACATCAAGAAACAGATCAGTAATCGCTTGTTAGGGATATGCGTTTTTTCATTACCCGACGACCCATTTAGCGCAGTGGTTTAGAGCGCCGGTTGAGACACACCAATCAGACTTTCGGTACCTCGGGTCACTCGTCCAAGGAGATGGTGAGGTAGACCGGGACGTAACACATCGGATCAACGCAGGATGGATGAAATGGCGACAGGTCACGGGAACAACTTGTGACCCACGGATGCCCCTCAAGTTGAAGGGTAAAATCTACAAGTCCGTGATAAGGCCTATACTGTGATACTGTATGGATTAGAATGTTGGGCTGTGAAAAAGACGGATAAAAAAAGATTGCACGTAGCGGAGATGAGAATGTTAAGATGGATGTGTGGTGTGACGAGAATGGATAAAGTGAGAAATGAGTATATTAGGGGAAGTTTGAAAGTGGTACCAGTGACTGAAAAGTTGAAAGGGAATCGTTTGTCTTGGTATGGTCATGTGAAGAGGAGGGATGAAACGCATGTTACTAAAAGAGTTATGAGTTTACATGTGGATGGATGGAGAGGGAGACCAAAGAAAAGATGGATGGATTGTGTGAAGAGAGATATGAAAGAAAAGGAAGTTAGTGATAGCATGACGAGTGACAGGGCAGAATGGAAGAAGAAAACGTGTTGCGCCGACCCCAAATAACACAGGACAAGGGCAGGAAGATGATGATATTGAGACACACCAATCAAACACCAATGTTTGTTGATGAAACAGAAACTATTTTAAAGTGATTTCCCTTGGGTTTATGGTACAAGAGCCATCTGCAAAGCTATTAATAACTAATTTCAATTAAAACTGAAAATAACTGTTTGTTTCCATCGAAGTATATAGCCTATGGCTGTTAAACGTTCTATCTAAGTACCTATGTATATTTATTACTAGCTCTACCCTACGGTTTCACCTGTTTATTTAGTTAATGCTCCGCTCCTGTTGATCATGATATTAAATAGCCTGTAGCGACATCTATGGCGTCACATAAGAACTAATCCTGCACCGCTCAATTAAAGTCCTTCGCGCGATTAGAACTTAAAGAACGGCCCGAAATCATCTATCGGGCAGTTGCCCACCAGACATAACACCCATCTGGTTGGAGGGTCCCCCCTTTTCAACGGAGGTTTGCGGGACTTTACACTCTGTTCCACATACCTCCAAAAGCCTATAACCTTTCTCGATTAATGGGCTATCTAACATTAAAAGAATGTTTCAATTCGAGCCAGTGATTCGGGAGATTAGCTCGTTCAACTAAACAAACAAACTCTTTAGCTTTATAACATAAATATATATGTAATAATATTATAGTATAGATGCCTTTCCCGCGACCCTCACCAAGTCGTCGGTCCACCTGCTGGTGCGGTGGATGCGAGAAGCACAGGATCGGTCGTTGTGGCGACGCTTGGGGGAGGCCTATGTCCAACAGTGGACGTCTTTCGGCTGAAATGATGATGATAGATGCCTTTCTCTTGCACTAAAGAAGTTATAAAAAAATAATTTTCAGAAGGTATAGCCATTCATGGTAAATGTGCAAAATACTTAGAATATTATTTTAAGCGTTGAGACTATGTTTAAAAAACCGGCCAAGAGAGTTCAAATGTTACCAGGAACTATGTTAAGAATAAGGCCCCTGCCTGAACAATATTTTTAATTTCCATCGATAAAAAGGAAGGGGGTGACTTGCACACTCAATAAATGTGCCCCAAAAACGGTGTGTACGTGATGTAGCAACGAGAGGGCAACATATCCTGAAGTGCTTGAGGAGTGGAGAGGTTTACCACGGCTATCAGGACTATCCCGTAAGTATGGTCAAGTATGGACCAGCACTTTACGGGTTTATACATCCTTCTCCCGAGCACGTTTGCTCTTGCGAATCTCCATTCAAACCAGCTAATAAAGGCAAGAGAGAGGTGGGAGCTCCGTTCCTCGTCAGTGTTCATTACGGCCGGCCAATAAAGGCAAGCCGCAGGTGAGGAACAAGATTTCTCCCGGAGATTGGGTACGTGGAGTCGCGAATGCCCATCAGTTCGCCACAAAACTGCCCTGCAGATTGTTTCTCTTTTAGTCTGGCCCCTGACCCTATGCATGTTATTGCAAAGCAAACTCTACCTCTATAGAAATAGAAATAGAGATACGCCGATGGGGTTTTTATAATTATTATTATTATGCCCATATTTATTTATGTATGTTTAGGGAAGTTTGAAAGTGGCGCCAGTGACTAAAAAATTTAAAGGGAATCGTTTGTCTTGGTATGGTCATGTGAAGAGGAGGGATGAAGCGCATGTTACTAAAAAAGTTATGAGTTTACATGTGGATGGATGGAAAGGGAGAGGGAGATTAAAGAAAAGATGGATGGATTGTGTGAAGAGTGATATGAAAGAAAAGGAAGTTAGTGATAGCTTGACGAATGACAGGGCAGAATGGAAGAAAAAAACATGTTGCGCCGACCCCAAATAACACGGGACAAGAGCAGGAAGATGATGATGATGCCCATATTTATTTATATTTAATTATCTAGTATAAACAGAGACATAACAAAACCTATACTTAGATAAAACTAAGGAACCCTAGAAACGATTAATACTGCTTTATAAATATGTACCTACATAGTTCACCGTACATAGGCACCTAACGTATAAAGCCTAGTTTGTAAATACGGAAACGCCTACTTAAGTAATTTACTGCAAAATATATTATTTACTTAGATAGACTAGCTTATTAAAGCCCAATCAATAAAATTGCTTTATTTTGGCTTAAACTGTTAACTGCAGTCTTTACATAGGCATTAGGTTAACTGTAATATCCTAGCTATATGAAGTAATTTTTTCATAATTAGCCTTCATAATGTTTCCATTGCTGGAAGTTTTGCCTTCTCTCTAGGAGAGGAAATGGTCCCACCTATACGCGCGAAACGTTTTGGGAACAAATTTATTATGCGTACAGCTAAGGAGTGGAATTCCTTGCCGGAATCTGTGTTTCCTGATGGCTACAACCTGAGAATCTTTAAGTCAAGAGTGAATAGGTTACTGGTAAGCGCGCTCTATCGTCGACCGCATCGTCGCTTTCCATCAGGTAAGATAGTGGTCAAGCGCGAACCTATTATGAATAAATTAAAAATTAACCACCACCATGCGGACCTGGTGCGGATTTGTGGATGTCACGTTAGACTCTTGTAAGTTGGGTACTTCACCACTGGAACACCACTACTCAATTTCATCTACAATCTTCTACCATTACATAAAGGTTATAGGTATATTTGTAACGTGTGTAATTTAGTACTTATAGGCAGCCACACTATCTACTTCTTTTGTTTTCTACATACATATTGTCTACATTCCTTTTTATTAAACAACCACGCGGGCCCAGTGCGGGTTGGTGAATGTCACATATCTTCGAATTTTTTGGTTCTAGGACATGCCAGGTTCCTCACAATGTTTTCCTTCACCGTTTTGAGAGCAGTGGTGATGAAATAAATTTCACAAAGTAATGCACCTGGCTGGGTTTGAACCCGCGACCTAAAACTCGTAAGTCGGAGCCCGGCCGTTACCACTCGACCACTGCTCTCGAGCAGTGTGGGAGCAGCGCTAATAAATTTGAATCAAAGTAACCCTGGACATAAATAATAATTCAGTTGTCATTTGAGTAAAATTACTGGGTGTCCACTGTCCAAGCGATTTAATAGCTTCCAATATCGTAATAATACAATAGAAAAGATAATATTTTATTTAACTGAAATTGAGTGGAACCATAACAGAGTACTTGTTCTGCGATTTCGGCGGACCCTCCAATCCAGTGCCTTTAGCTCTCGAACGCCCATACCGATCTGTTCCAACTTTTGGCACCTCGGGTCGCTCGTACAAGGGGATGGTGAGGTAGACCGAGATATACCGTATATTTGTATCATACTGTATGGAGCAGAATGTTGGGCTGTGAAAAAGATGGATGAAAAAAGATTGCATGTAGCGGAGATGAGAATGTTAAGATGGATGTGTGGTGTGACGAGAACAAATCAAGTAAGAAATGAGTATATTAGACAAAGTTTGAAAGTGGCGCCAGTGACTGAAAAGTTGAAAGGCAATCGTTTGTCTTGGTATGGTCATGTGATTTGAAGAAGAGGGATGAAACGCATGTTACTAAAAAAGTTCTGAGTATACATGTAGATGGATGGAGAGGGAGAGGGAGAGGGAGCCAAAGAAAAGATGGATGGATTGTGTGAGGAGTAAATGTTAAAGAAAAGGGAGTTAGTGATAGTGTGACGGGTGACAGGGCAGAATGGAAGAACAAATCGTGTTGCGCCGACCCCAAGTAATATTGGATAAGGGCAGGAAGAAGAAGAATTAGAAAATTATTTACTAGATCAGTAGTTATAGGAATAATACGTTATTAGTAATAGTTATAGAATTTTTTTAGAATGATCTTATCATAAATACTGTTTAATTATGGAAAAGACAACCCATTTTTGCTAAAAACGCAAAATGTCGCTTACGCTGTTCTTCCTAAAAAGGGTCGTCTTTTTAGGAAGAACATCATAATTGACAGTTCGCAATTTTTGCAAGAAAGGGTTTTTTATCTTTCCTTAATTAAAAAGTACCTAGGTATTTACAATGTTTAATGTGCCCATGGTGCATATTTTAATATATCAGTAGGTAGATGTATGAATAACAAGTCTTACTACGTTTAGAACGATATTAGCATAAAATGCATTTATTTAGAAAATACCCGAAAAAGAAATATGTATCTCTTTTACTGCTAAAAGCGCAAACTGTCGCTTACCTACGTTATTTTTCCTAATAAACTCGATATATTTGTATTTTTTATGTTTAATTAATTAATTTATTTATTAATTTTTTGAGCAGTGGTGCCATAATAGTACCTACCTACAAGACCGTCCCGATTTACGAGTTGTAGGTCGCGAATTCAAACCCAGCCAGGCACAATACCACTGCTCTTAAAACGGTGAAGGAAAGGATATATTGCCCTCTTGTACCTACATCACTTTGCGATAGCGACCGTTTTTGGGGGCCCATTTATTGAGTGTGCAAGTCACCGTGGCATAGTCTTAACATAGATCCCGGTAACCAGTCCACCTAAGCCTCCCAAAACCATAGCCCTATCTTTGTTTTCCATATGTCGCAATAGTTTCCCACCAACCGAGGGTTGTCCTTGGGTGCGCTAACTGGCATAGCGCGTACAGGGATAATCGTCGGTTGGTACCTACCACGTTCCACTAAAATTGTCAAAGGGGCCTCTGCGAGTTGGTTTCGGCCTCTCGTATGCCTTCCAAAGGTCCAGAAAACCCCGGGTTCTGAGAAATAGCAAACCATAAATAATAATAATAACTGGCATGTCCTAGAACTAAAAATCCGAAAACATGTCCTATGTGACATTCACCAGCCCGCACTGGGCCCGCGGAGGGGTTACGGCCTATACACTCACTCCTATAGAGAAGGCCTGGGTCCCAGCAGTGGATACATTATAAGGCTGATTTGTCTTAATTAATTTTTTAGTAGTTATTAAGTTACGCAACAGGCTGCCTTTTTTGTTACCCGACTGCCAAAGAAGAGTTATATTTGGGCAGCGTACCTATCTGCTATTCTAAGATCTTTCAGTCCATCCAAAAGTGGATTGGTCGATATCCATAATTTTAAGTCTCCACAGAATTTAGGTCAGTTAAAACCACTTTAAAACTAACATCATTTACCTACTCAAAAACATAAAATTTTTAAAGAAAGAAAACAAAAAGGTTTTAAAGAAAAATCCTTTAATTTTTCTTGAAACCATTTTGGTTTTAGATAAAACATATTTACCTGAAGCTAAAATTATTCGTGTTTCTTTGACCTATCGAATACCGTAATTAGAGATACAATAGAAAGACATTGAGAGAGCGAAGCGTTCGCTTGGGGTTTAATGAATTAATATTAAAACAAACGCGTTTTAACTTAATAATGGTTTTGACTGAAGCAAATCAAAACTAGTTTTGACTAGGTTATACTACGGACACTCTCTGCGCTTAATGCTCTCCTAGACAAAAACGCCGATTTTGATGTTTGGTGAAGAATGGAAGATGATACTGTCAGAAATTTTGTGAGATGAATGTATGACTGTGTGTAATATTTATTAAATAGGTCCCCTTAAAAGTCCTGCGTGACTTCTGACTTGTCTGTTTTTTAATTTTTAACTATTGTTTTATTTATTTATTTTGTATGTGTTTAAATGGTGTAATTGGCTTCGGCCGTTCTGTTTAATTAAATAAATAAATACTAAAAAAAACCAAAATTATATATTACTGTCTATAATACCTACTGTTAATTACAGTATTATTGACTTTACCTAATACACACCTATCGTTTTCAGAGGTTAGAATAGGTAAAGTATTTTTACCTAAAATTTGTGGAAGTAAGTAGGTATAGCTACTAACATAGAGTTGATAATACCTCCTTTAAAATGACGGAATCATAAACGTGACGATCAAATCCTGGGATGTAAGAATTTTAACTAAATTATTAGATGTAGGTATTGAAGAATCTTAATATGTTTTAGAATTGCGTACCTTTTATAAATCTTGAGAAGTCTTTTACCTAAAAGTTGTCTAAAAATTTTATCTAAAAAGTGTTTACTATTTGTTATTTACTTAAACCGATGTTTGGTAATTAACTAAATTTAAATAATCTTTGTATGTCTTTTTACGATTTAAAAAAAATAAAAAGACATATCAAGATTGTTTACGTTTAGTTAACTACCTAAACAAATGGAGTAGGTACAAGTACTAAAACTATTATATTAAAATAAAGCTCTTTTATTTAACAGGTTACAGGTAATAATAGGTTATCGGAATAGGATAATAAGATCTGCACCTTCATATCCTACTCAGATAACCTGTTAGGTACTACTGCTGTAAAATTGATACTTTACATAGGTGAATTACCTATCAATTTTGCCGATGGGATACTGCTGGGTTTGGAGGCTCGTATACCTATCTGGTTAGGCTATTTTATTGTATTATTTTTTGTAAAGGATGGTATCAATTTGTCCTCAGATACAAAGCTAAACAAATTTTTTTCCTAGTCCTACCAATTTAAATAAAAATATTCATATTGTAGACTTATTAATCGATTTCAATGGTTTCAATGTAAAGTTAAAATAAATTATCAAATTTATTGAAAAATTTAATTTCTTTTCACAATATTATGGTGCTATATTTATGAAGAAACGATATTAATTAGTAGATAGACAGGTAAGTACTTACATTTTGAAATAAAAAGGAAAAATGACTTGAGTGTCTGTGAACACAGTTCATACAGATATATTAAAATAAAAATACTACTTAAGTAGGTATCTAATAAAAAGGCTTTATCAAAATAATTATTTTTACGTCAATGTTTCATAATGAATCGGTATCATAAAGTAAGCAATCGGTATTTTATAAACAAAAATCAATCACAACGCACCACAGACTATAAAACATAACAATTTTAATTAAAAAATCAACTATTTACCAAACACTGTTTAGTTTGTAATGGTGGAAAATATCCGTGAAATTCAAACTTTATCGGGTTTCATTAAAATTTAATTCAACTACATAAGAAAACAATCGTACGGCCGCTGCAACAAATTATTTTATTATCGATAAAAATAATTCAACCGAACGCGACCATAAACGTCCGCCATTTTGTAAGAATCAATTATTGGCGGGAATCGTTGAAAAATCCACGTTTATCTCGCGACATTAAGCTAATAAAGCATCGGACTTAATTAAAAAGTATTCCACCGAGCGAGGCGAGCAGAGCGGGCGAGTGCAGCGCCGGACGACTAGCCAAAACGAGCAAGCCGACCGCGATTACCCACCCAATCGACGCCTTAATTGAATCATAACCAGCTAAATTCGAAAGCACCACTCGACGTGTTTCGCGCCACAAATCTGGTGTAATACGCCATACGGCCGGCTAAATCACAAGCTCTTAACTCAAACCGCCCACTGGGAAAGCGTTCGAAATTCAAATAACACCTCTACACGCCTTCTGGCCAATCGCGCAGCAGACATTGGAATAACGAGTGTAGCTCGGAGATCAGTCGCCTCCTCACGGTAAATACTGGCCAATAGGAGGTGAGGAGTCCATGTTCGTTATTTTTTTTCCTTGTCGCCGGGCGTCTGGCGCGCGCGGAGGGCTCATTCGGCCGCGCGCCGCCTTGGCGTTCGTATCGCGCGCTCGCGTCACGATGGATTGTGTTCTGTGTGACATGTGCTTCTGATTTGGTGTATTATTTTTTTGTGACGGACCCGTTGTGTGTAAAAGCATGATGCCTCTCGCACCGACCCCTGTGGTGGCGGTGCCATCGAAGCCGAAGATAGGATTTAGTATAGACAGTATAGTGGGTGGTTCGGAGCGGCGTCCGAAGCAGGCATCGCCGCCGTTGGCGAGTCCGGGGTCACCGTCGCCGGTTGCTTCTCCAAGGAGTCCTTCGCCGAGACCGTTGCTGAGGCCTAGTGCATTGCCGGCGGTGTTTCCTTCGCCTGAGTTGAAGAGGCTGCCGTACTTGGACGCTCAGAGTCATCACCACCAGTTCCTGGCGCATTTTCAAGGTGCTGCCCTTGCTGCAGCCCTGGCTCACCAGCAGCAGGGCTTCGGAGGACCTCTGCCACCACACCCGCCCCCACACCCCGCGCCACCTGTTCCCCGGGAGTCCTACACGCTGTACCCCTGGCTCATCAACAGGCACGGCAGGATATTCCCTCACAGGTTTCCTGGAGGTAAGTGTAAATGATTGGACCATGTTTCTCTTTTTGTTTGGTAGGACGTAGGACCAAATTCGTGTTTTCAGCTCGTCAGTTTTTAAAATGATTAGGATAGTTTTTTTTTTCAAACTGTCAGGAAGATTTTCCACTTCTCTAAACTTCTAAAGACCATTTACTATTTTGGCATTTGAATGGGGTAAAATGCTGTTGATCTCGGTAAAATCCTGTGCAGTGCTGCCGTTAGGTTACCCAGATCTTGTGCCAAAATCCAGGTCCTTATTCTTTTTAATTTCTCACACATTGAGTATTCATCGTTATTTTTTAACAAGGTGACCTTTATTTGACCCTTTACAGATATGTACAGAGTTAGTTCAGGCTTTTGCGCTTTCATTGCAGGCTTTGCAGGTTCTGTTTTTGTGAATCTTAATAATTAAATATTTTTGAACTGTTTGTTTAAAATGATTGAAGATTCAATATGAATTTTGACATTGTTAGGAAGAAAAACTATGGCGCCCAACAAAGAACCAAAGCACCATAAGTTTATCGGGCCATATCAAATTTATACCAACCCTTAATGGACCCGTGGTGGATTACGGCCCATTCCTATTTCTGATTGCATTTATCGCGTGTTGTTTGCGGGAAATTCCCACGAACAAAAATACAAAGATATAATACCTACTTGTAATACCCGTATTACTAATGTTATGGTCTTAAAAATAATCGACGAATATGTAATCACTTGATTAATCGTCCAACTTTTTATATTGGTACTTACGGTACGAAAGCTATTAAATAAAGTTTATACAAAAAAAAAAGTATATTCCCACAAATATTTAGCCAATTATGCTGTAATTTATTATCACGGCTTCATGAGAAAAGCTTCATTATTATTTTTTGTAGTGCAAAGCCAGGTCATGGGTTAGAAAAAACTTGACAATCCGTGTCAAAAAAAACTTGCGTACAAAGAAATGTTGGCCAGTTAGAACTTTTTGTATACATGCTTAGGTCAGTTTACGGATTTGGTTAAGCCCAGAAGTCTCACTGCATGGATGAAATTGTCAACAGGTCTAATAAAAAATAAAAAAGGGTACAAATACTAGACGACGCGAACGGCTGATGTTTGAAAGGACTAAGTATTCTTTGTCGACTTTAAAAATTAGGACAAGGACAGAAGATGATATTGTAGTTCTATCGCCATATTTCTTTTCGAATAAGTGTTATAATTCACATCAATGAGGAGTTATATGATTTACATCTATTTAGCAATATATTTATAGAAATACAAGAAACCTTCCAGAAGCATGGAGGTCATGTCACCGTATAGGCCTTTCTTGTCAACATTCCTGGTGTTATGCCAATAGGCTTAGTCGGTTTTTCCTGACACGCATCTGGCAATAGCTTGTAGCAGAGTCGAAAGTATTGAAATTAAAGTTAATCGGACAATTCTTCTTTTTCTTATTTTTGAGTTCATAAAGTAGTGATTTGACTGTATGGCTACATCACAGCTGTATGCTCTGTTTGCCACCATATTAAGTTGAGTACTAGCTTCTGCCAACGGCTTCGTCCGCTTGAAAATAGGTTTCTCCATACAAACTTTGGACGCCCGTCTCATCCCCTTAAGGGGTTGAATTTTGAAAAAAATCCTCTGGAGTGCGTCACGTTCCTAGTCCCAGTAGTTTTAGCCGTACAGTAATACGTCTGTCAGTCAGTTTTTCCTTTTATAAATATGATTTGTAGACAAGTGACAATTTTATTTCGTTCTTTTGGTCACTTGGCTGCGCTTAGTCTTTTTTTGCTTTAACACTGGTTTCAATGCTGTGAGGACAAATTTATTCGGGATCTCTTTTTTCTTATAATTTATTTCATCATTAAACACTGACAATATAACACACATCCTATCATTAGTTAATTGCGTTGTCTACGATCGAATTCGTTTTACGATTCGAATTATTAAATAATATGATTTTTATAGTCAAATTTGGAGCTTTATTGAATTTCCGGCGGCAAACTGACAATCATAAACCAGATATTAAAAATTTAGGTGTTGAGACTTTTGAATAGATAAAATCTACATTTTTATATTTGAAGTTAAACTGTGTCTGAATTTTTACCGACGCGTTTTTTACACAATGTAGGACGTATTAATTTTTGGCAACAACTACCTAAAAAAACTTAATTATTTTATTACAAACACATTTCATGCTGATTTTTATTTTCTTAATTAGTACGTGATTAGAACCTATTTAATATCTAAACTAACAATTTTATAATTTCAAAATGGCGCGGGCTGTTCCATTCCGGCCATTTGTTATGAAATGTTATAAAACGCCCATTAGGCACTTAGTTATTAAGGGAAATCGATTTACTTATACATTTAATTTCATTGAAGTTGCATAAGTTTTAAAACGAATTACATACAGTTTCAATTATTCAACTGCTTTTCATTTCCTGCTTACAAATTTCTTACTAGGGAGGTGTTTATTCGATTAATTTGAAATAAATATCGATATTAAGTGACTGTATTATAGCCGATAATATAGGTGGGTATTCTTATGCGTTTGTTTTCGAATGTATGACCGGTTGTAATGCTCAATTGCAGGTTACTGTGGATGTATGCGATGGGGTAGCAACCTATCATTACTAATGCGCTTTCGTGATCAATAAATCATCCAGTTATAGCCGCTTGTTAACGAAAAGCATCATGAGTTATTTGTGTTTGTACCACATTAGCTTTTTTCTTCTGTTCTTAATACGTAAGCAAGAATGACCCAACCACAGTTTTTTCAAACAAATCTGTTTTTTTTTTTATTAAAAAGATTATCGGTGTACCCAGAAGCGTCGCGTGTAAAGAACTAAAGATACGTTGTTGACAGAATTAAAATGTTTAAAAAAAGTAGTAGCTTATGTGGACACGAGGCCATTATGATAAAAAGCCCGTTATCAGAGTACGTTGTGATCGTTGTCTTTGGTTGTAAAAAGAAAGTTACAGATTAATCCGTTTGGCGCGAAAATAAAGTAGAATATTTTTGTTACTTGTCTTATTGTGAGGTTGGTTTTTTTTTGTTGGTATTAGATGATTATTATTAAAGTCTGGCATTTAAAAAATATTTTATTTTGTTGTTTGAATTTTCTTTGTTACTTAAACTAATGGCAGATACCATTAAGAACAGTTACGGGAAAATATGTTACTGTCAATTTAATTTTAATTAAGAAGGTCGTGATCTTCTTCTGATAGTTTATCGAAGATTTGACAGGTCAATGTTAGATTAAGTCAAATCTAGACAAGTTAAAAAATCATATTTATTTTGCAAATAGGTTAAAAAAACAACACTTTTACAAGTCAATTTTTTTTCATCATTTTAAACTAGATTAGGCCGGTGTTTTCTAGCTGACTACCCCGAGAAGAAACATCGAAACAAACTCAAATGTCATAATTTTAGTGGTTTATTTATAAAAATGAGTTAATCTTAGTTAAATAAAATAAAATAATATATATTTTTCTTATAATTTTATTTTTGTGTAAAGATTTTAGTTCTTTGAGTGCCATGTTCTTAAATACCATTGGGTAAAAAAATGTGGTTGCTATTACCCATTGGAAGCGACCATAGAGCTTTTTTTAATCCGCATTGTTTGACGTACAAAGAAGTTTTAATAAGTTTGTTTATTTCTATTGTCTTGTTGAAGTCAGATTATCCTTTGAAGTTTCTTTACTTGTTTAAATTTTACCGTTGAGCTAACATGGTTAATTAAGAGAAATGCCGTTATTTGGTCCGTTAGGTTGGATATATCAACGTTTTTTTGGTTTGTCTCTTTAAGCATTGAGATTTTAAGTTCAACTATTCAATGGCAAAACAATTGAATTGTTGAGTACTGTTTTTAAAACTTTATTCTTAGCGCATAGTGTGGTATTGAAAGCCATTAATGAGTTTTTATTTTGAACTGAGTCATTTTTGTACAGGTATTTATGACTTAATTGTGATGGATAATTTATCTATCTTTAATGAAAGATTTTTTTTTATTATTTTTTATTATCTTGTCTTGAAAATTTACTATGCCAACATTTTTTATTACACTATGAAGTAGTAAAAAGAACAGCTTAGGTACTTACGAAGTTTTTTTTTAGGTGGGGAATAGGTACTTACGTAGTTAGGTGCTTAATTTACCACGAGCAAATTCGCATGAAAAAACTAGCTCAACTTATAAAATATACGTTAATTTCGCCTACAAGAAATTTCACAGTAAAACTTTATCATCTAGATCTAACATACATGTTTCAACATTCATCATAATTATAATATATGTTAATACATAGGCACGGCACATATAGCCGTCGCAGATCTACACAATTAATATGTTTTATTACTCATATCTAATGAAGTCAATTAAAATTTTATGATTTAATTACAACGTATCGTTCTTAATTAGTTGTTGTTGCTTCTTGCGTGGTTTAATTCTTCTTTTTTAGGGTTCCCTTATAAAATGAAAAACCTTTTTCGTTTTTCAGTCAAGTCCCAATAGGGCGCCAATAGTCATAATAAATTTTTTTGGTGAGATTATTTAGAACAGTAAAAATTTTAATTGATGTAATATTTGACCTTAGAAAAATATTGTAGGTACATAAAAAATGCTTAAGAATCTGAGATCTACAAAAAAATCTTAAGAGGGTCCTTTTCCACTCGCCTATCGTCAATATCGAGCATGGTTTAAAAGCTAGTTGCTACATCTAACGCAATACAATACAACGCGAAGTTTGATGAAGAGGCAATGCTAAAAAAGAGAGATAACGCCTGAAATTTCTATTGGCATTCGGCAATTTCGTGATTCACTCAAATATTTCACGAAACTTGTTCCTGGAAATATGTGTTTTTTTAAACCCTTAAATGTTTTCCATATTTATAATATATGAGTACATAATGGGGGGCCAAAATTCACGTAAAATAGCAGATTTTCAGAGGTCTTTAGATTACTTTTACACAAATTTATATTTTGATTTCTATAGAAGCCTAGATAATATCCACAAAATAGCTGTGTATTCAAAATATCTAGAGAAAGATGTATAATAACATCATAATCACGTAAGAGCGGTTGTATGAAAATGTACCTACCTCAAAAAGGACGCTCTTAAAACTCTACTAATCTTATTGGCGCCCCGTTGGGACTAAAAACACTAGCAGCTGATTTATTTAGTTCTTCTAAGCGGATAAAATTGATTATGTTAGTAAAATAAACTATAGAATCCCGTGGAAATTTAATAGGTATGTAAATGACTAAGTAATGTTGTCCAAACAGCACATTACGAGCAAAATAATAAGTAAATGTCAACTTCCGAAGACAGATGAAATGATGCCAATTAATTAACGAGCAGAACTACCAACTGCCAATTTAATATGTCAGTTGACAAAAGAGATTAAACTAAAAGATACATTAAACATTGTCATAATTTTTCCAGCTACCTTTCTATTTCTAAAAAATCTACTAGAGAAAATTACTTAGCGTTCCTAACACTAACTACTTATGTGTACTGCATTCAGGGAAGAAAAAAAGAAAGAAAAATTGAGGACAACATTTTACTCGAAAGACGTCCACTGCTGGGCACAAACTTTCTCCAAATGTCGCGTAGCTTTGAGGCAATCGCCACATCACCCAATTCAGCGGAATGTCTCCAATTTTTGCTCACGCAATAGGGTAGAGCGAGAGGTCGTGGCAGATTTTTACTGACAAAAACCCACCATGTTTCTTCATTTGCCCTTTACATTCCAGAAAGAAAGAAAAAGAAAACATGTAGGTACACACACAATTAATTAATTTAAACAAACAAAAACCAGTTACAATGCCGAGCCATGTATGGACCGGGCATTAACTAGGGCCATGGTAACTCTTTCAAACGCTCCAGCGGACGCCAATGGTCCCAACATGGTCATCGGTCTGTGTTGTCCCAGAATACAGACCGATAACCTTGTTGGGTTCCCTGGGCCTTGGGTTCCTTGGGCCCTTCTAAAACGTGAATATAATTATAGAAAACTTTAAGAGACGTCAATAAAAGTCGTTAAATACTAGCTTCTGCCAGCGGCTTCACCCGCGTGAAAACAGGTTTCTCCATACAAACTTCCAACCCCCGTTTTACCTCCTTAGGGGTGGAATTTCGTAAAATCCGTCCTTAACGGATGTCTACACCCTATAAGGAACCTACCTGCCTTATTTTAAGTTTATATGTGTTGTAGTTTCGGAGATTTCGTGATTAATCAGTGAGTGGTATTTCGCTTTTATATAGGTATATAGATTTTGGGGCCTCTACTTTCAGCCAAGTTAAAAAAAAGTTATACTATGGAGGCAACCCAGGATGGGATATAACCATGTTTTTAACCATGATTACCGTAGCCATAAAGCGCAAAGGGCTAATGGGTTTTAGTCAGTAAAAGTTTGACAGGCCCTCTCGCTCCACCGTATTTATTTCACCTTCATGCAACACAATGTAGTATTAGAGAGCAGTGGTAGCCCGATGGTAAAGACCCCGACTTACGAGTTGTAGGTCACGGATTCTAACCCAGCCAGGCATCTTACTTTGTTACTTTGTGTACCTAATTTAATTCAAAGATCACTGCTCTAAAACGGTGAAGAAAAACATCGTGTGGTAATCGGCATGTTCTAGAATTAAAAATTCGAAGATCCACCAGGCAGTGGTGGATTACGGATCATTTCCTCACATAGAGAGGAAACATTTTTTTGTTGCGGTGGGAAAATCATCCAATAACATCCCCTGATCTTGGGAGGAGCGAGAGGGTGTGCCAGACTTTTGTTAGACTACTGTTCCTTCGTTGCCTTTCATACCAGAGCCGAGTCTTCCTTTCAGAAGCAGACCCTTGGCCCTAGGAGGCTTGCCCTGCTGGGCCCCTACGGTTCGTTAACATCTCCTTGAGGCGCGCGTGGAACAGTACGCGCCGTCGACGACTTGTGCTCGGTCCAGACGGTTACCGGACGGTCGGACGGCGAGCTACCCATTGCTCGCCATCCGCAAGCACATTATCTAAAAAGCTGATTATGCTATGTTTTGTAACAAAAAGTACAAAAGCAGACTTGACATGCCTTAGGCATTCTCTACCAGTCAACCTAGGGTGGTGTAGAGACATATTGTCTCTAGGTAGGTTACCAAATTAAAAAAAAAACACCGTCATTAGGTAAACATAATGTTCAGTACCTAATTAACGTTTAGGCTTATAAAACAATAAAAATCTACCTAAATAGTGTATCACTGGTGTTAGTTATGACTCCAACTGGACGTTAAAACAAATACATAGCAATAAAACTATTTTGAAACAATATCGTGGCAGTTTGACCCGATCGTGCTCTGTTTCATTACTGTATCCGTGATAGCCTATAGCCCGAATACATTGTAACTATCGACCCATTAGCTGCAATTAAAATAGTGATAACATAATTACGATGATAACAACATGAATTTATAGTTCTCGTCTCGTTTATGATGTGTCCCGGATTTGTGTGAAAGATTTCGTTTATTTTTTTGGCGCGAAGATGTGTTTTTTTTTTAATATTTTGACAATGTCAGTGTGTGTCAATTTTTTTTCCTCTATGGTTTATACAGTTCTTTTTTTAAGAGCTCGGGTGTTCTTTTATTACAAAAAGGTTCCTGTTATTCTTCTCATCTAGTGAAATAAAATGATTAACCGTTTTTTACCATAACATAATATCACGCCTGGGTTAGGCAAAAGTGTGGATTAGTAAGTACGTTGTATGTTCAAGTCCTAAGATCTTTGTTAATTTTCGGGGCGATGAACAGGCGGCCAATATTGGGTAATAAATTCAGAAGCGTCCTAAGTAATGTAATTCATAAATGATGTTTATGTCTTTTATATTTGTTTTAATGATTAGGACAGTTGATGTTGGAGCTGGATGTTTCTTTATTTTACTCAGGATATGGAAATTCACACTAACCACTAGGTCTTTCTACAAACATACACTCAATTTTATATTAGAGACCATTTGTATCTATGTACTCAATTAAATAGATTACTTACAAATGAAAACAGTAGCCCCGACCATTCCCAAGTAATCTGCAACTACCCTACTCAATTTCACACCATTATTTAAGTCAACAAAGGGCCGCCATGATAATTTGTCCCTCCTTCCGTACAGTAAATATTCATAAATAATAAACTCTATGGATCAGTTGCTTTATCATCCCCATTTTTGTCTGCGACCCAATGTTATTTTTATGAACCCGACGACGTTGTAAAGAACTCGATTTTAATTAAACTGGCTTAATGCGTACAGCCCGTCAGTCGTCACAAAAAAGGAGGAAATAATAAAAATAAAATATACTTTTTATTTTTTCATACAAAACTAATAAGCGTTTTGACAAAGAAGGTTTTATGTGACTTGTGAGCGAAGCGGGCTCCCGATTATCAAGTGACGCCATTGTTGTTCGAATTTTGAATTATTTTTAGTGTTGCTCTTTAGTCGACTAGTTTGTATTTTGTTTGAATCAATTTCGTCTCAGTGCATTCTAATAAAATTGGCTTCAATATAAATAGATATTACGTTGTAGCTATCAAATTAGCTACAGTATCTTCCTTTCATTTTTTCTTCATTATCACTGAGGTAGAAAGCAAAAATTGGACAAAAAATATGCTTAACGCAATTATACTCAAACTTTCTATGCCAATAACATGATTAATAGACATATTAACTGATGCAGATAATCACGTAGATATAAGTGCCTATTTATAATTATGATTCATATAAAAATACTTGTTTGAACTACTGGTCGCGTAAGCTCGTCATGTAGCCGCGTCGTTTAAATCGCCACGCTAATTAGATGCTTATTTGCATGTCATTATCAATCGTCCTACTTATCGATACTTGCACATCACTATCTGCCTCGTTAAACATGTTGGTAGCACTGCCCGTCACATCTTTCGTTACGCGCGCTTTTTTTCTTAATTACCACATATTGTTAAACCACGTGTTTTTTTTTCAAACCATATTTCCACTAAAAGGATTGAATAGCTTATAATTGGCTGTAATTTGAGCTTACTTTGTTGTCGGGCGACTGCGACGATTAACTGACGTTAAAAAGCAACGATTTATAATGATTGTTATGTTGGTTACTCTGAGTGGGCAGCCATTTTGTTAGTGATGCGATCGGTAGTTAGACAAATGATTTACAATGTCGACGGCTTCGGAGAGCAACGAAAACTATGATTAATTAACTTGAGTTATTGCTGTTGCCCGCTGGAGATAATGGGAATCTTATTAGAAGTTTGTTTTATTTGTTTTAGGCGATAATTTTCAAAGCTTATCAACTTTTTTCGACCATTGCCACGTTAAAAAAGCTGATGTTTAATTAGAAGAGTGTGGTGGGAATGAAATATCATACAGTAGTATCTGAAATCGTTTACGATGTCACGGTCCATCATCGTTTAATATAAATAGTATAATAAATTCTATCTCGGAGCTTATTTTAATTGATGACGTGCATTTTCAATTCATAATTTCTGTTTAATTGTGTTTGCTATCAAAGAGATCATTCATTAAGAGAGTTCAGCGCGCGGTGACCTTACAACAACGTTTGACTCTGATATAGTTTTTTTTTTATCTTAGCTTTTAGGTTTGTGAACGTCAATACAAAATTATCCGTCTCATGGTCGTAATACATAAAGTTTATGTGTTTTGTGACACCCTCTCGGGTTATCTGGTAGATAAGAATGTTTGTGATTTCAATTACTAAGTAATAGTGTAATCTTAAATTATTTTAAATTTGGATAAAGACGTTAAACAAAAAAAGTTATTTTTCCCTCGTTTAATTGAGAACATAAACATACCTAACACTATGTTTTCCTAATTCAAATAAAGAATCGTTTTACAACTGACAACAGCGACAGCCAGCATTTGTTATCGTTGCATGTTTGTTAGAATTCCTTTACCAACGTTATATAGGGCACTTTATCAGATGGCTGCTAATAGCGGTTAATAAGTCACAAGTAGTCCAAACGTAAAGACTAGTGTGAAAACACATTATAGAAATAAATTACCGCACTTGTGCGAAACTTGTGTGTTATCACGCAAAACGTACATTTGCTTTGACATAAACGTACCAGGTAATTAAATAGTCGTTATTTAGCAATTATATACTTTATATAAGCTGTTTATTGTTGGTATTTTTACTTATATGGGTTTAATGAGTTTAGCAATGTCTTACTTCATGTAATTATGGAAAGGGTTATGGAGTGACGATGTCTTTATTATCAGAAGGCTGCTTAGCGCGGAACAGATGCTTAATGTAATGGCATTAACATTTTCTTATGGCTATGTTTAAATAGTTATCAATTTAAAACATACAATGTTTCATATTTTTATCTTGCAGCGCCAGGTAAAAATTACTATGAAAGGGTTAGATAAACATAATTACCTACCTTCTGTATTAAAATAGACCATGAGCTTATAAAATTCCATTAAAAATATCTTATGACATCTGTTATACCTTATGTAAGACCACCTATTGACACATTGGCAGTATTTTACAACTCGGTAGCTCACCATACCACTTTGAATGCCGAAAGCAAATTGACATTTGTCAATTCTTGAGGGAATTACACGCCTACAAACCCGTCAATTAACTATGATTGGTTAGCTCCCCAAATTATGTCATCAATTAAACGGAGCATTATGTAACTTTGTCATTAGGTACGCAAAGGTTACAGCCTAGTGTCAATCATTGTGTAATATTTTTTGTTTCTCACCTTCACCTGAATAATTTCTCACGCAAAATATTGTACTGTTCTCCCCTTGTTGTTTAATTTACTTCTATTTGTATCGGAAAACCATACAACCCTTTTGAAAGTTTTGTTTTTCTATTAAATTTTCCTGTCCGCCTCTCAGTTCTTTATACTCCGATTTTACACGAAGAGTTAACACTTTTAACTGGAGGTTACAGACTGACAGCTAATTAAAAACGAGCAGTTAAACATTACATAAAGTTTAAAGTAAATACGCGTAAATAAAAATATGTAGTAACTCATTCTGTCAGAATGACAATTATCACTGAGACCCATCGTACGCAAGAGAGTTGTCAAATTTTAAACACGTGAAGAAATTAAAGCTTTTTTCATACATTTACAGTTATTTCAACTTTAATAACGGGCATTTATTGAAGGTAACATATTTATCATTGACATTAATAGTATTGTAAGCGCGACAATGTAAGTGGAAATACCTTGGATTATGACAGTTTTATCTCGCTCACAAAGTAATCTCCTCATTAAAACTCACCGGGGAATAATAAATAAAAATAAACGATAACATCTCAATTTTAATGTCTCGACCAACAATGACGTTGCATGTAATTGATATCGTACCTTAAATATTACATTATAAACGCACGACCATTATAAAAAGGTACATTGTAGAATTGTGTGCGTTGAATCGCGGATGGGTGAAGATAGGTCTGGGGAAAATGGTTATGTGTGCAATTATAATGTCATTAGCAAATGTCAGGACGTCGCCACAAGGCCACTGCGTGCGGAACGCGTATGCAGCCACCCACGGGTAATATTATTCCTCATAACTAATGGCCTATTAAAGTTCCAACTTGGCCGAGGCCTTTAGCATGGCTGTTATTTTGATATGAGGCCTAAATTGGTTCAGTAATCTACAAGTAATTGTTTGGAGTGGGCGTGTCAGTTTTTAATTGTAATTATATAATTGCTTTGGGTACAGAAGTTTCAAAACCGGTAGTGGGGCTTTGAATAGAACCATTATGGGAGTGGGAAAGCCAGTGAAATATTTAGAGCATGATACGTAAGTCATGGAACATAAAGCTAGCTTTTGTGTTAATTTGATTTAATACACGGACTTACAGGCTGTAATTATCATATTAATATATTCTTGCAAGCAATTTGCATAAAAAAGCGCAACCAGTATTACTCAACATGGCTCATTCGAAGAATATACAACTCAATCAACACGTATTTGTCACCACAATGTGAATTGATACAGGTGAAGCAATTCTTAGTACCTGAGCCTACATAATATTAACGTTCAAATATGCGAATTACATTACCATCCTGCTGATTACGATCCGTAACCCGCAAAACGTATAATAATAGCCATTTTACAAACGCTAAACCACTATTGTGTAAATCTAACAAACGTCAAATTTCAACACAAAACTAAATAGCGTTTATAAAAGCAGAAACACTCGGCTGTATAATTTGTGGTGTTTCATTACTTCATATTTCTTAGTACGTAGAAATAACATAAGTGGATGATGGATTATCCTCCCGGGGCAGCGGTCGTTTAGTGGTAATCTTTGTTTAATTTAATTTTAATAGTTGGTACGCCAGTACAAGGATAGTGCGCGTGGAATTTTCATGCTTGGTTTTTTTTTCGAACACTGTTTTGTGAACGGCCAGGATTTGGGGGCTGTCATTGTTTATGTTTAAACGGTGTGACCAACCCAATATTCTAAAAGAGTCTAAATACGTCGAATCTAATTTCGAAATTAAATAAATAAATTACCAGCATTAAAAAATCTAATCGTTGACTTTACGCTAAACTACAGTCATTGTACGTATCTACTATAAACTTATGAATTATTTATTAATGTAAAGAATTTTACATTTAACATTCAATAAGTGTGTATAATGACAATTTTATTACCGTTCTTGTCATGTCTGTGTACCCATATAAGTTATGTTCTATCAATCGAAATTGTCAAAGTAAGAATATTTACGCCTATTAATAAACGATTAGTGGGTTCAATATTTCTTGAAACTTTTGGCGGCGCTGCTTGTTAAGTAAAATGTCATTGAGCTGTCAAATTCGATACATTTTAGATTTTAGTTCCGTAATCTGCCGCACGTCAAGATAAACTGTCACAGTAAATCTGCTACTGTAGTCCCTTTCCGTGTTATTTGAATAGGTTCTACTAGAAAAGTAAATCAGGTGCTTGTCAACACTTTAATTAAAATATGACGGTGGCCTTAATTTGTATGGTCGCAAAGTCAAACATGTATTTTTCAAACTACACAGCTCTTGCGTTTACTATCATTAACCCTGCAATTAGGACTAGTTTTTTATACTTATTTTTTCTTCTGCATAAACATATACTATGTTACTAGTTACACTAAGTCACAAGTCACAAGTAAATTGTCTTGTAAATTAAAGGTCTTGTTTTTGAGTAACTGTTTTGACTTTGAAACATAATTAAATAAGTAATAATTGATGTTCGTTTTCGGAGTGGAAATTGCCGTATTTTAAAGAACGTCTTTTATATTTTATATTATTATAATTATAACCGTATATCGTTATATCGCATTTGTGAGAATAATAATAAAATACTGTCTATTATTTTCAATTTATAAAGGGATTTATAAGTTTGGTTTTTTATAAGTAGGTAGGTAGGCTGTGGGCACATCAGCTTCTTCATCATCTCAGCTTACCCCAAGCGTCGTCATAACAACCGGTCCTGTGCTTCTCGCATTTAAGGAAGGCTTAACGACGCAGCGCCTTCCGGTACGCGGTGGCCACTCTAGAACCTTTCGAACCCAACGACAATCTTAGTTCGTGCTGTGAGCAAAGCACCCTCACTGCTACTTAAGATTAGCAATTCGTCGGCAATCTTGGTTCCCCTGCGAAAATCTTTATTTCTGATTTGATCGCGCAAGGAAACTTTGAGCATAACCCTCTCCATCGCCCTTTGGGTAATTTTAAGCCTTCTGAGGCCCGTGGTACTGGGCACACAATTAATGAGTTAAATTTTATGTTCCTGGTACACCTATCGATTTTTTATAATGATTTTGCACGGAGTGATATCAAAAACGTTTTTTCTTTAATTGATTTATTTATCTAATAAGTAATTTATGGTAGACGTACCCAAATATTAAAAAATAATAAAACTCCATTAAAAAATTACTGCTTGTTAGTGGTGTGATATAGGCGCCAACAAGAGTCAGGTACAAAATAGATTCACATGAGCGAAAGGAGTGACCTTTCTGTATCAAATTTGAACTATTTCAATTGAACCATTAACTATATTAATTAGAGTTCAGTATTCAGTTAAATAACTTATATACTTGTTACTGTCACATTATCACTTGTCACATCATGTCTTCGTTTTACTACTTATATCTCTTACCTACTTATATATATTTTGTATGTACTCGTATGAAGATATCTATTTAAGGCCGAACGCTGCGTTACGCGGGCGCCCGCGCGGTCACGTACAAAAGCGCTCCGTCAGGGTCCTCCACGCCCGTTTTGCTACACATTGAAGTTCTCCATCGACACGACTACATGCACACCGTTAAATTTGAACTAGCGACACTGCGCCTGTAATAAACCGGTTTCAGCAACGGGGACCGCCGCACACTGTACGACGCTACGCGACGGGTGAAGGCGTGAGCGCCCGCGCGGGCTCCCGCTTAACGCAGCTTTGGCCCTTAGTGTTGAGAAACTATTTAATTTCTGTTTACTTTTATATTTGCATCAAGTGCAACCCCATTTTGTGTCCAGGCAATCTCTGTAGGTACATTTCACGTTGCTTGGAAGAAATCGCCGAGTGCGATAAGGTCGCCAATTGTATGTTTTATTATTACAAGATTTACTTTATGTAAATTGTATACTTTGTGTACAATAAAGTATATATATAAATAATTGCTGGGCAGCGAGAATGTTCGAAAGAGTGTTAGCAAATGCTAATAAGCTAATTATTTTCTGATATGGCAATGATAATATAAATAAAATTCAGAAGCAAATCACAACTATATTATATTTACCTATATAAGTTTATAGTAATCGAAAACATACACTTAGGAAGATGTTATTCAGCCGTTCTTCAGTCCGAAAAAGAAGCCGCTTCGCTAGTGCACAGCCCATAAATAACTTCTGTCGACGTCAACGGCCGTGATTTTCAAATATTCTGCCAGCAGTTGACAGCAGTTTCGCGCCGTTGAATCGGTGTTACCAACAAGAGTAACCACGGCCCAAAGGGTATTTGAAGGAACACAGACTACTCTAACACTGACTCACCCTCTCGCTCCACCTAGAACAGGAGAAATTATTTGATGATTTCCCACTTCAAAAAAAGAGGCCACACTGTATAACTGCTAGCACAGACTACTACTACTAGACTTATTTCATGAGACGGATTCTAATTGCAAAACTTAATGATATTACAGACATTACACTAGATATATCTGTTATTTATTTATTGTGCACACCTACCACAGTGTTGTTTCTTTTAACCCAAAGGTTGACTGGTAGAGAATGCCTTGTTGCATTAAGTCCGCCTATGTACTACTACTGTACATGAAGTTTAAATAAATAAAAAATTGAAACCGCAGATCTCTATGGAGAAGCAATTGCAAGAAAGTCCATGGTGACAACATACATACATACATTACAATCTACTCAATGTTAAAAACGTTATCTTTGTCCCCAGGTCCAGACATCCCCGGATTCCTTCTACAGCCGTTCCGCAAGCCGAAGCGGATCAGAACAGCCTTCTCACCATCACAGCTATTGAAGTTAGAACATGCTTTCGAGAAGAATCATTACGTTGTGGGAGCAGAAAGAAAACAGCTGGCGCAGGCGCTGAGCCTCACAGAAACACAGGTTAGTTTGTTGTTGTCATCATCATCATCATCATCTTTTCAGGCGTCCACTGTTGGACATAATTCTCCCCCAATTGTTGCCACAACGACCGGCCCTGTGCGTCTCGCATTCATCGGATTCCCGCGACCCTCAGGTCACTGGTCCTCCTTGAGGGAGGCCTTCCAACGTTGCGTCTTGTTTATTTTTTTAAATTGATATAAACTAGTGCTTAACTGCGGTCCTACCTCATGATAAGCAGTGATGCAATCGTTGATGGTGAGGCGCACTAGTTTATAAAGAGCCTATAATTTACTCTAGCCTTGGAGACACCTAAATTGTAATCGAACGGGAAGATTGCTGCAGGATTTTGGCCGTGTGTGAAAGTCATAAGTTATCCCAAATTATAATTAGCCATCCCGGTTTTGATAAAATCATCATCTCATCATCATCACTTCAGCCGAAAGACGTGCGCTCCCCCAAATGTCGCCACAACGACCGATTGTCTCTCCAGAACCTTTCGTCCTCATCGGCTTCTGCTCTACGAGCAATGTGCCCTGCCCCCTGCCACTTAAATATGGCGATTCTTCGAGCTATGTTAGTAACCTTGGCAATCTTAACCTTTTGTGTTTAGCAACTCAGTAACAGATAGTATGGTAAAAAAGTAAAAAAAAAATATTTGGGGTGCCGATATGTAGGTACGAAACATACATACATTATCTGGTTCAGCAGTAGTAAACGGAAAATCTGAACGTCTTTGGACTACGACTTTTACTGTATTTTCCTCATTAAATGTGATAACTTGTCACATAAGCCACAGTAGGTACTGGGCATTGTAAAAACAAAAATTATGTTGCAATTAACGAAACCATTTGTTAAAAACATTTCGATCATTATTTAATTTATTACAATTAATATCTCTAAGGTCATAAGCCAGACCTTCACAGATTATTGACATTTTGATTTGACATCTAGATACATAACATTAAAAAAATAACGCTAAAAAATAATTTGCGAGAATATAATCATTATCTTGAAACTAAAGCAAATAATAAAATAATTGAAGTATTAATTAGACATCATGATATTGTAATTAAATTTATTTATGGTTATTTTATCTACAGTGCGATAAATGTCGTTTCTGTATCACACAAAACATTTTATGTTTTTGTGATAAGTATCAACATACTGACAGACAGATGCTGTTAGAAACTTTGTAATAGTTATGGGTATAATTTATCACATTTTCAACTGTATTATTAACTTGGATATCGCTTCAAGGTATGGCAACATGAAGTATTTTCTATTTGCTTTTTATTAAGAAGAAGGTCCTATCTTCTAAAGTCAAACAATAATTATTTTCATGATGATTAATTATGACTTTTAACTATATTGAAATATTGTAATTATAGCCTTTAAAAGGGTAATGTAAACGTTTCAGATTAACTAACAAGATAAGTTAGAAATACCAGTCTAGCATTTCGATCCTAAGTATGTGTGAAAACGGACTTACTGAAAAACGGTAGTTACGAGAAGAGGAGGGAGGGGACTACTTAAATATTATTTTTTATAAACTAGTGCCTGACTGCGATCAAATCTGATGGTAAGCAGTAATGCAATCGTTGATGGTCAATCGCATTAGTTTATTAGAGCCTATTCACTCTAGCCTTGAATTCACTTAAATTATAATCGGACGGGAAAACAGCTACAGGCAAATGGTTCCAATGCTTCGATGTACGCGGTATAAACAACGAGGCGAAACGCTTAGTTCGGACCGTTGAGGTGTTAACGTAAGGGTGGACACTCGACGTACGTCAGGTAGTCCGTTGGTAGAAAGGTGATGGCGGAATCAAGTCATGTAATTCCCGCGCACTCTCTCCAAAATGCATCCTGTAAAATACAGAAAGGCTGATTACGACGAATGGAGATGTATGCAGTGCCGTAATTATCTTCTTAGTTTCTGTAACTGTAACACCCCTTGTAAAAAGTCCGAGCTGGGTGAATTTAATTCGCCTGACGTAGGTCTTCGGTGGACATGAGTGTTTCGGGAGGTACCTCTTTCGGATCTGGTGGGATTTAAGAAACGCTCGGGGTCATCATTGTGCGTATAGTCCGGAGTGCATGGTGAAGCATATGGTGGAAGTTTTCTCCGTGTTCTCGTGGTAGCGATAGACGGTGCAGGCCATGGTACACAGCGAGAATGAAACAGTAATTTCCTGATGAAATTAATGATATAAAACTGCCTTGGTTTGATAATTTCTACATCCCATCAGGATCTGCGCCCTGTGCCTGGGCACTGCTGGCACTGCCCCAGTTATGACGTTATAATAGAAAAAAAGGAATAGATTTGAAAATAGAATGTAGGCGAGCTACAGATTCCATATATTAAATTTAAAAAAAAAACACAATTAAGAATAAAAGTTCTATAAAATACACAAAACGATTTAATAGTCACGGATTTAAAATAAATATAAATTAATAAAGCAACAAACGACATTAAACATTCTTTATTTTCGCATTGACCACATCAACTCATAAAAACTCCGAAATTGATATCATTATTTTGCTCTAGCAACACAATTAATAAAATGCTTTACGGTGTATTTTTTGCGTCACCTGTTGTAACTTTTATAATTAATTAACACGCGATTAAAAGAAAGTTTAAAACAATATTAAATATTATATTTTACGAGTATTTTCGCTAATACACGAACTGATGTTAGGTAGAAAATGTATTTGATGAGGCTGGTAACTCAGCCGTGGAGAGTAAATAGTAGCTTAATGAATTAAAAATATTATAAGCTATTTTAATCTTTGTTAGGTTTATTTAATAATAATGTAGAGAAAGTTTCTATTACATATATAGATACTTTACCTAAGTCTTTTAAAATGGGTGCTAAATAAACAGACTTCTTTTTAATAGCATTATTCGCCTCTACAAATCTGCATTGCCTTCTAAATTACTAAGTCAGCCACAATTAACGAGCGTCTGAATATACTATTTTAGCTACCCAGAGGTGGTTATAAACAAAATAACCACGAAGGCTAAGGCGGGAGTGGAGTAAAGCTCCCACCTTAGCCTTCTAACTCAACTTGTCCGTGTCGGAGTTCCTTACAATTTCGAGCTTGCTCTTGAACTAAGAATATTTTATTGGTGTTGTAAAAAACACGAATTAGTTTATTAAAGGCAATTTCATTTTCTCGTTGCTTAGTTATAAAATGAAAAGTTTGATCACACGGCCAATAAAAAAATGTGGGGCTTGACATTTATTTTCTCTTTTAAAATTAAAATGTAAAATTGCACGTGAGCCTGGATTTTAGCAATTAGCTAAGATATTACAGATGAGCTAAAGTAGATTCCGATAGACACTTATGTAAGTTTTGATTATATAATACGATAATTTTTTTTTCCGTCTTGTAATGTGTGTATATAATTTGGTGCATTTCCAGATGACAGCTATATGGAGGAGTATTTAGACGCCTGAGTGTATTTAGTTAGGTTTAGTTTCTGTAATAGTGAACATTAAGACTATACAAATAAATTTGGTGAATAAATTTATTATTAAATACATTTTTTATAATTATATATTATTACTATAATTTATAAAATGAAATTTAATTAAAAAAATATTATAAATACACCAGAATTTTGGAGAAAACCAAATAATTTGCTAATAATAATATAACGATCAACAAACATGCATTACTTAGTCGGTACTACCGTGCAGTTGCGTCATTAGCTTCGCTTCACTTCACAACATGATCTAAATTCCAATAAAACCCATGTTTACTTCACTCTTAATGTCCATCGATGGCTTTATAAATGGGCATTTGAAATATTGTTAGCAACGGACATTGAATGCCTTAATAATATGGTGTTTTTGGGTTGCCATCTAGTCCTAAACTAAGCTGAACTTGGCCAGTCATCAGTCTAGTCTATGTATTGTTAGACTAAAAAGTCGACGAATGAGCGCATCCCTATTGTATCCGTATCTCATCTTGCACTAACAATTTTGACATTCGGATTTAATAGAGATTACGCGCCCTTTTCACGGTGTAGTTTTCAAGTTATTTATTATTTGTGTTAAAACTGCGTTTATCACTAAAAGTGAAACGTGTGTGTGTGTTTGTTACTTTTTCATGCTCGAATGTCTGAATGGATTCGATGTTTAGCACACGGGTAGACCGGGTAGACTATGTCCTGGAATAGTAGGCCTATGCCTACTGTGTGGCCAAGTTTTTGTCAGACCACGTGACTGAGCGTTGAGATGACGTCAGAACAAAGTAGCCGGAGGCGTGGCCTACTCGAGGCGTTCGGCGCCAAAGATACGATTGTAACTTGGCTAGGGGGGCAGGTTCGTGGTCCCAACTTCCACCAATCTATAATTTTTTTTTAATAGTATCTTGGGACCACAAGGAAAAAGGCATTAAAGTACAGTTACCAAAAAAACTGTATTTATACCTGACCGACCTGACTGGCCTGTTGGTCTAGTGGTTAGTGGCCCTGACTGCTATGCCGGAGGTCGTGGGTTCGATTCCCACCCAGGACAAATGTTGTGTGATGAGCACGATCATTTGTTCTGTGTCTGGGTGTAATTTATCTATAATATGTATGTATTTAGAAATATATAAGTATGTTTATCAGTTGTCTAGTACTCATAACACAAGCTCTGCTTAGCTTGGGACTAGCCGGCGTTGTGTGATAGTTGTGAAATATTATTATTATTAATTACCTGTATATGTATATTTGTGGTCCCAAAATAATATAACAAAAAAAAAAAGTAAGTCGAAGGTTGGTCCGCGTCCGACCCGACACCGATTTTAGCCTAAATACTGGCGAATTTAGGTACGATTATAGGACCCAAAATAATGATGGCCACATTTGAACCAGCAACAAAGTACAATCAAAATCATAGAGGATTAAGTGAAATAATGACCGACATTATCGTAACAATGAAATCGCGATAAGAGTATCAAGCGTTGCGTCTAATTGTTCGAAACTGAGCGAAAAAATCGCTTTAATTACTGGATCATTAGGCGTGGGCTTGCGTGTGCGCTGGTACCGTCAACAACAGCAGTAGTACTAGATTACTTAATATTTTTTGTACTAGGAGTTGGTTTCTTCGTGTGTATTTAATGGGTGATTTTGTTAATGTTAGTGGGTAATGATACGATTATGTTTCTAGTTTTTTTTTCTATTATTTATAGGCTGAACACTATCTCACCATCAGGTAAGCGATGATGTAGTTGATAATGGAGCTTGCTTGCCTAGAAGTAATTTATTTAGTCTTCAACTTATTCAGATATGGGGTTTCTTTGTGCTTGTTTTAGCAGTTGAGTTACCTGTATAGTTTTTGCTTTTATATAATTACTAGCGGTCCCGGCAGACGTTGTTCTCCCCCAAAAGCGGGATTTAGTAAAAAAAAAAATTACCCTACTCTACCCTACTCTACCCTACTCTACCCTACTCGTTAAAAAGTACCCTATGTCCGTCTCCTGGTTCTAAGCTACCCCCCCTACCAATTTTCAGCCAAATCGGTTCAGCCGTTCTTGAGTTATAAACAGTGTAACTAACACGACTTTCTTTTATATATATAGATGTCGTGGCCAGATCATAGAAATTGATCACTTCATGATATGGCCAAGTCAAACTGGCCAGATCGTTTCAAACGTTAATATTTGATGATATGTCAATCCTCGTTTGGCCTACTTTCTTTAAACTTTTCATTATCATCGAAATCTTAAATCAATGATATGGCCAAACGAGGATCGACATATCATCAAATGTTAACGTTTAACAACGATCTAGTCAGTTTTAGTTAGCCATATTATTACCATGAAGTGATCAATATCTATTATCTGGCCACGACATGTATACCTAATCAAGTTGGAAAATCTGAATATGTTAGAGTTATAATTATGTATAAGGATCAATCTAACAATTTTAACATTTTCACTTTTTCATGGATCTTATCGGTTTAATTAATTTGGTGAACCAAGTAATTAAAGTGATTTCTTAGTAAAATCACTGCTTTTTATTGGAAAGTCATCAAATAACTTTTCTCGCTCTGAAAAACCCATATGTGTTTCTTTAGTTGCCGTTTGTGTTCCAGGGACGCAATAACTCTTTCGGACAATCTGTCAGCCCAAACCTTTCTTTTCAAGGAACGAAAAGAAAATTCTGTTTAAGAATCATCATTATGATGTTAATTATCATTATTTCACCCGAAAGACGTAGACCTTCCCCAAACGTCGCCACAACGACCAGTCCTGTGCGTCTCGCATCCATCAGATTCCGGTGACCCTCACCAGGTCATCGGACCACCAGGTGGGACGCATTCCAACGCTGCGACTTTCAGTACGCGGTTACCACTCCAGCCCCCCTAGCCAAGTTACGACCGTTTCGTTTCAATTCTCTTGCGTGGAACGCTTCGAGTAGACCACGAATCCTTTATTCTGACATCATACGCTCAGTCACGTGGTCGACAGAGACGTTCGACACAAGAGAATCGAAACAAAACGGTCGTAACTTGACTAGGGGGGCAGAACCTTTCGGCCCCATCGACCGTCTGCTCTGCGAGCATTGTGCCCTGCTCACTGCCACCTAAGTTTGGCGATTCTTCAACTTAAACAAAGAATCTCTAATTGATTATTTTGCTGTCTGTCCGTAGAGTTGCCAATCGACCGGGTGTGGTCAGTTACTAATACTAATAGCCCAACCTAGTTTCTAAACACATTTGCGATGTTTTTCATAGTCATTAAGTCAGTACTATGTTAGCTGTAATTGTTTGATTTACACCTAGTCTTCAGCTGTTTTGTGTCAGCCGGTTGAACGTGAAAATATATCGTTTTTTACGTGTCGTGAACAAAAAAGACGGTTTTTTTATTTGCGTAGAAGTCTATTCTCTGATAGCTATAACCTAAGGATCTTTAAGCAGTGGTTTTTGCTAAATTTTATATAAAAAAAATGTAGACATAAAATACATAAATATTAAGTAAACTATACTAAAACCTTATAGGTAACTAGCTTTTGCCCGCGACTTCGTTCGCGTGGAATAGGGACTTTTGACCAATAGATGGCGCTGTATATCTGGAATAAATTTTATTTTTTATTTTTTTTTGTAATAAAAACTATTCTATGTCCTTTCTCAAGTTCCAAACTATGTCTGTACCAAATTTCACATAAATCGGTTCAGTAGTTTAGGCGTGAAGAAAAGACAGACAGACAGACAGACAGAAAGACAGACAGACAGACAGAGTTACTTTCGCATTTATAATATTAGTTTGGATTACAGTTTTGAGCCGTTTGGGGTCGAAACGCTTGGGCCATGGGGTCCGAGTACGCGTCTCCTTTTTAAGGAAATTTCACGCCGACTGATCGACACTTTGCGTGACCAGAGGGCTGGCTCGTTCTTTGCCCAAAGAATTAGCATTGCCATTCAACGTGGCAATGCGGCTAGTCTTCTGGGCACATTCCCGGATGACAGCGATGTGGAGGAGTATTTCGACGCCTGAGTGTATTTTGTGTTTTTGTATTATATTTATCTTTAAGTCAATAGTGAATAGGTTACTTCTAGGAAAGAGTGCTCCATCGTAGGCCATATCGAGCTCTTAACGAGAGCCATTTGATGACCTAAACTATTTTTTTAAAGTGATGGAGCGTTCGTGCGATTATTACCGTTTCGATGAAATTACTTTACCTCTGTTCTTTTTCAAAATTAATGGTGTATTGTAAAGACAAATGTAAACAACTAATAAAACTAAGCTGTACTTCGTTCTAACTCGATAAATGTTGGAAACTACCAATTTGGTAGACAAAAAGTCATGTACATGGCTACACAGTTGATTAAGGCAGCCAGAAGGAAATTAGCGCCGCGGCAAATCACACCATGCAACACTGGTGATGAAACAAAAAATGTGGAGCGATTCATAGTTGGGTGCAGTGGTTCTGTATGTGGAATTATTTTCTTACTCAATCTCCTTTTTTTCTTTTCTTGAATCTGTAAATAGCTCTGAAACATTAATTATGATACTACCTTTTTAGTAGATATAGATATGATATCCTGTTGTGTGATTTATTTTATTATTTTGTGAGATCAAATGTTTGTTTATGAATATATTCGATAGATGAAGGACTACATCGTATCGTTTAACGAAGAAATAGGTCTCTTCAAACGCAAAAGGTTATGATCATTAGCCTTTAACCATCAAATTCTACAAGCCACCAAAGAAGGAAAAGCATTCAGCCCAACATTACTACAAAAATAATAATCCTCTTCATTAGCACATTTCAAAGTTACGGAATCCTAAAAAAAAGTCTTTCCATCAACATTAAAGTAGCAATCATTATCTCCCGTCACAACTACACATTACCATAGAGAATTATAGAGTAATGAGGCTTGAAAGCCGATCTAATTTATGGTACTTAGATGATGAGCACCATATTTTTTACGGTTATGTTTAAATATCGAGTTCAATTGAAGAATTTACATGTTAAATGAAAATTATTTGTAATTAGGTGTGGTTTAATTGATCGCAGCTGCTTGTTTATGTTCGTTAGACCGTTAGTTATGGTTTGCGGTGAAAGTTAAGAGACCATAGACAATGCCGCCTTAATCGACTTCTTCTGTGGGGTTGTTAGAAAGAGTTACAGTGGCCCTGGTAAAGGACAACTGAAGAAATACAGGTGGGTTTTGATCAGTAAAAGTCAAATACTCCCTCTTACTCCACCCAAAGCAGTAGTAGTTATTTGATTTTTCAGCTAAAAAAACAGTTGAAATATGTTTGTATTTAGTTTTTTTTTTTTAAAGTTAGGGTCAAAGCGGTGAATGTTTTTTAAAAATCGACACATCCACACAAACAAATCTGTTTCTTTTTTAAAAGTATCAATAAACTCCATTTGACATGTGGGATACTGATAAATGTTTTATTTTCATGAAAACGCTATTGTTCTTTCTAAAAATCTGAAAAATTAAAACAATCAGGACCGGTTTCCGAATTAAAAATCGGAGTAAATTTATTGCCGAAGTTTGAGATGTTTTCAGGCAAAAGAAGAGTTTGACAAATTCATATTTTTAAATTCAAAAATCGGAGGTAACCCATTGGAGAAATAGATACATAAATAATATTAAAATAGTGATATAAAATTTTATTCTAGTTATTCACTTCAGCTTTTTGCTTGTATTTCTTTTTATACACCTATTACGTGTTAAAGCCGTCAATTGATTATAAAGTATCTGAAGTAGCCGGTATTCACTTGTGTATGCATTGTGTTTATTATACGCAATGCATCTCGATTATTATCGGAAACAGAACTTGAAAACCGTAACTAGACTATTATGTATTTGAATTTTAGCAGCATCATTATTGTAGTAGGATAAAATTTTTGTGACAAAAGTTAAACAAATCATTTTAGAAAACAGATATAGATTAAATTCTTTAGAGAAAATAAAAGTGACTAAAAAATAAGCAGATTTTACGGATTAATGATAATAGTCTAGACATTTTAAGCACTGTTTTTGACAAGTTAAACATATTTAGTAGAAATCAATGAACTGCATAATGGTAACACAAAGAAGTGTAAACTGACAACCATCAAGGTTTGTAATCCAATATGTTTTTTTTTTCAAGTCAAGACACGATGACGTACAGCCAGGACAGGTTATTCTCGATACAAGTAATTTTATATTATTAACTAAATTACACGCAGCTGGCCTGTTCGTATGTTCGTATATAGTCGACTATTAAGATAAAATGTTTACCATACTTAATTCGATTATTGGAACTCGTGAAAACATAATTTTTGAGGGAAATGCTTCTTGGCCGTTTTTTTATACCTTTGCTCGTTATGTTGGTTTATATTTTTTTTAATTAGTCATAATTTTCTCACATATGGCGGTGCGTTGTTAACGTGTTCGATTTTTGAAGTTTAAATGTGCGTTCTCCATTACGCTCGTGGATTTTTATTGAAGTTTTTATTTTATTTTTTATGTTTAATTTTTGTTCTCGATTGCTCGCTTGGGTCTGGATTATTTATTATGGTTCTGAAACAATATTATTATCATAATATTTTGTCATTCATTGGTGATTTCGTTTAAAATATTGTGTAATTTAATTAAAACAGCTGC
Source organism: Mythimna pallens (assembly GCA_961205895.1). Lineage (NCBI taxonomy): Eukaryota > Metazoa > Arthropoda > Insecta > Lepidoptera > Noctuidae > Mythimna > Mythimna pallens. The sequence goes on from OY540845.1 coordinate 19,060,596, forward strand.
AGTATAAAATTTTGACGTTTTTTTTTTGGTGTGCTGGTTCTCATTTCACACCTTCATTGCGAAATATTAGCAACTGAGATAATATTTAAATGAATAAGGTATCAAGAGTACAAATCTTTTGTTAAATCCAAATTTTGATTAAGAATTACTACTTATTTTACTTGTTTGCGTTAAAGTGAATATGATATAAAACTTAAGTATTGGAGTCGTTTTTGGAAACTTTAGACAACTCTATCATTTTAGCCTTTAGCCGAAAGACGTCTACTGTTAGACATAGCCTTCTCCCAAGTGTTGCTACAACGAACGGTCCCGTGCGTTTCGCATCCTCGGTCCACCTTGTGGAAGGCCTTTCAATGTTGCGTTTTACGGTACGTGGCCGCCACTCCAGAATCTTTCGTCCCCATCGACCATCTGTTCTGCGAGCCCTGCCCACTGCCACTTAAGTTCGGGCTATGTCTGCAACCTTGGTTCTCCTGTGGATATCTTCATTTCTGATGTGATCACGCAAGGAAACTCCGAGCATAGCCCTTTCCATTACCCTTTGAGTGCCTTTCGTCCCCGTCGAGGCATCGACCCTCTGTTCTGTGAGCAATGTACCCTGTTAACTGTCACTTAAGTTTGGTGATTCTTCTATCATTTACACATCCCAAATATCTTTTTCTCAATCTCAGCATAAAGAACAAAAAAAAAAAAACAATTTATTAAAACACTTTATACTCTCTCCAATTCTCCCACCTACTGTTTATTTAGCGCCCGAATCAATATAAAAACTCGTATCTATTCGCAGAACAAAAATAACGCTTCGAATTTCGATTACATCTCAATTGAGCAAATAAAAAAGGCGGCAAATATTTATTGTGTTACTGCGCATGCGTGGTGTTGGGGGCGTAGCCCTATGGAGTCCTACGGCGGAATTAACACGGTCCCCTGTGGGGGGCGCGAGTTAGGGGACGCTTTTGAAGTGATACGGGTCTTTTGAGAAAAAATATATGCGTAACTGCTAATTGAGTTCTTTTTTTGTCTATGGTAGAACAATGGTGGCTGTTTTATGAAGGTCTGGCCTTGTAGGGATTTAATTAACTACATACAGTCTGATGTTAAATGCTAGGATAGAGCTCGTGTAAAAACTTGTACTAATGTGGATTAAAACTAATTAGTATGTTTTTTACAAGAAAGGTTCTGCGACATCATTCAGATTGACAAATAAGGCTTGATTAAGTGTTTACAAAAACTTTTCTAAACAGCGCAATTAAAATTAAAAAAAAAATATGTATCAGATGTTATATTCAGAAGTATCTATGACCTTTTCAGTTAAGACTTCCTGTTCTTGTCTCCATGTTTAAAATAAACACAAATAGCTTTTAATTTCATGCATCTGTTTTGTATGTAGCTCAAGTGTCGTATAAAATCTTACGCCAGGAAATCATATAATATAGAAAGGTATCTCTTTATATATTATGTTGGTACCTCACAATATACTTAGGTACTTACATTTTTCCCCATTACCGTCATACATACCATAAACAAAATTTAAACGATAAATCAACCACCATTAAAACGGTATGTCCCGTCGTTGGTCCCGTTCCGTTTTCCACTTGCGACTTTAATGTCGGAAATCGACACGCGTTCGAACCGTGTACGGTTTTATTACCGAACGTTCCGGTCTTGCCGAAGTTTCTTATGTCCGGTGGCCAGTAATGTAATTGCAGCGGAAATGCGGAATTTATCATTGCTGCGTAGTAGGGATGTAGGTAAGTTAGAGTGCGTCTTTGCGAAAACGGAGGTGATAGTGCAGAGCTTGATCCTAGAAGAAAGAAAAAAGATAGTAACATTGAAAATATCGATTTATTGGTTTGATTATTACATTTTAGGAAGGTCGATCTTTACTTGATAAAACGCTTGTAAAAAAATCCGGCTCCAGGTTTTTTTTTTTGAGGGATACGGTAAATTGTCAAACAGTCTGGGTAAGCGACAGGGAGTGTCAGACTTTTACTGAATAAAATACCGCGCTCTTTCAGTTGTCCTTTGCGTTACAGTGCTCGTAAGTAGGGGCCGTTACCACTCGGCCACCGCTGCTCTCTAAAATTCTTAAGCAAGTCGTGTAGTGCAGAAAACGATAAAGCAATAGAGGCACTTTGTTGAGCACACCAGTCTCTCCACAAAGTACCTCAGAATAGGAGATTAAGAAGTATTCTGTGAATAAGTATACTACTATAAGGAATACTACTGTTCACCGCAAATTTGTTTATTAAACCTTAGCTAAAACTAATTTGCGGGTGCGAATATTGTGCATTTTCTTAACCAAAGTTCCGCATTAACGCAGGCGAATTTCGTAACAACCCTATCACTTATCTATATTGTCTTTGGTTTTGATTGGAGTCACTGAACTTTGTTTCGTGTTTATTAAATTAATATAACTGCAGAGCCATAAATCGTTTTTGTTAGATTTACATAATGGCTCGATAGATTTATTTTGCTAAAAATTTCTTGAAGGAAATGATTTAATTTAATTTGCACATTGTATTCGTTAGGAGATGAAAAAAAAAACAAATTGATTGATTGTTTATGAATGGAATGGCTCGTCTAATGATTGAAATCGTGTTTTTTAGAAAAATTTTTTTTTTTTTAATTTAGTTTGTTTTTTATCCTATGCACTAATTTAGGTGTAAAAAAATCAAAGATTTTTTTTCTCTGCCTAAATGAGTTGATTATAAAATACATAGCCAGCAGGATAGTTGCTCTGGGCACATCACAATCACGGCTTAAAGTTCCCTCTTTCAGAAGTGGTTAGAGAGTACTGAGGCACCCTCTCTTTCTGCTTGACGCAGATCCTCACAAGACATGGTTAATTGTTTTTGACGGTTCATGTTTGGGATTTGGTGAGAAAAACATCCGAATATTACTATTGTGCGGTTCGCCCAAAGGACACTGTGGAGCATATGGTTGGGGTTGGCCCCGCTTGGGCAGTAGCGACTTCTCGCGTTCGGGTAAAAGTCATGGTATGGAGCGAGAGGGCATGGGAAGCAGTCACTTCCCATGTCGTAGTCCGCTAGGTTCGATTCGAATTATCGCGGCACTGGAACACAAAGGGCAACTGAAGACTAAAAGTTCCTTTCGCGAAGTTTTTAGATGATTTCCCTCCTAAAAAAAAGTTTACGTGCTTGAATACAATACAAAGACCAGTTAAGACGCACTTGTTCGTAAAAACAAAACCCTTATCTGTATTCCTTGTAAAACACTCTAATTAAATCTTATTTACCGCCAATTTCCACCAAACAAACTCAACGATTACAGAAAACAATTCTGTGCTTCACTAATGGCGACCGGAAGCGACGTAAGCGGGCGCTTTTCCACATCCGGTACTCGATTATCGACTCTTGCGTTTTATCGTACAATCCCATCACTTAGGCAAAGGAAATTCGCGTTAGGCCTTACTGTTTGTGAACGCAAACTGATGGCTTAATTTCTGACTTCATGTTTGTTTTTCTTGACTGGCCTATTTCTTGATGAACGCTTTGGTGATGAGCTTTTTAGTCTATGGTTTTAATTGGTGTTGTCTTTGAAAGTGTTCGTGGATGTTTTATGAAGGCTTGAAGACGTTGATTTGTGTCTGCTGATGTAAAGTGATGATTAGGTTGATGATAGATGTCGAGCTTGATTTGAATTGAAGATAATTGTAATACACACACTTTTGTATGGTTATCTTATTAATACCATTACCTACATAACCTTTTTCGCTCTGGGTGGAGCGAAAGGGAGTGTTATACTTTTACTGACTAAAACCCATTAATGTTCTTCCAGTTGCCCATTGCGTTCCAGGGTCGTGATGACTGACTCTTTCAAACAGTCCAGCGCACTGCAATGGTTTTAAATGGTCGAGCTATTTTCAAATACGTTCGAATGCTTAATCGCGGCTACATATAAGTACTATTTATATCTGTTGAACCGAAGCAAATGTGAGTTAAAAAGAAAAATTATAGGTATAAAGCGGGTTTCTAAATTGAGTATTTTCAATTAAAAACGTCTCAAACCCTACTATAACATCAAATTTTTACAGGTCATAGTAGAGTATGAAAAATACTTAACTTCAAATGCTTAAATCCAATCTGGTTAAGTCCAATCTACAAAGTCTTAAGCACAGATGTAGGGTAGCTAGCCTTTCGGTGTTTTACAGGGTGCATTTTGGAGAGTGTGCGCGGGAATTGCATGACTTGATTCCACCTTCTCATTTCTACCATCGGACCACCCTTACGTTGTTGAAACCTCTACGGTCCGGACCAAGCGTTTCGCCTCGTTTATACCGCGTACATCGAGGGACTGGAACAACTCGCCTGCTGCGGTCTTCCCGTCCGGTTATAATTTAGGTGTCTTCAAGGCTAGAATGAATATGCTCTTAATAAACTAGTTCGCCTCACCTTCAATTATTGCATCATTACTTACCATCAGGTGGGATCGCAGTCAAGCACTAGTTTATAACAATTAAAAAAACAGAAATCGGGGATAGGTAGGTAGGTAGCCTAGTACCTATATAAATCTGATCAAAAATATTTAACAGTAAAAAGCTGTATTATATTTTATTACAATCATAATAAAATCAAAGAGACTAAAATAATTCATACTTTCGATATCAAACCAATTCGAATATCAAGAGAAACCGTAAAAAAATCAAAACAGAATATCGACTCTCAATAACCCACACGCATTCAAATACAAGTTAGTTAATTCGCTACGATTACTTAGCACAAATAACCAAAATGGCGCCCAAATAATAAAGATATTCGACCATCAATCAACGGTACTGGCCAAAAACCAGTTCATACTCGAATAATAACAACCAATTTGACTGCTGCTGTCTCTTTTGCACAGAACGCCATGATTTTTGATAGGATCAATTGACATTGACAGTTAACTGTCAAAATTTGAGTTTGAGCGGGAAAATTGCCACATGAAAATATGAAAATTTGAAAAACGCGTATTAAAAAAAAACAAATAAAACGTTACTTAGTTGGTAATGTTCAAAAGCAATTATATTTTATATGTCTCCTTTGTTATTTTACGTCCCCAAAGTTTTAAGGGTCGCCTTCCACTCACTTATTCCTAACTGAATCACTTTATTAACATCCAATTAAAGCTCGCCAACCCTACATATTTCTAACAACCCCAATTTGTCACTCTAATGTCCCTTTCTAAACTATATCTGTCCCTTTCCCTCGCTAATGGAGCTACAATAAAGTAATACGGCGATCCGTTTAAATTTTCCTCCAAATTCGCGCGGCATTCTTAATTGCGTATCTCCCCTAGTTGTTGCTGCCTCTTTCTAACGCGTTGTAGCTTGTATAAGTCTGTCTCTGTCTCTAATCCGTAGGGGAACGCCATAATCGGGTACATAAGCACTTAATCGCATTTCGGGCCGTGTTGAATGACACCCCTATTTATTTAGTACGGGTATCATTGTACGGATCCCTTTTCCTATTATAACAATTGTTTGCGGAGACTTATGACTTTTATTTAACGGCCAGGGTTGTTAGAGCTCTTTTGTTGGTATAATAGAGTTTTATGAGGGTTCATTTTACGGTAGTTTGGATCGTATGAGCAGATGCGTCGTGTAAAACGGATTAAAGTTTATTGTTGTTGTAGCACGGAGTGGTAGTACATTAAATTTGCATCAGAATGTGATAATTGTTTGATGGTCCGTCTTGTTGCGAATTTTTCGAGGTTTAATTCTCGTTTGTATGTTGGGAGAATGGGAAATGAGTGTGTTTTAGAATTAATTATATTGTGGTAGGTAGGTTAGGTAAGTAAGAACATTAGAAAATTATCAAGCCTTGAAACACAAACAGAAATACGAAACATATATGTGGAATAGAAACATCGAGTGATTTACCAAAATTACCAAGTTTTGCCTGTGTTGTGTCCCACTGTAAAACAAAGGACTCTCCCGTCTCCTTCCAAATCTCTCTGTCTGCCCAAGTTTGCTCCGCAAACATGATGAAATCGTCACACCACCTTCGCCGTAGTAAGATCCGATTTACCCTTATTATACACAGCAGATGTTAAGTCAATTGATACAATCAAAAGAAAGAAATGAAACTACAACTAATAACCCGTCAGTAAAAAACGTAGTCAACAAACAGCAATTTATGAACAAAATTTTCGTTGTCATCAGTCACATAAGATAAATCCAAAGTTAAAAAAAAAAGAAATAAAGAAACCCTACATCGGGTACAACATCAAAATGATACAAAATTGCACAGTAGGTACCGCTCACTTCCCCAAGGGTACAAAAGACCGTATGATGGATGCGAGCTGAGAATAACCCGTAACCGGCAAATGGGCCTATGGGACCGAAAGCATCAAGGGTTGAATGGAGAATCCTGATATGTGATGTCTTTGAATTTTTGTAATTGTAATAAAATGTATGATTTCCAAGTTGGCAAGAAAGTATTAGATGGGGTTAGAAAGAAAACTGATATAATAGAATCGTCTGGCCTGTTGGTCTAGTGGTTAGTGGCCCTGACTGCTATGGCGGAGGTCGTGGGTTCGATTCTCACCCAGGACAAATGTTTGGGTGATGAGCATGAGCATTTGTTCTGTGTCTAATTTATCTATAATATGTTTGTACCTATAGTTATTTGATTATATCTCACCTCAAAAAATGTGATTGCTCTTCCCACCAGGGACACGGGATTTTTCGAATGAGCCACCATGAACCTGAAAAGCAAGGAGCAACTGAAGAAACAGAGGCTCGGGTTTTAGTCGCTTTCTCTTCACCAAAAAAGGTGCTTGTACCATACCACGGTATAGAAACAAAGAAAAAAATGTCTAGTTTACTAGCATAACGAAATTTGCTACTTTCTATTTTGGACTTAACTCATGTCAGTGTCCACAAATGGCCAATAATTTTGCAGTCAAACGAAGCATAGTAAACATGGGTGGTAAATATGGCGTTCATCTCACCAAAGGAATACTTAAAGAAGAAAACTTAAAGTGTAGGTTCCACAAATTGGGTAACGTTATATGTAGTTAAACACACAACACCATTCTTCAAAGCCTTAGTTACTACTATAATTATCATGTTTAAGATGTTCGTAGTAAAATCTTCATGTAACTTTAGCATTAACACAAAAGATGCAATAATATCCATTTTGTTATTTAGTAAACTTTGATTTACAACGACTAAACACAGGTTAAAAAGCTATTGTAAGAACAGTGGAGGGTCGTTAAAATTCACATAAAATTCAAAAGGTAAGAGGAGGTATAGTGCTCTGTATGTACCTTGGTGTACGTTTATGGAGCGAGGATGTTACTGGGTAAGTTGACGGCCAAAAAGTGTAGGTCCAAATATAGAGCCTTGCGGTAAACCTAGCGTTATTGTATTTTTTTTTCTTCAATATTTTAATATCTTGTTAGCTCAGTCTTAAAGATAATATAACGTGGCCCTGCAACGCAAAGGGCAACTGCCCAGAGCGAGCGGAATCTAGAGGATTGCATATCTACCACTGTCGTTTTAGCTTTTTTCAATATATCCAGATGAAGCTATATAGTAGCATATATCTATACGTATATACCTATTACTAATATTATTACTGACAACCTAAGCAAATACACAAATAATTCGAAACTTGCAAAAGCATTCGACACTCAACCATCTCGAAAGCCAAATAAAGATCTAAAACTATGTCCCTTTTAGTAAAGACATAAGTATCGTGTCGTAAACGTAACGTAGGATGTAACAGCTGCAGTTGTAAACGGTAACCGGTCATTTGGACTCATATGTGAAATACTAAGGCTATGTGTAGACCTGAGTCAGTCTTTAGAATGTAAAACCAATCTTGACTGACGACAAAACTGTGTTTAGATAAACTATTGCCATATTGAAAATAATGATGGGGCACTTGCAATAAAACACTAGTTGACAATTTAAGTATCTACCTACCGATTGAAAATACTGTTTGACTCAAGACACAGCCTGTTCTATCTGTAGTTGAAATTAAAATGGTCTGGCTGGTGTGTACACTGTTTAAGATTATGAACCCACACTTTGTTTGTTCAATTACTTATAGCTTATGTTTCAAAGATCCAGTTTTGTGATCAATTTGTTCAAGAATTCATGTTGACTTGTTATGATTCTGATTGGTATCGTTTTGTTTTGACAACCTTGATAATATTATGCACCATTTAGTCCGTTCCTGCGTGGGCCGGAAACTGATCTTTCGAATTCCTACCCAATGCAATTGACACTGATTAAAGGCTTATTTTGTACTTCGCTTAAAATGGCTTTAAATGTTCCATCTTAAAAAGTCCCAGCTATCCTATTGTCTTTATAGTTGCATCAAACCGATCCAGTAATACTACTTATGAATATTATTAGATCATAGGATTTTGTTATTATTGATCTCCTCGGGTATGTATGTTACTTAAAGAGTTATGAGTATACCTATGGATGGATGGAAAGGGAGAAGGAGACCAAAGAAAAGACGGATGGATTGTGTGAGAAGTGATATGAAAGAAAAAGGAGTTAGTGATAACATGACGGGTGACAAGACAGAATGGAAAAAAAAACGTGTTGCGCCGACTCCAAACAAAACGGGATAAGAACAGGAAGATGATGATGATGGTCGCCTTGGCTATGACCATTATATCACCTGATAGTGAGCAATGATGTGGTAGGCAATAGAACACGCTTGCTTAAAAGAAACTTAATAACTCTTGGCTTGAAAATCATTAGGTTATTCCACCAGAAAGCCCAAACTTCGGTAAGGAATTCAACTTTTTAGTTGAACGTACAATGACAGTAGATATTCTCAAAATATTTTGTGCATAAGAGCATGTATTAGTTACATGTTTAAACATTTTCTTATTCTCAATTTATTGTGGTAGGTGGTTTGATTTCTACAAGGTCTTTCTGAGATAAACAACATCGCGAATCTACTATATACATATGTACATATACACCCCTCTTCCACGCACCATTACTTGCGACAAAAGGGTGGCATCGGAACTAAGTTGATTGATATTTGATGTCGATATATAGAAGGTAATGTAGTGTAACTGTCGCCGTATGAGACCTTATAATTGAGGGGGAGACGCCATTAGGCCGTGAAATTTTGGTATTTACCATTTATCTCTCACGGTTTTGGCTTCAAATCTGTGATATTGAGCGGGGAATCTGGTATGTTCTCTGTCCAATGTAGCATAATCAGCCTTTTAACTTTCCCACTGCTGGGACTCAGGCCTCCTCTCTCGAGGAGAGGGAATGGGCCGTAATCCACCACGCGGGCCCAGTGAGGATTGGTGAATGTCACATGTCTTCGAATTTTTGGTTATAAGACATGCCGGTTTCCTCACGATGTTTTCCTTCACTGTTTTTAGAGCAATGGTGATGAAATAAATTACACAAAGTAATGCACCTAGCTGGTTTTGAACCCGCGACCTACAATTCGTAAGTCGAGGCCGTTACCACTCGGCCGCCACTGCGCTCTGTCCAATGTGATATCTACTAAATCTTTTTATTATTATGAGACTGTTATGTCCCGCTGTAGGGCAAAGGCATCCCTTCCGCTCTTCTCTGTTCTTAGCCGCTTCTGGCCAATCCTTTAGGTAGGTCTCCAAATCGTCACGCCATCTTTTTCTCATCCTACCGCGTCGCCGGCTTCTGCCGTTCAGGATCCAGTCAGTGTCTTTTTAGTAGCTTATTGAAAATTTGTTCTAACTACCTTAATTTATCTATCTGCACGTGTGTAGTATAAAAGTGTATGTACATTAAGATTTTCTGCATTCGCCTTTCTTGCATTATGGTAGGAAGATTTTGCTTTCCAAAGATTTTTATTGATGACTTTGTAAACAGATGAATCTACAGAATTGACCTCGTAAACAGAACGATTATACAGAAAAATGAATTCAATTATAGGTCCAATTTCTGAATGCCTTTGTAATTTTTAAAGAGTGTCTTACAGTGAGTAGGCCTGTTTTTATGGCAAATCATCAAATTTATCTTGGCTTGCTCTGGGTGGAGCGAGAACTCACTTGCCCTTTGAGTTCCAGAAACGCGGTAACTCTTTCAAACAATCCTGTAGCCTATAATAAGTTGGAACAAAAATCTCATAAAACGTTAGTTTCTTCAATTTCCTTTACCAATAGTAAATAACAAGTTAAAATGCAGATAAGAGTCCAAATCATGAAAGTATAGAGCCCAATTATAGGAACCACTATAAAACTAAAATGTTTGATAGAAAACCGTTCAAAAAGCAAAATTAATGGCTTATTCCCTTGTAATTTTTATCAGTTATAAACTAAAATGTGATTTATAACATGTACGGAATTGTAAAGAGCTATAAAACTTACGATTGCATCAATTTCACGGCAATCCGTTGTTACTAACATGGCGATTGACTGTTTTTACCGTCGCATTCAATTTTTAATGGAAATCCTGATAACTTATTGCTTTCGACTATAAAAATGTAATCGTTTATGTTTATACCTTATTCTAGGTGATCCTGTGTAATAGAAAAACTTTCTTAGGCTTTTCTATTCCAATTGGAAAATTTAGCTGTTGAAAACATAAGTCTAGATACATAATCAGCCCAATAGACTCAGGCCTCCTCTCTAGGAGAGAGAATAGGCTGTAATTCCTCTCGTGGGCCCACTGCGGGTTGGTGGATGATACAGTTTTTCAAATCTTTCTTGCTAGGTCATGCCAGGTTTCCTCAGTAGTGATGAAATAAATTACACTTGAAGTAAAACTACCTTCAACTCGTAGGTAAGTGACCCCCTACCTACGAGTTGATAGTAGCTTTACTTGCTCTTCTCAATCTATATACTTGAGCACTGCTCAAAGAGCTGTGAAGATTTGGCTCAAATAAATACAGCTATAATCATTCCCAATTCCTACATACTCAATTTTCTGTAACTGTTATAACAGCAAAATCCTCTCTATTAATTGACTTGGTTTGATTGATTTGACAGTTTCAGCTGAGTTTGCCACGATTTACAAATACTAGTTTGGCAAAAGCAATGCACTTAAATTGGCATAAGGAACTTGTATTTCTTCCAGAACAAAGGCCAAGTTAAAATTATTATCAGCAATTACCCTTTATTGCGTGACTCATTCGCTATAATAAACCACATTGTAGACAATTCAAAATATAAACGAATTCCTAACCTAAATAAGCGTAATGTACAGCCTTATATCCATTTTTGGCAGAATAACAGATATACAGACTCTATGCATTAGTTACAATATCTCAAAAGCATACTGGCTGGGTAGAACGTGAATACATTTCGCAAGCCATTAACCACGTGACAAATTGTCTTGCAAAATGGCTGCCGACGTTTTTTGGGCGGGAAATCTGTTGTTGGTGCGCAGAAAAATTCGACAACGGATTTTTCTTTCAATAGCTAGTGATATATGATCGGAGGGGTCGCATTGAATAGTTTTTTATTGGCTAGTTCCTTTAATCCTTTATTGCTGTTCGTCGACCATGAAATTATGTTATGATTTGTGTTTTCTATTTTATTTTGTTGCTTTCACATATTTTTTTTAGATTTTACTATGCAGTTTTTCATAAATAATAAGGATCAAACATTGTTTTTTAACAACAAGAAAGTGTATTTTCTTTTTCATCCATATGAAAAACAACTACTTAGATTGAAATATATCAAACTGTGTTTCAAAACTGCCCCTGATAGAACATTAATAAAAACTCTATAATAATCTAGTATTTTTTTGTCAACAGGTAAAAGTTTGGTTTCAAAACAGAAGAACGAAACACAAACGAATGCAGCAAGAAGAAGAAGCAAAGACTGGAGGCAAGTCAGGTTCCTCAAACATGAAGCCAGATGATGGCAGCCAACATAATAACTCCTACGAAGATGATGACGAGGAACTCATTGACATGGACATGGATGAACTCAGTGAAAGTGAGAATGAAACGTAAACACAGTGGACTCAGTGATAAAATGTGTAAATATTAATGTAATCTAGATGTTAGAATATAGTTTTATTTATTTATGATTTTTAAGAGATTTTAGCACTGGCGAGGATGAGGTGGAGTTAAATATAGCCTTATTCCAATTGACAATGACTTTAGTATTTGAAAAGCGAATGTTAAAAACGTTACGTTAGAATGTAGATTGCGTGAAAATTGATTGTATTAATTTATGAAAATATTTTATCGTGTATAATATAGGCACTGTTATACAGAGTAAGACTAAGAATTTGTCATCAATTATCTTAATTTTAATAATTAATTTAGGCGCTTAGAATGTCGCAATCAAATTCGCAAGTTTTAATTAAAATTTATTTGATTACTGAACCTCATTTATCATCAGTTAACATGATCAATCTTCAAAAAGTGGGCGTTAGTTGGTGTTTGCAATAATTTATATCAATTCTAAAGCCATTAAACCGACCATATCATTAAATCAACTTTATAAAACGGTTCCAAAATGGCTTCTCGGGTCTTGTTAGCGTCACGGCTTATTAGATAACAAAATTGGCCGTATTATAATAGTTTTTCGGGTTTAAATTAATTAAAAATGGCTCTTTTTTGATGTTCATCCAGTGATGTGGGTATAATTAGACATTTTAGATTTGAAACGTTGATAGGCAGGGTCTGTGGTTTCTCAACGAGCGCTGTCAACGGTAGACAAAGATAACAATTTAAGAGTTGCTGGTGTTAGAAAGAGATAGGTGTAATATAGAGATGAAGGCGATTATGGGTGCGTTCAGGGCCCTATTATTAAGAGATGCGTTCGAAAACTATCGCGTTCTTGAATCGCGTTTCATAATTGCTCGCGACGCAACCAAATTGTTTTCGAGTCGTTGACGATTGTTCTCCACGACTATTTGTCTACGCGTTAGGAATTTAACGATAGAGATCTTTTAGTTGTTGATGATGTCTTTGACGCGTTGCTTAACTGTTTAGTTTGACTAACGACGTGTCTATGCTATTGTTTTAATGTGTCACAGTTTTTTTTTAAGTTTGTGAGCCTGTTTTTTTTATGGCCATTATCAATTTAGAAGACCAGTTTTATTATCGAGAGGATGTTTTGGATTCGTTACTGTGATTCCGAAAATAAAAATGAATTCACTCTAATCGTCATTGGACGGCCATTTTATGGCGGATTATAGTTGAATGCTTAAATCTGTACGGTCAATTAATCGATTAGCAACTAAGACTTTGCTTAATTAAACTTGATTGCTGAAAAAAAGTATGGCTTGAAAAACTATGGTTTGTCCGTTGCAGAAGAAATGAGATCTTAGAGCCGGTTTTCAAATTAAGAATTTAGATTTTTTTTGAGTTAAACTTATTCCTGTTTTAATGTCAAAATTTGACAGGTTTTCTAACTAGAATGCATTTCAAATTCTTAATTTAGAAAGTTGGAAATTTCTATTCCTAATTGTCTGAATTCAAACTAAGCTATTTCAGTTCTCATTGCATTGTTTACTATGTTCTTCCACTAGGCTGTGGCCTTAAGACCCGAGTTTAAACGAGCGATTATAAGGCTAATTTGTATTTTCCTTTCCGTCTTTTGTTCCTGTGATTTACGATTACGAGTATCGAGTTCGCGCCGAATCGATTTACCGAGTGAATCGATTTTAAAAACAAACTATTTTGTTTTTGTTCGGTACTCATATGGTTATGCCATGTTTTTACAAAATGTAGTTCTGAAAACATGCAGAGGTAAAATATTTTTAATTGCGTTTAGTTGTCGTCGTGAGAAAATTTATTTTGAGAATTGAAAACATATCTGAATGTCCGTCTGTTGTGTAACTTTAAAGATAAACTGCTAAATGCTTCGTCAACAACTCTATTAAAGATTCGAGTTTCAAATAATCTCAATAAAAAAAGATTAACCGAATTCTTTAGTCGAATAAAAATAAAAATCGAACATTGGAATGCGCTAACTACCACACTATTCCGTTCAAACGTGCGATTTAAAAAAAAAGTAAAAAACAAAAACACAGGCAAAGAACCAAAGCGTTTGGCTCCACGCCATTCGTAATTTGAAATCTAGATTCCATTTTCAGCTCAATTAACTCTTAGTCGATTTTAATTATCGATTTTATTCATTAAGTGTTTGCGATTAGCGGGCATGTCGATATTTTACGATGTATTCTTTCGTAAAAGTTCGTTTTTAATTACATTCGCATTGATTGCTTTTAACTCGCTGATTATGTGACATTATAAGGTTTATTGGAGTCATTGCTGGTTGAGATAAGGCTATTCGATTTTTGAATTGACTTTGACAACAGAATTTTGTGTGATGCTCATAGTGTTTGACATAAATGTTGTGAAAGCGGACCGATTTCAACAAAAATATCTTTATGTTAATCGATAACTAAGTCAAAATAAATACTTGTCAGATTGATGTACTTATTATAAGTTAAAATGTTTATTATTTATGTTGTTATAACAGAAAACCATTGGCTGCTTTGTTGAAATTGGTCCTTCGTACCTACTTATAGCTCAAAATTGAGTAGCAATAACATGAAAGTAAAACATATTACATACTATAAAGTTAACGATTCGCTCAAATATAGTAGTTTTATTAAGCCAGTTCCTTTAGAGTAATAATATGTTATGTGAATAAAAAAAATCTAACAACTTTGTGCAGTATTATAATAATTCTACGTCTTACTTTGATCATGTGACGTCAGTTACGTCAGGAAGACGTCTCCGTGTAAGGACGTCAAAACGTCGAACGCAGCGTTTTGCAGTGACATATTAAAAATAAAAGTGTGAATTTTTAATATGATTTGAAAAAATTATTTACAAAATATCTTGTGGTCAATATAGATGAAAAAAATAATGTTTATATGCATAATAAAGAAGATCACCGGTAGATAATAATTTTTCATTTGAAGTCTAAACAATTGCTACTTCTGCTGTCAATATTTAAAATTGGAATGACTTTTTTATTACAAAACTCCCATTTATTTATTTCTTGAAAAATGTGTGTTGCCGTCAATATAATTGGATTTTGAATTATTTAATAGAAACTTGGAACTACTGAATGAGGACAGACATGTTTCTTTTTTTAAACTAAAAGCTACTAGTTTAAGCTTTATGACCTTTTGCGAAGACATGAAGATTGTATAAATTGTATTTTTGTAATAACGATGTGGTTTTTACAAGAAATGCATGTAGGTATTACTTTTTTACATCTTATAATGGTTCGAAATAAGAATAGGACTGACTTGAAAACAAAAATGTGTTAAACGTTTGGCAGCAAAATATCGAATTAGCGTTAAAATGAATCCTATGTTTATTTTGATATCGTTGATATTTGAAAAGGTTTTTGTTCGTTTGTGAAATAATTCTTGTGATTGAACGCTCGTATTTTCGCTAGCTCAATGGCGATAGTAGTTTTGTGAAACGTACAGTCAAGTGAAAAAGTGTTTCAGATTTTTATTGCATTTTAATATTTTCGTATGCAAATTAACATTCCATCATTTTATTAGATATGTATCTGAAGTTCTGACCTATAATCGTTTTATAAAAAAACAACACCAGTGATTGGTTGGCAAAAAAATAACAACAGTCAATGGCTTGTCATAAGATTTTACAACAGATTATATATTATTTATCAATAGACTTCTGTTAGTCTATGGTCTAAGGGTCTGGCAACATTAGCCCGATGCGGCATCACTGCGGCACGTTCTTGCATCGTGCAAATATACGCTGCCAAGCCATGTTGAGCTGATGCACGAGACGGTGCCGGGTCCCGTAAACTCTTTACTTGAAAATGAATCGCGAAATTTTTAACAACGCAGCGCTGGTACCGTGCATCCGCTCAATACAACGCGATAATGCGAGGTGATGGAGAAATCTACACTTTTCGAAACTCATTTATTTTTGAGAGGTCCCAAATCAACTTGTCGATGCAACTGATGTTCATGCATATGGTTTTTAGTCCACATTACCTACGCAATAGGCTTCAGAAACATTTAATCATTTTAAGCAAACTCGTGCGCGCCCCCGGCAACGCCTGCTTGCAACAATACCCGTTAAACTTTCTTTTCAAGATCAGTGAATGGGATTGCTTCGAGCAGTCCCATTCATTCATTCGTTCCCAATCATTCACATGTTGACAGATGGTGAGACGAGAAAATTGACCGATTTATTTATGTATTGTAAGAAAACTTAAAAGGATACAGAAAATTGTAAATAGAAACTATTTATTTCTTACTTTGTACTTAATAAGGAACTTATGTGTAAGGTTGACCGCATATGGGGGCTGGCTGCTGGTACAAACAATTTATGGAACAAAATTATTTCGTGGTCATCATTTTTAAAGGCTTTGTTTACGAGAAAAGGTTTTCTTTAGAGTTAAACTTATTCTTATCTCCTAAATAAAAAGCGAAATTAAATTGTTGGCTCAAGACTCATTTGTTTATTCTTATAATTTTTTTTACTGTTTTTTTTTTCATCTAAAAATATGTAAAAAAAACACCCTACTTACATTACTTTTGTTAGTTTCAACTTTTGATTTGTTTTGTTTGCTACGCAATCTATTGAAAATGGTGGGTAAGGAATGATTTAAATGAGGTGCATGAAGATAAAATGATTTGGACAACGTTGACAGTTAGATATCGATCTGTAGTGTCAAATTAGCTTCCTCTGTAATCCTATTTTAAGGTTGATTTTTCCAACAGTCAATTTTATTTCTCCGACAAAGAAATCTTTGCCTAGCAAACAAACAGCTATAAAGTTTATCCATTTGCGCCCAATCTTTAATATTGTAAATGTCCCTATAATAAAAAAAAATGTTCCTTCTCCTGGTTAATGCCACTGAAACAGTTTGTAAATATTTAACTAACATTAAAAATCTTTTAGGCTAGTTGTACATTCTTTATTTAAATAAAACATAGTAAAACTGTACATATGTGTGTTTAGATTTAAAAGGAATACAGTTTAAATGTATTGTGTGTATATCGAGTAACTTCTCTTCACGACTGTACCCCAGTTATGTTTCGTTCTAACTCAATACGAAAATGTAGTAATTTAAAATCAACGAGTGATATATAAAATATATGTTTTTACTCATTTAGTTGGTGGTTTTCTTTATTCTTTATTTTATTTTCCAATTTGAAGGTGAGATTTCGTAAGGTAAGGACTGGACACTGTAGCTAACTGTCCATAGAGATGGTAAACTGTTTTCGGCTTAAGATGTATGCAAATGTAATGAATAAAGTCTCCCGATAGTTATTTCGCATGGTGATAAACAACAACTTATCACGTTTCCAAAATCGGACAACATTACAGGAAGGCACCAACAGTTTCATGGGGTAGCATGTAGTAGCCCTGCTAATGCTTCATTTCAATACGTTAAACATTTTCATGGCAAAATCACTATTGAAGAGGAACAAAAGCATATTGTTTTACGTTGTGTAGAACAAAAAACGAGTTTGACGGCGCTTTCGTGTTTAGTTATCAAAAGATATCAGTGATGGCGCTAGTTACTTAGAGTGGCCCTAGTGGTTTAGAGTGACGTGTGTCACGTGACTGGCCACGACACTCTGACGCAACACTGAGTGCTGGTGGGATGTGGGTCGACGGCAGAGATGCAGTATTAACTGAGTCCCGGTTTGAGACACATGTGTCCATTAATTAACATTAATTGATTTGATTTGTAACGAGTGTATAGACCTTTCGCCCGATAAACCACGCCTTATTACAAATCGCATTTCGAGGTTACAGATGTTTCTTTTGCTGAATAAAAAATAATTTCTCAAACGTCCTCTATAGTTTTTATACAATGTTAAAAGTTTGGCATCAAGTCGGCACGGGTTATAGTTATCCGCTACCAATGATATTTATTTTTTTAGTTTTTAGGGTCAAATAGAAAAAAATAAATAAAAGGCATGGGTAAATTGAAAAAAAATTGGGTTACCCTAGTAGGTACCCACGATGGTCGTAGGTCCATCCAATAGGTCCATGTTTGTGTGTTTGTAGGTTCACAAACAAGTAAAATACTGGACTAATTCCAAGCATGGGACGTTTTATAATTTAAAAAAAAATACATACAAATTTTCGCCTTTATAATATTAGTTTAACCTTTTGAATACCGTAATTAGAGACAATGGAAAGACAATAAGAGAGCGAACGTGTTTGCTTGGGGTTTAATTAATTAATGTAAAAGTAGCATAAACACAAATATTTGAGAGCCTCAACTCTCAATTAAGTACCATCTTAGGACGAGATTCTAGAATGATGATGATTGACTTAAATACTAAAATAGTTTACGTGTTAACTAAATGGCAGTACTTAGACGGCTATAGATCAGCAGGTAAAGTGCTCATTCACTACTAAAAGGTCATGGGTTCAAGACTTAGAATTATTATGCCTTGTTCATGTCAGGTTTACTTATAATTTACAATCAGAAGTGCAGTTGAGTTAGCAGAAATGTCAGTAATTAAATCGCTGACTTTAATGGGATGTTTTTCAGATAATTGAACATAAGAAGCTATCTTCATCATCATTACCCATAGCTTGACTTCGCCCACTGCTGGGCATGGGCCTGTTTTTAGCGTTCCGTACCTAAGTCTGCAAAAAACGGAACCCTTATAGGATCACTTTGTCGTCCATCTTTCAAGACCCTTTTTCTCAAGAACGCATAAAGATATGGATCTAAAATTAAACACTGTAAACAGAATCGCGTCCTTTGGCACAGACGCAACGAAATGTTGCCACTTTATACATAATATGATATAGTATTTCCTCTTTATTTGTTAATTGTTTTTATTTTCCTTCAAATATTTATTTTTCTTCTTTATCTTATTCCCGTGGCGACGTCTTTATGTCGATACCGTTACCGACCCACGCTGAAAGCAACGCGAAAAAATTAAACTTCTAATTCAACACAATTTAAAGATAAAGCTGTTTAGGTGCATATTTTGACACTTACTAGGAAATCAAAACCGTATAGGATACTTTCCGTTGACCTAGAATCCTGTAATTTGTTTGTGAAGCAAGATCTCATAGCACAGGTATGTGCGGAACCCTCGATGCGTGAGTCCGATTTGCATATCACTGATCTTTTTTTTCTAATGTCATTCCACACGCTACTGTGCCAGTAAAGAGAAGGCAGTATACTTTATACACAGCTGTTCAAAATTGTCAAGCACAAATTTGGTCGTGTATGGAGTAGGTGCCGGTCCCATCTTTGGAATGGATCTGCCAGATATCAGCTAATCAGCTTGATGAGCTAGAGTCAATTGAGAAACGAGCCAAGAGGATGCACTCGTCGGTTCAAAGCTTCAAAGTCTTGAGCGGTTGTTGTACGGTCAAGCCGTCGGTTCCATCATTGGACCACTAGACACATGGTAGATATCCCACCCATATGCACAAAACATTTTGGGAACACATTCATTGTGCGTACATTTTTTTTTTGTTTTGGGGAAATCATCCAATGATTTTTCCCGCTATAGGTGGAGTGGGAGCTTTTGCATGCTAAGACCACGGGTTTCCTTTTCAGAAAATCCCCGCGGCCATCGGCGGTAACCGGCCCCTACGGTTTCCTGACATCTCTTTGGGGAGCGCGTGGAACATTACGCGCTGTCGACGACTTGGATTCGGTGCGGTTGATTACTGGACTGCAAGCTACTAAACAAAGAGATGTCAGGAAACCGTAAGGGCCCAGTAGAGCCAATGCCCGCTCATTGGCTCTACTGGGCCCCTACGGTTTCCTGACATCTCTTTGAGGAGCGCGTGGAACATTACGCGCTGTCGACGACTTGGATTCGGTGCGGTTGATTACCAGACGGCAAATTATCCATGGCTCGTCGTCGCCAAACCCGCGTCTACCGTGGTTGGTATTCAGGGTCGGGGTCTCGGTATCTGGGGTGAAAAGATTTCTGTTCCCTCCTGTGCATACGGCCGTCTGATTACTGCTTCGCAGAAGCAGGAAGACCGCCTGCTATTGCTCGTCGCTCCGGAACATGGTCTGAACGAGGGCCCGGCGTGAGATGTTGCTGTCGCTGCTCGCCTCCACGAGGACTCGGCGGTGTTCCGTCCAAGCTGGATACACCTCCACCGTATGCTCTACCGTATCCTCTGTTTCTTTCACCTGAATCCGATGCAGGATCTCCCGAACTTTCCATGTCCGGTGAGAACCTGCGTCATGCGAAGGGTGAGTACGCCGTGACGCCTCTTCATCCACTCCTCTTTGCTTCCATGGACTTTCCACCACGTTTATGGCATGCCTATTGTGCGAACAGTTAAGGAGTGAAATTCTCTGCTGGAGTCTGTGTTTTTCGATAGCTAAAACCTGGGGGTTTTTAAGTCAAGAGTGAATGGATTACTTCTAGGCAAGCGTGTCCCGCCGTCGAGCACATCATCGCTTACCATCAGGTGAGATTGTGGTCAACCACGAGTCTCATCCAGGTTCTAGTCGCGATGGGAACAATACCACCTGCCCATCTTGCCGCTGATACATTGACTGGTCGCACGGCTGCTAGTTTGTACAGTATACCGTGCGATCAGTTTATTCTGTTTCTGATTTTAATTGTTTTTTATTGTTACACCCACAAGTAATAAGCAAAAGTATAAGTGAACTAAATATTTTGCGTAAATGTCATTGTATATTGTTGTTTCAACCTAATATTATGTTGTTATCAGTGTTTAAAACCAATATTTTAAAAAATAAACTTTGAAAGGCGAATTTTTAGCCTTAGAAAGTGTGTAGATGTATGTGTCAATGTATCTTAGGGTAAGTATATTCTTTTGTTAACTTTTATGTTTAATAAAGATATTTGAAAATGAAAAAAGAAAATCAGCCCATCTTTTTTATCTATCCTTTTACTGTCCCTCAAAAAAAAGAAAATCTTGAATTATACAGTGTCTTTAACATCGACGCACAAACGAATACCATGGATCCAGTACATGATTCTAGACCCCCTGGTGGTGGAATTTTTCGTCGGCTTTTTCCTAATAAAAAAAAAAACAAATCTGTACTTTTTTAATTTAAACTGTATAAAATCGTTATTCTAACATTTTTAGTGAATAAAAATGAATGAATTACTTTTAAAATTATAAATCTCATCGGGATTGATTAGAATAACAATTTTATTGAAACCAATGACTTTTTAATTAATAAAAATATCATCGGGGTTGCTTTTTACACAGTTTAAATTTTAAAAAGTACAGACTTGTTTTTTAAAAAATTAGGAAAAAGCCGACAAAAATTCCACCACTGGGGGTCCAGAATCATGTACTGGAACCGTGGTATTCGTTTGTGCGTCGACGTCAAAGACCGTATATAAGCTGGCTGTTCTTTTTAGGATTCCATTTCCAAAGGGTGGAACGGGACCGTATTACTATGACTCCGCTGTACGTCCGTCTGTCTGTCCGTATGCACCAGGCTGTATCTCATGAACCGTGATAGTCAGACAGTTGAAGTTTTGACAGATGATGTATTTCTGTTGCCGCTATAACAACAAATACTAAAAAAAAGTATTTTTTTTCATTATTTGATTTAATGACACAATAGAATGATTTTATTATTTGTATTATTTTGGAAATATTTGCATGCCATTGTCCAGGGCAAACATGACGATTTATATTGTGTTTAACATCTCTTGCATGCAGACAATTTACTTTGTAATGTATGTAATGTACTCATGTTTGAGCAAACAAATGATTATCTTATCTAAAACATAATAAAATAAATATTTAAGGGGGCTCCCATACATAGAACGCGATTTTTTTTTGGCGTTTTTGCCACGGGACCCTTCGGGTGCGAGTCTAACTCGATTTATCTGGTCGGTTTTTATTTTGACGTGAGAAATCATCAAATAGTGTCTCCCGTTCTAAAAAAAGCCGTAGGTCCCGGTGGTCATTCGTAGATCTTTGTCGTTACACCTGTAACAACTGCCAAAGATCTACGAATGGTCAGACTTTCTGGCATCTGGTTAGGTAACCAGACCAACCAAGACCAAGTCTATCCAAGGAGTACCATGTTACCCAGTAATTGAGTAGTTTAGGTCTGAGAGGCAGTCGTTCCATGTAAGACACAGGTATTAAACCGCATCTGATTAGACTGGAAGCCGAGCTCAAGCTAGTTGGGAACACCGTAGGCGCGGGCTTGCGGACGGCGAGTAATGGGTAGCTCGCCGTCCGACCGTCCGATAACCGTCCGGACCGAGCCCAAGTCTTCGACGGCGTGTACTGTTCCACGCGCGCCTCAAGGAGATGTCAGCAAACCGTAGGGGCCCAGCAGGGTCGAAGCCTACAGGGGCCAAGGGTTTGCTTCTGAAAGGAAGACTTCAGTTCTGGTACGAAAAGCAACCAAGATACAGGAGTGGGTTTTTAGTCAGTAAAGTCTGACACTATCTCCGCTCCGCTCAAGAGCCAAATGTCATTAGACTTACTTAGATTTTCCCACCGAAAAAAAAAGCTAGTTGGGAAAAGGGAATTGTATTCAGTATGACTTAAATACCTGCCCAGGAATCGCTATAAACCATTGTTAAGTTACAATTCTAATAAACTTTAAAACGTCAGGCAGGGGAAATCCTTCTCATTTAAATATCCAAAGACGAAACCAGCTACATAAAGAAATTGGCAACGACCACACATATAGAAATGACGTCACGCATCGATACGATGACAACACTAGCGCCGCACGATGAATGCAGAGTAGGGACGTGACCCAACTTCATAATCAACTATCGATATGTCGGAAATTTTCGGTAAATTCATTTTATTATCTTTTTGAACTTTTGTTTGTGGTATATGACATTTTATGTAGAGTTATCAGATTGGATTTTATGGCGAAATCGTTCGTGAGGAGTTTTTCGATGGTTGGATGAGGAAAAGTGTGAGGTCTCTCTCAAGGAGGTTTAAAAGTAAGTTACCTACACGGCAGTCTTGTGTTTTTATTGGTGTTGGTACAGATTGTAATCGAATTTCAAATGTATATTTATTGAAAAGAAAAGTGACATTTAGTAGCTACTGTGATGTGGTTTTAGACAAGTATCGTAAAAATGGAGGTTTGACGAACCTAGAACTAAATTTTAAGACCCAAGACACGTTATATTCATCATCACTCACTGGTTTCGTGTGGTGGATCACGTTCACTCTCTCTAACAGAACGGCATTCATATCAGCTATACAGCTGCGGTACAATTGGCGCAGTGGTTGAGCGAGTAACTGCCCCGAGTTCGATTCTTGCACGGGGGAAATATTAGTAGGGCCTGCAGATAGATGTTTCGGGTATGTGAGTTTAAATGTCTGTGAATGCACCTACGATTCAGGAGAAAATCGTAATGTGGGGCAGCATCTTATTTAAAAAAGCAAAATTTTGAAAAAGGTACTTATAGGACCTTAATTCCGTTGCTTATAGAAAGCTAATGATTAATCAATACGGAGCCTAAATTAAATGGTAGGGTCGACTTTCACAAATCCATATCTGTGCCAATAGTAGAACACTCACTAATATTATAAAGAGGTAAAGTTTGTTTTTTGTTTGTAGCAGGTAATCTCTGTAAGTATTGGTCCGATTGGTAAAATTATTTCACCGATAGAAAGCTGCTTTATTCCTGAGTGACATAGGCTATATTTTATGTACGCGGATGAAACCGCGGTCAAAAGCTAGTAGTAGATATTTATGTAGTATCAAAAAGTAATTCTAATACCATTCGGTACCGTTTAGTAGTTGACGACACGGTTGGCGCAATGGTTAAGCAATTGGCTGCTGCACTGCGTATCGCGGTTTCGATTCTTGACCGGGAGAAGAATTTGTATGGCCTACAGATATGTAGTTGTTCCGGATCTGGGTATGCGAGTTGAAATGTTTCAGAACGCACCCACGAAAAAAGTCTTAGTGTGGGACAGCGTTTTTTAAAAGATAAAAGTAAGCAGGAAAATAAAGAATAGATAGATAGATATACTGTTTATTAAGATTTCTTAATCGTTTACCATCGAAAGATATTTATGGAGAGAACCAAGTTTAGAGACAGCCCGGAGGATCGCCAAATTTAAGTGGCAGTAAGCAGCGCATAAAAGCACCGAAGTTAGCAGATGGCGGTAAGTCCCCTCTTTGAGGCGTGGTTGGAAAGACCTCACGGCGTCCTCACCTACCGTATGACGCAGGTTCTCACCGAACACGGTAAGTTCGGGAAGTTCCTGCACCGGATTCGTGCGGAAGCGACGCCCGGGTGTCGCCACTGTGTGGACCGCCCGGAGGACACGGTGGAGGATACGGTGGAGGTGTGCCCCGCTTGGGCAGAGCAACGCCGTGTCCTCGTGGGGGCGATCGGCGGCGGCGATCTCTCGCGTCGGGCCTTGGTACAGGCCATGGTCCGTAGCGAGGAGGAGTGGCAGGCGGTCGCTTCCTTCTGCGAAGCAGTAATGCTAGCAAAGGAGGCGGCCGATCGCGTGAGGCAACGGCCCTCACGCCCAAGTCGCCGCCGGGGTTCCGATCCCGATTTCCGGCCACCTTAGGCGCGGGCTTGCGGACGGCGAGCAATGGGTAGCCCGCCGTCCGACCGTCCGGTAACCGTCCGGACCGAGCCCAAGTCGTCGACAGCGCGTATTGTTCCACGCGCGCCTCAGGGAGATGTCAGCAAATCGTAGGGGCCCAGCAGGGTCGAAGCCTACTGGGGCCATGGGTAATGTGAAAGCGAAACCCGGGGTCCTGGGACGAAGGCAACGAAGGAACAGGAGTGGGTTTTTAGTCAGTAAAGGTCTGACACTATCTCCCGCCCCGCCCAAGGGCGGGGGATGTCATAAGATGATTTTCCAACCGAAAAAAAAAAACCGAAGTTAGCAGATCATATATTCATTTGATATTTTTTCAACACAACATTTTCTAAAAAGTATCAGGAACTCCAGAACTATGCAGCATGCGAGAAGAACTCTAATTTTTTAGGCGCTGCTCGAAAATGACCTGCTAAGTTCACGGCCATCGCATATTGCCCGTAGGACCGATGGTCGATAGGGATAAAACTATGAAAGGTTCTGGGGTGGTGACCACGTACCGGAAGACGCAGCTTGAGAAGACCTCCAACCACAAGGTGGACTGACGACCTGGTGAGCGTCGCAGGAATCTGATGGATGCAAGGCGCACAGGACCGGTCGTTGTAGTGACGCTTGGGGGAGGCCTATGTCCAGCAGTGGACGTATTTCAGTTTCAATGATGATGATGATGAACGGCAGAACCGAAGTGTTGTGTTTTAGAATAGAATAAACTTTATTGTACATCAAAAAAGTAACACAGTTTATATATAAACTTAAATCTATGGGTACAAAGGCGGTTTTATCGCCAACAGCGAAATTTACCAGATAACCTTAGGATGGATCCTAAGAACTTGAAATAATACAGGGGGTGGGTATTGATCAGACGAAAAAAAAGAAGAAAAGGAGAAAAAGAAAGAATAAAGTATGGTAGGTTTTTTTTTTAAGGTGGGAATATCATCTAATGACAAATCGCGCTCTTGGGCGAAGCGGGAGATAGTGTCAGACTTTTACTGACTAAAAACCCACTCCTGTTCCTTCGTTGCCTTCGTCCCAGGGCCCCGGGTTTCGTTTTCACACTACTCATGGCCCCAGTAGGTTTCGACCCTGCTGGGCCCCTATGATTTGCTGACATCACCCTGAGGCGCGCGTGGAACAATACGCGCCGTCGACGACTTGGGCTCGGTTCGGACAGTTACCGGACGGTTGGACGGCGAGCCACCCATTGCTCGCCGTCCGCAAGCCTGCGCCTACGGTGGCCGGAAATCGGGATCAGAATCCCGGCGGCGACTAGGACGTGAGGACCGTTGCCTCACGCGATCGGCCGCCTCCTTTGCTAGCATTACTGCTTCGCAGAAAGAGGCGACTGCCTGCCACTCCTCCTCGCTCCGGACCATGGCCTGTACCAAGGCCCGGCGCGAGAGATCGCCGCCGCCGATCGCCCCCACGAGGACACGGCGTTGAAAGTATGGTAGGTGGAAGAAATTAAATTACGTAGAACCAGGATAGTGTTAGAGAGAAAGGAAATGGTTTTTTACTAGATTTTGATAGAAACTAGTGACTAGGCTTGGGAACCAAAAAATCGAGACATGTAACCTCCACCAATCCGCGTAGGGCCCACCTGATAGAGAGCCCATTCCTGATCTGCCTTCTAGAGAGAAAATCTGAGTCCCAGCGGAAACATTAAAAGGCTCATTATCCTTATGCTATATTGTATTCGTCTCCTTGTCTTTTCAGTAAAGAATAAACCAATCATCCTTTGAGACTAATCTCTTCTTAAGTAAACAATTCAAGATTTTTTAACTACCTGTCCTATACATGAAACAGTGCGGTTAACTATTCACAGTTAATGGAAAAAATTGTCCAGTTAACTCCAGATAACGAAAGTTAATCTAATCATTTTAAGTCTGCCGCCAAAAAGGCGGTGAACAACGGGCTTCGGGACGACTTTACAGAGATCACCAAAAAACTTATCTTAATATTGTTTGTAAAATCTTTTAATATCCTTATAATGTGCCACCCGCATCGTTTCTGGGAAAATTGGCTTACATCATCCGGGATTCGAACCCACTTTACCTGCTAAGTAATCCTTTTAACTATTTGACTTTTCTCGCGTCAGTGGACACCGCACTTTAGTAGATGGGAAAAATAAATTGCCGTATTTTTTTATTATTTTAATCTGGTTTTTATTGTGTGTGAGAACCATGTTAGGTTAATGCGAAAAGATAACTCGACCACAAATATTGCTGTTTTTTACACCTTCGGCTACAAAAAATGGTGATTTGCGGTTAGCTTTATTATCTGACTCACATTACAGTACATTTTGATACAAGTGCAGAAAGTTTGTCATTGCGACCGTGGCGGAATTCGCACAAGCCGTAGGCGAGTGTGTTATGGAGCCGAAGCCAAGGGCTGCAGTAACAAATTTTCACGTGTATCACGTAATAACATTGTGGCGGGGGAGAGCACGCGCACTTTTCTGCACTAGTGCTGAAACAGTCTATTGCGTGCCTAAAAGCGGTGGGATAAGAGCGGGTTTTCGAGTAAGTGTATTGAAAATTTATTACCTACTAGCTGCTGCCACTGGCTTCACCCGCCTGGCAGTAGAAAATTTACCCAAGGAAAAATACTCCCAGGGCAAAAAGTATCCTATATGCTATTCCAGGACATGATTATTATTATTATAATACTTTGGGGTACACCTCATAATGTGGACAGTGTAATAATAATAATATTTCACAACTATTACACAACGCCGTCTAGCTCCAAGCTAAGCAGAGCTTGTGTTATGAGTACTAGACAATTGATAAACATACTTATATATTTCTAAATACATACATAAATTATTGATTATTTACACCCAGACACAGAACAAATGATCGTGCTCATCACAAAAACATTTGTCCTGGGTAGGAATCGAGCCCACGACCTCCGGCATAGCAGTCAGGGCCACTAACCACTAGACCAACAGGCCAGTCAACAGAGTATAAACATCTTCTGAAACTAAACGTACAATGGGTGGTCTGCCCTTATAGACTATAGGGTGGACTGAACGAAAGGAGGAGACATGATCTACCCATGGCCCAAATTTCATCCAAATCTGACAACTGTTCTAGTATGACAGACTAACAAACATAAACCTACATGTTTTCAACATTTTCCAATGTGCAAGAGGCGAGACAGTGTTGGATGGTCTTCTAGAACGATTTCCTAGTAAAGGTTGATTGGCTGGACGGGAGACGCACGGGAGCGGTCGATGTGGCGATATTTATGGGCCTATATGATTTATTTTTAATGTGGGAAATCATCCAATGACTTCTCCAGATATTTTGTGTCAGACTTTTACTGACTAAAACCCATTCCTATCTATGTCTATGTATGTATGTATGCCTTGGGGTATGTTTGCCGATGCGAGGGTGGATGATTTTTATGCCATCATTCGAAAGCGATGTGCTTCTCTCCGTCACAGAACACGCGACAGCTCCCATAGTATGTTGAGGGCATTGAGTGACCGGTGGGACTGCCCGATGCTTAGCCGGTGGGTGAGATTGCACACACAGATCGGCGTTAGGTAGTTTACGGGCATATTATGTTTTCTTTTTATTTATATTTATGTTATATTTTCTTTGTGATTGTTTGTGTTACTAACAATAGTTAATTAAGGAATTTTATGTAAATACTAACATTATGGACGGCAAGGTCTGCAAATAAATGTTTATTATTATTATGTTCCCTCTTTGCCTGGTGTTCCAGGGCCCCGGGTTTTCCTTTAAGAAGCGAACCCATGGCCCCAGTAGGCTTCGGTTTTAGTCAGTAAAAGTCTGACACGTCTTACCGGTCAGCCCTAAAGCGGGTGAAGTCATTGGATGATTTCCCACATTTTTTTTTTTAAGGTGGGAAAATCATCTAATGACAAATCCCGCTCTTGGGCGGAGCGGGAGATAGTGTCAGACTTTTACTGACTAAAAACCCACTCCTGTTCCTTCGTTGCCTTCGTCCCAGGGCCCCGGGTTTCGTTTTCACACTACCCATGGTCCCACCTATAAGAACAAAACCATCGGTAAGCTGATCGGATCGTCATCCGTACCTATTATTAACCGGACGTAGCTCACATCAAGAAGTTAACCATGAAGAAAACTAACGATTGGTAAGCATAACGTTCCGTTGTGTTGTAAGTCATTTTAACCGGACGTTATATAATGAAGGAGGCGTTAAGCAAACACTATGAGCTGAGCTATTAATTAGTAAGTCATAGCGCGGCAGTTATATTAAGTTATCTGTCAGTATTGTTACAAATGATGAGATCTCCACGTCAAGTTGTTATGGAGTTATCTTTGAGTTTGTATCTAGGGTGGAGTACAAGTCACAAGTGTTAGCTGTTGCTCCAATGAAACCAACTTTGTTCAGACTTATCTCTTTTATTTGAGCTGACCTACTTCTTACAAGATTGACAATCGAATGCCCGCCCGAGCTGGCGTGCTACCTAGGAAACACAATAAAATGGTAGGGACGAATATATCACGCTACCTTGGCGGAAACGCTAAGCTACTTATTGAAATTTTAACATATTGAATACAAGCAAACAATTCTAATAAAAATATTAATCTCTAAGAAATTTATTTTAATGCTATATAAAATAAAGGAAGTAATTAGAACTTTAAACGTAAGATCAATATTTAATAAAACGACCCGATTGTAAACACATCAAAACTATCGCCATCTAGTGGTATAAGATGACAGTCACTTCAAATGTCAAACTGATTGTCGACACATCCCAATACACAAATAACTGACTTAAAGATCACCTAACCAAAGTCAACTAACCTATTTAAATAATTGAATTCCAACACAAGATAGGTACTCGTATTGTCGAATTTTTATTTTAGCTTTGAAATTAGAAGTTACTAGTGATTCGACCACAATATATTCGGACACAGTGCCTGAATTGACACATTTTTAATCTATTTTTCACTAAATGACGATTCGGACACACACTGTTTAATACATTAAGATAAGTTCGGGTAATTTTATTTAAATTATATTTTTTTAAGTTTTTTATCTGACTATACTAAACAGCTATAATAAATTTGGTGATGTCCGAATCGTCAATGACAAATATTAAAAATAAAATATGTTGATTCGGATACTATCCGAATATATTGTTTCCGAATCGTCAGGAACTCGAAATTAGTCTTGCATAGTTACTATTCGACGTCCGTATACACCACAGGGTTCCAGCAGAATACCAGCGTTAGGTATATTTGTCTGACACATGCTGATTTGTGCTCCTATTTGATGCAGCCTTAAATCGCACACCGCACTATGCTGTTTCTTATTTTTTCTCTCACAAAACTATTACTATAAGTAAACACACACACATCAGTTGTCTAGTACCCATAACACAAGCTCTGCTTAGCTTGGGACTAGACGGCGTTGTGTGATAGTTGTGGAATATAAAATAAAATAAATAAATGTGAGTGTGTTTAATTTTCTTGTTTTTAACGTGTATTTTTTATATCATTCTATTCTCTATCGTAATATTGATGTTTGTGATTATTTTCAGCTTACTAGTTTATTCTGAAAAATAATCTAAATCGCTGCTCGCCTATCACTTGCACCACCCCCTAACGGTGTACCCCAGAGCGTGCTGATGACCTGTGACTTATATTAATACAAACGTCCAACAATGGCCAGCACTATTATTGTGCGAGTAGGCTAGCAGCATCGACTAGCGTGGCACCTCCGTATCATATCATTTCCATCAGTCTACCCACTGCTGAGAAGAACTTGTAAAGCAAAAAAGATTAACATTAGCAATTGCCAGATATAATTTGTTTCTTTAAAGTGTTCTTTAGAGATTGCGTGCAAGAGCAACTTTAGTCTGCGCAACTAATTTGTTTCTCACATCAAATCTACGGATTTGTATGAAAGTGCGGCATTTAGTGCCATAACTAGTATTTAGTAACTGCGCCCTTATCCGCCTGACGCAAGTCTTCACAGGACCTGAGTCTTTCGGTGGGTACCTGTTTCGGATCTGGCGGGAAGAAACAATCGGGTGTCACCTTTGTGCGGAACGTGCGGAGTACATGGTGAAGCATATGGTGGAAGTTAGCCCCGTTTGGGCGAAGCTCCACCGTGTCCTCATAGGGGCGGTAGACGAAAGTGACTTGAGCATCAGGCTCTAGTTAAGGCCACGATACGCAGTGAAAGGGAATGACAAAAAGGATCCTCCTGATGAAATGAGTAATACAAAACTTGTTCTTGGTTTGATAATTTCTACGCCCCATCAGGGTCTGCGCCCTATGCCTGGGCACAGCCGGCACCGATCTGGTTACGGCGTTGGCGGCATGTAGCGACGCGACAGTTGGGAGACTTCCTTGTCCGCAGTTTCAGCGACAGTCTATTGGTAGATTACGAAAAAGTCGCGTCGGTGTCACTCCCGAGTGCGCATCGAAGAAATAGCGAAAAATACAAAATCTATCTACTACGACTATCTGTATGTTCAGTGAACAGTCTCCGGTGACGGCACTTGCCACCAGGCTCAGACTGCCTTTGTCATCTTAATAATCATCATCATTTCAGCTGAAAGACTTTCACTATAGGACCTAGACCTCCCTCAAGTGTCGCAACAACAAACGCGTCTAGCATCCATCAGATTCTCGTGACTCTCACCAGGTCATCGGTCGCCACTCTAGAGCCTTTTGTCCCCACCGAGCTTCTGTTTTACGAGAAATGTGCTCTGTCTACTGCCACTTAAGTTTAGCGATTCTTTGGGCTATGTCGGTAACCTTGGTTCTCCTGCGGACATCTTTATTCCTTATGCGATCACGCAAGGAAACTTTATTTTGGTTCGTGTTCGACCAATATCTCACTTCAAGCATATTATATTAGCCCTTTCCATTGCCCTTTGGGTGACTTTAAGAATTCTGATGAGGCCCATTGTAAGCGACCACGTTTCAGAGCCATATGTCATCACTGGCAATATGCACCTTCGTCTGGAGACACTGTGGTATTCCGAACGGGAAAATACCGCGCAGTTTTCTGAACGCTGCCCAGCCGAGTCAAATTCTACGGTTGACCTTTTTCTCGACTCTTTTCACGTTTGTAATATTATTATGATATATGTATATCGATCTGCATGTGGGAAGTAGATACTTAATATAACCTAACCCTTCGAGGAATTCAGGCGTAAGACTTTATTTAAGTTATCAAACATATTTGTTAAATGACAAAGGTTGCTTCGGTTTCCGATTTCATATGTCGTTTTATGTTTCAAATTCTTAAAATTGCATATTTTTGTACCGGAAATTCTTCGCTAAAACTCACCTCCTTCTTTCAGTTTATGCATTTGAGTATATACAAATATTGTATAATTGATTTTTATCTATAGTTATGGTTTATTAGTATATCTTTTCTTGTATTCACCTTTTTTCACTCTTTTATTGCACCTATCACTATTTTTCTCTGCATCATCTAAACGTTGACTGGTAGAAAATGCCTAAGACATTAATTCTGCTTGTGTACTTTTGTGAGCATAAAGCATTTAATAAATAAAACAAATTTTATTAATAACGTTCTACTTCAAATTCCTAAGCGACAACAGTTAACTAATGTGTACTTTTCAATCATACAACATTGAGCAATCAAAACACTCTAATACACTAATTAATAACATTAAAATCATTATGTTTCGGCGCACATCACAGAAAAATCTACCAACTTAAAACTACCATTCTAAAAACATTTTTTAATCTTACAACACTAGAGTTAGGGTTGAAAATGATTTTGACAGCAGCTGTCATAATTTAGTCGATGGTCGGCGACATGTTTGACATGTGTCAAGACTGACCGCGCTTTAATTAATTATGGTCATTGAACATCAATGTGGAACATGTTTAAGAGCCATACAAGATCTTGAGAACATTGTAAATTACTAGCTGCTGCCAGCGGGTTCGCCCGCGTTATTATAGAGAATTATCTTAAGGGAATATACCTATTCCCGGGATAAAAAGTTGTCTATATTGTTATTTCAGGACATGGTCTCCCTTAATGTACACATTAATATATGCATATATATTTATTTATTTAATTCCCATATAAGAAAAATGATTTTCATCCACTCAAAAGTTCAGTTGAAAACCAGCGTAGCGCAGCGTCCAAACTGCTACGTAGTTATCTGTAATTATGCTGAACTGGGCCTATTTGGCGTAGCCGTGAGACATATTGGTTATTTTACTAGCATTTGCCATCGGCTTCGCCCGCGTGAAAGTCGGTTTCTCCATACAAACTTTAGACCCTCGTTTCATCACCTTAGGGGGTGAATTTCGGATAATCCGTTCTTAGCGGATGCCAAATTTTAACTTTGTAGGTGTTATAGTTTCTGAGATTTCGTGTTTAATCAGTGAGTGGTATACACTTATATACAGTTTTTTTTTATATTTGATTTAAGTTTGCGATTACTTGTTGGTTCAGGAATCATGTTGTGCCAAATAAACATGTTTTCTTTCTTTCTTTCAAAATGTCAAATTTCATCCAAATCCTTTCAGCTGTACGAGCGTGAACAAGCAACAAATATACACACACATTCACAAAATTTCGCCTTTATAATGTTAATCTAATATATAAAAAGAGAAACTGACTGACTAACATATCAACGCACAGCCGAAACTACTGGGACTAGGAGCGTGAAATTTTGCACAAGGCTTCCTTTTATGACGTAGGCGAGTACTAAGAGAGGATTTTCCAAAATTCACCCACTAAGAGGGGGAAAGAGGGGTCTAAAGTTTGTATAAACCTAAATTCACGCGGGTGAAGCCGCTGGCAGAAGCTAGTCTTTAATATGATTTTTTAATTTCTGCCCATGTTTAACTTTATTTCATAAATTAATAAAATTAGTATTTGTATCTACGGTTGTTAGATTATTTAGTGTAATCCATGATGAGAATGTGCTCCATTCTCGAGGCGACCTTATTAGCTGAAGTCAGAAGTTGCAGGGTGATTTCCATTCACTAGAGGTACGGCTTTGCAGATGAGCAATGGGTAGCTCCCCGTCCGGCCAACCGATAAGGATCAGGCCCGGGTCGACGGTACGTAGTGCCGTGCGCCTCAAAGAGCCAGCCAAACTATAGGAGCCCAAATAGGACCGATGTCTACTAGGGCTGCGGAACCGTTGCTAAAAAGTCTCTGTTGCTAATAACGAACGCAAAGGGCAACTGAAGGACACAGGTGCGTTTAAGTCAGTAAAAGTACGATACGCCTTTTAGTTCCACTCTAGAGCGGAATTAGACATTTGTAAGGGTATGACATTAGGTACTAAAGTTGCAATCTGCTCAAAATATATCTATTGTCATGAAGAAAGGTGTATAGAGGAATTAGTTACACAAATGTATTAGTATGCTGTAAATCGTAATATCTATAGAACAGTACTAAAATAATAGTTATCTATTTCCATCAACGAAGTTACAGTTATCTTTAAACCAAATAACAAGTCGACAATAAGTCAATAACCAACAGATTAACAGAAACAGATATTCCTTAAACGAAATTAGCTGTTCGCCTTAACGCTTATCTGCTGTCAACTTCCTTAGATTAAGCGATACTAACTAGCCAATAGACAAACTTAACTTTGCAGCTACTAAACTTACATTTCCTTAACATTACTTTATAAGTAGAGTCGATTTTTCAACTCTAGAATTGTAAAAACAAGTTTGTTTTGTACTTGTTCTAATAATTTGATTAGGTTATCTAGATGAGCGGACGATCGGTGTGACGTCATTTTGAGTTGTCCAATCAGAGGTCGAGATTTAAATATTTGGAATATGCACGCAACGGTTTTAATGCTTAAGAGAAATGCATGGAAAGTTCGTTACATATTTTGATATTCATATCCTATGTTCGTTATATATAGTCCTTGATCTTCGAAGCACCAATGAATTGGATTTTGACTTTCTTAAGTGCCCATGTGCAATGGTGGGTTAGTGTTTACGGCCCCGACTTTTGAATTGTAGGTTGCGGGTTCAAACCCAGCCAGATGCATTATTTTGTGTAATTTATTTCATCACCACTGCTCTCAAAACGGTGAAGGAAAACATCGTGAGGAAACCAGCATGTCTTATATATCATCTCATGTCGGATAGTCAAAAAGCAGAAAATCTGACCGCAGTCTTGCCAAGAAGTATCGTGTCTACCCAATGAGAATCAATCACATAGTAGCCAATCCAATTATTAATAAGATATGTGTAATAATTTACTGAGCATTTATTTTAATTATTAAAATCCGTCAAGAAATGGTGGATTTATTAAAGTTTTTCTGAACGCCTACTGGCAAAAGCGCGCTCTCGCTGGACTGTTAACGATGACGTCATGTGTCATGATCCGTGCGACGAAACGAACGGCTTGATCGTATTCATTCGCCGGTGGAGACGAATCGTAACAGATGACGTCACAACGAGTCGTTTCATACTCGGGCGCGTTTCTGGGACTAATACACTAAAATTGCTGTAGGTATCTTCGTCATTTTTGGTCAGATTTAAATAATTTCTTCACAGTACATACTGTTTTTTTTTGATTCTATAAGTCTGCTCCACAAAAATCACGACTGATCCTCATTACTGGGTTGTGGAAGTCAGATAGACATTCAAACCATGTAAAATATTGGTATCCAGCTGCATTTGGCAAGACTGGAAGCTGACCCCAACATAGTTGAGAAAAATCTTGGCAGATTGATGGAATTTCTACTGCTTCATCATTTCAGCTGAAAGCCGAAAGATGTCGACTGCTGGACAAAAGCTTCCACCAACTGTCGCCACAAGGATCACAGGACCGATCGTTGTGTCATCTCGTCATAACGCGGTTGTTGTCACAGACGACCGGTGTCCTGTGCGTCTCGCATTTGTCAGATTCCCATGACCCTTACCAGGTCGTCGGTCCTGCGCTGCGTCTTCCGGTACGTGATCGCCACTTCAGAACATCTGCTGCGAGCAATGTGCCCCGCCCACCCCACCTACTGCCATTTAAGTTTGGCGATTCTTTCTACTATTAGACATTTCATTCTTTACCATATAATTATAGTCTTTTCTTACGACCATAGAACCGCGAAAATAATCACCTTATTGACCAACGAGTAACAGTCTATTTAAATATCTCATACATCTCAACTAATATCTAGAAGAGATAGAATTATTTGTATGTTTGTGTCTCAGTACGTAAAAGTCATTTTAAAGCTGAAAATCATCACTTCCTGGGCAGTGAGAATGTTCGTACGGGTTGGGTGCTGGAACGCAAAGGGCAAGTGAAGGAACACAGAGCGGTTTTGGTAGTAAAAGTGATACTCCCCCTCGCTCCACTCAGGCGTGAAAAGATTTTTGATGACTTCCCACCGCAAAAAAATACCTAGTGTTTTAGCAGACAAGAATAAGTGGTGCAACAAACTCCCCAGTAACACGCAGACGCTTGCAGTAATTCATATGTCTGTTATAAATAACTGAAATACTTATAATATTTATGTACATATTTCATACACCTATAAACTTAGCAATAAAGAATTGAGAAAAAAAAATGTTGAAGTAAATCTCTGGCAATAGTAAAAAAAAAAGTTATAAATGAGGAGCAGGAGAGATCAGAAATCGGTGTGGCCGAGTGATGAAACTACACAGGACATAGAGCACTATCCCTTTCTAACACCAGAGGTAGGATGATTTTAAGACTTCAATATAGAGGGCTGGTGAAAGAAAGAAAATTATCACAACATAATAGCAGACGCTGTGACAAGAGAGCGACGCCGCAAGTAAAAGCTAGTCTTACATATAACGTAATTATTCAACCTTCGATGTATAAAGTTATCATACGTTACCACACGCCATTTAATAAACCAATAAACTTTAAATAAGCGT
The DNA here is from genome assembly GCA_961205895.1 of Mythimna pallens. Lineage (NCBI taxonomy): Eukaryota > Metazoa > Arthropoda > Insecta > Lepidoptera > Noctuidae > Mythimna > Mythimna pallens. The sequence goes on from OY540845.1 coordinate 19,096,945, forward strand.
CATTATGTGTGATTGGCGAACGTGAACGCATGTAGCAACATTATGGCACGTTATTATAACTGGCAACACTGTTATTGTGGTGTGGCAACACTCTCACATACTGTATTATTGGTGGCTCTATGGTTCTTTATTTGAAAATTAAATTGGCGGTTGCGAGATTGATTTGATGCTCCATTGTTTTTTGTTAAGCTCATTAAAAAAATGTTTGCTTATTATGGTTTCATTTTATGATAGAATGTAATAACGTTATTAAAGTTGGTATTACTGAATAAATATTTGCTGTACTATATTCAATGATATTTCTGGATGCCTTTTAATCACCGACCGACTGAAGAAAACGACGTATAGTATTTTCGCAGATGGATGAATTAAATAGCCATTTTCACATTTGGTGACAACGATAACGACACGATATCGTGAGACTGACATACATATTCTAACGAACGATGTGAACGATGTGTGTGTGTGTGACTTACATTGTGTATGCAAGCTGTTGATTAATATCAACTTCACATCATCAGATAAATTAAACTACCAGTCCCCAGATATCGTATCTTTATCTCTTAGTGTGAAAACGGCCAATGTCAACAATGTTTGTAGCGACATCTACGTCGCCTCATAAGAACTACAAGAAATGCGAAGTTCTGTATCGCGCAATTATAGTTCTTCACATGATTTGAACATATACAACAGTCCGAAATCATCTATAGGGCAGTTGACTGGATCAGACGTAACACCCGTCTGGTCGGAAGATCCTCCCTTTCCGAACAGAGGTTTGCGGTATTTTACACCCTGTTCTGCATACCCCGAAAAGAGGCTTTAGATAAAGCATCATTCTATCTAAGGTAGAGGTACTGTAGAGCCTCTTCTATATTTTTTTTTTTTACCTTCGTACGGTTTGCGCATTAAGCTATTCTCAAGTTTAGAAAGTATTTACACATGCAGTCAGCCAGCCAGCTCAAAGTGGGTTTCATGAGAAGGTGTAAAGTCACGCAAAAGGCTATGAAAAGGGCTTGGAAGTTGCCTCTCGTGTGCGCATCAGGATTGAAGATACCCGCAGGAGAACCAAATTTACTATTATATATAGGTTAATTACACTCAGACATAAATCAAATGATCGTGCTCATCACACAAACATTTGTCTTGAGTGGGAATCGAACCCACAACCGGCATAGCAGCCGATTTCCGGCCACCGTAGGCGCGGGCTTGCGGACGGCGAGCAATGGGTGGCTCGCCGTCCGATCGTCCGGTAATCATCCGGACCGAGCCTAAGTCGTCGACGGCGCGTATTGTTCCACGCGCGCCTCAGGGAGATGTCAGCAAATCGTAGGGGCCCAGCAGGGTCGAAGCCTACTGGGGCCATGGGTAGTGTGAAAGCGAAACCCGGGGCCCTGGGACGAAGGCAAAGAAGGAACAGGAGTGGGTTTTTAGTCAGTAAAAGTCTGACACTATCTCTCGCTCCGCCCAAGAGCGAGATTTGTCATAAGATGATTTTCCCACCTAAAAAAAAAAAAAAAACCGGCATAGCAGTCAGGGCCAATAATCACTAAACCAACAAGCCAGTCAATTGAGTGTACTATGCCAAATCGAATATCAATTCATTTTTCTTCAATCTCCTTAATTAACAAAATGCTGTTTAGCTTTTAAATACTTCTCCACCCCAACTAAAAGACCTTTTACTCTATATTTTTTCTTTCTACCCACTTAACTCCATAATTTTCTAATATTTAACTACAATATAAATGACTAATAGTCGGTAAGCGCGTCCCGACAGTTAAGGGGCGTTTTCTTGGGAAATTACCCCAAAAATGGGGTTTTAAACACCCACTTAACCCATCAGCGAGTACTGCCCTCTAAATGGGATAGCGCCGGGGGACTGAGTCCATTGAGATACGGGATTTGAAATGCAGTTATGGTAGAAACTCATCATCATCATCATTTCAGCGCAAAGACGTCCACTGTTGGACATAGGCCTCCCCCAAGTGTCACCACAACGAACGGTCCTGCGCGTTTCGCGACCATCGTATTTCCGTGACTCTCACCAGATCATCGGTCCTTTCAGCCTTATCGGTCAATCCGTCTGTTCTACAAGCAGTGTGTTTGCAGTGGCCCACTGCCACTTAAGATTGGCGATTCTTCGGGCTACGTCAGCAACCTTGGTTCTCCTGCGGATACCTTGATGCCTGATGCGATCACGCAAGGAAACTCCGAGCATAGCCTTTTCCATTACCTTTTGGGTGACTTAAATGATTGCAAAAACTGACAGTAGGACTTGTGGATTGTGCAGTGCCACGAAATGCAGCAGAGGACATTTTCTTTCGAAATGATAAAACGGATAAAGGAGTAGCCATGGCTACGTAATGGTATTTTTCTTTCATTAGCCCTAGGAGTCGAAGCAGGTAACTAGAAATTTATGGGGGTGACGGACGCTGGTCCAGCAATAATTCTTGGTGATAGTACCTAAAAATAAGATGTAGAAGAGTTACAAATATTACGAAAGAGCGGAATCACTAAAGAGGTATATTTGTATGTTAAGTATTATAGTCACAAACATTTATTTATTTATTAAAACTTCATGCAATACAAAGGTACAAAGGCGGACTTAATGCCTTAGGTCACATCACCGAAATTTTCCCGAAACTGTTGTGGGTCTATCGTAAAGGACCTAGCTGTCGCCTGCGGTTTTATCCGTGTGTCTTTGGTTACTTCTCCACTCCCGTAGGTCATAGTGGACAGGCCTGTTGGTTTTGTGGTCAGTGGCCCTGACTGCTATGCCGGAGGTCGTGGGTTCGATTTTCACCCAGGACAAATGTTTCTGTAATGAACATGATCATTTGTTCTGTGTCTGGGTGTAATTTATTTGTAATAAGTATGTATGAATTTAGATATATATAAGTATGTTTATCAGTTGTCTAGTACTCATACCACAAGCTCTGCTTAGTTTGGGGCTAGACGGCGTTGTGAACTATTATTATTATTATTGTTTATAGTGTGATGTTATATAGCCTGTATCCATCTTCGAATACTGGGCTATCCAACACTTAAAGAATTTTTCAATTCAAACCAGTAGTTCTTGAGATAAGCGCATTCAAACAAACAAATAAACTCTTCAACTTTATAATATTACTAAGTACAGATGGTTAGAAAGAATCACAAATCAGAGTCCCTTTTCAACCATTTAAGTTTTGATATAATGAACGCACGATACGTCAATCCCTTTCGTGACCAGCTACCAAAAAACAATGGGCACGCTCACAACAGTTTAGACCTCCACCAATTTATATAAATACGAATATAGTTAACTAGCCTATCATCCAAAACTTTCATTATAAGTTAATTTATTAGTTAATAGGGATTATTTCCTGGAGCATTGTCTTAACTGACAGATGTTGAGGTTAAACACAGTTTAATTTGGTCGATTTAGTTAGGGGATGCGGCTGCGCATGTCTTCTTGCACCTTTGGTTTTGGTCGGAGTTTTAAAATGTGGTTTAGGGGCTAATAAGGTGGGTGTAACGTTTTTGATGTAGGATTCAAACGGTATTTTTTTTCTTTATTGAAAAAAACGTTGCCCCGAACTATGAAAAATTAATACAGGATTTTGTATCGTGGTGGGTGCGACCACAAATACTCCCATACACAAGTCACTTTTTTTTTAAAGTGGGAAGACATCCAATGACTTCTTACGCTCTACGTTGGAGCGGGACCCTCTCGCTCCAACTATGTGTGTAAGATTTTAACTGACTAAAACCCACTCTTATGATCCTTCCTTGCTTTGCGTCCCTCGATCCCAGGATTAACTTTCTGACGGAACATGGGCCCATTAGTTTTCGGCCCTGCTGGCCCTCTATGGTTTTATATGGACTCGGGATCGGTCCGGATGGTTAAGACTATTACGTGACGGCGGGATGGTGAGTCACTAAGCCCATACCTACGGGATGGGGATCGCTCTGCGGTTCCCGATTCCTGGGGCGTCTCCTGTCGTGGCGGTTGAGGCGTAAGGATGTCTAATCCCTCACGCGTAAGCCTTCGCTAGCATTACTGTTACTCTGGAGCCAGAACTAGGTCCCGAGGCGCGTTGTCGCCGCTGCCGATCGCCTCCACGAGGAGACGGTGGTGCTCTGCCGAAGCGGGTACACCTCCACCGTATGTTCCGCCGTGTTCTGCTGTTGATGTGATACAAGGGCTGGCTTCTACCTCGCCCAAAGATTAAGCATTGACTATTTGCTAGTATTTTGTTGCAGGATTGTTCGAAAGAATGATCGTGGCCCTGGAACGCAAAAGGCAACTGAAGGAATACGGGTGGGCTTTGTTTGGTTAAAATCTGACACTGCCTCTCGTCCCAGTTGGTGCGGAAGAAGTTATCATATGATTCCATCTCATCCCTAAAAATAGAAAAGCTCCTTATTTTAGAAACTTTCTGTTATATCCTCAGGTCGGAATTAGGTAGGGATATTCAAGTACTTGCATCGAAACGTCTTCCCGGAATTTCTAATCAAAAATTCCGTGTGGCCAAGAATATTACAAATAAGATAAAAACCTCAGTGATAGATAAGACAAATAAAACAAAGATAATAAACTTATAATTTTCATTAGTAGTTTTCATTGAAAAAGATCTCTCTACCTTAACTGAGATAAGGTTAACAAATTTATGTACTTTCTCCTCCTCGTCATTAATGCAGGAAGAATTTTTTTCTGCTATATTTCTGAAAGTGTCATAAAAAAAAAAACTGCTTTTTATAATTAACCTAAGAATTTGTGGCATATGTAATTATGAAATTAGTGTAAGTACTTAAATACTACTACCTAATTCCGGCCTCTGGTTATATGTTTAATGTGTTTCGGTTTGATATGTTTATATAGATTAATGAAATAATGAAATATAAACACAGCCATGAGAAATTTTCTTTCACTCATGTAGTCACACTGTTAGGAATCCATTTCGTGCAGCACGGCCGTCGGCATGGACACTGTCATCAGAAACGTTGAGCAAGAAAAAGAGCATAGATATATAGATATGCTTACTCTTTTTTCTTTCTCCCTCCCTTTTAAATCATTCTTTCTCTTTGTTCTTTTTATTTTTTACTTTATTGTTTTTTTTTATAATCGTAAAGAATCTTTAATTCTTATAAAAACAATTACGGTAAAACAATCTTAATCCGAATATTTTTTATTGTATTTTTGATATTACTTATTTTTTGTATATTATTTTCAATATACCACAGTGTTTCAAGATGAAAGTCTATGTCCAGTGCATGTGGCCAGTGATGACATATGGCTCCGAAACGTGGTCGCTTACAATCGGCCTCAACAGAAGACTTCACTTAAAGTCACCTAAAGGGCAATTGAAAGGGCTATACTCGGAGTTTCCTTTCGTGATCGAATCAGGAATAAGGATATCCACAGGAGAACCAAGGTTACCGACATAGCACGAAGAATCATCAAACTTAAGTGGCAATGGGCAGGGCACATTACTCGCAGAACGGGTGGCCGTTGGGGCCGAAAGGTTCTGGAATGGCGACCCCGTACCGGAAGACGTAGCGTTGGAAGGCCTCCTACAAGGTGGATCGATGACCTGGTAAAGTCAATGTCAATGAAGTGGTTGTGGGAATCCGATGGAATTGAGACGCACAGGACCTTTCATTGTGGCGACACTTGGGGGAGGCCTATGAAATGATGATGATGATATTATTTTCATTATTGTTGTGACCTTCATGATAGTAGAAAATTACCCAGAGAGAACATACTTACTTCTGGATAAAAGGTATCCTGTTGTTCCTAAAATAGGAGACAGAAGAATTTTTATTAGGGAAGTAAGTTTCCTTAGGATATTTTATAATAATACGCAGGCGAAGTCACTGGTAGAAGTTAGGAGATTTAAATATCTAGCACAAAAACAAAACAGAACACAAATTAAGTCTTTGGTATTCAAACAACTACTTATGAGTCAAGAATATAATAATAAGCATAATCAGCCTTTCAATGTTCCCACTGCTGAGACTCAGGCTTCCTCTCTAGGAGAGGGAATGGGCCGTAATCCACCACGCGGGCCTAGTGCGGGTTGGTGAATGTCTTCGGATTTTTGGTTCTAGGACATGCCGGTTTTCTCACGATGTTTTCCTTCACCGTTATGAGAGCAGTGGTGATGAAATAAATTACACAAAGTAATGAGCCCGGCTGGGTTTGAACCCGCAATCTACATTTCGAAAGTCGGAGCCGTTATTACTCGGCCACCACTGCTCTACTCGGCCACCACTGCTGAAGTGTCAAGACTAAATAAAAAAATATATAACTACAATAAAAGTTACAGAATAAAACAATAATGAATGCTGAGATAACCCAAAGTGTTGCCAGCAATCTATTTGTAACGAAGCAAGACTTAATAAAACATCACCCACTCTATCTCCAGGCATTTACGGCCAATGATCACATACACATGTAAAGGGGTTATAAAATCATGCACCCCATTAACCAATTGTGTCGGAGAGTCGATCTAAATGGGGTGAGAACCACCCCTTGCTAATATGTCTCGAGATACCGAGTTGTTGGGTGTGGGTGTGTGAGTGGGGATGAGTGTGTTAAGGGGAAGGTTGGTGAGGTTGAATGCCAGTTTATTCTATACTTGCTGATTAAAACTGAGACTACGACTAAGACTGTTTAAAAAAGTTCATCTAGAGCAATTTGAGAATACCTAGGTATTCTCAAATTTTATGCTTAGCGACACATTTCGCATTTATTTAAATAAAATTAAAATATAGATGTATTATATGCGGGTAAAGAAAATCACAATGATGGCTATTGACAGTAATACTTGTGAGAATAGACCCTATTGTCTATTCTCTCAAGTAGTACAGTGAGATCTCGTAAATTTGATATGATAATATGATAAATGATATTTATTTTGCAAATAGGTTCTTTAAAAACACTTTTACACGTCAATTATTTTTTTTGGCAATTTAAACTAGATGAAGCCGGTGTTTCCTAGCTGAATACCCTGAGAAGAAACACCGAAACAAACTCAGGGACTTGTCTGATGGACTGCAAACAAAAAAGTAAGTTGCAAAAATTCTATATTATTAGAACGCAATAGGTAACCTACGCAAGTCTTACAAAGAGGTATGGTGTTACCCAGTTACTGGGCTGTGAAGTTCATGTAGGCAAGTAAAATAACTGGATAACCTAAAAAAAAAAAATTGTTGGAAAAAAGGTTAGGTAACGATTAAAACGTTGTTTGGTTCCAACATTTTAATCTCTGCCTAATAAAACCTAGGCCATATAAAAGTCACTCAGTATTCTCCATCATAAATACAAAAACAAACTGTCATCATGCTTCGCCTTAACCATCTCTAAAGTGTGTGTGAGTTTAACATAACCACACTGTACACTCGTCAGGTGTGGGTGTGTGCACGTTTGTGTGAGTAACCAAGAACAACTTGTTTGTTCAAAGATTTAATACTCAGTAAATTTCTTTAAGTTTACCTGACGGACGCGCTTGCTGTATAGAGCGGGCAAGGCACTTTTTGTATCTTGCAAATAAATACAAATTAGGTAGTAGGATTTTTTAACGTGCGTTGTGAAATAGAAATGTGATAGGATTTTGTTAGCTGATAAGATACAAAATAAGTTTTTAGTCGTTAGTTTTTCTTAGTTTTATTTATTTATTTAAACTTCATGTACAGTAGTGGTACATAGGCGGACTTAATGCCACAAGGCATTTTCTACCAGTCAACCTTTGGGTTAAAAGAGACAACAATGGTAGGGGTGCACAATAAATAAATACTAGATAATTAAGTACATAAAAACCTTACTCCCCCCTTTCCTTTCTTCCTTATTTTTCTTTTTCCTTAAAGTTCATCCACATTTTGTAAAAATTCATAATCAATCATTAGCTTCATATTTCATTCAATAAATTGATTTTCGTAATAAATAAATACAATTCAGATAAGTAAAATTATTTATTTACAATGATTTATCTGAAGACTTTGTATCGGAAGGTGACGGTTACTTAAGTTGAACAAAAAAAAAATACAAATATCTATGCTACAAATAAGAAACCACCGAAAGTGTAAAAGTATTCCACAAGACCCACATAGATCATAAAAAAATCCACTCCACAATTAAAATTTACAAATCGCTACCTCCATTATCCACAAACAATAAAACTCGACACATCGCACACACATTCAATAAAAAAAGATAGAAAAAACTCAGCTACACCCTTACTCGCGAGCTCAACTTAATTGGATATATCATAGACGTCTGTTTGCGCATGGCAATTGATTGCAGCATAACAACATGCCGGCAAATTGCCGAGACGTGCAAGAAAGACAACACGATACCTTAACCCAAGAAGACGTAAGTCAGAAAGAGATAGGTATAGTTTGGTAGCGTCGTCTTTAAGTGAAGCTCTGCAGTAACGAGACAGTGGCAAAAATAAAAAGACTTAAATATTTATTTTTAAAAGCGATTATTTCGGTTTAAAACCATTTAATCATGACTGCTTTAACGAGCGAGTTAGCCCGAAGGTTTTCTAAATCATTTATTATAATTGACCAATAAAATGTTAATTTTTATAATTATGGCCCTATTGGGAGTTCGATTTTTATTAGTGTGGTAAGGTGTTCTAGATATTTTATTTCGAGTTAATTTCTGGTGTTGGGGAAGAAATATCACTTGGTTTGAAATAGGTGGGTAGAGTGATGGCTGGAGGGTACGGAAGTTTATAAATATAATAATAATATCTTTGTGTTGGTGTATCTTATGTTTGGGATTTAGGTATCATAATAAAAGGATCAGTCTGGTTTTTAAGATTTATTTTAAAAGTACTCTTTTTCAATGATCGAGATCGGTATTTACGCTGTTATTAAAAAAAAATACTAATGAATTTAAGATTTCATTTTAATGTCAAGTTTTTGAATGTGACCCTATTCATTTGTTACCATTAAAAAAACGGGAGTTAAGCTAAAAAGTAAGGGTTGCTGTGTAAAAGGCTAGGGTGGAGCTGGAAAATTTTAGGATTGAGCTGAAAAATATTAGGATGAAGCTGAAAACACTACAGTGGTACTAAATACTCTAAAGTGACGCTGAAAAATTTCAGGGATACGCTGAAAAACTCTTGGGTTGAGCTTGAAAAGTTTAATAAAAAGGGTTGTGTTGAAAAAGCGCCATAAAATAGATTAAAACATATTACTACAGTGAAGACAAAGGACAGAGCGATTTCTGAAGCAACGATCTTCTTATCGTGTCGATGGCAAAACTGGTAAAATTCCTTGCCTGGCCCAGTATTCAGCCACGGCAATGCCATTCACTGCTGCTGTCATTAGGTTCCTAAATGAACAGGTAACAGGGCACGTAATGCAGGATGAAAGATGGGACATGGTCTGCGGAGAGACGCCGCACAAACACTGAAAATCGGAACCGGCCTATAACCCCCACCTTTGGAAATTATCTTTGTTATGCCCAACCTAGGTGTGGAGTCTGTTTAGAGTTTTGCAGGTTGGTAATGTGAACTCGTGTCCAAGCGAGAGGCTCTCGTACGGCTCGATAAAATTATCAGGAGTTAACTGTGACGTAGCTACACGACCGAAACCAGTCGTGCCGGCTTGGCAGTGCAGGATCGAGCGTCGTATTGGTGGGGCCAGAGCACTCATCGGCAAACTAATCTGCTTCGGGGAGGGCAACACTCGCCCAAGAGTGATGCGCTTTGTGAGGCGGGCGTTCTCGGGGACTGACATCAGCCCCCGAGACTATATGTCCCGTTTCACAGAGCGCATCGACTTCCTGAAGTTAAGTTTAAGCTTCTCTCCGAGGTGATGTTACTTTGAGATGGGCTCATGTGTAAGGCAGCGATGAGGCATGAACCCATTGTGCCGCTCCTCTTCGGATACCTACGCAATATGATAAAGAAATGCACCAGAGATCTACACCACAAACTATGGGTAGACCTTAGTGAGTGCAGGCAGGTCAAAGAGACACTGCTCTCCATTGATGGCCGGCCGCTTCACGAAACAGGCCCTACGACTAACTAAACCTCAGTTACGTAAAGTCACGGTCGTTACAACTGGCCACAGGACCTTTAATAAGCACAAATAATTCATACGAGTAATCATTTATTTGTTAATCTGGGTAATTACATAAAGTTATTGAAAGTATAGCACGGTTCAACCATATACAGCAACAACAGCTTGAGGTATGCAAACAACAAGCTTTTTTATTGTTATAATAAATTTTTTCACCTCTATGTCATAGGACAGTAAGCCGACAGCCGACGCTAAACCCAGGTTCCGCCACGAAATGGTCGGTAACACCAGGGCACTGCCGGACTTCTTTGAGGAGCTGGGGTGGATCGAACGACACATTTGTCCCGCCTGTAGTGTGTGGAGTTGCGGACACTAGCCCGAAATACAAATACAAAAACATACTACAATGAAGCTGAAACAAAAATGATATAAAAAGGATAGGAGACATGGTGATATTGGTTTACATGAAAAAAATTAATATCCTCGTTGGTTCCACCTAGTGTACGCTACATTAATTTAATGGCCTACAAGACGGAGGACACAAATTTAATTAATTTTGAGAGCGTTGTAAATGATCGTTACAAGCACCTTTGAGCGTTTTAATATTAAAACACTTCATGAGAGAATTAGTTTTGGCGTTTGAAGTAATGATAAGGCCTAATCTATAATATAAACGAGTATCTTAACTTATACTGGATATTAAATGTGAAAGTAATTCGGTCTGTATTTTTGTTGATTTGTTACGTTTTTACTCGAAATCAACAATAGTACATTTTTATGCAAGTGGAGAAATTTGTCATTGAGACCGAGGCGGCATTCGCCCGAGTCGTAGGCGAGGGTGTTATGGAGTCGGCTGCAGTGACCCACTACTATCAAACGACGTTTTTCAATACACTTACGAAGAAATAAATAAACGGGGCTTGACATGCGATTCTTGGCGGGTAAAACCGCGGGCAAAACCTAGTTGCCTATAATTAGGATTGGTATCGAATTACTGTAGTAGCTAATGACTGTCAGTTTTAATTTTGTCATTAAATTGAACATAATTAATAGTTTTATTTAACATCTGCCCAGTTTTTATTTTAATAGGCAGATACAGTTAAATACGGGCTTTTATGTTTATCAGCCCATATATATCTTTATACATACTTCTATATAATTCTTCTGTACGTGTGTTTGTCACTTAACTCCTCCTAAACAGCTTAACCGAATTGGTTGAAATTTTGTGTGTAAATTCAAGTGGGTACGGATATTTGTTCGTGGAAATCGAACCCGTGACATGCAGCGTAGCAGTCCATGGCTCAAACACTACGCCAACTGTAACCTCAAAAAAAAAAAACTGAGTTTTTGAACAGAATTCTCGATACCCTGTTAAAACAAACGTTTTCTGTTGTCTTACAACCGCCCTTCAAAAAGCCAGACTTCGATAAAATAAAGAATGAATAGAAATAGGGGTGGGTTTCATCAAAATTCATGGAATATCTACAATTTATTCATGTAGTCTCGTTGTCGAGTCGTTTCGTATGATATGATATTCTTTCTGATGGTATCTGTGTTTATTTTGTTTTTAAACTGGTTTTTGGTTTTTTTTTTTACAGTCTTTCGGTCAGTAGCAGTTCTAGATTTTCAAGTAGACTTTTTTTTTAAATCATATACACCAGTGCTTGACTGTGATCCTTGAATCGCACTAGTTTATTAAGAGTCTATTCACCTAGAGTGAATCGCACTAGTTTATTAAGAGTCTATTCACCTAGAGTGAATCGCACTAGTTTATTAAGAGTCTATTCACCTAGAGTGAATCGCACTAGTTTATTAAAAGTCTATTCACCTGGAGTGAATCGCACTAGTTTATTAAAAGTCTATTCACCTAGAGTGAATCGCACTAGTTTATTAAAAGTCTATTCACCGAGAGTGAATCGCACTAGTTTATTAAAAGTCTATTCACCTAGAGTCAATCGCACTAGTTTATTAAGAGTCTATTCACCTAGAGTGAATCGCACTAGTTTATTAAAAGTCTATTCACCGAGAGTGAATCGCACTAGTTTATTAAAAGTCTATTCACCTAGAGTCAATCGCACTAGTTTATTAAGAGTCTATTCACCTAGAGTGAATCGCACTAGTTTATTAAAAGTCTATTCACCTGGAGTGAATAGCTCTAGTTTATTAAGAGTCTATTCACCTAGAGTGAATCGCACTAGTTTATTAAGAGTCTATTCACCTAGAGTGAATCGCACTAGTTTATTTAGAGTCTATTCACCTAGAGTGAATCGCACTAGTTTATTAAAAGTCTATTCACCTAGAGTGATTTGCACTAGTTTATTAAAAGTCTATTCACCTAGAGTGAATCGCACTAGTTTATTAAAAGTCTATTCACCTAGAGTGAATCGCACTAGTTTATTAAAAGTCTATTCACCTGGATCGCACTAGTTTATTAAGAGTCTATTCACCCAGAGTGAATTGCACTAGTTTATTAAGAACTTATTATATATAGTTCAACCAGGTTTTAGACTGGCTAAAGTGGCCTCTTCTTTCATGGGGTACTGTTTGAAATGTTATAATAAAATACCTCCACAAATATTAGAACTTAATGAAACGAAATTTAAATCTTGTATTAAACGCACACTATGCAGGCAAGCATATTATAAGTTAGAGGATTATATTCAAGATAAAAATGCTTGGCTCAATGCTGGTCCAGCTCCTCTACCACCGAGGTATACAAATTGATTAGTTTGGAAATTATTATTATTATTTTTTAATGCTTTTTTTTTTTGGGAATTGTAAAATATTATAAGTATTGTATAATGTAGAAGCATTTATTTTCAAAGTTTGTAAATGTGAGTACCATGGAGCTATTTTATGGTTTTTTATGTTACTATTGGACTTGTTTGACATAAATGAGCACGGCAGTTGAGAGTTTGTCATGCTCACTTAAATGTCTCACTGATGGTGGCGCATGTGTTGGATCATTCGGTTCCCTTCAAAATGGTTGAGCTGAGTGGTGCTAAGATTAGCGTCATGTTCGTGAACGGGCGCTGTCAGTTGAGACTGGTCATCTCTTAGCTGCCAGTTGCTATTTTAATATCTATATTTAGTTTTTATTTTTACTGTATTTACATTGTTCTCACATGATAACGACAAGAAACATGTAACAGTGATATTTGTAATTACAAAACATGATTGAAAAGAGTGTCCATGGAGTTTCTTGCACATTCTTCTCCATAGAGATCTACGCTTTGGAATGTGCAATTAGCATCATTTTTTTTTTCTGACTGACTTCTTGACATTTCAAAAGTGCCTGTAAATGGTTTATTTGAAATAAATGCTTTTGAATCTTTGAATCTTTGAATCTTTATTCGCCTAGATTGAGTAAATTGCGATTCACCATCAACGATTGCATCATTGATTTGCATTACCATCAAGTGGGATCGCAATTAAACACTAGTTTTTGTTTTTCCTTCAAGATACCTAAATTATAATCGGACGGGAAGACCGCAGCAGGCAAATTGTTGCAATTGATATTCTGAATAAGTAGTTGCCAACAGTGCTATGTCCAACAGTGGACGTCTTTCAGCTGAAATGATGATGAAGATGATGAGTTGCGGCGCTCAATGATAAATTTCTTTTTTTTTGAGAGGGAAATAAATGGTGTTATTAAGGTTGTAGATACTCAATGCTTCTAACTAAAATAAAGTTCTTAAGAATGGTGCAATGCGTTCCAAATAATAATAGGATCAGTTTTTACGCCATGTTATGACGAATTGGGTAGGGTGAACAAAACAAGAAATTTAGAAAGAAAAGAAAGAAAGAAAAACATTTTATGTGCCGGAAAAGGCGCAAACTTATAACTAACTATGCTTATTTGTTAAATAATATTTATTTACGAATCATGAACGAAAGTTTAATCAGAACGAACTAAGCGATTTGCTTCGTCGTTTATACCGCGTACATCGAGGGACTGGAACAATTTGCCTGCTGCGGTCTTCCCGTCCAACTATAATTTAGGTGCCTTCAAGGCTAGAGTGAATAGGCTCTTAATAAACTAGTGCGCCTCACCATCAATGATTGCATCACTGCTTACCATCAGGTGGGATCGCGGTCAAGCACTGGTTTATACCAAATAAAAAAAAAAAGTTACTGTGTGAAGTGGCTGAGTAGTGGCAAAAGGAAGAAGAAGGCGAATTGTTCCTAACAATGGAAATCAGAAAGAAATATTTTTCTTTTTTGAACTAATTATGACTTAAATAATATTTTTAGCTATTTTAGATTAAAACATAACGGTTTTACTTCACTTAGATTTAACTAAGACAGAGTAATCCAAACAAAAAAAAAACGTTATTAATACTCAATTAGTTTTTTTTGCTAACCGTACCTTTCAATCAACATTTGACAGATCGAGGTTATTGACTTTCCTATTCTTATTTGGAACGCATAATACCTAACTATACAGTCATCGCGGTCAGTCAGTGTCTGGAACGCAGAGGGCAATCTAAAGGACACTGGTAGCCGGTAGGCTGTAGTCAGTAAAAGCCTGGCCGCCCTAGAGTGGGAGAAGTTATTTGATCATTTACTGTCTTTTTTGTAGTGGTATAAATACTTGGTAACGAACGAAAATGGCTGAATTGGCATAATAATATTTCCATTGCAACTATCGAACTAAATAAACCAAAAAACCATTCATCATCATCATTTCAGACGAAAGACGTCCACAGTTGGACATAGACCTCCCCCAAGCGTCGCCACAACGACCGATCCTGTGCGTCTCGCATCCATCGCATTCCTATTACTCTCACCAGGTCGTCGATCCACCTTGTGGGAGGCCTTCCAACGACGACTTGTATCTGAAGGCGAAAGTCTATGACCAGTGCGTGTTGCCAGTGATGACATATGGCACTGAAACATGGTCGCTTACAATGGGCCTCATCAGAAGGCTTACTCGGAAATGGAAAGGGCTATGCTCGGAGTTCCCTTGCGTGATCGCATAAAGAATGAATATATCCGGAGGAGAAGCAAGGTCGCCGACATAGCCCGAACAATCACCAAACTAAAGTGGCAGTGGGCAGGGCACATTGCTCGTAGAACGGATGGTCGATGGGGCCGAAAGGTTCTAGAGTAACGACCGCGCATCGGAAAACGCAAGAAACCATTACACATTAATAATAAAAAGTTACAGCTGTGGACCAACAACAACACACGTTACTTTATGAACTAGCTTTTGCCAGTGGCTTCACCCCCATGATAGTAAAAAATATGTATAGCCTGTAAGTACAATACATTTACAGCGGCACGCATTTTTGTATTATTTCCATTCAAGCGATACGGGGTCTTTAATAACTCGTTTGAAATATATCATTATGCCTGTAAGGGGCTTATTAGACCCCGTAACGTTTAAGAAACTAAACGCTCTTTTTTTGGCTAAGTGCAGAACTAAGTCAAAGTGACCCCGTATTAAAGTAATTACACAACTGCATTCTGTTTAAATATCTTACATATATTACATTTTTTTGCCTAAACTAAATCAAATTGAAGTAACTGCCTCCGCACGGCAGAGAAGACTTTTTTCTTAGCCGCACCGCAAGAAAGACACATACGAGGCGTATTAGACCTCGTTTCGCACTGAACGTGATAACTCAGTAATAAAGTAGCTTTCTACTGCTGAAAGAATTTTTAAAATTGGTTCAGTTTTTTAGAGTTTATTCATGTATATAAAAGGAGAATCTGACTGACTGACATATCAACGAACAGCCGAAACTAATAGGACTAGAAGTGTGAAATTTTGCACAAGGTTTCCTTTTATGACATAAGCGAGCACTAAGAGAGGATTTTCCAGAATTCTCCCCCTAAGTGGATGAAACGGAGGTTCACAGTTTATATAGAGAAAAATATTTTTACGCGGGCAAAGCCGCTGGCAGAAGCTAGTTAAGTATAAACAAAAATAAAAATCTTTCCTCTTTATTTATTAGTAAAGAATATGGAACCAAACTCTCACTTTAAAAACACATGAATATTTATTTTTCGGGGGTTATTATTATTTGAATGGAAATATATATTTATTGAAAGCAATTTTAATGTAATATAAATAAAATACACGCACTGAACGAGCGAACGAAATCTGATCGGCGATTAAAAATAAAACTTTAGCGAAACGATTGAGGAGTACTGCGGATGGAAGGAGCGAGAATAATATTGGTTGGCTTGGATAAGTGTTGCCGTTTTTTTTATTATTGACTAGCTTCTACCGGCAGCCTCGCTTGTGTGAAAGTTGAATATTATCCCAAGGGAACATAGTCCCGGGATAAAAACGATCCTATTTGAAGAACTTGTTTTACCCTTTTATCCAAATTCATTCAGCCGTTTGAGCTTGAAGGAGTATCAAACATACAGAAACATACAAACTTTTGTCTTTATAATTTTAGTGTGATAGGCTTGCATTTGACCACTGCCGCACCTGTTTTCACTCTTCAATTCTTTTAGATCGAGTCGTGAACTTGCAACGCGACTGAAGATAAGTGGAACCTTTTTTCTGGGGACAATATTGATGAGTCAGCGATTCAGCAGTAGGATTTGTAACAGGCTGCCCTGGTGGTAAGGTACTGTTGAGTGAAAAATAGTCTGACACGCCTTCCCGCTCTGCTTTAGAGCGAGAGAAGACATTGATTTCCCATTTAAAAAAAAAGATATTATACTAAAACGCCAATATGAGAGCAGTAGTGGCCAATTGGTAACGGCCCTGACTTACGAGTTGCAGGTCGCGGGTCCAAACCCAGCCAGGCGCATTACTTTGTGTAATTTATTTCATCACCACTGCTAATAAAACGGTGAAGGAAAACATCGTGAAGAAACAGGCATGTACTAGAACCAAAAATTCAAAGACATGTGACATCCACCAACCCGCACTGGGCCCGCGTGGTGGATTACGTCGAAGAGGAGAGGGAATCTCCTAGAGAGGTGGCCTGAGTCCCAACATTGGGAACATTATAAGGCCGACTATACTATACTATACTATACTATACTATACTATACTATACTATACTATACTATACTATACTATACTATACTATACTATACTATACTATACTATACTATACTATACTATACTATACTATACTATACTATACTATACTATACTATACTATACTAAAACGCCACAGTATTCCTCGGCCGTTCGCCAAATTGATCGGCAACACGTCTCGATACAACAAACAACTCACACATAGGACCGTGTCGAAATAAATAAATATCGCGCTTGTCGTAAACATGGCGCGACTGACTTTAACTGCGAGCCTTTGTGAGCTGTTAGAGATCTGTGGACGCTTGCAAGGGTTTCTGGTACCCAGCTGCGGGATTGTTCGAGTTACTGTGGCTCTAGAACGCAAAGGGCGACTGATAAAACACAGGTTCTTTTTTGAGGTACGAATTTAAAATATTATACTAGCTTCTGCCGCGGCTTCGCCTGCGTGAAAGTCAGTTTCTCCATACAAATTATAGACACCCTTTCATTCCTTTAGGGGGAAAATTTTAGAAAATTCTCTCTTAGGGCTCGCCTGCTGCGTCATAAAAGAAAACCTTGTATAAAATTTCACGCTCCTAGGTCTTGTAGTTTCGACCGTGCGTTGATATGTCAGTCAGTTAGTTTCTCCTTTTATATTTACATAGATAAATAAGAAATATTCCACAACTTCCACACAACGCCATCTAGTCCCAAACTAAGCAGAGCTTGTGGTATGAGTACCAGATAACTGGTAAATATACTTATATATTTTTAAATACGTATTACGTTATAAATAAATTACACCCAGACACAGAACAAAATAATTTTGCTCATCACACAAACATTTGGATTGGGTGAGAATCGAACTCACGACTTCCGGTATAACAGTCAGGGCCGTTAACCACTAGAACAACAGGCAGGTAACAGGTAGGAACATGGGTTTCCTTTTCAGCAACTACCCGTGGCCTTAGTAGATATCGGGCCTATTGGGCCCTAGCTACGCTACGGATTGCTGACATCTCTTTGTGGCGCGCGGGGAACACTACGCATGGGTGGAAGTCGATCTACCCATTGCTCGTCGTCTGCTCGTCTGGGGATCGCGCTGCGACTCTTCGATCACAAAATAGCATTTTCTGACAAATCCATTTCACACTTAAGTATCTTGTAGTCAGTGTAAAATTGTATTTTATGATTAAAACTTTTTTTTTTATTCAGAATTGACCGTTATTAAAATATGTACAGAACCCATAACAAATAAACATGCAGCCTAACCATTTTTTATCTGCAAGAAAATTAATTTTTGCATTATAATGCCCCACCGTTTTGTCTCTGGTTCGCTTCGAGATTAAACGATTGTTCGTTATTTAGAGCCTTTGCGAACACGTTTTTATTAAATTTGGAATGAAGGACCATAGAGTCGTTTTGTTTTTATGAGTGAATTGTTTTTTAAAACGGCAACACTATATGGTATTTAATTATGTAATTTTCGCGACAGGTACACATATTTTATTTTGTATATTTTTCTTTTTTTAATGATTTTGTTTGCATCCATTTAAAACATTGATCGGTTTTCAAGTTTTCGGTTTAGTGTGAATGAGTCATTTTGGGGCATTGTGACTTTGTTTTTTTTTTAAAATAAAATTATGGTGAGACACTTGAATCAGGTTTATGTATAGATTAACGATTCTCATGGTTTTCAGAGTAAATATCTTGACTTTTAAAAGAGAGTTTCACAAAACATTTACGCGTACACGAAACTTAAAAAATAGAATTAAAAAAAAACCGAAAGCGGAAGTGTTAATAGTATTAACACTTCCGCTTCCGGTTCCGCTTTCGCTTCTGCTTTTGCTTCCGCTTTCGCTTCCGCTTCCACTAAGATTTACTTTTGACATCTGTTTCCGTTTCTGCTTCCGTTATGATACTTTCGTTGCATCACTACTAGATACTGTATCGTTTGGTGGGTTTAAAAACATGTAAAATCACACACATGAGATACCTAAGTAGCATATTGTGAACCTGTAAGACAGATTCACAAGCAGTTACAGAAGAATAGCAGGTACAAAAACAATAATATATTATATATTAATCTCACTCACTACTTAACTAATATATGAATAAAAAAAAAAACTAGTTATTTCTGGTTCAATAATAGTGATTATAATTTATTTCTTAAGCATTTTTTTGTGCAGGCCCTTTGTGTTACAGGGCAATTTTTCAGGCATGCGTTAATTTCTAAGATCCCTTTTCCAATGTTTATTTAATTCTTCATCAATTCAATAACAAACCAAATAAGACAGACTGCTACTAAGACTACCTAGAATCATTATTATTAACAGTAAGTAAGGCAGCTGCCACATTTTTACACGTTCCCAGAAAAAACAGAAAGAGATGCTCTTAAATAAATAAAAACGATATCTTCGCGCCATCTCTAATACAGAATAAAAAAAGCACATAAAATACACCTTACCAGCCAGCAAGTGAACACAAAAAAAAGATACTACTCTACTTCATCATTGCCTCATAAACAGCAGGTATATTAAAAAATAATTTGAATTCTTAAATAAACCTCTTTAGGGCCAGACCCTCGTCATTTTCGGAACCTAATTTAGGTCCGAATACACTAACATGTAGGTGTTATAACAAATTGACAATCTCAAAAGGATATCAATAAAATAAAACACATTTTTATGTGGATACTAACAAACTGAAATTAAGATCTTTTAAACAAAGTGTTCATACGACACTTTTGCCCTCGACTTTTGACAGGAATCATTTCCTCACATGTCATTTCCGTAACAGTAAAATTACAACCTAATTTACAAAATGACAGAACCTTAATTTGCATAATACAGATCTCGAGTTACGCCCTTTTGATTAAAACGTGTTTCAATCTGATTGTCACTTCAAGAGATGGTAATAAAAAGCCAATAAAGCCTGGTACAGACCAGCGAATGCTAATAATCTTATAATAGTGTCCGCCATAACACATCTCACCGTAACGGAGGCCATAAGGCAGTTATACACTGCCGTATATTGCGTTCGCGTTTGCAATAAAATAATTAGTTTCTGTTAATTATTTTGAATATCGTTTTGCTGGTGTAGAATTTTATTTTGTGATGTTTGTTTTTCGATAAGAGTGAAGTTATTGAAAACACGTTTTGATGTCATTTTTGTGGATATTTTATAAAAACAATTGGAGAGTTCTTGTCTTTATTTTTTAAAAGATTTTCTTTCGGTAAGTTTGATTGGCATAAATTTAACCAATTAAGCGCTGATCAATCGTCAGAGTTTGACATTTCAATCATTTAAGTTTGTCATTTCGTAGAAATCTATAAAACAGCATTTTTTATTGTTATATTCTTTATTGTACATAAAATAACAAATTATTTTAAAATTTTATTTTAAATTTATTTCTCATGAAGCTATGTTATCTCACGATTTAGGTTCAAAAGTACAATAATGTTAATTATCACTTTTTAATTACCATAAAACAATGTTGCCACAAATATATTTTTTAATTTCACACGCAATTGCTACTAGATAATATATTATGTACCACATCCTTATTTTTAGACATAAACCAGTTTTCCTCACATATGATCGTAAAGTTGATCTGATCATAACCTCAACATACGCCTATTAAGAAGGATATTTTATATCTATGTACTTATAGGGTACAATGCAAATACTACTTAGTACGAACTTAGTGCTTACACTTTCCATACAATTTATTAAAAAAGTCGACAAATCTAGATAAAACTGCATTAAGTATTTGTTTCCTTAAGCTACCTTGGGATCTTTAAGTCAAGAGTGAATAGGTTACTTCTAGGCCAGCATGCTACATCATCGATCACATCATCCAGTATACCACAGACTACCCCCTTTTCCTATTTCAAGTTCTTACAGTCCATCCTAAGGTTGTCTGGTAGATATCGCTGTCAGCGATAAGACCGCCATTGTACCCATAGATTTAAGTTATCTAATGTAAAAGTTTTGTTACTATTTTGGTGTACAATCAATTTATTTATTTATTACATTCTATTCTATCGTCCCTTTCCATCAGGTGAGATAATGGTCAAGCACAAACAAAGCACAAACCTATCAACGTTAATAAAAAAACAAAGTCGAATTTTTACTTTATTTTATTTTTTTGGGAAAAATCAAACAATATGTATTACATAAATAATGAGATAAATATAAATAAAATAAAAATAAAAATTGTATCTTCAATTCGACATAGCTCACACACACACTTTTTTTCTATCGCCAAGTTGCATGTAGGCTGCGGAATTTTTAGAGTTAGTAGTAAAAAGTTACCGTGCGTCTGGAACACTGCGTGGGGCAATTACTGAAGGAACACAGGTGGGCTTTAGTCACTAAAAGTCTGATTCTCTCGCTTCACTCAGTGCGAGAAGAGTAAACTACTTAATTTACTGGCCTGAAAATTGACTGGCCTGTTGATCTAGTGGTTAGTGGCCCTGACCGCTATGCCGGAGGACGAGCATAGCAGTGTTCGATTCCCACCCAGGACAAATGTTTGTGTGATGAGAACGATCATTTGTTCTGTGTCTGGGTGTAATTTATCAATAATATGTATGTATTTAGAAATATTTTATTATTATGTATTATAAACGAGTGTTCTATTCTCAGTACAATATTGCTTAGTCATCAGTCGTAAACTCCATTCTAGACAATTTCCTTCAATTGCCTCAAGTTGCTATATAGATAAGACGCGGAACCTTTTTGGTTTGTGTTCCAAGCCGCACGTTAGTTTAGGCAGACATTCAACACTTCATCACAGAGATAAATACATAGGCATTCAGAGTGCCTAGTGCGTAACGCGGTAGACACGTTGGTGACGTTCGGCGCTCCCATTCGCCCGCTCCAAGCTCTTAACCAATCAGAGAGCCAAACGCGGTAAACGTCTCGATTGCGTTAACGTGAAACAACTCACACTAAGGCCTGAGTTAAAAAACTAATCACGTAGAATTAAATGACGGAGTATCAAGAGATATAGCCACTTAGTTCTGAGTACTTTCAGCTTTAGATTACAGATGATTTACGTCAATTTTTATTATTTTATTTCAATGTATAATTTCACTTGAAATAATGTTATTAGTATGTTTATCAGTTGTCTAGTACCTACTCAAAACAAAAGCTCTGCTTAGCTTGGGACTTGGCGTTGTGTAATTGTTTTTTGAATATTATATTATTATATGTTATATTAACTGTAGAAAGTCAGTTATGACCATTTTTGAAAAAGAGTTTAGGAAGAAAGAGAGATAGTGAATTTTCCCTTTCAATATAAAATTTGCTCTCAATGCCTTTCTGGATTTATTCATTTCAAAAAATAAGCTGAAGATAAACTTTTCTTCAAGCGTAAAATTTGGAACTAGGTACTGCTTGAAGTCTCAACCTTAGTTCGGTCTTCGTCATAATTGTTATATTTTAAGCATAATTTTAGCAGATAATAATATATGTATTTTATTATTATACGGCCCTTAATTTAATGATACTTTATTCTATTTGTAATATAATTATATATATATATATTTGTTTTATATTAAGCTTCTGCCAGCGGCTTCGCCCGCGTAAAAGTAGGTTTCTCCATAAAAACTTCCAACACCCGTTTTACCCCCTTAAGGGTGGAGTTTCGTAAAATCCGTTCTTAGCGGATGTCTACACCCTATAAGGAACCTACCTGCCAAATTTTAAGTTTGTAGGTGTTTCTGAGATTTCGTGATTAATCAGTGAGTGGTATTTCGCTTTTATATATATAGATTTATTTATTGTGCATACCTACCACAGTGTTGTCTCTTTTAACCCAAAGGTTGACTGGTAGAGAATGCCTTATTGCATTAAGTCCGCCTATTTACCACTACTGTACATGAAGTTTAAATAAATAAATAAATAAATAAGAATTTGCCAATTTACATGAAATACCGTCAGGACTTAACACTCTTAATATTATTTTTTTTTTTCAGCCAGTATGTCCTAAGGTTTGCCAAAAAAATGTTCCGCAACGGTTACAAACATTTATGAGAACAGAATTGTCGTAAAAACCTTTAAAAGAGGTAATTTTGTATAATAATTAAATAATAAACTCTGTGTGCAGAATAATAATATTTTTGTGCGTGTTGTAATAAGGATATTATTAATTGATGCGTTGTATTTGAGGTGATGTAGGTTTATGAGGACATAAAGAGAAAGTAATCCGTTCATGTTATAAAACAAAGCTCCCCTCCCTCTGTCTGTATGTTCGCGAAAAACTTAAAAACTGCTAAACAGATTTCAGAAACGGCTATGCTCGGAGTTTCCTTGCGTGATCGCATAAATAATGTTTATGTCGTGGCCAGATCATAGAAATTGATCACTTCATGATATGGCCAACTAAAACTGGCCAGATCGTTTTAATCGTTAAAGTTTGATGGTATTTCAATCTTCGTTTGACATACTTTCTTTACATCTTTTATTACCATAGAAATCCTACATTAATGATATGGCCAAACGAGATTGATATATCATCAAATGTTAACGTTTAAACGATCTGGCCAGTTTTAGTTGGGCAGAAAGATTTTTTTTGCTTGCATAATTATAATTATACAGTAAAAGCTCTTTTTACACCGCCTGCTCGATAATGCCCTTTTATACGTCATACAACCATCACCTAAAGAAAGTCATTCTGTCCCTAGGAAGATACTGCAGTATGGGCGATCCCTAGGGAATAATGAGATTTGAATTTGGAACGTGAAAATCCGTCAACATTATGTGTAATAAAATGTAGTGTATCAAACAAGTTTATTCAAATTTCAAACTGGCCACTAACAAAAAAAAAAAAGTTTCTAAAAAAAGTATTGAACAAGCAGGAGCGATATAGAAAATTTAAACCATAGAACCTTTGAGTACTGAATTTTGTTTTTTTCAAATCTCAAAACATTTTGAGTGATAGTTAAAAGATTAGCTCGTAAATAATACTTATATTTCTCTATTATATGATTTGTTTTACTAAATTGTCTTTTAATTATCTCATAGATGGTGTAAAAAGTAGAGTATCCAACACGGGGATAAAGCTGTCTTTGTCTTGGGCGGGCTTGAATTCCTCACTTCACTCAGGTTTCTTTATTAACTCCCTCGTAGTGCTCGGGAGTTGATTATATAAATCCCTCACTGACGTTCGGGATTAAAATTAGCACCCTTCGTTTGCCGCCCGCGACTTAAAGACACTGCCTTATCCCCTAGTCACATAATCTACTATTATTCGCGGGATATACGTTCTGTAAATATGCCGCGAATACAGAAACCGTGAATATGGAATAGTAATTTATATGGAATTATAGGGGATATGTTCCTAGGTGACAAAATAAAAAACAAATATATGAAAAAAAAAAAAACAATTTCATTGGAGTTTTTGACCATATTGATTTATTATTATACCCGGGCTTAGGCAATGGTTTCAAGAATTTTGTGATTTTTTCTTGCTTTGGTAGCTTTTAAAAGCTCCTTCAATTCAGACTGATATTCAAGAGTAGCATTAGCAATTTGTCTCCTAAAAATAAGCCTTAGTTCCATAGACGGATCAATTTTCGTAAAGAGATCACAAAGTTCATTGGCTATTCTTAAATCTTCACTAACATTTTTCAAATTAAATGCCACGTTTCTAGCGCTTGTTGAAACTAAGAAGAAGCAATGGGCTGTGAATTTAACATTTCTTCCAAGTCGATTTCAGTCAAATTTTAATCTTGCGATTCAAGCAACTCCTGAATCTATCTGTTCAAACCCATCTCGTCCATTCGCAATTTCGGTAGGTAATGTTTGCAGTTACAGTTTGAATTTAGTAGAAGCTAGACCATATGTCTATTTCACTTTTTTATTAGTTCAATTGACGACGCGTTTAGCAAGGATACCGAATCTTTTTCATTTTATTAATATTTAGGTATGTACCGATTAGATCCGCGAATAAAGAAATCTTTAGCCGCAAATATAGGAATTGGGTCGCATTTTTTTTAATCCGCGAATAGTGAAAATGCGAATGAAGGAAGCGCGAAGGAGCTTTTATATTTTAATTATAATTATATTTTAATTCAATAGTATAATAATTTTTTTCTTAATATTTGTATGTCAATTGGCAAAACATAGCGCACTACCTAATTTTTTAACATCTTTTGTATAATTATCACCTAAGTTTACGAATAAATGATTATGATTCTGAGGCCGGGATATCATCAAATGACATCTCCCGCTCTGAGTGAAAGCGAGAGGGATTGACAGACTTTTACTGACTAAAACCTACCTGTAATGCTTCAGTTGCCCTTTGCGTTCCAGGTCCGCTGTAATTCTTTTGAACAATCCAAATGTTTCAGCTGCAGAATAAGAATAAAAAAATCAGTGGTTTATAATAAATAGCTCCAGCCCTTTAACAGTTCAGTTTAGGTCGTCAAATGGATCGCGTTAAGAGCTTGTGTTAGGCGTTATATAATACCATGTAAATTAACTGATAATCATGATTGGTCTTGTTTATTTTAGGACTCAATTAACACAATATAATTTACAGCCAGAAGTTTTCAGGAAACATGTCCATCACATACAATTCTAACAATTAATCTTAAACACAATCTTATTTTAATAAACAAACCAAATATTACACAAATAATTAACAACCCACTCAAAAACTTCGTGCATCTTCGTAGATCTTCGTCAAACTATACCCGACTCACTCGCACTCGTTGTAAATAGTATGTTTGGTCTCGTTTTAACGGCAGCCGAAGCCCATTCACACCTGCACATTATTATATTTGTTTATTTGTTTGTTCGAGCGTTTTATTTTAGTGGCGCTTTGTGAATAAGGGCGTGTGTGAAATATTTGGTATTTGGAATTGTTTAGATTTGTGGAAGTGATGTAAAGGCGTTTTCATTTGCTATGGAAAGTTACTTATTTACTAATTTCAATTATTTTGTGAAATGCTAATGAGATTAGTGTCTTAATTTTTTCGTGGTCAGAACATCTGATATGATAAACGACTTTTGAGTTCATCCAAAATTGTAAGATTAGTACCTAAATTAATGGAAGAAAGCTCTGTGTTACTAGATAATAATGTAGTAATAATATGTGATAATCATCATAATTCCAGCCGCGAAACCTCCACTGTTGGACATAGGTCTCCCCCAAGTGTCGCCACAACGAATGTTCTGTGCGTTTCGCATCCATTGTATTCTCATTTATCTACCTTGAGGGAGGCTTTAAAACGCTACGTCTTCCGGTATGTAGTCGCCTCTCCAGAACTTTTCGGCCACATCTACCATCTGTTCTACGAGCAATGTACCCTACCCACTGCCACTTATGTTTGGCGATTCTTCGGGCTATGTCGGTAGCCTTGGTTCACCTGCGGATATCTTCATTTCAGGTGCGATCACGCAAGGAAACTCGGAGCATAGCAAAATATATGTTAAAATGATAATGTAATTTTTGATGACTGGTAGAAAATGCATGAAGCATTGTGTCCTTGTGCAATATTTCTTACAAGTGCCAGCGATAACTGCGCCACTGTACTTATACAAAATGTAGAAGTTACTATTTTTTATATTTGAAGCACATTTAAATATATTCTACCAATTGATTTTATTTGAGAATATTTCTATAATAAAAAACGCTGAATTATATATTTCGAAAACTATTTAAATAACACTTAACTACATCATAAACACAATATCCCAGAATGATTACAATTTGTAAGCTAGTCTTAGGATTACGTCATTTTCCGTAAATAAATTATTTTTCTTTCTTTCTTTCTTAAATCGCTTTCTGTACCACTAAAAACCTCAACATCAAAATGTTCCCTTACCCCGTTACCCTCCACCGCCCCAGTTCTATACATCTCGTTAACGCCTGCTTATAAATTTGTCTGTCTGTCCGTCTGGTCGCCTGCACCTCGGGAACTATATTACCTGCTAAACATATCTGTGCAGAGAGAGTTATTGTACCAGTAATTGTTTACTAAAGTGTTATGGACTGCTTTTCAATATTTCTTTTAGGGCATTCAACTTTTGGATTTGGCATTGTTTAGAGGGATGGACTGCGGGGATATTTGGAAGAATTACAGCAACCCTGGAAGGAGAAGAACTGAAGGAATACAGGTAGGGGAAATCATCTAGATGATTTCCCATTCAATACAATACGGTGGTATACGTATATAAAGTAAAGAAAATGCTAAGCATTGTCGGGTTCAAATAATCCAGTAATGTTTAATTTTGGGGTGGGAAATCATCTCCCACCCCACTCTAGTGTAGAGCGAGAGGGTGTGTCAGAATTTAATTGACTAAAACTCAACTATATATGTATTCTTCACTTGTATATTTTTTTGACTGACCGACATTTTGACAATTCAAAATTGCCTGTAATTGGTCTGTTTGAAAAAAACGTTTCTGATTTCTGATTTCTGAATCTGACAATGCTTATAATTATGTAGTTTTTTTTTTGTCGTGTGTCACCAGATGGTGAAAAAGAAAACGTGTAAAAATACGTATTGTTTTGTATTTTTCTTGATTTCACTAAAATTGCCCAAAAAAATTTTTTTTTCTGTTTATCTGAATACGACAATGTCTATAATATATATTTTTTTACTTTATGAAGATACATACCAATTTTTATTGGATGAAAAATCATTAAATAGCATACATAGAAATTACACCAATGGTAGGTACTAAGCAGAGATAGGTAAACCGTATACTCTCAAAGTAACATTGATTTGACACTTAAAACCAAAATCACCCATAACCATTGACGTTCCTAGCTGTAACCTTATCCTTCATTACCAAAATAAAAATGAAACATAAAAAGAATCCTCCCAATTTTATAGTAAACACTAATGGCGACTATAAAATACTCTAACAAGTTTATCCGTGTGTCTGTCACAGCTACAAAACCATTTGTTCTCATCAGTTGTCTGTTTGTTACACCTCTGCTCACCCTCTCACGATCAGGTTACATAGCGTAATGATAATGACTCTATCCAATATGAGAGGTAAGGTTACACGAAAATATTAGTAAATGTTTGTATTTGAAAAAATAATGGGATAATAAATTCTTTAGGTGTCGGTCGTAACCGTGTAAGACTTTTTTCTATTTTATTTCTTTTTTTGTTAAGTAATTGTTCAACAATAACATATGTTTGTTTCTTCTAGAATAAAATACTTTAAAAAGAAATCAGTAAGACATGTCTGTGACTATGTTTCCTGATAGCTACAACCTGGGAATAATAATAATAATATATTTATTTGCTAAAAACATGGTATACAAGATGGTAAAGAAGAACAATTAGGAGCAAACATGTTTCGCTAAGTATTAGCATGCTCATATTTGTTATTACATAGTAACACACAGAGATATTTATCAACACACAATTATCGTCAATTTTTTTGGTATTAAAGTTCTAAAGGTCTTCGACTTTGAAAACAAAACACTTAATAAACAAATCTTTAAGTCAAAAGTAAAGGTTACTTCTAGGCAAGCGTGCTCCATCGTCGACCACATCGTCGATTCCCATCAGCAAGCTTAGCCAAGTTGACAATCGACAATCGTTAACGCTAGTAAAACAGTAATCAAATGTATGGGAATGACATCATCTCAACAAAATTCATAACCAAATTCACAGCGTTCAAAATGACAGAATGAAATGTAATCGTTTCTACAATATTCATCGCTAATACATCCTTTAGTTTTATGTATAAATGGTACTTACGCTGAGGTGTTATCGATTGTAGAAAGAGATTCGACATGAAATGGTCGTAACTTGGCTAGGCAGGTGAGATAGGGATCAAACGCAAGCCTATCGAGAATGATAGTAATAAAAAAGTATAAGTACATATTTTCCGTGTAAAATAGCCTATATTTGTTACACCCCCTAATTCGTCTTTTAAGGGTAGTTTTGAATAGCTAATTATGACAGTCTTTTTTATTATGTATGCCAAGTTTCAAGTTCATAAACTCCAGAAATAAGAATCCTCCTTATGATCTTTCAACTTCCTAAATTATTCTGTTGGGCGTAATTTTGAAAAATGTGTATTGTTAACTTTAGGTTACTAATGTAACTAACTTTCAAGTAAATTAACACACAAAATGAGATTTTCATACAAAGAAAATACCCCTTTTCAATCCCTTAAAGGTTGAATTTCCAAAAACTCCTTAGTGCTCGCTTACGTGATAAAAAAAAACTTTTTACAAAAAAAATACAACCGACTTCAATGTAAAAAAA
Source organism: Mythimna pallens (assembly GCA_961205895.1). Classification (NCBI taxonomy): domain Eukaryota; kingdom Metazoa; phylum Arthropoda; class Insecta; order Lepidoptera; family Noctuidae; genus Mythimna; species Mythimna pallens. The sequence continues at coordinate 19,126,198 of OY540845.1, forward strand.
AAACACTGTTTCTATAATAGTTTTGTCTCTTTGTTATTTAACACCGACTTCCGAAATTAAAGTTATTTTGCATTTTTCAGTGTTTTTTTTTTACATTGAAGTCAGTTGTATTTTTTTTGGAAATACTCGTAGTTTTTTATTTTACACTTTTTAGATATGGTACTACTACTAAAAAGTACCCCTCAGCCAAACTTAAATATTAGGTATAGCCAGAGTGCATCTCATGACAATTCTAATAATACCAAACACGGTTAAATTAAATTAATTTATTACAGAGTTCTGGTGCCTAACTTCAGGCTTCATCATCAGATCAGTTCGATATACTCCCCCTCTTCTTCCAGTCAGTCATCGACTACACGTATAAATAAAGCAATTTTAATTGTTACGACGGTTCTGCTACGATCCTATGAGCAGTTATCCATATCTTCGAAGTTCATGATCAGATCATTACAATATTTCTATGGGACTAACTCGGAAGCATAAACTTTCAAACAAAAAAAAAATTAATAATAAAATCGGTCCACAATTGACCGAGAAATCGGCCCACGCTGAAAACCAGCGCTGTGAGTTCATCGCATAATGCGTGAGGCCACAGCTTTATGCTGAGCGTTCGGCCGTTTTGTGCGGATGTGACGCATATCTTCCCTATTAATTGATAATGTTTGTTTGCTAGTTTTAAGATTGCGTCATTTCGCGCGAATAAACAGATTTTCTTTCTTTCTTTCTTTCTTTCTTTCTTTCTTTCTTTCTTTCTTTCTTTCTTTCTTTCTTTCTTTCTAAATCGGTGCACCTACATAAAAAAAAATACATTCAGCCGAACATAGAACCTCCTCCTTTTTGAAGTCGGTTAAAGATAAGTCATGTACAAAATTGCACGTTCTCAGTAGTTTTGGTTGTGTGTTGATATATCAGTCAATTTCTCCTATAGAAGAAGATAATAGCCGCACTCAGAGACACCACTCACAAACCACCCATGATGATAACTTCTCTGGTCCTCTACAACAAGGCGTGCCAGTTCCAATCTTTCTCAAAACACTGCGTTCCTTCCCACAATACCCACCCGTATATCCACCTCAACACTTTACCCAAAAGTAATGGAACGTCATTTCAGCGTGTAGGCTCCGTCAATAATGTTAGTTCGTTTGTCCCTCGCTATATTGAAAACAGTGGGCGGTACGATTGAAAGCCTGCGTGATTTGATTTGAAATCACGGTAGCTTATGATGGGCAGATGGTTTCTCACTCTTCGTGTGTAAGAGGGCATGGGAATCTAAATTACTTTGGATGATCATTGGAACTGTTACCTACTGGTAAGCTATATTAATATTTAACTGATAATGGCATAGAAAATTTTATTATACATTACAGGCTCGGAGCTATTGTATATTAGGTATACCGTGTGCTACGAACCTTTAAGGAATTTTAAAATAGGCAGGATTATGTTACAACTACTTCTTAAAGGGGATGAAACTTTTCCCATACATTGCTGGCATGTATTTTTTTTCTTTTCGCCAAAAGTGAAACCTTAGCCATATCTTAAAAACCGTATGAGAAATCAACAGCAAAAAGAATAATGTCTACCAGCCGTAGTAACCAAACGAAGTTAGAGACCATTTAATATATTGCTATAGTTTGTTATCAGGCGTAACTTTTCAATTCAATTGCAATTTCGACACACACTCGTCAAAATTGCACAATTTAATCCCGATAAGCTAGTTCCATCATTGGACTATTTATCGTGTCATCATGCGTGGAAAGGGTGGAATTCCTTGCCAGAGTCTGTGTTTCTAGCAAGCGTGCTCTATCGTCGGCCATACCAATACATACCTACAAACAAGTCAATATAAAGAAAACATACGACTATACCAATTCAAATCCAATTAAACCAACAGAATCTTCACCTCCAACAATAAACGAAGTCTCCCGACAAGCCCCGATCTCGCCCGAAGGCTCCCGATCTTAATCGAGGCCCGTTCCGAACGTTTTACGTTGCGCCCGCGCCGTTTATCAGTAACCCGATACTTTAACATTGAACCTAAGACTTTTATATGTCGTAAGAACCTTTTAGTTTTGGAATTGAAATGTTTAACGTGATTTTTCATTGTGTACCTACGTGGGTTTTTGGGGTCCGTGGTTAAATTGGAGATTTTCGAGTTGTGGTGGTTAATTTTAATTGACTGTTTTGACACTAAATAATCAGTAGTCTTAGCTAAGTGATTTATTTGTGAGGGAAATAGTGAGGGCGTGTCAGACTTTTACTGACTAAATACATAGGAGTGGGTCTATGTTTCATCGATTGTGCTTGCGTCCCAGGACCTCGGGGCTCCCTTACCCATGGCCCCAATAGGCTTCGACCCAGCTGGGCCCCTACGGTTTTGCTGACATCTCTACACTACGCGCTGTCAAAGAATCGGACGGCGGAACGGCGAGCTATCAATAGCTTATCGTCCTTAGGAAGTCGGGATCGGGATCCCGGCAGCTAGGGCGTAAAGAAGTCCGTTCCAACACGCGTGCGGCCGCCTCCTTCGCTATAGCTAGTGAAATTGTATTTCCAGTATCGAATAAATTCTATTCTATTCTAAATAATATACTTAATACATAATTTTACTAGTGATAGTAGGTTCTGCTACTTAAAGTTTTCATCACAATATTTAATTTCATCAATATATTTTGATATTATAATGTATAGATTTTTTCTTATAATATTTCTACATAGTAGACATAAATGTCCCTAGGTTGTACCTATCAGACTTAATAAAGTCGGCTATAAATGTAATTGGACGATGGGAAAATCTGGAAAAAAACCAAAACTTTCCTTCTACCAGACGATAGCACTCACTTAAACCTGTTTCTTTTCTTTCCTTTTATCCAATAGCTAGCTTTTGCAAGTGGCTTTGCCCGCGTAAAAATATAGGCCTATATGTCGCAGTTAGAGATAAAGTAGCTTTTTACTGGTGAAAGAATTTTGAAAATCGGCCCAGTAGTTTTTGAGTTAAATCGTAACAAACATATAAAGAAACAAACAAAAAATCAATTCTTTTCTCTTTATAATATTAGTTTTGATAAACCTTTTACACACACCATCACACACAAAAAGACACATGCTTTATATCACCTGTTCGAAAGCATGTGTTAGATTGAGTTATCTTCTCATACCAATGTACGGAACCGGTGAATTATGTGAGTGGTGTCCACTGACACATACAAGGGGACGTGTATTTATTTATTTTTGTTGTTATGGGAATTAATTTGAATACCACAGCATAGCAGTAATTGTTGTAAACTTAAAAACGAAAACATGCATACAGATTTATTATTATTTCAACGGAAAGACGTCCAGTGCTGGACAAAGGTCTTTCGCCACAATTACTGGTCTTGTGCGTCTCACATCCAACGGATTCCCACGATCCTCACCAGGTCATCGGCCCACCTTGTGCGTACCACAGCACTATGTACCACTCGGTAGGTACGTGGTCTCTACTCCAGCCCCCCTAGCCAAGTTACAATCGGTTCGTTTGCGCCGAACGCCTCGTGTAGGCCACGCCTTCGATTTCTTTGTTCTGACCAAGTGACTGAGCGTTGAGATGATTGTAACAAGACGATACGATTGTAACTTGGCTAGGGGGGAGAACATTGTAGCCCCATCGGCCATCTGTTCTGCGACCAATTTGCCCTGTCGGTGTCCACTGCCTCAAGTTTGGCGAATCGTCGAGCTATATCGGTAACTTTCGGAAATCTTCGTACTTTTAAATTATTTAATGGATGCTTTATATACGAGTACATACTCTTTGCGAATTTCGAACTGACGACATAATAAAAAAAAAAAACTGAAAAGTGCAAAATAACTCTAATTTTGGAAGTCGGTGTTTCTATAATAGTTTCGTCTCTTCGTTATTTAACACCGACTTCCATTAAAGTTATTTTGCACATTTTACTGTTTTTTTTTATATTGAAATCGGTTGAATTTTTTTGTAAATAGATTTTATAAAATCATTTTTTTAGTTGTGGCACCACATTCATTGTGCGTACAGCTAAGGTGTGGGATTTCCTGCCGGAGTCTGTGTTTCCTGATAACTACAACCCAGGGGTCTTTATAAGTCAGTAACGCTAACAAAGGAAACGGCTGAAACAGTAAAGCGGACACATGTCTCACGACCTGCCCAGCGCTGGAGACGCTCTCGGCGTCGAGAGTCGCAAGACGACTACCAGCCACCATAAGCCCGGGTTTGCGGACGGCGAGCTGCCCATGGCCGACCGGAAACGACCAAGCCTGGGCCGACGGCGCGTTTTGTTCCTCGTGCGCCTCAAAGATGTGTCAGCAAAATTGTTGGGACAGTTAGGGCCAACGCCTGGGCTACAGATTATTTGAAAAAATCACCGCAGCCTTAAAGGGCGACTAAATAACGGGTGGGTTTAGTCAGTAAAAGTCACAGTGACACTCCCCTCTCGCTCCACTCACAGCGGAAAAAGTTATTTGATGGTTACCCAATTAAAAAAAGGATTTTTAAATCAAGAGTGAATCAAGGTTATTTGTGTTCGTGCTCCATCGTCGACCACATCACTGCTTACCATCAAGTGATATAGTGTTCACACGCAAGCCTATCAATAATAAAAAAACTGAGCAAGTGCGAGTCGGACTCGTACACTGAGGGTTCTGTTCAAACTTACGTATGAAAACAGGTCAATTCCCGAATTGAGTTACGATGATTTTTCCGAATAGCAAAATTTTTTTTTTGTGACGTAACTACAAATTTACAGTTTTTTTATTATTTTTACCAACACATGTGCTATGAGAGCTTGCTTCATGCCAAATTTCAGGATTCCAGGGCAACGGGAAGTACCCTATGAATTTTGATTCCCGTGAAAGTGTCGAAATATACGTTATTTGCGACATAAGCGGCCGTATCTTTTTTTTCGTTGATGCAGAAATTTGATTTTTTCACAGCTTTATATACTCAGATCTGCGGTCCCTCTGCAGACCTGAGTATATGGCTTAAACTCGATACCTCCACGCATCCCGAGATAAAGGGTCTTGACAGACAGACAGACAGATGGACGGACAACAAAGTGATCCTTTAAAGGTTCCGTTTTTTCCTTTTGAGGTACGGAACCCTAAAAATCGAAAAACACACATACTTACATATTTTCATAAATAGTAAATTTATTATTTATAATAATGTTATTTATTTTATTAATGTCCATCGAGGCGTTAAGTTACCTTTTTATTTATACATGGTTATGTTAAATGGTTATAGATGAACGATCGATCGTATCGGGCTTCATTCCCAGAGGAGTTAGGGTTATGTGTCACTATTATTTTCAAATGGAAATTATGTTCAATGTCGCTGGTGGATATCATCGTTGACGGTACGAAAAATGGAAGCTTTTATCTAGTTACACATTTTTTAATAATTTTGTAAAGAATAATTGCCAGGAAAGCTAAAATGGTACTCACGCCCTAGCCGGGATCCCGACTTCGATTACTAGTTACCACAGGCGTGGGCTTGCGGATGACGAGCAATGGGTAGCTCGCCGTCTGGCCAAACGGTAACTAACCGGACCGAGCCCGAGTCGTCGACGGCGCGGTGTTCTACGCGCGCATCGAAGAGATGTCAGCAAAATCGTAGGGGCCCAGCACGGTCGAAGCCTACTGGGGCCAAGGATTGTGTCAAAGAGAACCCTGTGGCCCTGGAATGAAGGCAAAGAAGGAACATAGGAGCGGGTTTTAGTCAGTAAAAGTCTGACATGCTCTCTCGCCCAGGGTCGGACGGACGTCCGCAAGCCCGCGCCTACGGTGGCTGGAAATCGGGATCGGACATTGACAGTTGAGATTTTGTCATGCTCACTCAAATGTCTCGCTGATGGTGGCGTGTGTGTTGGTTTATTCGGTTCTCTTCAAAATTGATTGAGCTGAATGGTGCTAATATATGCGTCATTTCCGTGAACGGGCGCTGTCAGTTGAGACTGGTCATCTCAAAGCTACCAGTGGCTTATTTTAATTTCTATATTTAGAATTTGTTTATTTTTAACATTATTTACATTATTCTCACTCAATTAGCAGCGACATGATATAATTTTCTACTGTACAAACGGCTTGGACATCCTCTGTAACGTTGTACACGTGCTTGTAAATAAATAAAATCAAATTAAATAAACTAAAACGATTGATAAGAGTGTCTATGGAGTTTGATACACATTCTTTCCCATAGAGATCTACGCTTTGGAATGTGCAATTAGTAGATATGATTTTTCTGATTGACTGACTTTCTTTGAATTTAATTATTTATTCTTAAATGATCAGATTTCACAACAGTGATCGAGGTGAAGGGCTAGCTTTACTGCGCATCTCACTTCCCAATCCCCAATTGAATCCTTCGTCCATAGATCTCGTGTCTTGGCAGCATCATCAAAAAGCCTCAACGATGTACTATCAGCATCGCTTCTCGGAACCCCGACGGGTCGCGGGGATTCGGCCCCCGCTGTGTCGGTAATTCACGCCACTCACACCTCGCGGGATTGCGGCCTGTGAACGTGGATGGAGTGGTCTTGATACTTTGTTAATGGATTGGCAGATTTAATTTAGGACGTTTAAAATAATAGGCGGATCCTCGATTACTGGATTGTTTTTTTTTTAATCTACCCTCAAGCTCAATACTTTATTGCATTCCATATGTACTATATACGGTATAGCAAATAGTTAAATGTTAATATGGACCTTGTCAGGCACAGCAAAATTAGAAGAGAGGAAGTGGGTTAAGTAGCATTTCAGGGGATTCAATATGATTGTAGACCTAATAGTTGTGTTTAATTAGGTGTATAATTATGTATGTATATTATTATGTGTGTGTGTTAAGGGGTGTAATGTTGGGGTATTTAAACTATAACAGATATCGTGATATACTTGTCATACTTTACTATTATTACACCATTACAGATTAACAATATATTCTCAATTCAAAATGATACATGGATAGTTTACGTAAAAATATTTAGATTATAGAATTGACTTTTTCCCTTAAGATAATTTTCTACTTTCTCGCAGGCGAAGCCGCTGATAGAATTTAGTCTTTCATACAATACTAAAAATTTTAGCCAATTAATTGCAAAATTCGTTCCGCTGTTTTATATTTAAATTAGGCTATCTTTAAGTACTAACCCAACAAAGTAACTTCCAAATTCAAATTCAAAGCATTTATTTCAAATAAACCATTTACAGGCACTTTTGAAATGTCAAGAAGTCAGTCAGTCAGAAAAAAATGATGCTAATTGCACATTCCAAAGCGTAGATCTCTATGGAGAAGAATGTGCAAGAAACTCCATGGACACTCTTTTCAATCGTGTTTTGCAATTACAAATATGTCTGTTACATGTTTCTTGTCGCTATCATGTGAGAACAATGTCAATAAAGTAAAAATAAAAACTAAATATAGATATTAAAATAGCAACTGGCAGCTAAGAGATGACCAGTCTCAACTGACAGCGCCCGTTCACGGACCTGACGCGAATATTAGCACCACTCAGCTCAACCATTTTAAAGGGAACCGAATGATCCAACACACGCGCCACCATCAGTGAGACATTTGAGTGAGCATGACAAACTCTCAACTGCCATGCTCATTTATGTCAAACAGGACCAATAATAACCTACAAACCATAAAATAGCTCCATGGTACTCACATTTACAAACTTTGAAAAAAAATGCTTCTACATTATACAATACAATAATAATTAACAACAATCATATTTTACAGATTATAGTTTCAAAACTAATCAATTTAAACACTTCACATTCAAATCTTCAGTTACTTCAAGTATCAAAACCGCTCAGTCACTTCAAACACAGTAATATATTGATGATGCTGTAACAGTCTATTGTGATCTTTTGTTAGATTATGATAAGTGAGATAACTTATTCCAACTTAATATAAACGTCTCGTGGTACACCCTAGTGTGGAGATGGCTTTATCTCAAGCGCAACAATGTGTGGAGGGGTTTAAGTTAAGTAAATTAAGTTATAAATACTCAGTTGTTAACTGAAGACAAAGTGGTGTTTCCCTTTCAACTGCAGTTTATTTTAGCAGAGAATTCTGTGAATGATTTTGTTGGTTGTTGGCGTCTTGGGCTACTAATTAAAAGTAGCATTTACGTAAGATTTGCCGATAAAAATTAGTAGGTCTTTCTACAGATATTTTTATGCCTAAGCAAAGTAAATGTTGCATAGACATTAACTTGTGACTTTTTTTCTTTGTGCAATGTTTTATGTCTGGGCAATGTTTTATATATGTCCAATATCAGCTATTAAACACTAGTCTCATTTAGTTTAAAATGACGTTTAAGAGTTGTTTGGAACCAATTCGTGAAAATAAATATAATTTATAATGTCTGTAAAATTTTATATATTGAGTTTCAGGCAAACTTCTTAAGACAAAGCATTATTAAAGATATATTTTCATAAATTGTTACGAAATCTTTAATTTTAAAAGTATTAATATTGCAACATGTTACACACACAACACACACACACACACACCACACACCACACACACACACACCACACCACCACACGGAACACACACACACACACACCACCCACACACACACACATACGGTACGCATATTTCAAAAATATAATTTTCTATTTAAATTTTCTGATCTATGGTAATAATAGAACATTCAATGGCAAAGATAGATCCAATTTTTCAACCATCAAAATAATAATGCCAAACGCAAGCGTTATCCACATTAGTCCCACCACAAAAAGTATGTCCGCGTTTATCCTCCACGAGTCACAGTTTGTTTAACATGATAATTGTGAAGACTTACGGCCAACATTCAATATGTACCGGATTTATTATATGTATAAAGTATTTCCACGTTAATCTTGTGGTGGAGAATATTATATGACGTTGTAATTGTTTCACTGCAGGGCAGGCTTCTCAAAGGGCTATATGAGAATTGGTCTGGACAATCAGAGAAAATGTTAGTGAGTTGTTAGTGAGGTGCTTTTCGATTTACCAACTGTCGTGACTGTTGATTGTGCGTTTTAAAATTTCCAGAGAAAAAACTGAGTCGATACGGATCCTTTGTATCATTCGTGCGTGTCTGTACATCTATCACTGCCAATTAGTTCCGAATCTACTGAACTGATTAAATTTAAATTTACTTACATATAAATATCTGTGACCAAAACTTCAATGATAAATGATAATAATTTTGCAAATAGGTTTTAAAAACACTTTACACGTCTTTTTTTTTCGTCTTTTTAAACGAGATGAGGCCGGCTCTGAAAAGAAACACCGAAACCAACGTAGGGATTAAAGTCTCTTTTAAAGTCCATACGGCAAACATGTAATGGTCAAATCATGAAGATCGGAACCATGTAGATTAGTGTAGATTAGTGTCTCAGATGATCTTTTGTGGAAAGAACTACACAGATTAGCGTGAACCTGTCCAGTCAGTGCAAGCGTTGATCAGTATTCGTGTAGCTCAACGCAGGACTACTAAGGAGCTCAACTCACTGGCTGTCTCACTAGACCACCAGTGCTCATAATAACAAGTTATACTTATTATTATAGAGGGTCAATGTTATTTTAGAATTAAGATGATGTCAGTGATTTAGCTCACAGGACACCAAACGACTCTATCAAATGCCTCATACTTCCTTTTGTCTCATTTTCACACAAAACGCTGTAAAAATCTTCTTAAGGAAAAACAAGCAGTTTAACATAAAAACTTATGTAGCGTGCTAAGTTACACATGAAACTGAACCTTGAAATTACAGTGAAATAAAGTTGATTTTCGATTAGAGATGTAAGCTGATAATTTTGTGTGGGCAGCGAATCAGTTCTGCTATTGTCCACAATGTAATCTGGGCCAAGATGTGTGAATATTAATTTGTTAAGAAGTTTTGTGATGCGGTATAATTTAGAAGAAAAAAAAATTACAGAAAAAATAACTAAAACACTAAAAAATAAAGACACTAAAAGGATCAAAATAACTTCAATTTCGAAAGTCGGTGTTTCTCGATATTGTTTGTTTCTTATTTAACACCGACTTCCGAAATTAAAGTTATTTTGATTATTTGTAAATCGGTCCACAAACGACGGAATGAGAGAAATAAAAAAAAAACAACCGAATTGATAACCTCCTCCTTTTTTTAAAGTTGGTCAAAAACTGATTTTAGGTTAGAAAACAGGAAGAATATGGTCTGCGAACTCCAATGTTGGTGGCAAAGTTGGCGTAGTGGTTCAGCCATTGGCTGCCGCGCTGCGAATCCCGGGTTCGATTCCCGCATGGAACAAATATTTGTATGGCCTTCAGATAGTTGTTCCAGGTCTGGATGTCTTGTGAATGTGAGTTTACATATTTGTGAACGCGCCCACGATGCAGGTAATTCCTAAAATGGGCAACGTTTAAGAAAATTTTATTTGTTTATAAGTATATTGCAGTTATATTATGTTGTAATTAAAATAGATATTCAACACAAGAAATAGAAAAATTTGGTATATTTATTAATTAATTAAAACTTCATGCAACACAAAGGTACAAAGGCGGACTTATTGCCTTAGGCATTCCCTACCAGTCAACCAAGGGTAGTAAAGAAAATTCATGGCCGGGGCATAAAAAAAAGAAAAGATTAATAAGAAAACAAGGGATTAAATGTTTATATATTAAATAAACATACATAAATATTTAATATAAGTAATATAAATTTACATATATATATATTATTTATATATAATTTTTTTTTAAGGTGGGAAAATCATCTAATGACAAATCCCGCTCTTTGGCGGGGCGGGTGATAGTGTCAGACTTTTACTGACTAAAAACCCACTCCTGTTCCTTCGTTGCCTTCGTCCCAGGGCCCCGGGTTTCGTTTTCACACTACCCATGGCCCAAGTAGGCTTCGACCCTGCTGGGCCCCTACGATTTGCTGACATCACCCTGAGGCGCGCGTGGAACAATACGCACCGTCGACGACTTGGGCTCGGTCCGGACAGTTACCGGACGGTCGGACGGCGAGCCACCCATTGCTCGCCGTCTGCAAGCCTGCGCCTACGGTGGCCGGAAATCGGGATCGGAATCCCGGCGGCGACTAGGATGTGAGGACCGTTGCCTCACGCGATCGGCTGCCTCCTTTGCTAGCATTACTGCTTCGCAGAAGGAGGCGACCGCCTGCCACTCCTCCTCGCTTCGGACCATGGCCTGTATCAAGGCCCGGATATATTATTTATATAAGGAATAATCAAAGGATTTTTGAGACTTCTTCGCTATTTGTGTTGATAATAAAGCCGCAACTTCCTCTTAAATGCATACTGACTGGTAGCCGTCCTGATGTCAAGAGGAAGCGCATATATTAAATGAAGATCTTTAGCCAGAATCTGTTTGGTATAAGTATGAAGAGGAAACATTTGTATTTTTATTATTTTGTTTGTAACGAATAAACTCAAAAACCACTAGACCGATTTAAAAAAATATTTTACCAGTAGAATGTTACTTTATCACTAAGTGACATAGGCTATATATTTTCTACTTTTAAGTGGACCTTTTTGAGTTTAAAAATTAATTATTTGACTGGCCTGTTGGTCCAGTGGTTAGTGGCCCTGACTGCTATGCCGGAAGTCGTGGGTTCGATTCCCACCCAGGACTAATGTTTGTGTGATGAGCACGATCATTTGTTCTGTGTCTGAGAGTAATTTATCAATACATGTATGTATTTAGAAATATATAAGTATGTTTATCAGTTGTCTAGTATCCATAACACAAGCTCTGCTTAGCTTGGGACTAGACGGCGTTGTGTGATAGTTGTGGAACATTATATTATTATTATTATTTGATTCCCGAGTTACCTCCTCCATTCCCTCTCGCATCTCAGGCACAAACTGTCACCTGATACCTTGAATATGGCGTTTAAGTCGTGTGCCTGTTTTACTACATTATAATAAACTAAGTCTCAGAACTGACGACTATTTCTTACAATATTAGTGGTTATACGCTCATATTTATCTAGATTTTATTTACTTTGCCACAAAGGTGTTGGTTTGCAAGGAAATTGTAACCTTTACTGGCTTTTTTGACTCATCATTTATTTGTTAAGAGGACTACAGGACCTAAGCTCGGTTCTTCTCGGACTGCATACAAAAGAAAGCTATGCGCAAACACAGAATGATTGCAAAAATGCAGCGTTTTAGCGATTCACTATTTTTTTATTATTATTATTGATAGGCTCGCGTTTGACCACTATTTCACCTGATGGTAAGCGATGATGTGGCAGACGATGGAGCACGCATGCCTAGAAGTAACCTATTCACTCTTGACTTAAAGGCCCCTAGGTTGTAGCTATCAGGAAACAGACGCCGGCAGGGAATTTCACTCCTTAACTGTACCCATAATAGGCAAGCCATAAACATGGTGTAAAGCCTTCTTTGAGGAGTGGCTGAAGAGGCGTCACGGCGTACTCACCTAGCTGTACGCATAATGAATGTTTTCTCAAAACGCTTTGTACGTATGGGTGGGATGTCCACCATGTACCGATGGCGCAACGCCGTACGTCTAGTAGTCCGATGATGGTACGGACTTGGTCACTAAATCTACAGATATGATTATAAAATTAAACAACTATTGCAAGGATATTTGTCCAGTTTTTAATCGATAAAAGTATTTTTTAGAGGTTTCTTCGTGATTTTTTTCTATCGTACTAAATTAGCCGTAGGTATCTATTATTTTTTGAATACATTATGCATTTATTTAGCTTTAATCCTGGAGAAATAATTATATTTTTCTGATTCTATTTACTGCATTGGATCATATACTTTTGCGCTAATATATTAATAACTAGCTTTTGCCCGCGGCTTCGCCCACATACATAAAATATAGCTTATGTCACTCAGGAATAAAGCAGCTTTCTATCGGTGAAAAAATGTTCGCAATCGGACCAGTACTTTCAGAGATTACCTCCTACAAACAAAACAACAAAAAAAAACTTTACCTCTTTATAATATTAGTGTACATAATAATAGTCCTCTTAACCTAGCTGCTACCAGCAGCTTCGCCCTCGCACGGGATAAAAAATATCTAGAGTGAGATTAACATGACATAGTCTACCGGTCTACTCGGTCTACTCGTATGCCAAATTCCATCCACATCCGTCCAGCCGTTCGAGCGTGAAGACCTAACCAACATACAAACACACAAACAATCGGCTTTATAACACTATATTATAAACCTCTGGCGAACTTAGACGAGATTATTACAAACAAGCTACGTGCGACAACAGACATTCTCTACCCGCACAACCTGCCTGCTCAACTATAATCCTAACTCTTACTTGACTCTAACTTAACTATTTATGGTCAGCCTAATTCTCACGAGACTTTTTACACAACACACATACATCACGGCTTAACGAATTGGACTTGACCACGCAATAAAATGTACACAGAAGTACAACATCTCACGTCCGCGTCGTCGCGTTAAAGTGCTGAGGGATTCTTCGAGAGTTAACGCGGAACTGGAGCGCAGAAAATGTTTTGGCAACACCATTCATTGTGCATACAGCTAAGGAGTGGAATTCCGTGCCGGAAATCAGTAATCAGAAACGTTTATTTCAAATATACCAATTACAGGCACTTTTTAATTGTCAAAATGTCGGTCATTAAAAAAAACAAGTGCACAGTAAATTGCACGTTCCAAAGCGTAGATCTCTATGGATAAGAACGTGCAAGAAACTCCATGGACACTCTTTTAAATATATTATGAGTTGCATAAATCTTGGTTGATATTTCTTGTCGCTTCTAATATGTGAGCACAATGTAGATAAGTGCCATGCTCGTAATGTCAAACAAGTTGTAACTAATAAAAATGCTCCATGGTACTTCACATTCACAAAAAAAAAGGAGTCCGGAGTCTATGTTTCCTGATAGCTACAACTTACGAGTCTAAGTCAAGAATTAATAGGTTAATTCTAGGCAAGCGTAAGCCACCGGTGGCCATATCATCGCTTACCATAAATAATAATTGAAATTTTAGTCAATACAGGTCTGACACTTTATCTTGCTTCACCTAAAGCAGAAGAAATTATTTGATGATATCGCACCCTTAAAATCGCGTAATAGGTGAGGTAGAAGTTCGACGCCGACTACTTTCCTGCTTTTGAAAATCGTTTAACCTTTCGAATAAAGTAATTAGAGACACAATAGGAAGACAATGAGAGAGCGAACGTGTTTGCTTGGGATTTAATGAATAAACAGTAGTCGATGTATGATAGATGTTATTTAGAATTAAGTAGGACAGAGAGAACCTGGAGTTATTGTTTTAAGTATAAAGTTATAAGACGAACCACTTGATATTATAATGAGGCTTTGGTAATTCGTGGGTACGGGTGCCGAGAGGGGGATGCAAGCACTTGCACTAACCCGGTTTTTAATAAAATGTACAAAAAAATAAAAAATATAAGATAATATTCATATTTATACGAGGCGAGCTTTAAATTTTCGAACGACAACCATTGGATTTGCGGGGTTCACATAGAAATGTCATTCCATGTTCGATTACGCGGGTAGCTCAGTCCCTTTCATTCGATAGGTATATGCAAGAAAGGGATGGATATGTCGTGGGCAGATCACAGAATTGATCACTTCATGATCGTTTAAATGTTAACATTTGACGTTATGTCAACCCTCGTTTGTCCAATTGTAATCCTACGTCAATTATATCGTTGATATAGAAAAGTAGGCAAAGGAGGATTGACTTATCATCAAACTTTAACGTTTAAAACGATCTGGCCAGTTTTAGTTGGCTATTTCATGAAGTGATCAATTTCATAGATCTGTCCACGACAGACTGTTTAGTGAAACGACTTGGGCCATGAACAAAACTATATTAATACAAATCACAATGACTGTCTTACACAAAGGTTAGTTTAATACTCCACGAATAACATCTTAATATTTGATGGAAGCACTGGGTGTCGCTACAGTTCCCATGCTTAAGTCAAGAGGTTAACGGATGTTTTTTGTCGGGGCTGTATATTAATTGCAACATCCAGCCAAAAAAAAAAATCTATCGCGCATAGAAACAGCGAAACCAAAAGGAAAAAAGAAAAGAATAAAGTTGGACTGATGCAAGAAACAGTACCTTTTGCATCGAGTGGACCTTCTACTCATCTACTTGTACTATGATCCCAAACCAGGTGACATGTTCAAATGTCACCTGAACGACTATTTAGTAATAAATGTCGTTTTATAGCTTATTAATGTGTATTATAGGATTTTATAGTCATTTAGAGAAGATGTATGGTAATAGTCGAGTTATGGGGTTATTTAGTGGACACAGGTATTGTTAGGTGTAGAAGAAAAATGGATTTGTTTTTTTAGCAACTTGGAATTTTGTTGTCAACTTTTGGGTTGAGAAACCGGATGTTACTGATTTATTATTTTGAGTTTATTTTAAATCATTGTGCTCTAATCGTATCTCAAGTTATCGTGTCTTTTAAAACTCTAGCATCTAATATAAACTAATATTCCACAACACAACGCCGTTTAGTCTCAAGCCAAGCAGAGCTTGTGTTATAAGTACTAGACAACTGATAGACATACTTTTATATTTCTAAAAACATACATATTATAGATTAACTAGCTTGCCAGCGGCTTCGCCCGCGTGTAAGCAGGTTTTTTCACTTTTTAGAATTTTAGGAAATCCTTTCTTAGTGCTCACCTACATCATAAAAGAAAATCTTGTGCAAAAATTCAAGCTCCTAGTCCCAGTAGTTTTGGTAGTGCGTTGATATGTCAGTCAATCAGTTTTTCCTTTTATATTACACCCAGACACAGAACAAACGATCGCGCTCATCACACAAACATTTGTATTGGGTGGGAATTGAACCCACTACCTCCAGTATAGCAGTCAGGTCTACTAACCACTAGACCAACAGGCCAGTCACTCTCTGGCACTAGTTTAATATCATAGAATTCGTCTACACATTTTCCAACATTCATCATCTCCTTTTCTCAACTAACTTGGTCTGCTTCTTGTCTAACCGTAGGCAGCTGAATAACCGTGTTTTACATAGAGCGACGGCCTATCAGACCTTCACAGCCCACTTACTGAGCAACGATACTCCTTGGATAGGGTAGCCAGCCTTTCAGTGTTTTACACGTTGCATTTTGGAGGATGTGCGCGGGAATTGCATGACTTAATTCCGCCATCTCATTTCTACCATCGGACAACCCGACGTACGGCGAGTATCCACCCTTGCGTTGTTGAAACCTCTACGGTCCGCACTAAGCGTTTCGCCTCGTCGTTTATACCGCGTACATCGAAGGACTGGAACAACTTGCCTGCTGAGGTCTTCCCATCCGATTATAATTTGGGTGTCTTCAAGGCTAGAGTGAATAGGCTCTTAATAAACTAGTGCGCCTCACCATCAACGATTGCATCACTGCTTACCATCAGGTGGGATTGCAGTCAAGCACTAGTTTATATCAAATTAAAAAAAATGACTGATGGTCAGAATATCTGACGCCTAACTACCTGTAACGATTGTCAAAGGCCTTTGAATGACAACTGGAACCAACTGCGTTAGGTCCTTTCCGAGACATTAGTTGTCAGTGATGTCCAAGATAAACTAAGAAAATACATAATATGAATTGAAAAATTCACATTGGTATTTGTCCGGAGGTCGTGGGTTCGATTCCCACCCAGGACAAATGTTTGTGTGATGAGCTCGTTCATTTGTTCTGTGTCTGGGTGTAATTTATCTATATATTTATGTATTTAGAATTATTTATGTATGTCTATCAGTTGTCTAGTACTCATAACACAAGCTCTGCTTAGCTTGGGACTAGATGGCGTTGTGTGATAGTTGAATATTATATTAAGTATATTAAGTAAGTAAGTAAATTCATACATGAGAGGCCACTGGACCATCACGACACATTCTCGAACATTATGGACTTTATGAGATTGTTTCGGTGTTTCTTCTCAGGGTTTGCTTTTTTTTAAATGTACACCTATTTTATTACTAGGTAAAAGAAAAAATAAAATAAAATAGGTGTACATAAAAAAAAAAAAACGCGTACGCAAAGCGATCCCCAATCTTTCGCCTAGCGCTCAAGATCCGTGCCGATACCTGTACTACTAGCCAAGCAACCATTGTAAATTATGTAAGTTTCTCTTTCAATCGGCTTTTTTTAATCCTATTTGCCAAGACAGTGGCTAAATTTCGGTACAGAATTAAGCTATAAAAGTATAAAGAAGAATTATTGTGTTAGTGGTCTTGCTTTATCTATTAAGTATACCTACTTAATTATAAGATTCGATAATATTTTTGACAGTTCCAATTTTAGAAATAAGTTCGTTTGATTGAGAGTTACTAGTTTAACGCGATTTTATTATCAATAGGATATTTTAGAATATTATATAAATTACAAATTAAAGCTCACATTCATGTTTTTTAGAAACATAATAAAATTATAAACAAATCGATATTTTAAATTAAATTGACAAGCATATCTATTTCAATAGCTATAAAAATCGACATATTTAACCATTTATATTGTTTTTGTCTACTATATACTGAATAGAAATCTGTTACCTTAATAAAAATGATAATGAATTAAAGAAATCAGAAAATATAATAATAATAATATTCCATAACTATCACACAACGTCGTCTAGTCTCAAGCTAAGCAGAGCTTGTGTTATGAGTACTAGACAACTGATAAACATAGTTATATATTTCTAAATACATACATATTATAGATAAATTACACGCAGACACAGAACGAATGATTGTGCTCATCACACAAACATTTGTCTTGGGTGGGAATCGAACCCACGACCTCCGGCATAGTAGTCAGGGTCACTAACCACTAGACCAAAAGGCCAATCAAACATATAAAACCATCCGAACCTGCCGGAGTCTGAGTTTCCTGATAGTTACAACCTAGGGGTCTTTAAGTCAAGAGTAAATAGGTAAATACTTCTAGGCAAGCGTGCTCCATCGTCGGCCACATCATCGCTTACCATTGCCCCCCTAACCAAGTTACAATCTTTTCGTTCGCGCCGAACGCCTCGAGTAGGCCACGCCTCCGATTCCTTTGTTCTGACCACGTGGCTGAGCGTTGAGATGACGTCAGAATAAAGGAATCGGAGGCGTGGCTTACTCGAGGCGTTCGGCACGAACGATACGATTGTAACCTGGCTAGGGGGGCAGGTGAGATAGTAGTCAAACACGAGCCTATCAACAATAAAAAAAAAACAGGTGTTCTGGAAGAAATTGCGGAATAATAATAATGTTTCATTTATTTGTTTATCTCAAAAAGGTACAAAGGTTGAAAGTAACGAGTAATTACAGCATCTATTCTATGTGAGAGCTAGAGTCTATACTGGGTTCAAGACCTGTATGACTGAACTCCATGGTCACTCCTCCAAAATTACAATTATGATTGCACTTACTACAAACAATAAACTCCATGTATTGAGAGTAGAAGACATTAATATAAATAAAATCACAATTTTAAAACTAAATTTTTAAACATTAGAGGTAATGCAATAAGGCTCCTATACTTATGTATGTTTTAGACGGGCTCGTCTATGTAATGATCGCAAGTGCTTTTGTTGTAACCGGTTTTCCCATCTAGATTTCTTTAGCACCAATCTGGAGCAGACTTCAGGTAATAGGATTGCTCCGTATTACACGGGTAATAATAAAAAACAGGGCAAGTGCGAGTCGGACTCGCGCACTGAGGGTTCCGTACAAACTTACGTATGAAAACAGTTCGATTCACGAATTGAGTACCGAAGATTTTTCCGAAACGCAATAAAAGTTTTTCTTTTTGTGACGTAACAACAAATTTACTGTTTTCAGATTTATTCCTATACCTGTGCTATAAGATCTTGCTTTATGCCAAATTTCAAGATGCTGGGTCAACGGGTACTTCCAGTTGAATTTTGATCCCCTTGAGAGTGTCGAAATATACGTTTTTTGGGACATAATCGGCCGTACCTTTTTTTTTATTAACTTAGAAGTTTGTATTTTTTTACAGCTTCAAGGAATCGCAGAAATGAGTATGTTTTTTTTTATTAATTGATATGCTCGCGTTTGACCACTATCTCACCTGATGGTAAGCGATGATGTGGCTGACGATGGAGCACGCTTGCCTAGAAGTAACCTATTCACTCTTGACTTAAAGACCCCTAGGTTGTAGCTATCAGGGAACACAGACTCCGGCAGGGAATTCCACTCCTTAGCTGTACGCATTATGAATGTGTTCCCAAAACGCTTTGTACGTATGGGTGGGATGTCCACCATGTACCGATGGCGCAACGCCGTACGTCTAGTGGTCCGATGATGGAACGGACTTGGTGGAATTAATTTCAATTTGAATTTTAATTTCAACTCAATACCTCCACGCTTTCGCAGGATAAAGGGTCTTGACAGACGTTCGACTCTCTCAAGGGTCGCAGTATGTATAAATAATATAGAGAAGAATTAAATAGATATTATCTAAATTAAATCATATAATTCATACGTATATATCAATAACAGTAAATAAAATGTACACATAAAAAGATAAAAACATAAATTAAAATTATAAAAATACAATTATAATACTTACGAGATGGTAGAGAGGTAATGTTCTTTGACTAGCTTTTACTTGTGTGTAGTGGTTTTGCTCACGTGAAAGTAAGAAACTATTCTGGAACATATCTTCCGGGGCTACAAAATATGCTGTTATCCTGGTTTCTTTTTTTTTCTATTCTAGCACACGGTCTACACGTGCCAAGCATCTAAATCCGTGCAGCCGTTTTAGTGAAACAATCTGTTTTAATCAAACAAACATAGAACCATACAAACTTTCGCCTTCAGTAAAAGTCTGACAGGTCCTCTAGAAAGAAAGAAAGAAACCACGTTTATTCGGCACACAGGTACACACAATGAGATAACAATTATAATATAGAAACTTAAATACTAAAACTTAAAAAATACATCAACATTGTGTGTCTCACGGCTGCGCCAAATACCCTCTCGCTCCGCTCTAGAGTGGGAGACGTCATTAGATGATTTCCCACCTTAAAAAAAGCTTCACTTATACATAGACAGCAGGGTCAAAGCCTACTGGGGCCAAGGGTCTGATTCTGAAAGGAAGACTCGGCCCTGGTACGAAAGGCAACGAAGGAACAGGAGTGGGTTTTTAGTCAGTAAAAGTCTGATAATATCTCCCGCCCCGCCCAAGGGCGGGGGATGTCATAAGATGATTTTCCAACCAAAAAAAAAAAAATACATAGACAGAAAATCTATTCATTATATTATGTAGGAATTCTTGAAGATTTATGACTGCATACAGATTGTCTGTCTGTCCGTCCACTAAGTTTTAATGTTAATTATTAAGAGTCGCGTTTATTGCTTTATTAGTTATATAAATTAATAGTTTATTATAATTAGCATCGTAATTTATACTTAAATCAGTTTTGTGTTGTGGGAATTAGTGTGAGGTTATAAACGAATATAATTTTATTGTTTATTACGGTTTTTACTCTAATTTGTAGATTTTTAAGTTTTTAACAACAATTTTTAAAACGTACGGTCTTGATTTCTTATTAACGTGATCATTATAATACCCAGAAAAGTTATGTATAAGTTATGTATAAGTTATGTATAAGTTACGTATAAGTTATGTATAAGTTATGTATAAGTTATGTATAAGCTTAGTATAAGCATAACCAGCCTTATAATGTTCCCACTGCTGGGACTCAGGCCTCCTCTCTAGGAGAGGGAATGGACTATAATCCACCACGCGGGCCCAGTGCAGGTTGCTGAATGTCACATGTTTGCGTATTTTTGGTTCTAGGACATGCCTGTTTCCCCATGATGTTTTCCTTCACAGTTTCGAGAGCAGTGGTGATGAAATAAATTACACAAAGTAATGCGCCTCTCTGGGTTTTAACCCGCGACCTACAACTCGTAAGTCGAGAGACCGTTACCACTGGACCAGCACTGCTCATTAGAAAATTTATGTATCGAAAGAAAATTAATTAACTTAGCATCCGAGTACCTATTAGTAATCCGCTGCAAAAAAGCAAAATGGTTTATTTATTCATTTATTAATTCTTTATGCACACAAAAGTACAGAGGCGGACTTAATGCCTTAAGGCATTTTCATTTTTTTTTTGCCATTTTTTTTAGTGGTTATATTTTTATATGTATATGTCCTACTAGCTTTTGCCAGCGGCTTCGTCCACGTGAATGTGTTTAACATTCCACTAGATATGTACCGGAAGACGCAGCGTTGGAAGGCTTCCCACAAGGTGGACCGATGACCTGGTGAGGGTCGCGGGCCATTCGTTGTGGTGGCACTTGGGGAGGCCTATGTCCAACAGTTGATGTTTTTCAGCTAAAATGATGATGATAATGATATGATGATCAACAATAATGTTTGTACCCTTTGGATTGGTATACTCGAAACTTTTAGTATCATGTAAGTTATACTTTGTTTTTTTTTTTTTTTCTTAAATTGATGTCATATTCACACCTCCGGACCGAGCCCAAGTCATCGACGGCGCGTAGTGTTCCACGCGCGCCTCAAGGAGATGTCAGCAACCGTAGGGGCCCAGCAGGGTCGATGCCTACTGGGGCCATAGGTGATGTGAAAGAGATCTCCGGGGCCTGGAAAATGGCAAAGAAGGAACAGGAGTGTTTTAGCTAGTAAAAGTCTGACACTATCTCGCGCACCACCCAAGAGCGGGGGATGTCATTAGACGATTTTCCCACCCGAAAAAAAAACTGATACTACATGTTTGTATAGTTATCAGTGATCTTACACTCATAGATTAAAGTAAAGTTATTCAGTGATAAAGTAGTATTCTACTGGTGAAAGAATTTTTAAAATCAGTCCTTTTTTATTGGGTGGGAAAATCATCTTATAAAAAATCGCGCTCTTGGGCGGAGCGAGAGATAGTGTCAGACTTTTACTGATTAAAAACCCAATCCTGTTCCTTCTTTGCCTTCGTCCCAGGGCCCCGAGTCTCACTTTCACACTACCCGTGAAAATCTGTCCTTAAGTTTTTAAGTTTATTCATTACAAACTAAAATATAAAATTACAATTTAAGTCCTTTCTCTTTATAATATTATTATAGAAGAAGTATAAATATAGAAGGATAGATAAACTTTGCCATACTTAAATATTTTGTAAGATTATCTGACTTCAACTAAATAAGACATTTTAATTTTTCTTATACTATTCAATATAATATAACCGTTTCTTTTTAATTCCAAGAGTTTTGTTTATAGCTTGTTCAGGCCATCCAACGTAATCAGTTGGATCTCTGCTCACACCACGCAGCTAAAAGCGTAAAAATGCCCTCTAATAAGCCTTCCTCTCATTGATTATTCATAAACGAAAAACAACAAAATTACAATTTTTATATCTTTGCTGAGGAATTTTTACTGGACTGTATATTACGGAAGCACAGTATGGGGCCTTTTAGTGGACTACTGTGAACCGTGACACTTGCTAATACAACTGAGGTCAGAAGGTCAGTTGGTCCAAACAATAGTTCAGCTACCTGACCAATGGCTGGAACCAGTCTTTGTAAGGTCTATCTAGCTCTTACAGTGCAGGTGTGACCCGCGGAGGCGATCGGCGTCAGCAACCCCTCGCGACCGTTCTTGGTCCAGGCCATTTATTATTATTTAGTACAGCAAAATACATAGACACATTGCTCGCAAAACATGTGGCCAATGGGGACGAAAGGTTCTGGTGTGGCGATTACGTACCGGAAAACGCAGCGTTGGAAGTCCTCCCACAAGGGGACCGATGACCTGGTGAGGGTCGTGCGAATCCGATAGATGCGATACGCACAGGACCGGTCGTTATGGCGACACTTGGGAGATGCCTATGCTCAACAGTGGACGTCTTTCGGCTGAAATGATGATGATGATGATGACAGCAAAATAGCCATTAAAAATAAGTTAATCCTCTCGCTCTGTCTTCTCACTGAACCGCAAACCGCAAATTGTCTTCCATTCATCAGCAAATAATCCAGGGTTCGCACGAGCACGTTGGGCATCGTTAGCATATGCGGTATAGAAGAGGTGGATCGAGCTACAATGAGACAAAACGGGACATTAAATAATTTATTTTTTCTGGAGCGTAACATACTGTGCGAAAGGACATAGGAAGCAGTCACCTTCTGCGAAGCAGTAATGCTCATGAAGAAAGTGTGAGGGAAAGGCAATCCTTATGCCCTAGACGCTGCAGGAGACGCCCTGAGGTAGGGAGTCGCAGGGCGATTTTGGGCCATCGTAAGCACGGGCTTGCGGACGGTGAGCAACGGATAGCCTGTTCAATAAGGACCAGACTCGACGGGTTATGTTCGAATAAGTTACCGCGACCCTGGAACGCTAAGGGCAACTGAAGGCACATGGGTGGGTTTTAGACAATGAAATTCTCACTAGAATCAGTCTAGCTCGGGTTGATATGTATGTTTGACATGCGATATGCATGTTGTTTGAAATAAACCTTCTGCATATTTCTTCCCAATAAAGTTAATGTCTTCATACACGCCTATAAAGCAAGTAAAGTGTATATATTTTATTATTATATCGTTTCCCAGTAGCATTTGAATTAATTTCATATGATATGAATTAACGAATTTTGGTTATTAATTATGATGATAAAAATGTCTTTTTGATGTGTTGTCGACGACACGTCGCGCTAACCCTAACTAATTGGGAAAAGAGGCACTAGAAACGAAACACGTTATTCATACTCAATTAGGGGTATCGATTGTCAAAAAGTCAGTATTTAAGAGATTGATTCATCATCATCATCATTTCAGCCGACAGACGTCCACTGCTGGACATAGGCCTCCCCCAAGTGTCGCCACAATGAATGGTCCTATGCGTCTCGCATCCATCGGACTCCCTCAACCGTTACCAAGTCATCGGTCCACCTTGTAGGAGGCCTTCCAACGCTACGTCTTCCGCTACGTGGTCGCCATTCCAGAACCTTTCGGCCCCAACGGCCATCCATTCTGCGAGCAATGTGCCCTGCCCATTGCCACTTAAGTTTGGCGATTCTTCGTGCTATGTCGGTGACCTTGGTTCTCCTGCCTGCATATCCTTAATCTTGATTCGATCACGCAAGGAAACTCCGAGCATAGCCCTTTCCATTGCCGTTTGGGTGACTTTGAGACAGATTGATTAGTTATAATAGCTCTAAATTATAAGCTTATTGTTAATCATAGTGTAAGAAAACTTTTGTGGTAGAAAAATAAATAAAATTATTATATTATGGGTCAGTATATCTCTAATACATACATAATTATAAAATGTACCAAATAAAACACATCTATTAGATCTGAATTGCTACTAAGCCCTCATCTCTCTCTTTCTTTTCTCTCCTAGTTTTGCTGTGCCCGACAGGGTCCATATTGATCTTGATAATATTATATTTATACTATCTATGTATATATGGAATACCAAAAAGTATTGAGTATCGAGTATCTCAGAACCCTGGCGACCTTTGGAAGAAGTATAAGGAGCCGAAACCAATTCGTAGAGGCCCTTTAGACACTTTTAAGGGAACGTGATACCAACCGACGATTATCCCTGTACGCGCTATGCAAGTGCACCCAAGGACAACCCCTGGTTGTTAAAAAAATATTGCGACAAGACTCCAAAAACCATTGCCATTGCTTTTGGTTTTTGGAGTCTTAAGTGGACTGGTTGCCAAGACTACTACGCCTGCCAAATATTCCTTCAAGCGTAAAATTCGGAACTACTTCTTGAAGTCCTCTCATCCTTAGTTTGGTCTTCGTCAGAATTATTATTAAGTTCTCTAATGATTTGATATTTTACATAGCATAGCGTTTTTTTTTTTAGTATAGTAGTAGGAGTATCTTTTATTTGTTTATTGTTTATTGTGTGTCATTTTTAACCCAAAGGTTGACTGGTACAGAATGCCTTGTTGCATTAATTTCGCCTATATACCACTACTGTACATAAAGTTTGACTGTACTGTAAAGTTTTTACTGTACATAAATCAATCGATAAAAAGGCCGGAATTTTATTATTATTCATCACACAATTGAGTATCGACGTCGAGTTGCTAGCCTATCAGTTTTATAACGGTCACATTTTTGGGATTGTGCATCGGAATTGCACACTATAGGGATATATTGTAAAATCATTTTTTTTTAAAGAGTAACCACGGTGTATCTTGCGGGTTCTTCTCCATAGGCAATGACCGATTGGAACAGTGTCAGTGGCCTATACGAAATAATAGTTATTTGTGCAACAAGAGAGCAAAGTTGTTTTTCGCTGCCAGTGCTAATTTTGAGTCCCGAGCAAGCGAAGGATTCTTTAATTGAATCACGAGATTTAGCGAGTGATTCTAAAGTAGAATCCTGAGCGAGGGGAGGGATTCAAAGGCACGAGATGCAAAAAGTTTTGCTCTCGTGTTACACACATAATTTTTCACTTCAGCAACGGAAACACATACTTGGGAAATATAATAATTAACAGTAATAGATCTAATAATGATTTCAATTAAAATAAATACTATCTCTGTCCCTAGTTTTGCTCATATTTTACAATTATTTTAACATTCTTAATCTTATTTGGCATTATTTTACTTCCGCTGTTTTTTTAAAGCACGTTCTAAAACAGTCAATGTTGAAACTACACATAATTATTTAAAGGTTAAATGCCAGTTTTATCTGCTGCTATAAGTACTCAGGTACTCTTATTTTTGTTCAAATACAATAATAAATTTAAAATTCAATCATTTAATTACATAAAAAAAAAAAAATTGATAATTTACAAATATTTTCTATTTATTACGCATTTCCGAACGTGTTTTTCTTAGTGGTGGAATTTCAAAATCGGAATGAACTTCGAAATGGCATGTTTCTCACTCGCTTTTTTATAAGGGCGAGAAAGAGACAGAGTACAGTGCAGTTCAAATGTTTCGAATTGTATGGCGAAAAAAAAATAATTAAAAAGTTCCTTTATGCAAAATCTAGTTTTGCTCACGGTTTTCAAACAGCAAAACCTACTTGTTTAAGCTGCTGTGGTGAAAAATTGTTTTAAGTTTGAAATTAAATTCATAAAACGTAGTAGTATTAGGCAAACATGGGCCTATAAAAAATAATTTTATTTCACTATTTTAAAACCCATTCACTCGGCTAAAATATTCCAAAATCCATAATTTACCAATAAATTTAAAATTCACAACTGAAAGTGATTTTATTAAAATTCCTTATAACCTTAAAGACAATAAAACTATGTGCCTATATTCACAGCACATGTAAAGAGGTATGTCACGACCGCACATTAGCAAATAAATTGAATTTGCAAGTTATTTTTATAGGTAGCTATGTATGTTCCACACACACACAATCACCATATTTAAAAGCACACACACACTTCCCATTTACTAATAAATTCACACACACAATCGCAATCAAACTCATCATTAGCACGTAAATAAATTTACGCAATTCAATTGGCCATTCTCACCCGTACTAATGCAAAAACTGACGTAAGGTATGTAGCACACTAACTCACAGTAACTGGGACTTTAATTAAACGATTTAGAATCTAAAAAGTGTATGTAACAGGATGCCTGGTATTATCTTATTGGCTGATTTGTTTTGACCACAATGGGTGCTCATTGAGTTCTTTGAATCGCCCCTGCGACCATTGGAGTTGGTCCTGTCAATAAATTTTGACAGCTCAATAAAAATTGTTATTGGTTAACCTCTGTTTAGTACGTTAGGGTTGGGCTACAATGTTGGAATTAGGAGTAAGTATTAATAGTATTATTTTTGTGATTATCGATTTATTTCTTATTTTTTTTAGGTATTGATTAGAATTATAAGTCGCCCTGAGCATAGATTTATTTAAAGGTCTGTGATAAATGCCATAGGTATTTTCAACCAGTCAACAAAGGGTGGTTGATAAAAAATACAGCAGGTGCACAAAAAGATACAATATTGAGAAAACAAGAGTAGGTACAAAATTATATATAGTTAGTACCTAGATTGCTGCCATTAGGCTCGCCTTATAATACACGAGACTTAAATAAAACTATCAAAATTGAAAGCGTTCGGGAATCATAGACATGTTAAATAAAATGTTTATTAATTATAATAGAATTAACAATTCTTATAATCATTATAAATTTAAAAAAACATTGCCCCACACAAAAAAAATATCTGAATCGTGGGTGCGTTGCGACATTTGAAACGACCTGAAACCACTAATTGTAGCATAAGCATAGAATAATCAGCCTTTTAATGTTCCCACTGCTGGGACTCAGGCCTCCTCTCTAGGAGAGGGAATGGGCAGTAATCCACCACGCGGATCCAGTGCGGGTTGGTGAATCACATATGGCTAACTGTAGGCCATACAAATATTTATTCCGTAGTAGGAATTAAATCTGCGATATGCAGCGCAGCAGCCAACCACTCAACCACTGCTCCAAGCCAGCCATCAGATTTATTTTACAGTAAGTAATGTAAATATGTTGTTAATAGACTGGCCTGTTGGTCTTATGGTTAGTGGCCCTGACTGCTATTGGGTTCGATTCCCACCCAGGACAAATGTTGAGGACTGATTTAGAAATATATAAGTATGTTTATCAGTTGTCTAGTACTCATAACACAAGCTCTGCTTAGCTTGGGACTAGACGGCGTTGTGTGATAGTTGTGGAATATTATTATTTAAGAAACAATTACTAAAAAATTAACCCAAATAACACACTTTCCACTAGAAACAGCAACAGTACAATTCGCGTCACTCACCAGTTCCCCTAACTCCTAGTACTAGGAACTGTTGACGTGTACGTGTGTACCGGGGCTAAGCGACCGTTAAGTCATAGCGTAGCATTCGATACACGCGCGCCAGTTTAGTGGCAGCCAATCAGGTGGCGCGACTAGCATAATAAAGGATTGGGATTGGGGAAGGATTGGGCTGTTGTGGAAGATAGGATATAGTATGCTATACTATTCTAAAAAAATTATATTACACTAGCGGTCCTTATTTGACCATTACATGTTTGTTGTATGGATTATGAAAGAGACGTTGGGCCCTGAGTTTCGTTTCAGTGTTTCTTCTCAGAAAATGAGACAAAATGAAGCATGAGGCATTTGATAGAGTCGTTTGGTGCCCTGTGAGCTAAATCACTGACATCATCTTACAATTAAAATAACATTGACCTTCTATATTAATAAGTATATTTTATTATTATGAGCAGTGGTGGTCTAGTGAGACAGCCAGTGAGTTGAGCTCCTTAGTAGTCTTGCGTTGAGCTACACGAATACTGACCAACGCTTGCACTGACTGGACAGGTTCACGCAAATCTGTGTAGTTCTTTCCACAAAAGATCATCTGAGACACTAATCTACATGGTTCCGATCTTCATGATTTGACCATTACATGTTTGCTGTATGGACTTTAAAAGAGACTTTGACCCCTGAGTTTGTTTCGGTGTTTCTACTCAGGGTAGACAGCTAGGAAACACCAGCCTCATCTAGTTTAAATTGACGAAAAAAATTGACGTGTAAAAGTGTTTTAAAAAAAAATATTTGCAAAATAAATATCGTTTATAATTTATCATTTATCCGTCTTGCTTTGAGCGGGCGTTACAAATCCCATAAAATTATTGTAATTTTTTTTTTTAAGTCTCTGTGGAGTTTCTTCCCGGTTCTTCTCTACTAATTAGAATCGTGAAATAGCTAGAAATGCTCGTGTAGGCTTGTGTGAAATAACAACATTTTGATTTTGATTTTAGTCCTGACTCTTCGCTCGTTATCGCCTCGCTCTCACTACAGCACAAACTCTCACCATCCAATTCAAAGGATAACAGGCACTGTGATACGCAATTAAATTTCTAACTTTCCTTCCCAGAAACAAACAATTCGGACATTTTGTTCATTTGAATATTACTTGTTCCTAAAACTTCTAGTGGTGCTTATGCTAGTGACTTGGTACTTTTTATTTGGTACTCGTAGTAAGAACTGTTACTAACTCTGTTTTCATCTAAAAATTATTGAAAAAGAACTGAATTTAATTTAAGAAAAAATTGATTAAACTACTACTTGAAGTCCTCTCAAGTTTAGTTTGGTCTTCGTCAGAATTATTATTGAGTTTTTTTAATGATTTGATATTTTTCATAGTATTTATTAGTTTATAATTTTAGCATATATATGTATTTTATTATTATAAATAACTTTTTTTTTTTATTTTTCTGTTTGAAATATTTGTTATTTATTTATTGTGCAAATCTACCACATTATTATCTTTTTAACCCAAAGGTTGACTGGTAGAGAATGCCTTGTTGCATTAAGTCCGCCTATGTACCACTACTGTACATGAAGTTTAAATAAATAAATTAAAAAAAAAAACTGCACAATTTTCAGTTGCACATTCTTTCAACAATAACTATTTATTAAAGTTTTTTTTTTGTGAACATTTAGTTCTTGAAAAGAAACTTCAAATGGACCATTTCAACTTGAAGAATTTATAAGCACTAAAGAAAAAAGAATTTATAGATTAACATTATTATATAATAAGTACATCAAAATAGTTACACAGCTCTTAATAACGAACTTAGGGTACAATGGCAGTCTTATCGTTGACTGTGATTTCTTCAAGACAACCTTTGAATAGACGAACAGATATTTTTCGTGCCCCACAATTTTAATTAAGCAAACTTAGTTAGGTACATGTATACTCATAAGTTATGAGTATACATGGGTTATTAGTCAAAACTCTTTTAGCATGCGTAACATGCTCCACCGTAACACGGATGGAGAGAGGGGGCTAAGAAAAGGTGGATTGTACGAGGAACGATATGAAAGTTATTTGGGTACACCAAAATAATGGGTGGATTGCGGGAAAAATGATAGAAAGTCACTACGGAGAAGCCTGCGACCAGACATATTTGAAAGCTAAAGAATTGCTTTGCCAATCCGTAACAGCTCGAAATATGTACAGGAGGTGGAGTATGACTGTTTTATGTCCAATTAAACTTAGTATATTATTGTTTTATTACTAATATATTATCCCACTTGTCCATATTGTCCCACTGCTGGGCAAATGCCTCCCTCCATTCCTTCCAACGATCTCGATTTTTAGCTTCTTCTTTCCAATTCTCAAGGAAGACATTCAGGTCATTCCGCCATCTTTTTCGTGGTTTACCATGGCCCCGTGTCGCTGTGTCTGAGAACCCATCCTGGCCAGGCCCAGGCATGTGACAGACATATCCTGCCCAGTCCTATTTAAGTTGGGCAGCTTTTTGAGCCCTATCAACAATCTGCTTTTTGGAGTGCAGCTCGCAGTGTAATGTCTCGAACGTGATCTGTTAATTTAACACAAAGTATTATTGGACAAAATAAATAACCCGAATCTCTAGTTTAAGCAGTGACACCATTTAAACTATTTCAAACAATCACTACTTAATAAAACGAAATATAGATCCCAAAATTAACTAGAATCACTTGCACTCGCTCGCAGTCAGAATAATCAATGAAACGTATTGTCATTCTGAATGGCCGACCGATTACTAATTCTTAAGAAAGCTGTTTTTATTTTCCTAATGGCTTCATACTTGTAGCAAACAGGGTGGGCAGACTAATAAAGATGGTTGTTTTAGAATTTTTATGGCTTGATTCACCACCTCTAGATAAGTTCAGGTTAGCTTGTACAACAAATAACTTAGGGTGAAAGCGCCAGGATGAAAGAAAGAAAGAAAAACTGTTTATTCGCGCAAAATGACGCAATCTTAAAACTAGCAAACAAACATTATCAATTAATAGGGAAGATATGCGTCACATCCGCGCAAAACGGCCGAACGCTCAGCATAAAGTTGTGGCCTCACGCATTATGCGATGAGCTTACAGCGCTGGTTTTCAGCGTGGGCCTGTGGCGGATGGTTTGCGAAATTCTAATTGTCTTAAATTTTTCCACTGTGTAGGTTCTAAGTTCATTAAAAGGAATTTTATGCGGTTGCATCATGAAGCATTAATGCTAGCGAAGAGGACGGCTCCAAGACTGAGGGAATGTACTTACATCCTCACGCTCCAGTCGCCGCAACAGAAGACGCTTGGGTAGCGGGAATAGCAGAGCGATCTCTGGTTATTACATACTTCATCATCATCATCATCATCATCATTTAAGCCACAATACGTCCATTGTTGGACGTAGGACCCCAAGCGTCGCCATAACGACCGGTCCCGTGCGTTTCGCATCCATCGGATTCCCGCAACCGTCCCCAGGTCATCGCCCCACCAAGATCTTCATTTCTGATGTGATCACGCAAGGAAACTCCGAGCATAGCCCTTTCCATTGCCCTTTGGGTGACTTTAAGTCTTCTGGTGAGGCCCAATGTAAATGACCACGTTTCGGATCCATATGTCATCATTAGTAAAACGAACTGGTCATAGACCTTCGTCTTCAGACACTGTGGTATATTGGACGAGATGATACCGAGCAGCTTCCCGAATGCTGCCCAACTTAGTCTGATTCGATGATTAGTCTCTTTCTTGAAGTTAAGAGTTGGGTAGGAACTGGACCGTCTGTCCCAGGTAAACGTAGTCGTCTACAACTTCGAGTGTAGAGTCTCCGATCTTGACAGAGTGGGTGCTACATCCCATTCTTTCGGAAGCTTTACTGATTACATACATTTGAAAGTGAAGGAGTAATCAAAAACACATACATACACAAACTTTCTCCACTATAATATTATTGTGTTAAGCGTGCGAAGAGGCTGATTGGGGATCCAGATTTGGTTAAGACCAAGCTACAAAACCTCGAGGCACAGGCGCAGGGTAGCCAACTAGCCAGCCTATCCGTATTTTACAGGTTGCATTTTGGAGAATGTGCGCGGGAATTGCATGACTTGATTCCGCCATCTCCTTTCTACTATCGGACAACCCGACGTATGGCGAGTATCCACCCTTACGTTGTCGGTCCGGACTAAGCGTTTCGCTTCGTCGTTTATACCGCGTACATCGAAGGACTGGAACAATTTGCCTGCTGCGGTCTTCCCGTCCAACTATAATTTAGGTGTCTTCAAGGCTAGAGTAAATAGGCTGTTAATAAACTAGTGCACCTCACCATCAATGATTGCATCTCTGCTTACCGTCAGGTGGGATCGCAGTTAAGCACTGGTTTATATAAATTAAAAAAAAAAATAGTTTGTTTATAACTTATTATTCGTAAAGAGTTACATTTAAGTATTCATAAAAAAAAAACCAAAATAAGTAATTGTCTTGTAGCTAAAGTTCTGACCATCAATTTGAATAGTTTAGAAGTTTTTCAACATATAATTTATTACTTTTTGTTTGAAATTTATGTTATGTGATATGTGAGTTATGTTAATGGCCGGTGTTTAAACACAAACGTGGTGTTTATAAGGCTTTAGATATTGTTTTTATAGTGTTAATGCGTTTACGCGAAAGTTTTATGCGTGTTGTGGGTCGTGATTGAAAATTGAATATGGTATCAGTCTATTGTATGGAAGACATTATTCTTTATGAGGTTCGATAGGTCATAAGTTATTTGTTTCGTGTTAAAGCCTTAGCGACTACAAAAAAAGTAGAAGTACCAAAGAGAACAAAGCATAAAAAAACAAACATTCAAATTGAAATCAAAAGATAAAGTGTGAAACAAATCCAGTAAAGACCTCTGAAAATCTGCTATTTTGCGTGAACTTTGGCTCTTTATAATGGTACTTATAAATTTAAAAAGTAATGTTAGTATATAAAAACCACGCACATGTAATCGAGATTTCGAATAAAAAAAATATTTTTTTAATTTTAGAACACTTAAGGTTTTAAAAAAACCATTTATTTCCTGGAACAAGTTTTGTGCAATATTCGAGTAAATGACGAAATTATCTTACGCCAGAAGAGCGTTCAGGTGTTATCTCTCTTTTTTCGCATAGCCTTTATATCAAACGTTGCGTTGGATGACACAATAAGCTTTTAAATCATATTATGCTCTCGTTGACGTTAGACAAGTGGGCAAAATCCCTCTTAACAATTACGCATGGATCTTACTTGATAATCTGAGCTACCGCATTTTTCCGTCCCCATTCCCACAAAAACCCCACTAATTGCAGGACCCGCTGTACCCCAGACAGAGGTGACCCCAGCGAATTTCCCCGAACACAATGCGTCATCTCTTATCAGGACCAAATCAACAATAAACAGCATATTACCGTAAAAAACTTAAAAACCGTAAAACAACGACAATTGTCTCGCAACCCGTTTGAAGAACGACCATTTTGTGTTCCGATTTCCTAAAAAACCGTCATAGTTCGTACGTGGGGCGATGTGGCCATGATTTTTGGTTGTAGAAACAAGGACGAAATTATCTCGACTAAAAACAGAGACTTTTTTTATTTGGAGCGTGATGGAGTGTCAGAAATTTACTTTTTTTTTAATTTATTAGATTGTATAAAATCGTGCTTCACTGCAATCCCACCTGATGGTAAGCAGTAATGCAATAATTGATGGTGAAGCAAACTAGTATATTAAGAGCCTATTCGCTCGTCTTGAAGACACCTAAATTATAATCGGACGAGAAGGCAACTGCAAGCAAAATGTTCCAGTCCTTCTATGGTGAGGGCGTGTCAGACTTTTACGGACTATAAACCCACAGTTCAATTGCTCTTTTTTACCACGGTAGCTCCTTCAAACAATCCACAACCTTGGCAGGCGTCTTCGGTCTATGTAACTGGCCTCGTCAATTTTACTATCAAACGCAGTGCACCGTAGAACCCGGCTTGTTCCTTACCAGACGATCAGACTGCGAGCTACCCCTGGCTCACCGTCCACAAGCCCGACTAAGAATAGAGCTGGGACGTTTTTCCTTGTTAGTAATTGTGTCTAGCGTGCGACCTTCATTTTCATCTTCTGATAGACGATGATGTCATGAGGTCAGTGATGGTGTATGCTTCTACCTCGAAGGATAGTTTGGTAAGTGGTTTCAACTTTATTTTTGCCAACCTAACCAGTGTTACCATTTTTATGGTTCCGTACCTCAGTTGGCAGGGCTTGCGGACGGCGAGCAATGGTTAGCCCATCTTCCGACCGTCCGGTAACCGTCTGGACCGAGCCCAGTCGTCGACGGCGTGTATCGTTCCACGCGCGCCTCAGGGAGATGTCAGCAAATCGTAGGGGCCCAGCAGGGTCGAAGCCTACTGGGGCCATGGGTAAAATGAAAATGAAACCCGAGGCCCTGGGACGAAGGCAACGAAGGAACAGGAGTGGGTTTTTAGTCAGTAAAAGTCTGACACTATCTCCCACCCCGCCCAAGAGCGGGATTTGTCATTAGATGATTTTCCCACCTAATGAAAAAAACCTCAGTTGGCAAAAACTGAACCCTTATGGAACCACTTTGTCCTTTTATCAAGACCCTCTAACGTAGGAACGCGTGGAGGTATTACGTTGAAATTAATATCGAATACTCAGGTTTCCTACACAGCTTGCAGCAGTAAAAAAAAAAATAACTTCTAGGTCAAAGCAATCTACAGTCAGGGCCGTTTAAATCCTCAGTTTAGGCGCATATTTTGACACTAGTGTGATATCGAAAGGAGATCGCATAAGTCAGGTTTGTTATAGCTAACGAACTGGCTTGTAAAATATACTTTTAAGGATTTTGCTGTTCTAGAATAGGTTTGAAAATTTAGTAGAACAAAGGAATGTCTAGTTTTTTCAGTTTGGACATAGCCATTGTAGTGCAATGTGCTGATATTGAATATTGAAGAAAAGTATAAGTAAAATTTTATAACATTGCAAGAATTTTATTCAAGTTAAGATCCTGGACCATAATCATACCGTCGCAGAGTGCGACACTAGCAAGGAAATCAAAACCTATAGGGTACCTGTTGTCCTATCCTAGAATCCTGGTATATGGTAAATAGTAAGGTCTTATAGCATAGCACAAATAGAAGAAAATTTCTGAAAACCGTGAATTTTTATCACAAAATAATTTAGCTTTATGATTTGGAAAAATCTTCAAGGCTTGATTCGGGACTCGAACTACTTATATAGGAAGAGCCCGACTCGCACTTGACTGGTTTTCTTTTGTACTACTTCTGTTTAAACTATGGGGCAGTATAATTACTTAACCGAACTTGCGTGGTGACTTTAATAAAATTAAAGTCTCCAGCCAAGATCTAAAACTTAACTAAAATCTAAGCAACAACACGCCAAGGTCTGCGGGGTACGAAACTTGGCTTAGAACGTCGCTGGGATGGGGGGGAGGCAGCAAGGGACGGGTTGGTTTTAACATTTATTACCAACCTAATAAACAAAATTAATGTTCATCAAAACCATTAAAAAACTTCCTCAATCTTTATACTGGGTGGTATCCCTACAAGACAAAGTTCCCAGTGCTACTCTGTCACTAATAGCACTTTATATTGAACATAATAGCACTTGATGTGCCACATAATGTCCTGTGCGATAGTGTAACGTGTTCCTGCTACATCAATGAGTTGACTTATGACCTGGTGGCTGCAAGACGGAGATTATATGGAACTACAGTCTATAAAGTTATGTCGGGTAAGTTACTTTGGCCTACTAGGGTTGGAATGTTCAATAGTACATTTTGATACAAGTGGAGCAAGTTTGTCACCGCGACCGAGGTGGAATTCTTAAACACACGTGCAAAAAAAAACTGCCCCCCCTAGCCAAGTTACGATCGTTTCGTTTGTGTCGAATGCCTCGAGTAGGCCACGCCTCCGATTCCTTTGTTCTGACCAAGCGACTGAGCGTTGAGATGACGTCAGTCGAGGCTGGGCAAGTTGCAAGAGTCGGATTCGCGCACTAAGGGTTCCATGTAAATAGTTCAATTCCCGAATTTGAATTAATTTGTGAATCGAGTCAAGAGAATATTTATAAATATCGAAAATACCTAATAATTATACAAACATTTATGAAATCCTGAATCGTGTCAATCAACTAAAAAGTTAAGGAATTTATATTTAAATAATCATGATAAGAGCTAAACCAGTGTTTTAAGGCATCGTTAACAGCCTAACCTAATTAGCCGTTGTATTATTTCTCATTGGTCGTTCGTTAACATACCAACTTCATTTAAAATAAATCCATGTAAGACGAGCATGTCGCGGAATCGACCGAATTCCGGAAAAAGTTGTCACACGCCACACAATTCTAACAGTGTGGAGGCGCTTGTCCAATACAGCGCTGTGTCGACACGTACCGAAGATTTGATTGAAATAGATATCTATTTATGCACAGCTTTATTAGAAAAACATTACATTATTTTATACTAAAATAACGATGATCAACCAGCATCACTCGCGTGAAAATAAAAGATTATGTAAAGGAAAAGCTTTACATGCAATATTCCAGGATATGGTCTGCTCGTGTGCCGTTCAGCCGTTAAAGTGTGAAAATGTAAACTAAATCCATGCACATACATACCTAGATAAATACAATTTTTTGTCTTCATGACATTATAATTTGATAAATCATATAATAATTATTATATAATATTATAACAAATTACTAAGTAACATTTTAATTTTTTTCAAATTTTATAATCACAATGTTGTTTTTTCAAATTTTTTTTTTGTATACATTTTAATCATTTTGTTCTATATTAAGAATGCTTATCGTTGAATAATAAATTAAGAAGGCATTTTTTTCCAGCTTATGGCATTGATTAACTACCATCCCGTTGCAATGAGATAGAGTTCACAGAAACTGAGAGCAATATGAACAACCTGGAGTCAGAATACCAGCATTACTAGGATGCTACGGCTGAGGAAAAAGGCTAATTCGATGAATAAGAGGAGGGTGGCCACGAAGGAGACCAGATATATTGCATTTTTGTTAAAAATTGTATTTTATTTTGTATGCGATCGTTTTATTTCAAGAAAACATTACTATGGCAGACTAAAAAATAAATTTAAGGCACAAAAAGGTCTTTTAGACCATAGTGCTATTCCGACACAGATACCCCCGTATTGTCGACACAAGTGGAAAACCCCAAAACTAACTGTGCTTATCTAAACAGTTTCCGAGTACATCCTGATGCTTGATAGCAGTAAATGAGCAGTAGTACCCATGTACTTGTGCAGGTATATCTGAGTATATGCGATCGACGTGTGACATGGTCGTTATGTTTTATACTACGCTAATCTGTCTGTGAAGATGTGGACTTTCTTGTCGGAGGATGATCGGGTTTCTATTCTGTTTTGGTGATTTTTTTCGCCGATTTCCATTAAGAGACTTAGACATCTGCGAGTCACTGCCAAAGTATAAAAAATGTTTACAAGATTTAGTTTAATTTAATGTATAATAGATTAGACTATTTATTATTTTTTATTCATTGTTATTAGAATTCGAATTTTATCATAATAATTTTATTACTATTCAATCAATTTTCAGTATTATTATCTTTATTAATTTATATCATGTGAATCATTAATTTGTATCTTGAGCAGTGGTGGCCGAGTGGTAACGGCCCCGACAAACCCAGCCAGACGCATTACTTTGTGTCATTTATTTCATCACCACTGCTCTCAAAACGGTGAAGGAAAACATCGTGAGGAAACCGGCATGTCCTAGAATCAAAAATTCAAAGACATGTGACATTCACCAACCCGCACTGGGCCCGCGTGGTGGATTACGGCCCACTCCCTCTCCTAGAGAGGAGGCCTGAGTCCCAGCAGTGGGAACATTAAAAGGCTGAATATGCTATGCTATATGCTATTGTAATGTATTTGTAATTTTATTTCTGTTAGCTTAGTTGCTTAAATTATTTTTGTGCATGAAGTCCTATAAGTGAAGGAGTACAACAACAAGATAACGGAACCGCTAATTATAAGATACAGATATTGTGTTCATCCTTCGTTGAAGACCCTAAATAAATAAAAAAAAGAGATATCTATTAGGAACGGTGAACGGACCTCATCAAATCTGTGACATACTGCAGCATTAATGGCAATTCCCAAGCCACAGAGCTACATATCGCGAGAGGACTCGACCGTGGTATGACCACAACCACTCTGTCAAGAGTGAGAGATCAGGAAATTGTCATTGTAGCAGTGCCCTTTTTTGGATGTGAAATGTCATGTCATGAAATATCTTCCATCACTCTGGTTTTTTTTTAAACCGAGAAATCATCAAATGACTTCTTCTGTTCTAGGGTGGGGCGAAAAGGCTCGTCAGACTTGTACCGTACTAAAACCCACCTTTGTCTTTTCGTTGTCCCTTTTGCGTTCTAAGATCGCGGAAAACTATTTTGGACATTCCCACAGCTCTACCGCTCTGGGTGGATTGAGAGGGACTAAAAGTCAATCAATCAATCAAAATATTTATTTGCAGGAATATGGTACATAAGGTGTTACAGTATATTTGTTTCAGCATATCCTGCCATAACATAGCGTGCAAATATATTTACAGTCAGTGTTGTCAATTACTCGATCTTGTCGATTACAGATTCTATTGACTTGTCTTCTAAATAGTCCTTAACGGTATAATATCTTTTAAACAATAACAGATTAAAACCGTCACCCGTGTTGACTTGACTTGTGTGTTCCGTCCGTTATTCTTTGCGTTTCAGGGTCACGAGAACTCTTACCGTAGTATCCTGGAGCTCTGACTTGCACCTGGTGAATTGAATTTTACAGTAAACTTAAATCAAATCAAAGAGGCGGCTGCTGCGGGTTCAAAAACCTCAAACGGCGCAAATATACCTAACAACCTTTTCGGGAGTTTTATGTACAAGACCTAGTAGCTAGTAAAGGGTCATAAGGGTCCGACAGCTCATTTTAAGGGTTCCGTACCTCTAAGGACCTTTACCTCCAGAACGCGGGGAGGTATCGAGTTCAAATTACACCCATATACTATGATCTGCGGTCCCTTGAAGCTGTGAAAAAATCAAACTTCTGAGTTTACAAAAAAAAAGATACGGCCGTTTATGTCGCAAAAAACGTTTATTACGACACTCTCAAGGGAATCAAAATTCATAGGGTACTTCCCGTCGACCTAGAATCCTGAAATTTGGCATGAAGCAAGGTCTCATAGAATAAGCATAGGAAAAAATCTGAAAATTGTAAATTTGTAGTTACGTCACAAAATAAATGCGATTCAGTAAACCTTCGTAACTCAATTCGGGAATTGAACTGATTTCATAGGTAAGTTTGTACGGAACCCTCAGTGTGCGAGTCCGACTCGCACTTGCCCAGTTTTTTTGGATATCAGCATATAGTTTGTCAAATCTTCACGAGACTAGAAGGCTGGGTTTTTCATAGGCCAACGAATCAGCATTGCTATTCAATGTTACAATGCTGGCAGTATTTTGAGCGTGTTGGTCATTTCATCATCTGCTTAACCTTGTCCCAACTAGTTTGGGCTTAGCTTCCAGCCTCACCACATGTGGCTGAATACCCGTGTTTCACATGGAGCGACTGCCTATCAGATCTCTTTTCTTCTGGTTTTATTTAATCACTGCTTACCATCAGGTGGGATCGCAGCAGTCAAGCATTGGTTTAAGTCAATTAAAAAAAACCAAGCAAGTGCAAGTTGGACTCTCGCACTGACGGTTCCATACTAACTTACCTATGAAAACAGTTTAATTCCCATTTTGAGTTACGAAGATTTTTCCGAATCGCAAAAAAAGTTTTCTTTTGTGGCGTAAAAACAAATTTACAGTTTTCAGATTATTTCCTATTCTTGTGCTATGAGATCTTGCTTCATGCCAAATTTCAGGATTCTAGGTCAACGGGAAGTACCCTATGAATTTTGATTCCCTTGAGAGTGTCGTAATATAATTTTTTTTGTGACATAAACAGCCGTATCTTTTTTTCGTATACTTAGAAGTTTGATTTTTTCAAGGCTTCAAGGGACCGCAGACCTGAGTATATGGTTTTAATGTCAACTCGATACCTCCACGCGTTCTCGAGATAAAGGGTCTTGACAGACAGACAGACAGACGGACGGACTACAAAGTGATCCTTTAAGGGTTCCGTTTTTTCCTTTTGAGGCACGGAACCCTAAAAATACATTCTGACGGCTACTTCGGATAAGTAATACAGACATGAATGTCATATAGTTAGTATGCTTGTTTTAAAAGTTTTATTACAAATTGCCCCACATTGCATTTTAGTCAGACGTGCATTGTACATTATGAACTTTAGGTTTACATTACAACATTTACAGTAAGTTATAAAACGTGCAGTCTTATTATTTCATTTTTTTTAGGGTTCCGTACTTCAAAAGGAAAAAACGGAACCCTTGTAGGACCACTTTGTTGTCCTTCCGTTTGTCTGTCTGTCTATCTTTTTTTACAACTCAGAAAATCTTTGTAATTCAATTCGGGAATCGAACTGTTTTCATAGTTAAGTTGGTGCGGAACCCTTAGTGCGCGAGTCCAACTCGCACTTGCCCAGTTTTTTATTTTTTTACTAAATATATTGCTTTTAAACATTCATTCATAGTTGTAGCTAAATTTATTTTTATTTTTTTTTACCTTTTTTATGAATCTTGTACAGTCTGAAATAAAGTTTTTTATAAATAGCTCGACTCCTCAAACGTTGTTCTGCCATATAAATTATCAGGTGGGTAGGAGGGTCAAAAATAACTTACGACCTATTCTTAGACCTACCAAATAGACAAAAAAAAAAATCACTAAAATCCGTCGAGCCGTTTCGGAGGATTGACGAGACCAGAGATTTTTATATATTATAATATAATAATAATAATAATATCATTTATTTGTTTGAAATATAGTGGTAGGTACAGGTCTTAAAATTCAATATTGTTTCTTCAAATTCCGCCTCATATTCAGCATGCAAATTTTTTATGAATCTCAATTATTTACATCCTAAACCATATTAGATATTATTATGTATTTAATTTTCTAGAAAGAAACCAATGTCTAAAAATATGCAACAACCGCAACAAACTTCTCACAACAACAAATCACCCACAAAACAAATTATCAGTCCCGTAAAACTAGGATCAACCAAGATCACACAGGACGCATCAATACTTCACGAACAAAAAACGCGTTACGTTCTTTATAAATCCTTCAAAAGTCAACCGCTATATTCTCAAAACTCATTAAATCTTTCCTATAATCGTGTCCTTTTTAAATCCACTTCTGACTCAAATTTCTACCCTTACTAATCCACTAGAGCAAATTGGTTTAAATATACAAAAAAAAGTATAACTTTTGAGAGGTTTGAAAAAACCTTTTGCGGTGTCGGCAGCCGTGAATAGTCGAAATACCATGAAATAAGGATAGAGGCCCTACAACTTAACGCGATCCATTTGACGGTCTAAACTGAACTGTTAAAGGGATGGAGTTGTATAGGGTGTAGTGTTGCAACAAAACTTGGTTTCCGCTTCCGCTTCTGCAGAAGTTCCGCAAGCTTTTTCACTTCCGGCTCCGCTTCTGCTCCCGCAAAATTTATAACAGAACTCTCTTCATAGTATTAAAAAGAAAGAAAGAAAACATTTATTTAAGACTCGCACACGACAAACAACAATAAAATAAAAAGTA
The DNA here is from genome assembly GCA_961205895.1 of Mythimna pallens. Lineage (NCBI taxonomy): Eukaryota > Metazoa > Arthropoda > Insecta > Lepidoptera > Noctuidae > Mythimna > Mythimna pallens. Next base: position 19,167,752 of record OY540845.1, read on the forward strand.
ACTACTTAATCTATAAATACTTAAGTTAAAAATAATAGAAAACAATACTAAAAGATAAAAATAAAAGATCTGTGCGAGGTCAAAAAGGCATATATAAAAAAAAAACCTCAGCATATGCTGCGACACACTAACACACCCCCCGCCCGCGCCCGCGTTATTAACACTTCCGCCACCGCATCCGTTTCCGCTTCCGCATCCGCAAAGATTTTTGACATCTGATTCCGTTAAGACACTTCCGTTGCATCACTAATAGGGTGTATAGCTCTATCCCTCTTTCTTACTCGCATGACTGACATTTTAACACGTCATGGTCGTCGTCCTGGTGTTGGAAGTCAAAAGGGTGTATGTCAGTTTCTTTTTAAATGAACGTAGGACATTTTGGTCTTGAGTACGGAGAAAATTATAATTTTGCGGTGTTGAACTGTTGGTACGTTTTGGGTCATTCCATGTAACGGGTGTAACAGGTCGTACATGTGCTTTTTATAGGGTTCCGTACCTCAAAAGGAAAAAACGGAACCCTTATGGGATCATTTTGTTGTCCGTCTGTCTGTCAAGACCCTTTATCTCGGGAACGCGTGGAAGTATTGAGTTGAAATTAAAACCATATACTAAGTCTGCGGTCCCTTGAATCTGTGAAAAATCAAACTTCTGCGTTAACGAAAAAAAAAGATACGACCTTTTATGTCGCAAAAACGCATATTTTGACACTCTCAAGGGAATCATATTTCATAGGGTACTTCTCGTTGACCTATAATCCTGATTTTTTTATGAAGCAAGGTCCTATAGCACACATATAGGAAAAAAACTAAAAATTGTAAATTTGCAGTTACGTCACAAAAACTTGGAAATTCGGAAAAATCTTCGTAACTCGGTTCGGGAATTGAACTGTTTTCATAGGTAAGGTTGTACGGAACCCTCAGTGCGCGAGTCCGACTCGCACTTGCCCAGTTTTTTTAATTATTGATAGGCCCGCGTTTGACTATCTCACCTAAGGTAAGCGATGATTTGGTCGATGATGGAGCATGCTTGCCTAGGAGTAACCTATTCACAGTTGCCTTAATTGAAGCATTAATGTTGTACCAAAACTAATAAATATAGACTATAACCCTAACCCACCTTTTTCACATTTTCCCACCCGAAAAAAAAAAAAAAAAAAAAAAAAAAAAAAAAAATACCTGTGTTCCTTCAGACTCATTAATTTTATTTATATGTGCGTATCATCATCATCATCATCATCATTTCAGCCGAAAGACGTCCACTGCTGGACATAGGCCTCCCTCAAGTGTCGCCACAATGAACGGTTATGTGCGTATAGATGTATGGATTTTGTACCTATAATATAGAGAGCGGCATGAATCTTGAGCGCAAGGATTTCACTCCCCGCCCCCGCATCTCTTTTCATACCACAAAAGAGACCTGATATTTCACTTCTGCGTGCTTCTGCGCAAGTAGAACTGTAGAAGTTAGCGCTCAAGATCCGTGCCGGTATGCTATACAAATGGTATAATATAAGTTTTATGCTACTAATAGAAAGCGCATTTTCTTGTTACCCAGGGGTGTGAACGCCAATCCATGCTCAATTGGTTGCAAATTGTTGTTAGACAGTGCAGTCTGTTCAACGATGCATAGTGCGATCTTTTGTTACAAAAAAAAAGTACTTACCAATGGCTACTCTTTACTAGGAGTTATTTGGTTATTTACATCATGACATGCTCTGCATCGTATCGGTTGATATTTACTACACTTAATAGCTATAGTAACAATTTTATTTTATTGTAAATTGATGACGCGGAAATTCGCTGGTTGCGAGACGCACAGGACCGGTCGTTCTGGCGACGCTTGGGGGAGGCCTATGTCCAACAGTGGACGTCTTTCGGCTGCAATGATGATGATAGTGATGATACATTTTGACGTAAGTATAGTATTCGTGTTATGCATCATGAAATTCTGGTTTTGTAAAATCATAATAGATTGTAGTTATAACTATAAAAGAGTATTTAAATAACTTACCTTAGATTAAAAAAAAAGATTTAATGAAAACAATTGCTTTTGCAGCACGGAGAAACTTTAATAAATTTATGTTCATTCAAACAAAATTTTAAAATATCATAAAGATGAATAATTTACGCCCATATTTAGGCACTTTTGAATTGTCAAGAAGTCAGTCAGACAGAAAAATGATTTATTTATTTACGTACAAACAAACACTTAAAAAAAGAACAAAAGCAGATAGAAGAGCACAAAGGTACTGCTTGAAAAAAGCAAAAAAAAAGGTTAAGGTTCTAATTTAATGATGATGCATATTAGACATAAAAATCTATAAAAAATAAGAATAACTGTCTTCCCGTACGATTATAATTTAGGTACCTTCAAGGGTAGAGTGAATAAGCTCTTAATAAACTAGTGCGATTCACCATCAACGAATGCATCAGTGCATACCATGTGGGATCACAGTCAAACACTGGTATAAAACAATTAAAAAAAAAGTAAATTTAATAAAGGACGCACTCAACTCAGTCGAATATCATATCACAGTACTTACCAGATGTCCAAATTTTTTGCTTCACCCTCGTTCAACCTTATGATTGTAATGTATCCATTGTGTCCCAGTGTCGATTTCAATTAGTTCTCCATTGTGATATTGTGGGCTTTTCATTAGCTATGGTCACTTCTAAAGTGGCCTTTTTTGCTCCCTTTTAAAGTCAGTTAAGAGATTGCTTTTGTTAGTCTGACGGTAGTTGTGAATCGTAACGCAACTGGGGTTTGTTGAAGTTGGGTTGAGTTTTTCTAAATTTAAATTTTTGTGACTGACAAGTGGCGTACAGTCAAAGTAAATAGGTACTAATAAAGCACATGCATATGAGAGCTTCGTTTGCACTAAATAAAGAATTTTCATTCTTTGTTATTATCTGGAATGGGGAATGTAAGGGAATGATCACCGAATGGCTTCTTAAGCTTGTACGAGGAGACAGAAAGACTGCATAACAAACATAGAGATTTTTAAGACAAACACACACATAAACACACCATCATACGCACACACACACTCACACATGCATGTCAACTTTTTCTTAACAAGCACACTCTCTTAATTTCAAGTTCCTAATCATTGTTATTTCCTTTTGATCTGTTCTGGGTACAGGTGGTCAGGAGACCCATAACACAAGTTTTCTTAGTATGGGCGTCGTCTCCCTACCAAAAATATATTTTTACTGAAATTTTTGCTGTACCTATGTATCTTGTGGGAGAAATAAACAAATTTATTAATATTATATTATTATTCTTTATTATCTATTTGCAGTTGCAGTATTGGGATGGCATAGAGCACCATGTCACAGCTGAATCGCGTCTAGACCGACTGGAACATCTCGCGTAGGACCAAGAGAAAGCTCGTCACCACCCTCATATTCTCCATCTTCCTGTATGGTGCAGAGACCTGGATCCTTAAAAAAGCTGACCGTTGCCGGATTGACACTTTTGAGATGTGGTGTTGGAGGAAAATGCTTGGAATCCTTTGGATAGAGCATCGGACTAACGACTCCATAATTGCCGACCCAGGGGCAGGAGTCCGATACGTTGGTCTGACCAAATCTGTGCTACACTGGAGACCACAGTCTGCGACGCCATTCACATCGCCGATAAGACAACATGGCGAAATATAGTCCACAAGAAAGTTATTCGTCGAGGTCACGACCCTCAGCATTGAGGATAAACGACACAAGGAGGAGGAGGAGGTTGCAGTACTCTTATAAAATTATTTTCAAAAGTATTCTTAATTAAAGACGAAACGATGACATTAACTTAAATATCATCATTACAATAGCTACTTGATTCAATCAGTACTACTTCAAAAAATATTTCAGCTTAACTTTATCAGTAAAAAAAAAACATCGGCAAACGCTTTAAAAATCGATTTACTGCATCGAATCGAATGACAACTCACTCAATATCAATTATAACTGACCATGACCATACAAAACATACTTAAATATGAGCATTGTTAAAATTTAACGCAAAATTAGAACTCTATACAAATAACATTAGCTTCTCCTTCACACAATGGCGACAGATGGCCAAAGAAAAAAAAATAGAAAAGATGTCAGAATGTCATAAATTGTCTCTTACACGTGGCTGCTGACATCTTGTGTTATTGAATTGAAGTCTATTACTTGGACATTTTCATGATCTTTGTATAAAATATCAGCTGTCTAGCAAGTTAAGCAAGCAAGCAAGTTAGCAGTAGCTAAGTTGTTACGTTTAAGTTTTAATATTACAAAGGCGTAAGTTTGTGAGTGTATGTATGTTTGTTACTTGTTCACGCTCGAACGGCTAAACGGATTTCGATGAAACTTGGTACACGTGTAGACCATATCCTGGAATAGCATGTAGGATACTCTTTATCACGGAGTATGTTCCCTTGAGATCATTTTTTACAACCATGCGGGTAAAGCCGCTGGTAGCAACTAGTATGTTTAAAAAGAACTAGCGACCTACCTCAGCTTCGCACGGGTGTTACGAGTCTTTGAAACTCTCGGCTTTTCTTTTTAATATAATATGTATATTATAATTCCTACATCTAAACCTTTTCAATAAATCAATGTTCATTGGTGAAAATTGCATAAAAATCCGTTCAGTAGTTTTTGTGTATATACTGAGTGTGAACATACAGATAGACAGATACGGTGGGGGACTTTATCTATATTTATATTTTAATTTTATACAGCACAGGAACTTCTGGTTTGAATTGAAAAATTATTTTAGTGGCGGATAGCGTCCATTTATGGACGAAGGCTTCTCGCTTCACCCAGAGAGGGAGTTATTTACCGCTCCAAAAATACATGACTTTAAGTGACTTTGTGTCTGTGTTTTTATTGGCTGGATTTTTGATGTTGGTCTAGTGGTTACTGGCCCCGAGTGCTATGCCGGAGGTGGTGGGATCGATTCTCACCCAGGACAAATGTTTGTGTGATGAACACGATCATTTGTTCTGTGTCTGGGTGTAATTTATATCTATAATATGTATGTATTTAGAAATATTTATGTATGTTTATCAGTTGTCTAGTACTTATAATTCTAGCTCTGCTTAGCTTGGGACTAGACGGCGTTATGTAATAGTGGAATATTATTATTATTGTGTGTCGCCCATATTATACTCATACTTTATGGTTTGCAAAAAATAATATAAATCTATTTATCTTCGAATCAAAGAAACTTTAAAGTACGGGCGGTCATAGGAACCAAGTAGTAGCCACAACGCTCAAAAACCACTTATTCTAATTCCATCTTCAATAAATGAGTCCCAACTTCATCATTTGCGTAAGAATCAACTCTAAACCCAAAGAACGACACTTCCTACACTCCGAACGGAACAGACCACATAATAAACCCATTTCTTTTCAATACAACACACAGCATTCAGTGACCGAACAGTTTTACATAACAAAACACAGCAAAAATCCAAAATTGACCATAAATCCTATAAAGTAGACAGCAATTTCAATTTAATTTTATTCAAAAGTTAAGATATCTTCATAACTATGGTGGTATTGGAAAAAATAATCACAGAAGGTTCATTTCTTGCAAGTGTTTATTTATTTATTTAGAACTTTATGCACTAAACATTGTGTGAAGAGTGATATGAAAGAAAAGGAAGTTAGTGATAGCATGACGAGTGACAGGGCAGAATGGAAGAAAAAAACATGTTGCCCCGACCCCAAATAACACGGGACAAGGGCAGGAAGATGATGATGATGATGCACTAAACATTGCACAAAGGCGGGTGCGACTTAAAAGAAGACGGACAGAGAGAAAACAAGAACAATAATAAATATATACTTAGATAGACACACACACACACACACACACACACACACGGGATCCGCACAGGACTGTTCATTGTGGCGACGCTTGGGGGAGGCCTATGTCCAGCAGTGGACGTCTTTCATGATGATGATGACTTAGATACATACATATAAATAAAGAATGATACTGAGAAAAAAAAACGAATACAACAAATCAAGACTATGATGAATCTACCAACTTCTTGCGAAAGTGTTCAATTCTAGAGGTGATGCGTATATGTCACTGTAAAATTGTAAATACAGTTAGATTGTAATCTATCTCCCAAGATTGTAAACTATCGCTTACGATTTATTTTTCGGTAAATTATAATCTATTTAAGTGAAACTGTTAAATCACAATTTGTCGCGCGTTAAATTGTCAACTATCTGAAGGCTGCCCCAAAATAAAGTCTACGTAACTACAAATTTACAGTTCTCAGTTTTTCCCATACTGTGCTTTGATTTTGCGCCTAAATGGTGCATAAATGACCTTATCTTAGAAGTTTGATTTTTTCATCACTGCTTGGCCTAGCAAACCTGAGTATTTGATACTAATTTCAGTTTCTTACGTCCACACATTCCTTAAAAAAATGGTCTTGACCGACGGGCAACAAAGTGATCCTATAAGGGTTACATTATTTTTGCCAGCTTAGGTACAGAAACCCAAAAATCACTATTCGTATGTTACTCTACATATATCGGAACATCATCTGACTACAACATCTTCCGGACGGCGGGCAATGGGTAGCTCGCCGTCCGACCGTCTGGTAACCGTCTGGACCAAGCCCAAGTCGTCGACGGCGCGTCCTATTCCATGCGCGTCTCAAGGAGATGTTAGCAAACCATAGGGGCCAAGCAGGGTCGAAATCTACCGGGTCTGCTTCCGAATGGAAGACTCGGCCCTGGTATAAAAGGCAAAGAAGGAACAGGAGTGGATTTTTAGTCAGTAAAAGTCTGACACCCCCTCTCGCCCCGCCCAAGAGTGGGGGATGTCATTGGATGATTTTCAAACCTACAAAAAAGAAAAACTGTCTTCAACATCATCTTCATTCAGTAGGCCTTCTTAATATTTTTCCCATCTAACATTAGGTAGCAACAGAGCTACCACACAATGGCCAGCCAGCCATCAAACCGCGGGAAGTCATCTATTGGAATAATTTAATATATTGTAGTGCCGTATTCTGATGTCACATATCTTTCGGAAGTCTGTTTAGTACGTAAATGGGGGCATAAAGTTTGTTATGTGACGGTTTGGTCATCTTTGACAGGTGGAATTTTTATAAGGCTTCTAATTTTCAATTCCCAAAGCATTTCTATACAGCGTGACAATGCCGCCAGTCTTTTGGGTACTTTACCAGTTGACAGCGATGTGGAGGAGTTTTTCGATGCCATACTTTAGATTACTTTCAGTTAAATTGTCTAAACATACTACGCCGAAGGTACGCGACCGAAGTTCGGCATAATTACGCCTGCAATGCTGTTTGAATTATTGACGGCACATTATGCCGAAATTACGTTGCGTTATAGCATACAGCCGAACTTCGGTCCGGCGTAAGTTCAGCGGCAATAAAGATCCGGGGCGGGGAGCAGCGGGAGGCAGGCATGCCCGTGCCCCACGTGTCCACCCGTTGTGTTTATTAAAATAATAACAGAACCCTAACAGGATCACTTTGTTTTGCGTCTGTCTGTCCGGTTGTTTATATAACACGGCACGACACAGCACAGCGTTAGAGACACTGAATACTCACAAAGTTGCGCAACTGAATTTCTGCCGCGTAAGTCACTTATGGTGTGTCATGTCAGCTGACTACGCCGGAACGTAAAATCAGCCGCGGAACTTCGGTCGCGTACCTTCGGCATAGTGTATTTAGATACAAATGGCTTTTTTATTTAGTGCATATTTATAATGTTAGTTAACGGTCTTGATTTTGGTTTTGACGAATGCGAACGTGGCTTCTTTATGCGAACAAATCCTTGGAACAATGAAGTCACTCTAAGCTCTCTGTAAATTCCCCCAAAACGTTGTATGCTTCAACAAATTGCAGAGCAGTTACAACAAATCGAATCTAGCAAAAAATTTAGCTTGTTTAGAGACATCAAACAATTCATTACAATTACATACTAAAAAGTATTTATGTACATATGTGTGTGTGTAGACATTTTTTTGTTCCTACCCTTGGTGGAGCGAGAGGACGTGTCAGACTTTTAGTAACTAGAACCCACCCGCGTTTTTTTATTTGTCTTTTGCGTTCCAGGGCCAAGTTTCGACTAATCCAGCAGCCGAACGAATGCTGACGATAGAAACATTTAAGATGGTGGTAGTACTTTCCTTGAGAAGCTTAATTAACAGTTTGTCGATTTTATAATATAAAATTGGTTAGTATATCTATAAAAGGAGAAACTGACTGACATAAATGTACAGCCGAAACTACTAGGACTAAGTGACTTGTGTAATTTTACATAGGGTTTTCCTTTTATGACGTAGGCGAGCGCTAAGAGAGGATTTTGCAAAATTCACCCCCTAAGTGGATGAAACGGGTGTCCAAAGTTGGTATAAAGAAACCTATTTTCACGCAGGCGAAGCCACTGGCAGAAATTAGTCCTCTATGTTAATATCCTACCTAAAATATAACAAGTATTTAATGAAAATATTTTTTTCATAGCAAGCTTTTATAGCGCTGTATATACATAGACAATTAATACACATCAAGACCATTCCAAAAAGCTCAAACACGATAGGGTTATCTGAGTTCCTATCCACCTTCCGGATCCATCATCAATCAGCTTCATGTCATAATAATTTTGCATTGTCACATGCATGCAAAATTTCAGCTCAATCGGTAACCGGGAAGTGAATCAAATTTAATTTGCAAGATTTGATTACAGACAAGCAAACATCGTCCACCAAGGCCTTCTACAAGGTGCACCAACGACCTGGTGTGAGTCGCGGGAATGCAGTGGATGCGAGACGCACAGGATCGGTCGTTGTGGAGACGCTTGGGGGAGGCCTATGTCCAACAGTAGACGTCTTTCGGCTGAAATGATGATGATGATGATGCTGAAGCAAACATCGTGACGGTGAAACTAAATAAAAGCTTGTAACAAAGCTACTCTGTACGCATCACCACACAAAATTCTAAAACAAACACACATGGAAATATAAAGTTACACCGTAACTCAAGCAACGTAGTCGGCGTGAAAATATCTTAGTAAACACACCACCAATCATGAGCGCTCATGTCCGTATGTTTTTTACAGGCATAACTCATTAGCCAGCATTACAACCACGTTGGTAATATAATTCTTTACAAAATAACTTTATATAAATCAGATGACACTAAGCGCCGTGTTTGGAGCGAGAATGAGTTGGATTAGGTTTGAGGGCCAGTTGGAGAGCGTTGCGAAGCTATGGTAACCAAGAGACAATAGCCGTTTTCAATTTAAACTATGAAGATTTTTTTTTTAAATTGGGAAATCATACAATAGATTCTCGCGCTTTAGGGTAGAGTGCAAGGGCGTGTTAGTTTTACTGTCTACTAGGTTTTGCGTTCTAGGAGAGTTTCCCTTTCGGAAGTCAACCCATAGCCCCAATAGGCTTCGGTCCTGCTGGGCCATACGGTTTTGCAGACATCTATTTGAGGCGCGCGAGGAATGCTACGCCCTTTCAACGACTAGGGCTCGCGCCGCACGGTGAGGTAAACATTGTCCGTAACCCACACTTACGGCGGCTGGAAATCGAGGTCGGGATCCCGGCGCCTGGGGCGTAGCGGACGATAGCGATAACGACATGATATCGGTGGACTGGTAGCCTCATACGTTTTCCAATGAAATATGTAATTTACTGGTATGACTAAATACTCGAGGGTGCTCGGTAGTATAACGCGTATGAGCTAGTGGTTAATATTTATTTATTAAAACTTCATGCAACACAAAGGTACAAAGGTGGACTTAATGCTTTGAGCATTCTCTACCAGTCAACTAAGAGTAGTGAAGAGAACAACATGGTAACTGCATTAAAAAAAAAGAAATGATTAATAGGAAAACACGGGAACAAATATATGAATATATGAAATAAACATACATAATTATGTATTTATATGTAGGTATATATATATATGTATAAACCTACATATGTATATATATTTTTATATAAGGAAAAATGAAAGAACTTTTGAGACTACTCCGCTATTTGTGTAGAAAATAAAGCCGCAACTTCCGCTTAAATGCATACTGACTGGTGGCCGTCCTGATGTCGCATTCCACAAAAGTATGGACTGTATATAAAAGGAAGAATGAACAAAATCAGAAGTATGAGAAGGACAAAGCAGTAACAGATTGTTAGAAGAACGCAGATTCTTAGCATGAGAAGAACATTGAAATAAACTGTATTTGAAGAATTTCGTTTAGTGACGTTAAACTCGTATTTATTTACATTTCAAAATACTACCTATAATTACAATAAAATAATAATAAAAACCCTACACTAATTACAACTAACTAAAACTAAAATATGGCGTCAAAAAACTCTTCCACATCGCTGTCGACTACTAATGTGCCCAAAATACTGGCGGTATTGCCACGCTGTATGGCAATGCTTATCCTCTGACCGAGATAAAAGCCAGCCCTTGGGTCACGCGAAGTGTCAACTAGACGTTTTGACAGATCTTTATACAACTTGTGAGCACTCGGACCCCACGAACCGAGAGTTACGGAGTGACGGTATTGGATTAAAGGTGCGATATGAATTTTGCTCGAATAAAAAATTAACATTATTATTAACCTGTGAGTACCAAAATTATGGCTCAAGATCTCTTTAACATCGCTGCCAATACAGCATATACCTAACCGTCTCCACTCAAAAACCCACAAAGATCCCAGATATTGGGCGCACGTACACGGCAGACTCAGGTATCGTATTACGACTAATTTGAATAAGTTATAGCTTTCTTGTTCTCCCTGATGTCTCTATTATTTAGGGAGGCGACCATCTTGACAATGGGGCTGTACAGTCGTACGCATGTACGCATGTACGACTTTTTTGTCGAGATTAACATGTTTGTCGGGATATAAAATCTAGGGTTGTGTCTTTGTTTTGTTAAGACTTGTTCAGTCTTGTTCTTTAGGAAGATTTAGGCTCAAGCATGTTTCTCGTTCGTTTAATTAGCTTTTTTCATAGACTTTTCTCCGCGTGAAAATAGAAAATTTCTATCCTATGTTACTTAGCGATAATCTAATGGTGAAAGAATTTTGAAAAGTTTAGACTTTAGTTTTTGAGTTTATTCGTTAGTCCCGCTAAAACTTGAGAATAGCTGGACCAATTTGACTAATTTTGGTCTTGAAATATTCGTGACAGTTCAGGGAAGGTTTAAACGGTAAGAAAATTGAAAATTTAACGAAAAGAATCCGCCATCTCTAATTAAAATGTAATTTTAAAATGAATTAAGCCAGGTCTGGTAATGCCCGAAGATGGCGTTATCTTTTGACATTTCAGCTAAAAGGTATCACAATATTCATCGAAAATTAGGCGGTACTAAGTTTGCCAGGTCAGCTAGTCAAATAAAAACAAACTTAAACCTCCTCATGAATGACGTCTATTGGTAAAACTGCATGACATTCCTTTTCGTAGTTTTTGAGTTTATTGTATTTATATAGACAGACAAACGCTGTGGGGAAATTTGTTTTATGACATGTAACGATAAGGAAGTGATGTGTGTGAGATTTGAGCAGAACTCGGTCCTATTTGTGCCTGTTTCAAATCGATATTAATGCTTTATGCACACAAAAGTATAGAGGCGGACTTATACCTTAGGCATTTTCTACCAGTCAACCTTTACCGACAATCGTTCTAGAACATAGTTTTAGTGTTATTTATTAGATTTTTCTGGTTTCTGGTTGCCGGTTTCCTCACGATGTTTTTCTTCACCGTTTTGAGAGCTGTGGCGATGAAAGGTCTGGATCCGCGACCTGCAATTATAGGTAAGTTGGGCCTGTACTCCGGTCCACCACTGCTCTCTTTTTCTCTCAGATAGTATGGGTTTTTTTTTGTAGTTGGGAAAATCATCCAATGACATCCCCCGCTCTTGGGCGGGGCGAGAGGGCGTGTCAGATTTTTACTGACTAAAAATCCACTCCTGTTTCTTCGTTGCTTTTCATACCAGGGCCGAGTTTTCCTTTCAGAAGCAGACCCTTGGCACCAGTAGGCTTCGACCCTGCTGGGCCCCTACGGTTCGCTGGGCCCATACTATCAGGGGCTTGCGGACGGCAAGCAATGGGTAGCGTCGGGACTGAGCCCAAGTCGTCAACGGCGTGTAGTGTTTCACGCGCGCCTCAAGGAAATGTCAGCAACCGTAGGGCCCAGTAGGGTCGAAGCCTACTGGGGTCATAGGTGATGCAAAAGAGATCCCCGGGGCCCTGGAACAATGGGAAAGAAGGAACAGGAATGGGTTTTTAGTCAGTAAAAGTCCGACACGCCCTTTGTCACTAGATGACTTTCCCACCCGAAAAAAAAAAACAGTAGCAGCCAACTTCGTTTCATAACCACACAACCCTCAGTCCAGATGACTGCAGTAATAACGATATGATCAGTTTAAAGTGCTTGTGCTCATACAAAAGCTTTGTTACTCCGACGCCTACACGCTTTGTCACACGTACAACGAGTCCTTTAGGATCATTTCTGTTTAAGTGAATCTAAATGTCGGGCCAAATTTTATTGACGTGATATAACCGCTTCTTATTGGGTTTTTTTTTAGGCGGCAACTTTTCAAGTTGAGTGATTGGCTGCTGCGCTTGTACGGCCTACAGACGATTGTACAGCAAGGAGCAATGGTAGCCCAGTGGCAATAATAATAATAATATTCCACACAACTTTCACACAAAGCCATCTAGCCCCAAACTAAGCAGAGCTTGTGCTATAAGTACTAGACAACTGATAAACATACTTGTCATGCTCACTCAAATGTCTTGCTGATGGTGGCACGTGTCGTTGGGTCATTGGGTTCCCTTCAAAATGGTTGAGCTGAGTGGGGCTGATGCACGCGTCATGCTCGTGAACGGGTGCCATCAGTTGAGACTGGTCATCTCTTAGCTGCCAATTGCTTAATTTAATTTCTATCTTTTAATTAGTTTTATTTTTTATTACTTATGTACATTGTCCTCACATAATAGAAGCAACAAGAAATATGTAACAAAGGTTATATGTAACTCACAATATAATTTAAAAGAGTGTCCATGGAGTTTCTTGCACGTTCTTCTCCATAGAGATCTACGCTTTGAAACGTGCAATTTAGCTTCACTTTTTTTTGGACTGACCTACATTTGACTATTCAAAAGTGCCTGTAAATGGTCTATTTGAAATAAATGCTTTTGACTTTGACTTTGACTTATATATTTCTAAATACATACATATTATAGATAAATTACACCCAGACACAGAACAAATGATCGTACTCATTTCACAAACATTCGTCCTGGGTGGGAATCGAACCCACGACCTCCAGCATGGCAGTCAGGGCCACTAACCACTAGACCAACAGGCCAGTCAAATAAAAAATATCCTATTCCAAGACATGGTCTACTCACGTACCAAGTTTCATCGAAATCCGATCAGCCGTTAGAGCGTGAAAACGTAACAAACACACTCACAAATCGCCTATAATATAAGTATTTTTATAGCTACAAAACTTCTGGTTTTGATGATAGATAGTCATAATGAAATAGTCTTCCTATCCTACTTCTATAAATGTGTGACAAAATAATATCATACCTAACTATAACGACGAATTGACGTAAAAAAACTCTTTATTTTACAAAAAAGATGTGTGAGAATTCTTGCGAATATAGACCAAATGCAAAGCTGTAAATCTTATTTTATTAAATAAGCATTTACATTATGGGAGTAAGCAAGTTTATTAGAAAACATGCGTCGTTATTCCCTGTAGCTAAAAATCAAAGACCGCTGCAACGCTCCATAAGAGTAAAAAATGAATTAGCAATGCCGAGTTCAAAGCTAGCTAAGTTTCGCTCAGGACCTCTTGTAATGTGCATAAAAATTTATAATAAATTACCCAATGAGATTAAAGACATTGAATTTGACAATAAATTTATAAACGCACTTAAAATGCACCTAATACAGAACTGTTATTATAGCCTAAATAAGTTTTTAACAAATTGTCATTGTAATATCAATATTTTAGATTATTTGAAGATTGACGCAATGTAATAATGTAGAAATTGAATAAAGACATCCAATAATAAATTAATTAATAATGAAAATGGTGACATTAAAAATGTAATAATATACTTATTTTTAAATAACTTTATATAATATTGCATGCAATAATAATTTAATTTGTAATTAAGAAACATAATTTTGCGGTGCCCTAGCGGTTCATGTACGAATCTTATATTTAATTTTTAACAACCTTGTAAACGACATTAATGCAATATAAATTAAATAAATAACCTTACGTAAATCGTACATGGGTTTCGATCGTCAATTGTTACAATACTCATGTAGATTCGACAAGGAATCGTGTTACAATATTGTAACCTCCATTTTGTTTTAAACTTACTTGCGTAGGTGTTGAATAGGCTAGGACAAGAATCTTTTATAATACGTTAACCTTTTTATTGAAGGAAGTTCTGAATGTTTTCGCGATGTATGTATTTTGTAGGTTGTATGTAGATGTTTGGAAGAAATTATGGGTATGTTCATAGAAAAAACGTGTAAGTTGAAATCGAACCATAATTGTATAAGTTGTTGCGTTGTAGATATATGGTCCTTGGGTACACAAAAACAGATAGATATCTACTTAGGGCTTGGTCAATGTATGAACATCAACGATTTAAAAGGACTATCCAAGGGAAACTGCAGTCAACATATTAGTGAATGTGAACACGTGAGTGAACACATAGTATGTGTTTATTTTTGAGATATACTCTGAAACACGGAGACGGCACATTTACTCGTATCCATTTTGAGCGCCTTGAATATTTTCATGCCACCATAAATTGCAGTTGTTAAGATAGGTAACTTTTATTATAAGGGTGCGACATCTGCTCATAATTACGCACGCTGTAAGAGTACCAATTATAATTCTGTAAAATATTCATCATCATCATCATCATTTCAGCCGATAGACGTCCACTGCTGGACATAGGTCTCCTCCAACTGTCGCCACAATGAGCAGTCCTGTGCGTCTCGCACCCATCGGATTCCCGCAACCTTCACCAGGTCATCGGTCCACCTTGTAATTCGGGGCCTTCTTAACAATGCGTCTTCCGGTACGCGGTCGTCACTCCAGAACCTTTCGGCCCCAATGGCCATCTGTTCTGCGAGCAATGTGCCCAAAAAAGAATGTGTGAAATATTAGAACGGTTTTATTAAAGATTACAAGATGATGAGAATGAGATAGAAGTAAAAAATTCAAAATATTCTTACGAAATGTCCAACAAATAGCGAAACCAATTAAAAGTTGACAACATCACTTCACTGGACGAGAACAACAAAAAAATCACAACCAACTAAAAACTATTAAAATGAACAAATCAATCATTGTTCTATCCCAGTTTAGTAATAACCTCATAAAACAATAATCCCACCACATTGTTACCAACATAACAAGACCAACTTAAACGCCACAAAATAATAAAATAATGATCGCCAAACAAAGGACTAATTCATAAAATTTTACGTGGCCAATTATGGTGGCCAAACAGTTTGAATGTTCAAAGGCACTCTTTGACCATAGAACAAGACAAAAGACCGATTGTGGCCAGGACAGCCCATTAAATGACCATATATCTTCTTTGGGGGCCATAAATTCGTTGGGCCATTATTCTCTTGATAATTAGCAGAATCCTGGTGCATTGGGTGTTTTTCGATTTCGGGTGAAGTGGTGTGCAGGGATGCATTTGAGGTAAAAAAATAAAACTAATTATTTATTTGTATAAGTATGATGCATATCAAGCATATGCGTCACAACCTGCGTAAAACGTCTTTCACAATGCGTTCCAAATAAGAATAGGATCGATTGCCATGTTGTGACGTCACGTGATACTGTCAAATCGAAGAATTAATAGGGTGTGCAAAACAAGGAATTTTTAAATTTAATTTATTTACGAACTGTGAACGTAAAAAGTTTAATCAGAATCCAGTTCTTCAATTTTGCTCATCTCTGAGTTCTTCAATTTTGCCCAATTTCTTGCGATTTGACAGTATGACGTGACGTCACAACATGGCAATCGATCCTATTCTTATTTGGAACGCATTGTACATAGCATGGGTAGGATTACAGCAGAACGAAAATAATATATGCATCTTTAAAATGAGAGAAAAGGATAGGTAGCTATATTGTATGAATCCGACAGTTGTCATCCGGACAATACTATAGCAATTGTAGTGTAGCATAATATGTACAGGAATTGGATGAGACAGAGCTCTTTGAAAACGTTAGAAAAGTATGTCTTTCCAACTCTTCTTTTTTCTTCTAACAACGTCATCGGGGTCCATAAACAATGGATCGTTGTTGTAATAGAGTATTATTTGTGCCTACATAGGTAAGATGTATTGTGATTTCTCAGTTAAGTACCTAAGTTAGTAGATTAATTACAGTTTTTGATTTTGGTTGACCTAACTTTGAATCGCACTGCTGTCCACTGTAAAGGCGTTACGTTTATTATCGATGCATAAATCCAAGAGATATTAAATTAGTTACATTCACTTGAATCACTTACATCCTGCTCAATATATTCCCAATAAAAATAAACCTTCTGATTTCTCACAAAAATACTGAGTACTGTTTGCGAAGAAATAGGCCTACAGTTACTCGGAGAGATGAAACCTCTGACAAGAGAAGTTTAAACCTAAGATTTTATCGAGCCGTCGGAGAACCTCTCTCCTAGACACGAGTTGCCATGGCCAATCTGGAAAACTCTAAACAAACTCCGTACCCATGTTGGACGCAGCAAAGACCATCTCCACAGATGGGGGTTCCTGGACGGTTCCAACCTTTAGTGTTTGTGCGGCGTCTCTCCGCAAACCATGACCCACCTTCCATCCTACATGACGTGCCCTATTACCTGTTCACGTAGAGATCTAATGACAGCATCAGTGGATGGCGTTGCCGTGGGCCAGGCAAGGAATTAAAAATTAGTTTTGCCATCAACACGCTAAGAAGAAGAAATTACTGTCCACGGACGCGTAGCTTCTCACACGGTAACAACACGACGGTTTTGTACTCGTATGTAAGCACTGAGCAGGCGTACACCGAGCGCATAATAAAGATTACGCGTCTGTAAAGCTACGCGTCTGTAGATACTAGGCCTTATAGGTTTGCAAATTTTCTATCGCAACCAATCATATTCAAGATTGTAATCCTAACACGATCATCAATAAAAAAGACATAATATTCCTATAGTCATTTTACCCTTAGTTCATCTCTGTGCCCACAATAGTTTTGCCCAGCGGGGGGCAAGTCCGTAACGCCTGCACGTCAGACGAACACTATTGT
The DNA here is from genome assembly GCA_961205895.1 of Mythimna pallens. NCBI lineage: Eukaryota > Metazoa > Arthropoda > Insecta > Lepidoptera > Noctuidae > Mythimna > Mythimna pallens. The sequence goes on from OY540845.1 coordinate 19,185,102, forward strand.
ACCGTGAGATTGTATCTATGTTGTGTATCTATACTATTATGATGGTTAGAGAATTTGTGGGTAGATCGGAGATGAAACTGTTAAGTCTTTATTGAAGAGAAGTTTGTTATAATGTTAATGTTTAAGGTAACGACTGTATTATGAGTACTGGTGGTAAATGCGATGGTTAATCTTAATATCCTTACATAATATTAGAGAGCAGTGACGGCCATGAGGAAACTGTCGGCATGTCCTAGAACCAAAAAAGTCGAAGACATACCTATGTGTCATTCACCAATCCGCACTTGTGGATTACGGCCAATTCCCTCTCTTGGAGAAAGGAAGCCTGAGTCCCAGCAGCGGGAACATTAAAAGGCTGATTATATATAAATATCCTTATATATAACGAATTTTCATGCAATTTTCCTGAGGAAAGTCTAAGAGAAAAAGTTTTAAATTAAAATTAAATTTCTTTAGCTTCTGCCAGCAGGGTCCAAGTGAAAGCAGAAAATATAAAGCCTATGTATTCGAACGATAAAAAAATGTTTTAAATTGGTTCATTCCTTTTTGAATTTATTCAGAAATAAAAATACAAATCTTTCAACTATAAAAATTAATAATATATGCAATAAAAAATAACTCGTTATTATTTATATCTCGTACCACACTACTAAAACTAATAAACTACAAACAAAAATTTTAAATTACTATCTTCTTCCGTTCCCATCCAACCAATAAAATCAAAGTCATAATACAAATAAAAATGACAATACTCTTTTAATTTCCATTACATTCCCCCTCAATTGCAAAGTAAATTAATACACTCGTGCGCAATTAATTTTAGCACAGTTCCTTATTTATTGGCTCAAATTGAATTAGGAACGGGTGATGTGATCTACCCTCCAGTTGTGGATAATGGCCACAGTATTTGAAAGTTGGCAGAATTGATTTTATTTTATTGAGTGTGCAGGTTGGTAGTTCCGAGTTGTGCGATTTTTATTGTGCTTTTAGAATGATTTTTTTACAGATATAAATATTAATTTTACATGGTGACCATGTCTTAGTCTGTAAGCCTTCTATAAAATAAAATAAAGAAATAAATAAAATTTTGTTTGTTCTAAAACCTTTCATATAACTCAATTAGGTACCAATCTACTGGCATTAAATGTAAGTGCCGTAGCCATGTCCAGAACATAGCCCACGTACTGTAGAGCCTCATGTATCCCTACACCTGCACATATAATATAATCAACGCCACTGTATCACTATTAACCTGGTCACCTATAGACCCAAAGAAATTAAAACGTTACCTACAAAGATTTTTCTATGATATTTATAGAAATCTATCTTGCTTTTTTTCATACATTCACTTTTGGTCCTTGTGATCGTGTATAAGTAATGCTAATTACATTAATGAAATTGTTATGCTCAACACACAAAGGTAACATTTCGATAAGTATTACCAACATTCAATAGCTACAAAAAATCTGTGCGAAAGTTCATTTCAAATACGAGTACCGCCATTCAAATGATACCAAAGCAATTGACAGCCCTCTTACTCAATACAAATGTCAAAAAGTTATACATGAGTACATCAATAACCTATCTATTCGAATAGAAACTTATACTTCATTGTGTAACTAGAAGATCTTATGTCGACAGTAAAATCGAATTTATTTGCAACAAATTGTCATTCGCTATTCTCAGAAGGCGCCATGACACAATTATTTCCAAATTCGAAATCTATGTCTATAAAAGTGTTGCTTCAATACAAAAATCATTTTGCGAATGATTTAAACTTTATTGCAAAGAGGTTAGGGAGTTTGACAGCTGTCGTGTAGCTGTAGAGTTAATGTTGTCTATGGATAAAGACGTCAAGTCAGGATTTAACAATGCGCTGTGATTGCCGTCAACCATTGTACATTATTCACGGTCATTATATTCTATTTAGTTCGATATAACCGTTTAATAGTTTACGAAGAGTTCCCCTTAGCATGCTTATTAACAATACAATAAAAATAAATAGCCATAGAGCCACTTTACACCTTCTCAGAAAACGGCAGTTGTTTAGAAAAAAAATCAAACGTTCTTCCCTTTATGAGTTTTTGTTAGTTTATCGATAGCTTACCCACATTCTTTTTCGCTTTTCACTACTGCCAAGCGATTATCAACTTTATTTTATAAACATAACTATAAAATGAACTTTTTCAACTGTACAATAAAAGTTGGCAAATTCAATAATGACGCTTATGAAGTGGAAAACGATACTATCATTCTGTCAATCCCTATTCACAGTTGCGTTAATATTAAATTAATATTTTTGTGACAAAAAATAATGCCATATATGACAAAGGTTGTTTGACTAATAATTTTCACATGAAATCGTAAAGTTGAGAAGCGTGAAATTCAAGAGGTATAATATTGTTCTTGGAATGGCAAACGTGTTAGAGACTTTGAGCAATATGGGATAGTTGATTGATGGATATTTATTTAATAAATACAGGCTAAGTCTGTCAAGCTTATTTGTCGAATATTAGGTAATAAACATGGCGATTCAGTGTAGGAGGAGAGGAGTCAACCGTATTTTGCTGTCTACAGATTATTAATTTTTTATTTGATATAAACTAGTACTTGACTGTGATTCCACCTGATGGTAAGCAGTGATGCAATCATTGTTGGTGAGGCGCACTAGTTTATTAAGAGCCTATTCACTCTAGTCTTGAAGACACCCAAATTATAATGGGATGGGAAGACCGTAGCAGGCACATTGTTCCAGTCCTTCGATGTACGCGGTATAAACGACGAGGCGAACCGCTTAGTCCGGACCGTACTCTCCCTACGTCGGGGTGTCCGATGGTAAAAATGAAATGGCGGAATCAAGTCATGCAATTCCAGCGCACAATCTCCAAAATGCAACCTGTAAAACACCGAAAGGCTGGCTACCCTACGCCTATGCTCAAGGCTTTGAAGATTGGACTTAGCAATCTGGATCACCAACTAGCCTCTTCGTCTTCGGACGCCTTTCCAACGAGTCCAAAGCTGCTAGGTATATACTAATCCTTACTAATCTTCTTTTCTTTATTTTCTTATTGGTATATCCAATTTTTTTTAAGGGCCTGATGCGAGGCGCCCGAGAGGGGCGCACCTCTACCGAAAACTCCAACTTGTCCGCACAATGTTGATACCCGGGCGTTTCTTTCCAAACCTGCCATGTCACAAGACATGGCAAGTCTGGCCCTGAAAAAAAAAATGGATATACCAATAAGAAAACAAAGACCTGCGTCAGGAGGAAGCTGAGGACGCCGTGGCTTCAGCCACTTCTCAAAGAGGAGAGAGGGACTTACCGTCGCTATTGTGAAGTGTCCATTTATCATCTCCGTGGTTAAATGTTCGGTGATGGTAGCCGCTAAACTATAAACGTCAAAAAAAAAAAAAATTAAGACTTCATAATAATTGGGGTTAAAGTATGAAATTGCCTATTTTTTAAAACGGGGAGTTGAAGTGTTATATCTTTGGATTGACTTGGAATTATAATTTCAAATAAACTTTACATTAAAGGTACGTTATTCTTTTTTCAAAATTAGGTATATATTGGTTTCTTTGTGTTTTGTATTTTCTATAATATCGCAGTACTTGTAACTATTTTTGTATGAAATATAAGAAAACCTGCATTATTTTGTAATAAAAAAAAACCCCGAAGCAACCCGTTTTAAAAAATGGCAATTTCATAGTTAAAGAACTAATTTAAGCTGTCACTCTGTTTATTTGGCTCTCACGGTTTGTGCAATTAACCAATGTCAAATTCAAAAAGTATTTAGTTTTTGAAACGGAATTTATATAGTCAGTTTGTTTTCCATTGGACTTCAAATGCACTCATTTTTATGTATTTGCAGTATTTGGCAGCAATTATCCGCCTTCTCAGCAAGCTTTAGTCAATACTCAGCTCCATTTTACCAAATCGCACCTGAATCAATGATTCCTAGTACTATAATCCGCATGAGATACAGAACTACACCAATTTTATATCGCAATAAGCACTTATCAAAACCTTCACTCGAAAAAAAGCCGCCAAAAAACTCACTGTCATTTTTTACTCTTTGTATTTATATAAAAAACTTTTTACAAAAAAAAAGTACTTTAAAAAGAAAATAATTTTAATTTCGGAAGTCGTTGTTGTTGTACGAAAATACCAAAATCATTATTTGGTTGCCTATAATATTTAAGGAGTTCCCTCCATTCCTCATGGATACCATCATCAGAAATGAATTTTGAAAAAATGGAACAAATCTGGAAATCCTAATCAAAATTTAGCAAATTGGTCCATAAACAACGGAGTTCTGAGGTATCAAACATCCTTTTTTTTCATGTTGGTTAAAAATGGAATGTATCAATAAGTTTAACTACGGAAACCTAAACACACAAGGCCACCCATCAAAAATCAGCCGTGTATCTATTGGAGGGAACCTCCATTCCTCATGGATCCCATCATCAGAAATGAATTTTGAAAAAATGGAACAAATCTGGAAATCCTAATCAAAATTTAGCAAATTGGTCCATAAACAACGGAGTTCTGAGGTATCAAACATCCTTTTTTTTCATGTTGGTTAAAAATGGAATGTATCAATAAGTTTAACTACGGAAACCTAAACACACAAGGTCACCCATTAAAAATCAGCCCTGTATCTATTGCCCAGATAGTTCCTTGTATCTGCAAATACATTAAAATCTACATGACCTGTTTATAATTGAGTAATTTAAACTGTGACAATTGTATCTTATCGACCGATCTTTATTAGGTTACACGTATGAATCCTAATACACCCCACACTTTACCATTGAAAAAAGGACCTTATTTTCCCGGAGTGACGGTTGATTTTTGAACGGACAATGTCGGGTCAGCGATTGCATAGATCTTTCAGTGATACATATTGAATAGGAAGGTTTCGTTCACATTTGCGATTATTCGTGCGACTGATTTTGTCGCATTACGTTTTTATGGATGAAAAATAGTTATGCGAACAGGTGTTGGAATAGGAAATTAGTGAATACAAAAGATTATTTTAACATAACCCAATTTCTGAAAAGATAATTTTATGAGATTTTGAAATGTGCGCTAATTAAATTAATGTAATTAAATAAATGTGCAATAGACATTTACAACAGTTGATTTGAGTCTTTCCATATCCGGGAATCTGGAAATCGGTCCATGTTCTATTTGAGTTTGAATTTGAATCCTACCAAAAAAATCTAATAGGATTAAAAGCTCTTGTAAATTTATGAACAGTCTGTATTTTTCTATTCCTAAAATTCAGAATGTTGGTAAGATGAAAAAATATAAATACATATTATTTTTTGTCAAACTTTCAAATTTGGGTTTTCTCTTTGATCATAATAATGCCGGTTTTCTATTTTTGTAGAAGTGGAAACAAAATGTGTATTATTGAAAGCATAGTAAATTCATTAACGAAAACGATACAGTTTCCACGATACATTTTTACACTTGCATAGTTTTTCCTAATACACATAATTAAACTATTATGTACTTAGTTGGTTGTTGTACTTTCAAAGTCGCAAATGTATCCCTAGCCGTATGTCCTTGTGTGGCATAACGTGTCCAGACATGAACAAAGGTCGCAACTGATAGTAAAATATTATTATTTTATGATTTCATACTAATAGTGTTAAAGCAAGCTCATGAATGAAATCACTCTTCAGATTAGCTTGAATTAATTTTATAGCTTGGATATATTTAATTTGAAGGCTACTTTGCCTAATTCTGATTACTTATTTGTATACAAATAGGTATGCTACATTTTAATTTTTCAATAACTTAATAGCATTCAAACATAAACCTATGAAAATGTTAAGTAAAAGCAATTTTAGGCGGGAATTTTGACAGATGACATTCATTTTCTTAATTACCTTAATACCATACCCAATAGTACGAACTATACATTTTTATAAATCAGTCCACAAACAAAAAAAAAAAGACAACATTTTTACTACCAAGGGCTAAAAAAAAGGTTTTGTAAAGTGATCCCGCGTCATAAGTAAACCATGGACAAAAACTGTTATTTCAAAGAATTAAAATGGGCGTTCTAACGCTGTCGGGAGCGATGCCAGCAAATTGCCATTATAATTGGCCGTTTAAACATGTTTGGATTCGATTTTCGAAACACGTTTCGTTGCAAAAAGTTTGGAAAGGAACGCATCTGTCATTTTGTTGAGTGATCGATTTAAAATGAGGGATGGTTTGCGATAATCATAGGTTTTGTTGTTTTTGCGAATTTCGATTTGGATGGTTAGGGAGAGTGATGAAAAAGGTAATGGATACTAGGAAGATGGGAGATTGAATATAGAATTGGTAACAACAAACGGCTTTTAGGAATCAAATCTTTGAGATCTAAAGTTTGACGTGTGAAAAGTGCCTACATACTTAAAAACATTCTGATTTTACTCAACATCGCGTACAACGAAGAATTGGAACAATTTGCCTGCAGCGGTCTTCCCGTCCGATTATAATTTGGGAGTTTTCAAGGCTAGAGTGGATAGGCTCTTAATAAACTAGTGCGATTCACTATCAACAATTGCATCACTGCTTCATCTTAAAAAAAACTTTTTTTTTTTTCAATTTCTATAATTTGTTTACATTTACATACACGAGCGTTTCTTGCCTTATAAAATTCTATCGATTTATTCCAAATCTAATAAAACAAGTATCTCTGTAAAAGGAAACGCAGAAAAATGACAGTAAACAAAATTGGTGCCACAAGAAAATGGATCGCCAAAAATGGCAGCTGATTGATGAATAGACGAATATAGAAAATAAAAATTATTATTTATTGGCATAATTTACAATTTGGATTATAGGATTTCAATACATTAATCTTGCGTCAGACAGAGTGTGTTGAGAAAGAAATAAAACAAAAGAAAAACATTATTTTTTTTAATTAAAAGTAGATAAACATGCTGCCATGAGTGTGTGTATGAGTTTTGTGTGTAATGGTGTGTCTGTGAGTGAGTTTGTATATATTAGTGTGTTTATTTAAGCGAGTGTGTTTATATTATATGCATCAGCGTGTATATGTAAGTATGTACGTATGCTTATGGACGAAAGGATCCACACATAGTACCTACTAACGCACCTTATTGCATCAAACAGAAGACGGAAGTATAATTTGACTGTTCTGGGCTGATACTTATCAATTTTCTTTAATTATCAATTAGTAATCAATCAACGAACAAAACCAAATCACCAGTATCGTCTAAACTATTAAGCCAGCCATTACGTACACTTCTCTCCAGCCATTTAAATGACCACGTTCGATATTCAAAAACGTCATCACGTCATAGATTAAAAACGTCAAGCGCCATAGTGCATCACAATGCATTGCGCACACCCCACCCTAGTCGCAGGAAGCCAGCACGTTTGACGTACCCATTAAATTATTACTATGGGGACACCCGACGGGAATTCTGATTTCCATGACACGAGTATATTGTTTTACGTGTAAACGACAGTGTAGTTAAAAATTGTGGCTCCCGTTGACACTAAATTGTCTAATTTACCTCGAAATTGGTGTTATAGTGAATTATGGTTCTGTTGAAGAATGTGTAATTAGGTGGTTCGGTTGTAAATTTCTAGGATACGATAAAATGTTGTTAAGGTTAAGGATACAATTAAATGAGGATATGTTTGGTGTAGAAGACAGATACGTACGTGACTGTCTTTGATAGGTCTCGTTATGAAGGTGCTGTAGGGTATCTACGGTTTAGGCTGCTGAAATGGCAGATGAGCCGCATGAAGTTGAATAATCACCTAGTATTTTACACAACCCAGTAACTGTATAACACGATACCGCTTGGCAACACTTATGTCAGATTTCGTGTCTTCAGCTCTGCGTTCAAAAATAACCAGAGTAGGGTAGAGTCGTTACTCTAACCGTTCAAAAATGCTTCGAGTTGCAACCCAGGGTCGTTCTTTTATAACTCGAGTAGCTACCCTAGAGTTAACCCAACTATCTCTAACTCCGAGCAGGGTAGGTTAGTGTAAGCGGCAGGAATGACAGTTGCTTGGCATTGACAGTGGAACTCTACGTTCGCGTTCAAAAATGCGAGCATAGAGTATCTAACCTGATGACGGCATTAGTGTTAACCCTAACCTCATTTTTAAACGCAGGGCTGACTGTACCAAACGATTGTTAAAGATATACAAATTAATGACAGCGGGGACCAACGTGCTTTCCACGCCACAGAGAAATCTTGATATGTTTAGATAAATTATGTATAAAAACCTACAAACAAATATGTAAAAAATAAAAACAAGAATTTTTAATTATTAAGTTAATATTTTTTTTTTATAAATTGTATTTTGTTGTGCAAATGTACTAATATTGACTGTAAAAATAAAAAAAAGATTGATTTATCTGTATTTTTTATTGGGTAACATAGGTAAGCTCATATTTGCCTTTTCACATCAGTTTTTTTTTCCAACTTTTTTCTTTCAGCGGACTAGCTGAAAGATACTTTAATCTTTACTCATATGAATTATATTTACTTAACCAAATTTTTGATTATTCATAGTAGTGTTTCATTTGAAGCTTCTGCCTCCGCCTCCAAATGGGAGGCGGTTCCTATCCTGACCAACCTAATTAAACTACATTTCCGTATTCGTTTCGATATGACCACATCCGTTACGTCACACTGCATTACACTGTAAAATATTATCATCATCCAGCAAGTACCTATCTCTATTTATTGGCAAGATTTAGAATTTCATCAAGATTCATTCATAAAGATCAAGGAGCCTACATTATTAAAGTTTTACAACAACATAAACTCATACCTACATCTGGGTGGCAGCGACTCCTCGTGCCGGGCTTTAGTACAGGCCATGGTCCGGAGCGAGGAGGAGTGCCAGGCGGTCGCCTCCTTCTACGCAGCAGTAATGCTAGCAAAGGAGGCGGCCGCACGCGCGAAGCAATGGCTCTCGCGCCCCAGCCTTCCGTGGATTCCGGAGGGATTCCGATCCCAATTTCCGGCACCATAGGCGCGGGCTTGCGAACGGCGAGCAATGGGTAGCTCGCAGTCCGACCATCCGGACCGAGCCCAAGTCGTCGACGGCGCGTAGTGTTCCACGCGCGCCTCAAGGAGATGTCAACAACCGTAAGAGCCCAGCAGGATCGAAGCCTACTGGGGACAAGGGTTTGCCTCTGAACGGAAGACTCGGCCCTGGTATGAAAGGCAACAAAGGAACAGGGGTGGGTTTTTAGTCAGTAAAAGTCTGACACTATCTCCCGCTCCGCCCAAGAGCGAGGGATGTCATGGATGATATTCCCACCGAAAAAAAAACCTACATCTGGAATGGTGATGGTAATCGTGAAATTCCCTGCCGGAGTCTGTGTTTCCTGATAGCTCCACCCAGAAGTTTTTAAGAAAAAAGTGAATAGGTCGCATCATAGCTTACCATCAGAGTCAAGTGCGAGCCTATCAATAATAAAATAACTGGGCTAGTGCGAGTCGGACTCGCGCACTGAGGGTTCCGTACAAACGTACCTTTGAAAACAGTTTAATTCCCGAATCGAGTTACGAAGCTTTTTCCGAATCGCAAAAAAAAATGTTTTTGTGACGTAAGTACAAATTTTTAGAGTTTTCAGATTTTTTCCTATACTTGTGCTATGAGACCTTGCTTCATGCCAAATTTCAGGATTCTAGGTCAATGGGAATTACCCTATGAATTTTGATTCCCTTGACAGTGTCGAAATACACGTTTTTTGCGACATAAACGGCCGTATCTTTTTTTTTCATTAACTCAGAAGTTCGATTTTTTAACAGCATCAAGGGACCGCAGACCTTAGTATATAGTTTTAATTTAAACTCAATACCTCCAGACAGACAGACAGACAGACGGACGGACAACAAAGTGATCCTGTAAGGGTTCTGTTTTTTCCTGTTGAGATACGGAACCATAAAAGAAACTAGACGAACTGTTACAAAACAGTAACCAACCGCTTGCAACAGTTACATATATTTTCATTAAACCTTGCTATACTTGGCAAAGACTATGCTTTAGGCATGTGCTCTGTGCGTTAACTATAACATTATAAAGAAATCAGGTCTCTTGTAGGCAGAACAGTCGTCAAAGGTGCCTTTGATGGTGACGATGACGTAATAGAGGAGAATAGATCTAATGGCGCAACGGTGGCGTCCGTATTTTATTAGTAAATGGTATCCTTTGACACCCGGATGAGGTGTAGGTGAAATATCTTAGTTTCATTTAAGATAGTCCTTTTTTACTCGCCTATCGTCAACATCAAGCATGGTTTAAAAGCTTGTTACGTCATCTAACGCAAACCAACGCGATGTTTAACGAAAATACAACGCGAAAAAAGGAAGATAACGCCTGAAAACTCTGTTAGCATTCGGTAATTCCGTGATTTATTCGAATATTTTACGAAACGTGTTCTACGAAATACGTGTTTTTCTTAAAACCTTAAAAGTTGATTAAATTTGCAAAGCTGCTATTGTTATACTTTTTTAATTTTTTAGTAAATTATAAAGAGTAAAATTCATGGTTCATGCAAAATATCAGATTTTCGGAGGTCTTTACTGGATTAGTTTTACACAAAATAAATTAATTTCAATAGAAGCCTAGATAATATCCACAAGATATTGTGTTCTAAAATATCTAATGAAAAATGTGTAATAACAATTAGTAATATAATAAAATGTGTAATAAAATAGTTTTAATTTTTTACCAGCTTGTCATGGTTCTACGCGAGAGGTAGAGAGGTTGGTTGAAGCTTGAGGCGTTGAAGAAGATGGTGAAATTTGGGTGTCTTCAAGGCTTGAGTGAATAGACTCTTAATAAACTAGTGCGTCTCACCATCAACGATTGCATCACTGCTTAGCATCAGGTGGGATCGCAGTCAAGCACTAGTTTAAATCAATTAAAAAAAAATTCGTTATCGGACCAGTACTTTCAGAGATTACCTCCTACAAACAAAGAAAAAACTAACTTTACCTCTTTATAATATTAGTGTAGATGTACCTTCCCCAATGTTAGGTAATAGCTAATATTATCGTACGGTTTTTGGCGAGAGTTTCATGACTTAATTTCAGTGACTATGTTAATTGGATTGCAAATTGATTCCTGGAGGATTTTGTGATATAAAAGTGGTGTTGTTTTGTTTTTCATTATCTCAAGTGTCTACACAATTGAAAGATATATGGAATCATTGACAAAAGCACGATTTCGGTAAAATGGAGCTGAGAATTTTATTGTAGTAGCTGACTACCTCAGCGAAGCTTGCCAAGAAGGTTGACTTGATACATATGCTGCCAAATACTGCAGAATTATTAGAAAGTGTTGCATTCGAGGGTGTGAAATCATCAAACAACTTCTCCCGATTTGGGTGGAAAGAGAAAAGGAATGCAAAGGGCAAATGACAGAACAAAGCTTCTCTCGCTCCACCCAGGGCGTGAAAAGTTATATAATATCCTATCTTTTTTTTCCGGTGGAATGTCATTTAATGACATCCCCCGAAAAAAAAAGACTTTTACTGACTAAAACCCACTTCTGTTCCTTCGTTGCCATTCGTACCAGAGCCGAGTCTTCCTTTCCTTTCTTGGCCCCAGTAGATAATATCCTACCTCGAAAAAAAATAACCATAGACTTTTAAATATTAAATACAAAGGAATTGACAGACATAGAAGACCACCTATACCAGACCCCTCAGAATCCAGACGATGTTCAGGTAATGTTTAATGTTTTGTTTAGAGTTATAATGTTATAATCACCTGCGTCGCATATTGATGATCACTTATAACGATCATATTCGCAGAGACAAGCACTGATCGCAAAAATAACGTGTGCATGTAAAGATTGTGGGACAAAGAAATCGTGGAGTAGTGTTACTCAATTATGTGCAGTTGAAACTGCATTTTCTTACTAGCTTGTACTAGCCGCCCGCGTCAGATTTGAATTTGGAACGTCAAAAACCATTATGTTGAAAAAAGAAAACACATTATATGAATTAAAATGTACCTTTGTCGTGTGTGTGTTATAATCTGGACCAATTTAAATTTAATTATTACATACAAAAATATAGATATTTCCTTTTCATAATAGGTAATAAAATAGATAGTATATATAGATTTAGTTATTACAATAGATATATTATTACTTCCTGAACTAATAATTAAAAACATGATGAAAAAAGATTGCATGTAGCGGAGATGAGAATGTTAAGATGGATGTGTGTTGTGACGAGAATGGATAAAGTGAGAAATGAGTATATTAGGGGAAGTTTGAAAATGGCGCCAGTGACTGAAAAGTTGAAAGGGAATCGTTTGTCTTGGTGTGGTCATGTGAAGAGGAGGGATGAAACGCATGTTACTAAAAGAGTTATGACTTTAGATGTAGATGGATGGAGAGGGAGAGGGAGACCAAAGAAAAGATGGATGGATTGTGTGGAGAGTGATATGAAAGAAAAGGAAGTTAGTGATAGCATGACGAGTGACAGGGCAGAATGGAAGAAGAAAACGTGTTGAGCCGACCCCACCTAACACGGGACAAGGACAGGAAGATGATGACTAACAATTAAAACCAACACGTACAGAAAATCATTATAATTATTATTGTTAAATAATTATAATTATAATATTAGAAATAGATATAAAACTAAAATGCAGTAAAACAACAAGAAAGAAAAAAGACATCACAAATGAAATTATAAATAATTATAACTAATTAATGTACAATCATATTAGTAGCTAAGGATTTTTTATTTATTTATTTTTAATCATTATAAAATCTGCGTAGGTATTATTTAGGCAAGGTAAATTGCATCCATTGAATTTCGACGGTCTTTTCCAATAGGAACTCGGAAATATTCAATTTGCTTTACAGGTGCTCATTTTCTAATTGAACATCATTTACCAGTTTCAGAAAGTCTTGTCAAATCACTGTCACTCCAATATAATTGACTAGCTTCTACTTGCAGCTTCGCCCTCGTGAAAGTCGGTTTCTCCATACAAACTTTGAACCCCCGTTTCATCCCCTTAGGGGGTCAATTTCGGAAAATCCGTTCTTAGCGGATGTCTATACCCTATAAGGAACCCACCTGCCAAATTTTAAGTTTGTATGTTTGTTATAGTTTCTGAGATTTTGTGATTAATCAGTGTGTGGTATTTCGCTTTTATATGATACAGATTTTATGTTGATTCAATAAACTAACTTTTAATAACCGATGTCTGCCTGTTACCAGAAAATCAACATGCAAGTATTTTTCTAAACACCCTTACGTCACTATACATAACCTACTAATTCGATATCTACTCCACAAAAAATAAAACGAAACTCAAATCAACTCCATACCTTTAAAAAATATGATATTCAACCCGTATACATTCAATAAACAACGTTGCATTCAATTCAAAACTACAGGAACACACGGTGTGGTCAAGTGCGTATAACTATGCGTGGCGAAGCAACAAGACGCATTTAAACATAACTAATTCGTGTTATGCGCTTAGAATTAATTTCGTGGAGAATGCAAGTGATGCAGCAACTAAACGCACGGTTGGCGGGAGTTTTGACAGCTGACAGATTTATTTTTTTAAATTGTTTTCTTTTTTTTCTGTGTTCGTTTATTGGGTCCGTTGCACAATGCAATGGTTTGTTTGGTTTTAGATAACAATGTTCTATTTTAAACAAGGTGTCAATCAAAACAAAGAATCTATAGTTTCACCGAACGCAACTAATAGCTCCAGTTTTTATAGTAAAAAATGTGATCTTTCTACATAAATATAGATTATAGCATAGCCGAAACTACTGGGACTAGGAGCGCGAAATTATGCACAAGATTTCTTTTTATGACCTACAATAATTAATTTAATTGCTATAGTATTGTCCTGGTGACAGCTGTCAGATTCCCACAAAGTACCTTTTTTTTAGGTGGGAAAATCATCTAATGACAAATCTCGCTATTTGGCGGAGCGGGAGATAAACCCACTCCTGTTCTTATCTAGATACCTATCCTTGTCTCTCATCTTAAAGATGCATATGTTCATCCAGCTGTCATCCTACCCTTGCTATGTAAAAAGAGCCTAACAGGGGATTTTCCAAAATTTTCCCGCCTAAATGGATGAAACGGGAGTCCAAAGTTTGTATGGAGAAATCACTTCACACGAGCGAAGCCGCTGGCAGAAGCTAGTGTACCTCATCATCATCATTTCAACCGAAAGACGTCCACTGTTGGACATAGGCCTCCCCCAATTGTTGCCACAATAAACGGTCCTGTGCGTCACGCATCCATCGGATTCCCGCAACCCTTACCAGGTCATCGATCCACTTTGTAGGAGGCCTTCCAACACTGCGTCTTCCGGTACGCGGTCGCCACTTCATAACCTTTCGGCCCCAAAGGCCAACTGTTCTGCGAGCGCTCTGCCATGCCCATTGCCAGATTCTTCGTGCTTTGTCGGCAACCTTGCCAGTGTACCAATATTAAATAAACTTCCTCAGGATTATATTGCTCAAATATATTCACATCGATCTTTAGAATCAGTTATGCATACAAAATTCAAAATTATTCCTTGCTCACAATGTCCAATCCAACAGTAAAGCATCCTATATCACAGACAGGTCTGTCTATTTATATCTCACGTACCATACTTCAATAATGCCTCCTTTTAGAAAGCATGCGCCAGTTCCATAATACCCAATAACCCATGTAGCTCGCGTCCCTAATGAAGCCATCATTATATCATCTCTGTCCACACCAAAGGAAGTACAGGCGTGATGATACTGTCCAAGTGCGAAACCGCAACATTGTTAGGCAAAGTGCAGCAGAGGCGCATCCTTTCAAAGGGATCGATATGTATTGGTATTTTACATTTGATCAAAGGTTATCACGTACACTGCATAGAAGCAAACCGTTCGTCATTTTGAAACGTTCTTGGCGTAAATCCACACCTATGTTAACTCAGGAGCCTTCTGCAGTCAGTTATAGTTCAACATTCCCTCTCGCTTCAACTAGAGCTATAAAGGTCATTGATGATTTATTACTCTCAAAATTCCAGATTCTAGGATCCTAGGGCCTTACAATGATGTGTTAAAATTCAGTCGCAGCAAGAAAAAGGGTAGCAATACAACTTACATAGCTCTATCCATTTTGAGTTGAGAACGTCTCAAACTCTACTCAAATGTAATATTTTGACAGATTTTCACGCTAAAATAAAATTTAAAAAAAAATGTAATTTAAATTAAATTAAAATATATATTTATTAATTGAGAATTGAGCGTTTTGAGCTGAGAAAAACTCATCTTCAACTTACCACACAACACAACAACAACGTTGACTTAGAACCCTGTTTGGCATGAATTATGGTCTCATAGCACAAGAAGCGAAGATTTTTTCATAAAATCAAACCATCATATGAAGATATGGATTAACCTGTTGTATGCCGGAACACTTATATGCACACAATGGCTTTTTAATTATGTCTGTAATTCCGGTTACGAAAGGTTAATAGACTTGGTATCCACGCCGAAAACAAAAAAAAAATATAATAAGAGTGTGACGTATTTTGATTATAATAATATGTAAATTAAAAAAAATATCTACGTTAATAATTCGATTCCTGAATCGAATCTTGAATATTTTTCCGAATAGTAAAAAAAAAATATTTTTTTAATTATATACTCACTACTTACAAACAATGCTTGACTGTTCCTAGAACTCATTAACACATTATTACGCAATTGAATCTATCAATATCATTCAATAGTAATTGACTAATTAAGAATCCAGCTATAGTGCCGATAGCTATTAGGTACCCAGTTATAGTACGGATGTATCCTATTGCTAATAATAGGAATAGCGCCAGTAATTCCTATTATATTCTACTAGCTTCTACCTGTGACTTTGCCTGCGGGAAAGTCGGAAATTATCTCAAGGGAACTTACAGAATAAAAAGGGTCCTATGTGCGAATTGAACTTTACCTTGGGGAAAAATTAATTTTACCCAGGGTATACAGTATCCCATGTGCTTCTCCCTGGTCCAATCTGTCAGCTCGTTGGCGTAATGGTTGAGCGATTGGCTGCTATATTAATAATGATGTTAATTTTGCCAAAAAAAAAAGAAATCGGTTAAAGCGGTTTTTTTTAAAAGTACTTTTTTATTTTGTTGTCTAGTACCCATAACACAAGCTCTGCTTAGCTTGGGACTAGATGGCGTTGTGTGATAGTTGTGGAATATTATTATTATTTCTTTATTTATTTTTTATACATATTTTGTACATTTTTAAATATTTTTCAAAACACATAAAAAAAAAAAAACATTTAAAAATATAAAAAATAGCAGTCCGCCGGTGTCGGGACAGGGTCCAAGCTACCGGTGGTTAGGGCTCCAGAGACAGGAACCTCCTCACAATGCGAGCCGTATCGAGGAGTACTGCCTTCTGTATCAGGCCCTTGATCCAACCGCGCAACGTCAGTTTCGACAGGTGGTCGTCTAGACTTTTGGCCATCAGGCCATTGGCGGTAACAACAATCGGCACAATGATTGCCGAGTCCACATTCCACATGTCGACAACCTCGTGTGCTAAGTCGAGATATTTGATTTGTTTCTCTTTCTCAGCTTTCACGAGATTCTCATCATGCGGGATGGTGACATCGACTATCATTGCGCGGCGCGCTAATCGGTCTATCACCACTATATCCGGCTTATTGGCTACAATAGTCCGGTCAGTAATGATAGACCGATCCCAGTACAACGTGACATGGTCATTTTCGAGAACTGGGTCGGGCACATAGCTGTAATACGGTACCTCTGAATACACTAGGTTGTATTTCAAAGCAAGTTGCTGGTGGATAATCCTGGCTACTTGGTTATGCCTGTGCAAGTACTCTCCGTTAGCCAGACGAGAACAACCAGAGATAATATGTCTGATAGACTCACCCGGACGATGGCATGCCCGACACACGTCAACCGTCCCGTCCTTCATTATATATCTCCGGTAGTTATTCGTCAAGATGACTTCGTCCATAATTGCACAGATAAAACCTTCAGTTTCCCCGAAGAGGTTGCTGAAACGTAGCCAGGCCACGGACGCTGCAAAATCTACATCAGACTCATGTAGAGCCCGATAAAAGCGCCCGTGGAGCTCCTTACTTTTCCATACTTCCCTGCGATCATCAGTTGTAAGTACCACAGGTTTGCGCCAGTTCTCTTTAGCCATGGATAACGGGGTGAGTCCCTTGTCCACTGCAACCACATCGCGGTGCATACCCACATCGGTTTTATGAAAATATTCTCTGAGGCTGCACACCTCGCGGTTGTGCAGGGTCTTCGCGTTTAAAAAACCTCGACCTCCACACTTCCGCGGGATGTACAGTCTCATCACAGACGACCGTGGGTGATGCATCCGGTTTGCGGTCAACAGTGTACGGACCCGCCTATCCAGAGCGTCTAGCTCGGTCTGAGTCCATTTGAGTATGCCGAAAGAGTACATTAAGACCGGCATGACCCAACCATTGAAGGCTCGCACCTTATTTCCACCTGACAGAAGGCTGTTTAATACCTTCTTCAGGCGGTCAAAGAAGCGCTCCCTCAACGATTGCTTCATGTCAGCAACGTTAATGCCTAACGCTTCCGACATACCCAAATACTTATAGGTTTCGGTTGAAGAGAGGGATCTAAGGTATATGGAATCCGAAAGTTGAATTCCCTCAGATTCCATAATCTCCCCTCGCTTTACATGCATGACTGCACATTTATCCACACCAAATTCCATCCTGATGGCACTACTAAAAGTTTCAGTTACTTTTAGTAGTTCCATCAGTTGTAACTTGTTGGGGGCAATGAGTTTCAAATCATCCATGTAAAGAAGGTGAGATAGTACCTGACCACCTCTTCTCAACCGATAGCCCAAGCCTGATTCCTCTAGCAATGTGCTTAGAGGATTCAGGGCTAAGCAGAACCAAAGTGGACTCAGACTGTCGCCCTGAAATATTCCCCGTTTAATCCATATAGGCTCATCGTCCCTCCAAATCGATCGACATCCTGGATAGCGAAGAACAGTGTTCCATTGCCCCATACATGACTCAAGGAAGGTGCGTAGAGTTGCATCTATTTTATACAACTCCAACACCCTCATGAGCCATGTATGTGGCACAGAGTCATATGCCTTCTTATAATCTATCCAACATGTCGACAGATCCTTGCGAGATCGACGAACCTGTTGGCTTATGGTCATGTCTATGAGGAGTAGCTCCTTAGTACCGCGAGACCCGTTCCTACATCCATTCTGAGAGGCAGACATTATTAAGTTGGTATCAATATGCTTGTTAATTTTCGTTCTCAGAATGGACGTAAGAAGTTTATAGACCGTTGACAAGCATGTTATCGGTCTATAATTCTTGGGTTCCGCAGTACTACCTGTCTTATGGAGCAGATGGGTAACTCCAGTTGTTAGAAACTGAGGTAGCGACCCAGACTCTAAAGATGACTGGAATTGAGATGCCAGGAGCGCGTGTGAGCTGCTATACCATTTTAGCCAGAAATTTTGTAGTCCGTCCGGTCCTGGAGACTTCCAATTCGGTAACGGACGGACTGCTCTGGCTACATCTATAGGGCTAATGTCTACCTTTTCCATTTCTGGTATAGCTTCGCACACGCGCTCGACTTCACGCATCCAGCCATCCTCAGTGTGACAGACGGGCACCGACCAAATATTGCGCCAGAAAGTATTCGTGGCGTCAGCATCTGGGCGGGTCACGTCAGTCACATTTTGCTCAGGTCGCTCCCAAGCTCTGTATACCCATCTCTCATCGCTCTGGAACATGCGATTCTGCGAGTACCGGTCGACTCGCCGCTTATACCGTCGAATACGGTTGGCCCATGCACAAACTTTCTGCTTCAGGAAGTCGATGCGCTCTGTGACGCGAGATAAGTATTCTCGAGGGCTGATTCCAGTCCCTGAAAATGCTCGCCTCACGTAGCGCATCACACGTGGTCGTGTATTGCCCTCCCTGAAGCAGTATAGTTTACCAATGAGCGCTCTGGCCCCATCGATACGCCTCTCAATCCTACATTGCCAGGCAGGTGCGGCAGGCTTTGGTCGAGTAGCTCCGTCACAACTTGATAGTTTTACGTTGGCTAAACGACATGCCGCAATAGCCCCGCAATAGAGGATCGAGTGCGTATCAGCGAGGTTTACGCTGCTCTCGAACACATTCTCAAGCAGCGAGTCCAGAGCACACACTAGCGCCCTATTTTTTTTGTGCATAGGTAACCGGGGAAGACGAGGTCTAAGAGCGATCGGAGTCGATCTGTACTCGCGGAGTGCATCCTCCAGTGCGCTCCTCAATCGATCGTTGCACTGGCTACTTACTGTGACAACCCTATCATCTGCTTCATCATCAGCATGACTAGACTGCGGTAGAATTATATCTGTAGCTCGTGGTACCGCAGTCTGTGTCTGTATTGTAGTCGAGATAATACGGTTGCTCAGTACCTCTGAGCGCAGCCTATCAAGTGCGGCATCGTCCAATCTGTGGTTTCGTTGGATAACCCGCACCTGATCCGATAATCTTTGGGCCGTGACGTTGACGGTTGGTTCCAGTTCCTGAAAAAGAGACAGCATCCTAACACGGTACGCAGTGAGGTTAGTTCCCCCCTCTGTAGACCCGTAATATGCGCGCATGACGTTCTCGTTCATAGACTGAGTCCATCTCATGCGCTGCACACAACCACCGGCAGCGGGGACCCGGCTCGGGGTCGGTTGGCCCCTAGGTCCTAAGCTCTTCGGTGGCCGGCCTCTCCCCGGCCGACGTACAGGTGTTGGCGACGTCGGCGGGGAGAAATACTCGTCGCTCGAGCTCGACGCAACTGCAGCCGCCGGTGACATTGGTGATCCGAGGACCGGCGGCGGCGAGGCGGAGCTGAGCGGCGAGCCCGGGGTTGGATGGCGTGCGCGTCGGGCAGCTGTTCTTGTCAACATTTTCGTCAATTCATTATTTCATTCCATTTTCTTCTATTGCATAAATTGTTTGATGGTGTCACATCGTCGTTGACAGATGTCATATTGTATTTTGGTATTTTATTTCTTATAAATATTCTATTTCTTGTGGTATGTGGTGTTTTTGAAGGTTTTTTTCGTTTATTAACAATATTTGCTTCGTTTTGGATATTTGGTTTGTCTTGATTTTCGGTAAAAGTAATAATTATTATTATTATTATTATTTTTTTTAAATGGGCCGCTTTATTAAAACGCTTTCTATTTAAAAATAAGAACATGGCGATGCGGTAAGTAAAATTACATTTAAAAAATAGTAGCATTTGTAGCCAGACCAAGCAAAGCCTGTATTTTGGCTAACAGAGCAATTCCCCTCGAATAGTATTTGCCTTTATTAAATAACAACAGATAGGAAGAGCTAAGTGGAAAAAGGTGATGAACATGAACTCATGTAGTACTTAACACAAGCCAATTTAATTCGTTACACAATTACCGATGTTAACAAAGGTGTTAACTGTCAATCAAGTATATCTATACATATATGTAATAAATCTGTAGAAGTTTTTAGTTATGTTGTGCGCGCATCACGTAAAATGTAAGAAATCGATGTAGATAACTTTAATATATAAAAATTGTGTGTAACTTGATATATTACTTAGGCTTTATTTCATCGCAATCGGTTGACTATATCGAAAGATATACTACATTCATTGACTGTTAAGCGGTATGAAGTTCGCCGGGTCAGCTAGAATTTACAATTTTCAAACGATCTTTCCTCGTTTCGAACTGTTTGCTATTTAACACTTTTGGCCACCTAACCTCGATGTTATAAGTTTACATAATATGTTTGCAAACGCACCTACGATACAAAAGCCCTATTACGGGATAACGTTTGATAAAAGGAAAATAATTAAAACACATATACCAAAATGCATCAAAACTGGCTGGCAGCGGTTTAGACGTGAAAACACAACAAACATACAGCATTAATTATATTATATTATTATATTAGTCTGTGGACAATTGGCCATAGTTAGCTATAGTTAGCCATAGTAAGCTACTAGCACAGTTGCATCAGATACGCGTCCGAACTACATTATTGAGTGAACATTCATTTGTCACTCATTGACTCTGTCTCCGGCTAGGGTTGTTACTTCAATGTTGCCGATTTGTTCGGCAATATTTTAATGTTTTAAGGTGGGAAATCATCCAATGATTTTTCCTGCACTAGGATGGGGCGAGAGGGCATGTCAAACTTTTACTGACTAAAACCACGCCCATGTTCCTTCTTTGCTTTGCTGTCCCTGGACCCCGGAGTTCCATTTATTTGGTTTAGCCCCCAGTCCCCGTAGTTTATGTCCCCAGTAGGCTTCGGCCCTGCTGGGCCTCTACGGTTTTGCAGACATGTCGATTTCTTTGAGGCGCGCGTGGAACATTACGCGCCGTGGACGACTCGGACTCGGTCCGGAAGGTTACCGGACGCCTGGACGGCGAGCTACCCATTGCTCGTCGTCCACTAACTCACGCCTACGGTGGCTAGCCTAGTCAATGCACCACTGTTACGATAAGTCGTTCTCAGTTCAAACAGTGTGGTTATGGAATACTTTACCCGTGCCTGTAAGAGCAGCACATACCTTACTACTTTAAAAACAAAAGAAAAACATTTTAATTTCAACTCGATACCTCCATGCGTTCTTGAGATAAAGGGTCTTGACAGACAGACTGTTTTGATTATTCGCAAATTGATTCCTATTGGATATTGTGATATAAAATTAGTGCAGTTCTGTATCTCAAGTGTCTGCACAACTAGACAACATATGGAACATTGAAACAGGCGTGATCTCGGTAAAATGGTAATCATTAATAAAAAAATAATAAAAAATTAAGCCCAGATTTTTTTCTAGCAGTTTTGACAACCTCAGCGAAGTTTGCCGAGAAGGTAGACTCGATACATTTATGCAAAATATTACAAAATCACTAGATTTTTTTACATTTTTTTTTTTGTTATTATGAATAGGCTCGCTATTGACCACTATCTCACCTGATGGTAAGCGATAATGTGGCCGACGATGTAGCACGCTTGCTTTGAAGCAACCTATTCACAGACCCCTAGGTTATAGCTATCAGGAAACACAGACTCCGGCAAGGAATTCCACTCCTTAGCTTTACGCATAATGAATGTGTTCCCAAAACGCTTTGTACTTACGTATGGGTGGGATGTCAACCAGTACCGGTGGCGCAACGCCGTACGTCTTGTGGTCCGATGATGAAACGGACATGACAAAAAAATCCGAACCTAATGCCATCTCTAATTAAAACATCGTCATTATAAAAATAATTAATTATGCTGTTGTGTAATACCAGTAGATGGCGTTATCCTTACTATTAGGCGGTACGAAGCTTGCCGGGTCAGCTAGTAAATAAATTAATTTAATATTTGCATTGAATACGATTGAATCAAGTTGTGATAAGTAACCCTACCCCACAACCCTCAACAATTAGGCATTCTCTCAACGCGTGCTTGTCTCTTAATGTATGGTCGTTAAGTCATCGTACGTGGGCTGATTGTGATGCAACTGAGGTTAGCTTCAAGCTTGATACTATGGGGTGGGCAGAGGTCGAAGTAAAATGTATGATAATAATGTACTCTGTGTGTGTATAATGTGTGTATGTGTTAATTTATGTATATATAATTACTAGCTGCTGTCCGCGTGATCATCATCATCATCATTTCAGCCGAAAGATATCCACTGTTGGACATAGGGCTCCCCCAAACGTCGCCACAACGATCGGTCCCGTGCGTCTCGCATCCAACGGATTCCCGCGACCCTCACCAGGTCATCGGTCCACCTTGTGGGACGCCTTCCAACGCTGCGTCTTCCGGTACGTGGTCGTCACTGCGGTACCTTTCGTCCCCATCGACCATCTGTTCTGCGTGCAATGTGCCCTGCCCATTTGATTCACCCGTATAATGGTAGAAAATTATCCCGAGGGAACATACTCTCGTAATAAAAAATATCCTATGTGGTATTCCAGGACATGGTCTACCCGTGGACCAAGTTTCATCGAAATCCATTCAGTAGTTTTTGCGTGAAATTGTAACAAACATTACACAACTATTACACATCGGCATCTAGTCCCAAACTAAGCAGAGCTTATGCTATGAGTACTAGACAATTGATAAACATAATTATATATTTCTAAATACATACATATAACAGATAAATTACAGCTAGATACAAGACAAATAATCGAGCGCGTCATATAAACTTTTGCCTTGAGGGGGAATCAAACCCACGACCTCTGGCAAAAAATTCAGGGCTACTAACCACTACACCAGTCAAATCCAAGAAAAACCTGCGCAAGTGCGAGTCGATATCGCGCACTGAGGGTTCCGTACAAACTTACCTATGTAAATAATTCAATTCCCGAACGGAGTTTCGAAGATATTTCCGAATAGGTGACGTAACAACAAATTTACTGTTTTCAGACTTATTCCTATACCTACTTGTGCTATAAGTCCTTGCTTTATGCCAAATTTCAGGATTCTGGGTCAATGGGAAGTAACCCTATGAATTTTGATTGACTTGAGAGTGTCGAAATATACGTTTTTTTGCGATATAGACGGACGTATATTTTTTTTTTTGTTAACTTAGAAGTTTGATTTTTTCACTGTTTCTAAGTTAACACTTGAGTATGGGGTTTTAATTTCAACTTGATACCTCCACGCGTTCCCGAGACAAAGGGTCTTGACAGACAGACAGACGGACTATAAAATGATCCTATAAGGGTTCCGTTTTTTCCTTTTGAGGTGCGGAACCCTTAAAAAGGACAAATATGTTAAAAAAAGCACAAGCATAATCAGCCTTATAATGTTCCTTACTGCTGGGACTCGGGTTCCCCGGTGAAGCAAAACATCGTGAGGAAACCGGCATGTCCTAGAACCCAAAAATTCGAAAACAAACATCCACCAACCCGCACTGGGCCCGCGTGGTGGATTACGGCCCATTCCCTCTCCTAGAGAGGAGGCCTGAGTCCCAACAGTGGGAACACTGTAAGGCTAATTATGCTTATATGCATATGAATATAGAGCTTGCACTTTGCATCTGGAATCAGACAGGAGCCACCTCAGGTGTCGGGAGTCGCAGGGCAAACCCATGCTACCGTAGGCGCGAGCTTGCGGACGACGAGCATTGGGTAGCTCGCCGTCAGTCCGTCCGGTGAGGACTGAAGCTGGTAAGTTGTAGACGGCGCGGTGTTCCTTGTACGCCTCAAAGACATGTTAGTAAAACCATAGGGGCCCAGCAGGACCAAAGCCTACTGGGGCGATGGGATAACTTCCGAAAAGCAAACCTGTGGTCCTGGAACGCAAGGGCAAAGAAGGACCATAGGTGTGGTTTTAGTCAGTAAAAGTCTGACACGCCCTCTCGCTCCACCTTAGAACGGGAGAAGTCATTGGATGATTTCCGACCTCAAAAAAATCGGTATTTATTTGCCTGTTACCCGATTAATTTATAATATCTTGTCCGTCAAATCCTGTTCACCGTTTCCATCATCCCGGCCTCTGGCCCCCTGCCAGGTCCGTGTCACGCAATGGAAAGTGTTCATTACTCAATTAGCTAAACTGATACAATCACGACTTTTCCACTTACTCATTATGTCATGACGTTGGTCTAACAACCAGTTCTTTTATCAGAAGCCCTACCAGATCTCTTAAGGGGTAACCAGATGGTTGCAAACTAGCGTTTCAACCAAGGTGACGTTGGTTTATGTGTTTGGTTTGTGTTGCGCCTACATGGTAGTAAAACACGCGCCAACACGTTCGTTGGTTGGGAAAATACGCTTCCCAACCAAGGGCTTTGAAGGTCATGGATTACAACTGCGGTCTACACGGATTGAAACTAGC
The DNA here is from genome assembly GCA_961205895.1 of Mythimna pallens. Lineage (NCBI taxonomy): Eukaryota > Metazoa > Arthropoda > Insecta > Lepidoptera > Noctuidae > Mythimna > Mythimna pallens. The sequence goes on from OY540845.1 coordinate 19,210,007, forward strand.
CAATTCACCTTGGTTGGGACGTTGGTTTGCAACCATCTGGTCACCCCTTAAATGTGATCCTTTAGACGACCTAAACTGAACTGTTAAAAGGATGGAACTATATAGGATGTATAACTCCATCCCTTTTTCTCGCTCGCACGCCTGACATTGATTACGATCCCACCTGATGGTAAGCAGTGATGTAATCTTTGATGGTGAGGGCCACTAGTTTATTAAGAGCCTATTCACTCTAGCCTTGAAGACACCCAAATTATAATCGGACGGGAAGACCGCAGCAGACAAATAAACACATGTCATGGAAATGCCCCTGTTCTTTTATCAGCTTCCTAGAATCTGGGATTATAAAACTTTTTTTTGAGCGTGAAAAATCATCAAATGACTTGTATAGCTCTAGGAGGAGCAAGAGGGAGTGTCCAACTAAAACTGACTAACCTGTTGTTCAGTTGCCTTTTGCGTTCCAATATACATAATTATATTATTTAATTATAATTATAGATCTCTATGAAGAAGAATGTGCTAGAAACCTCCATAGTGTATATAGGTATGTATTTAGAGAGATCTATCTTTATATACAAATTATAGCAAAACTGATTTCATTACGAGAAATCTTAGAAATCTAATATATCTGAGGTTCTGAAGGACTGTTATACCATGGAAGTGAAGCATACGGACTGGAACAACTTGCCTGGTGCGGTCTTCCTGTCCGATTATAATTTAGATATCTTCAAGACTAGAGTGAATAGGCTCTTAATAAACTAGTGCGCCTCACCAGCAATGATTGCATCATTGCTTACCATAAGGTGTAAAGCACTAGTTTATATCAATAAAAAAATTGACATAATACTTAATTTTTTTTTTAACGCTGATGCAGTATAATCATATCTGCATCAAAAACAATAAAAATTCCAAAAGAATAATTTTAAATAAATGTTACAGTAACCCAATTTAAATACAATGACACAATCAATTCCAAAATCGCTTCATTCGCTTATAAATTCGCAAAATAAGTAATGATATCATTTAGTACAGTGCACCACAAATAGTGACATCATTCCCAAAAACACCCACCCCATTCTAGTCATTACTGCTTTAGTAACAAAGACGATTATCGTTTTCAGTTTCCAGATCAGCTGTTGTACACGGTGTCAAGCGGAAATATTTTTGATGGCGTCATAGTAATAAAATTTTTATAGCTTTATCTTCATATTGAATACTAATTTGTACAGCTTCTTAAAAGTAACGTTAAAAGGTGTTATTTTTATTATTCGCAGATAAGTGAATTGACTAAAGAGACATAATAATCAAAACCACTATATTTGACAACAGCTGCTTTTTTGGGTTCCGTGCCTTAGTAGGCAACAACGGAACCCTTATAGGATCATTATGTTGTTCGTCTGTCTGTCTCTTAAGCTTTTGACGAATAAAAACTGTCAAGAACTGTCAAACTGCAGGGGCGCCATAAACAAAATGGTGGCGGGAATATGACTTTTTACAAATAAAAACGAAAAAAAAAAATTGAGGGTAGAGACTATAGAATATAATGCGTTCAATTTATAAGAAATTTATCCAAGAACGTAAGTAATCAAACTTGTTCATACAAAAGTAGTCTCTAAGTGTTGAAAATAGGGCCTACAATGAAGTGGGAGAGAGCGAACGCCGGCGTTCGCTTGACTTTCGGCCGAATGCCGATGACGTCACGCCGCGCGAACGCCGCCGTTCGCGTGAACGACTTTTTCTTATGAGCGCATGGAGGTATTAAACTGGAATAAAATTAATGCCAATATTCATGTCTGCTACCCACCGGAGGAGTGAAAAAATCAAACTTCTAAGTTCGTTTATGCTCTGTTTATGCGCATATTTTATACATTCGCAAGGAAAGCAAAAGCTATAGCTAACTTCATGTTTACGTAGAATCTTGAAATTTGGCAAAAAACAAGGTCCTATAGTACTATTTTAAAGAAAAACGTTTACAACCGTGTTGTCGGAAAAATCCTTTCTCGCTTGGTAGTGGAACAACATGTTTACATAAAGTAAGCTTGTACGAAACCCTCGGAGGGCGAGTCCGATTCACGCTTGACCAGTTTTTTTATTATTGATAGGCTCGCGTTTGACTACTATTTCAACTGATGGCCGGTACTGTGTTCTTGAGCATGCTTGCCTAGAATAAATAGCCCAAAATTGCATGCCCCTAGTCCCAATAGTTTAGACTGTGCTTTGATATGTCAGTCAGTCAGTTTTTGATTTTATATGTAGGTATCGATAAGACTTAGGAAGTTCTACTCCGAGGTCATAAAGGCTAGACAATATCTTACTTCATCAGCGACATAACGACTGTGAGCAGTGATGGTCCAGCAGCACCTGAAACTCAGCTCTCAAAATGGTGAAGGAAAATATCGTAAAGAAACCAACATGTCCTAAAACAATAAAATCGAAGACAATCCGTACTGGGCCCTTGTGGTGGACTTCGGCCCATTCCCTCTTCTAAAGAAGACCTGATTCCTCTTCGCTGTGCCTGCCAGTTACACAATCGCACGAGCTCAGTCTCCTGTCCCTCGCACTCTCTTTGCGCTCAACACTCTTTTGGATATGCACCCTGACTGTGATGTGTTCGCGTACGAATGGAAGACGATCATGTCAGTATGTCTGGAGTTCTGTGAAATTAGTGTGTGAATTTTATGTATATTAATATATTCTTTAACACGTTCAGTGCGGAACGAGGTCTAATAAGCCTCGTACATATCTCCCTCGTAGTGCGGCTAAGGAAAGCATAGTCTTTATCTTTTAGAGGCCATAACTTCAATTTAGTGTAGCTTAGAGAGATAATTATATACCTAAATTTTTTATTACGGGGTCACTTTGACCTCGTACCGCATACAGCCAAAACAGCTTTTAGTTTCTTAAACGTTACGGGGTCTAATAAGTTCCTTACCGTTATAATGATAGTTTTCAAACGAGGTCTTAAGCACCCCGTGCCACAGGGATGGAAATAATACAAAAATGAGTGCCTCTGTCAACGTGTAATGTGCGAATAACCGTTTTCGTTAAAGTATATAAATGTCTTTAGATAGTTTCAGCAACACCTTTCCAAGTAAGTAAGTAAGTACTGTAACCGATCATCTTCAAAATCTCATCAAAAGCTATCCAAACATTAAAACCCAAACCAAAATGCTTTCTAAAATTTGCGTGCACGCATCTCCTCTAATTCGAGGCGACCGAGCGGCACATACATCCATCTCTGTCTGTCATATAGCTCGCTCTCGCTCACACGTCATTACGTTATTAGCCCGCTTGGTACTCCAAGAGCTGTGATTAGCAGGTGATTAAGGTTCATTCAACATAATCATGTAATTATTTATTTATGTTTCAGAGCCGAGTGGGTTTTGTACGTAGTATATGTATGAATTTTTGATAAAAAAAAATATTTTTTAAATAAATTCTTCTTTTTGACAAACGATTTTAAAAATCATTTTTACACGTTAATGTTTTTTCGCCAGTTCAAACTGGATAAGGCCGGTATTTTCTAGCTGACTACCCTGAGAAGAAATACCGAAACAAACTCAGAGGCCAAAGTATCTTTTGAAGTCCATAAAGTAAACATGTAAACTCGTTGAACTATAGGCCCGGCTACGATAACTGCAGCAATGGTGGCACTCCTTAAGTTATCAAAAATGCAGGTGTATAGGTACTTGGGACACTCTAACGTTTGGCTCATCTTATGCACAGGAGCTCCGCACACATATTGAATAACCATCGTTTATTAAAATACCTATTATCTTTTGTTTTCAGATAGAAAAAGTTCAAGCAAAAGGTCAAGCATTGTTAGTACAAAACAATTCTATAAAGAATCAAAAATATGCAAAAGTACTCTGCAGACAGGGTGTCTGAAAATGAGAGTATGTAGAACAAAGAAAATAGACCATCAAATGATATTTCAATGACTGAAGCAAAGTATTTCAAAATCTATATTAGAATAGATAGTTTTACGGAAAGTACTGAGTACCTTACTAGTATAACAAAATGCTTTAACCGCCCTTGGCAGTTAGACAAAAAAAAAATTAAACAAAAAAAAATGTAAGAAAATTTCAAATTTTTTTTTCATCATGTCAGCAAACCAAAATTGTAATTGAAATGCATTACTTTCACACCAATTATTTCTATTTTCGCATCTGAATATCTAGCGTATACTGCACCGGTGAGTTGAGCACGCAGTAACGATATCTGCTCACGATCAGTAATGAAATGAACGAGAACGTTCCGTAGCACCGGGGGGACATACGGACAGACAGATGGGCCAACAGGATGAACAGATTTTGAATTATTTTTATGGCGATTTGATTGGAGTACCTATATGATTTCTTGCAGTTCAATTAGGTGACTTTTAGAAGACACCATCATCAATTCTACGCATTATTATTTCACAACTGAAACGAACGGATTTGTTTCATAACAGAGTCTGTGTTTCCTGATAGCTACAACCTAGGGGTCTTTATGTCAAGAGTGAATAGGTTACTTCAAAGCAAACATGCTCCATCATCTTCCACATCAGATCTTCTAGCCAAGTTACAACCGTTTCGATTCTGTTTTCGTCGATCGCCTCGAGTAGGCCACGCCTCCGATTCCTTTGTTTTGACGTTATCTCAACGCTCAGTCACGTGGTTAGAACAAAGGAATAGGAGGCGTTGCCGACTCGAGGCGATCAACGAAAAGAGAATCGAAACGAAACGGTTGTAACTTGGCGAGGGTGAGGTGAGTAGGCAAACGCGAGCGTATAAATAATAATAAAAAAACTTCACGTGCGTCATAGCATTGTCAAAAAAGGATTTATAAAGTTGATGTCTTTGATTTATTATTTTAACTAACGTCTATTTCGTTGTATCGTATTTTTTTTTTACAGACTCGTTAGCCACTATCTCACCTGATGGTAAGCGATGATGTCGTCCATGTTGGGGCACGTTTGCTTTGAAGTATTGCCATTTTCACTCATGACTTATAGGTACCTGGGGCAAACAGTTTTTAATTAAAATTTTGCTGGACCAAATCTTTACTGCTTCCTTAGTTCTGAAGTCCGCCAGAGTAAAATGTTATGCCGTAGTCAATAGCGTTCTTTGATATTTAACTGAAAACAAGTAAGCGGCTAGCACGTAACCACCGTACGGGCGGCGGGCGCCCGCAAGAAAGTTTTCGCTCGTCTAATCTCGTCCTTCGTCTTTGATTGCGCGATGCAGGATTAGTTCTTATGTGACGCCATAGATGTCGCTGCATCACTCCCCCCCGGAGATCGATGGTTCTTGATGCTTCTTGATGCGTGCCAGGCCAGTGGTAAGTTGGTTCGAGTGGGTCGGAACCGAATGCCGCATAGTTCTCGGTGAGTCGGAACTGTCTACGGTGATGCCCCAGTGAGTAGGGGTGGTGCTATCCTAGTGAGTCGGGATGATACCCCAGTGAGTCGAGGTGATGATGTCCCAGTTTGGAGGTATGCGGAACAGAGAGTAAAGTCCCGCAAACCTCCGTTGAAAAGGGAGGATCCTCCGGCCAGACGGGTGTTATGTGTGGCAGGCTACTGCCCGATAGATGATTTCGGGCTGTTCTATATGTTTCAATCGTGCGGAGAACTTTGATTGCGCGATGCAGGATTAGTTCTTATGTGACGCCATAGATGTCGCTACAATGTCCTTAAATATTACCAGTTCAGTTGGTATTGACGGTATCATAATTCATAACTGACGATTGGAAAAAGATGCATCGTCAGTATTGTTCCTGTGTTAAGATACCTAATAAATGAATCCTTTGATCAAGGCAGTTTTCCTAGCCGATTAAAGAAATCAAGGGATGCAACTCGACATACATTTTCACTGTTTTTCAGACAGCCGCTCTTACGCGATTATGACGTAATTATACATTTTCATTAGATATTTCGGAAACGCAGTACTAGATACTGCGTTTCGTAAAGTTTCTATTGAAATCAATTTATAAATTTATGTAAAACTTATCCAGTAAAGACCTCTGAAAATCCGCTATTTTGCATGAACTTAAACACTTCATAATTTACTAAAAAATTTAAAAAGTTAAAAAAGTATAAGAATAGAAGTCTTGCAAATTTAATCAAGAGAGAAGAGAAACTTTTAAGGGTTTAAAAAAAATACGTATTTCCTGGAACAATTTTGTAAAATATTCGAGTAAATTATGGAATTACCGGATGCTAACAGAGTTTTCAGGTGTTATCTACCTTTTCGTCAAACATCGCATTGGATGCGTTAGATGAAGTAACAGGCTTTTAAACCATGCTCGATTTTGATGATAGGCGAGTGAAAAAGACTAGACCGACGCACACGTGGACCACGCCTGATTTGTACGTAGCGGCGCGTTGCGATCTAATGTAGCTCTGCAAGTCTAATTGCCATATAAAATTTATGAAGACCGACGCGTCCAGATCGGGGTACGTGGCCTACGCGTGCACTATGTAGTTCCACGTTTACTCTTTCGAACAATCTCGGAACTCCACATTAAGGCATCGCAGGCATCTTCGATGCGGCGTCGTATCGCATCGCACCGCAGTTTTGTGTGGGAGCCTAAATTTGACCGATGTCTCACCCTTTTTTTCTTCAAATACAAAATGTTGGCCAGCCTCTCCCCCCGTGTGTTCACCAGATATTTACCGGCTAGTTAGATAGACATTTTCCACCGGAAACACACAACATTACAACGTTGTTTATTGTTGTTTGCGAGTAGAACAAATAACAAGTTTGTTTGAACACCAGCTTATAATTACTGGCACCTTCGATGTGTTTCTTCTCATATGAGCAACTAGTTTGGTTTGGTGAGATCTTCCCACATAAGAGCGAGGCGACGAAGAGATTGGCTTAGTAGGTAGGTTAATCCACATCAGTAGTGCAGATACTACTGATGTGGATTAATATTATTGTATCTGGCCTGTATTGTCCTGCAACTGGGCAAAGGCCTCCCTAATTTTTTATTAATAACCAATATATATAAATATATAATTATGTCGTGGCCAGATCATACAAATTGATCGTTTCATGATATGGCCAAGTAAAAGTTAAGTTTAAAGTATTTAAGTATGTATTTGTATAAAATACTAGCTTCTGCCCGCGGCTTCGCTCACGTAAACGTAGGTTTTTCCATACAAACTTTGGTCCCCCGCTTCATCCCCTTAGGGAGTGAATTTTGGAAAATCCTTCCTTAGTGTTCGCCTACGTCATAAAAGGAAACCTTGTGCAAAATGTGTGCATTGATATGTCAGTCAGTCAGTTTCTCCTTTTATATATAGATAATGTGTTATAAACAATATGTAATGCTTAATATTGCACCTACCGTAATTTGTCTCTGCATCACCCAAAGGTTGACTGGTAGAAAATACCTTAAGGCATTAAGTCCGCCTCTGTACTTTTGTGTCCACAAAGAATTAATAAATAAATAAATAAAACAGATCGTTTTAAACGTAAAGTTTGATGATATTTTAACCCTCATTTGGCCTGATTTCTTTAGACTTTTTATTATCACTCCTATCCTACATCAATGATATGGCGTAACGAGGATTGACATTTTATCAAATGTTAACGTTTAAACGATCTGGCCAGTTTTAATTGGCCATATCATGAAGTGATCAATTTGTATGATCTGCCCACGACATATATATATATATATATATAAACCGTCGCACTTTATAATAACAGCCCCCCTAGCCAAGTTACAATCGTATCGTTCACGCCAAACGCTTCGAGTAGGCCACGCCTCCAATTGCTTTGTTCGGAGCACGTGACTGAGCGTTGAGATGACGTCAGAACGAAGGAATCGGAGGCGTGGCCTACTCGAAGCGTTCAGCGCGAACGATACGATTGTAACTTGGCTAGGGGGGCAGGAGCTGGAGAAGTTATTTAATAATTTTCCAATGAAAAGAAAAAAAAGAGTAATTAATAATCTTTGTTAAGAGAAATTAAAACGCAAAGTAAACCCAATTCAAAGCAATCAGAATATAGCAAGGTGCAGTAATTAATGAATCAGTCGATAATTGCTTTACGAAAAACTAATTAATTCTACCTTGTTCCTATAATTAGCTATAAGGCGTTATTAGTACTGCTCAGGCTCATAGATAAGGATTCAAATCGAAAGGGAAATTATTTTCTTGATTTAAGGTAGTGAGGCGATTATTACCCATTGTTAAATGAGTTACTGACGATTCGAAAACAATAAATTCGGACACAGTGTCCGAATATATTGGCGCTGCACCACCGGTACATGGTGGACATCAAGAAAGAAAAAAAAAATTTTATTTGGCACAAGAAAAAAACTAACATTATGTGTCTCGCGCCTGCACCAAATAGGAACAATAATTATACAATAATCGTTAATTCATTAGTTTTACCATATAAATTATATTTTTAAATATTTCAATAAAAAAAAAAAAATTAAAATATAAAAAACAGTGTCCCACCGGTATCGGGAACAGGGTCCAAGCTACCGGCGGTCAGAGCTCCAGAGAAAGGAAACTCCTAACAATACGCGCCGTGTCCAGGAGTACCGCTTTCTGGATCAAGCCCTTGATCCAGCCGCCTAACGCGAGCCTCCTAAGGTGTTAGTCGAGGCTCTTGGCTTGGCTGACACGACTATGTTTAATAATACTATACAATAATAAATATTATACTAATTGTAGGAACAAGATAGAATTAATTAATTTTTCGTAAATAATCTCACCCATACGTATAAAGTGTTTTGGAAATACTTTTATTGTACTCGTACAGCTAAAGAGTGGATTCTCTGCTGGAGTCTGTGTTTCCTGATAGCTATAACTTAGGGGTCTTTAAGTCACGAGTGAATTGGTTACTCTTACTTCTAGGCAAGCGTGCTCCAACGTAGACAACATCTTTACTTACAATCAGATGAGATAGTGGTCAAACGCGAGCCTATCAATAATATAAAAAAAAATCATCATTATCATCATAATTTCAGCCAAAAGACGCCCACTGTTGGACATAGGCCTCCCAAAGTGTCGCCACAATGACCGATCCTGTGCGGCTCGCATCCATCGGATTCCCGCAAACTATACCAGGTCATCGGTCCATTTTGAAGGAGGCCTTCCAACGCTGCGTCTTCCAGTACGCGGCCGCCACAACAGAACCTTGCGGCCTCGACGGTCATCTGTTCTGCGAGCAATGTGCCCTGCCCATTGCTACTTAAGATTGGTGATTCTTCGTGCTATGTCGGCAACCTTGGTTCACCTGCGGATATCTTCATTCCTGATTCAACCACGCAAGGAAACTTTATAGCCCTTTCCATTACACACTAAACTGGTGCCTACACACCAGACTGGTGACTGGTGTCTACATATCTATTTTCTTCCTACTCTCCTTTCACAGGTGTGCTGGAAGATTTCATTAGAAATAAGCACCACCTTTGTACCTATTTTTCTGTTTCCGTCTTCTAATCTTTTATTTCTGTTAGTGTACATAAATCGTTAAATAAATAAATAAATAAATAAAATATTCTTAAACTTAAATCTATGGGTACAATGGCGGTCTTATCGCTGTATTTTGGTCCACAGTGTAGTGTTTCGGACAAAGAAAAGTTAATCGCAATGTACACCTTTTGACTAACCAATTAGATTGCTGAAAAAAGTAAGCGAAAACATACGCAAACATTTTATGAACATTACCACCAATAAATATACAAAATGTAAGTCTTCACCGAATTTTTGCGATCGTTTTACGGTCCAATGTTTATAGTTTTTATTTCGTGAACACCCTGAATACTGGGAACTGTTAACTACCCTTAATAATTGGTTTACTATCACCTTGTTAACTCGAGCGAAGCCAGGAGCCTTGTTATTGAGGCTGCGTTTACACCGAAGCGTAGCTGGGCAATGGTGCATGTGAGCATTCACTTAAAAGTTGTTGATTCGAATGAAATTTTTTCTGAGACTAATGGATTTTATTTACTGTTCTATTTTTTGGTCTATACAGTTCCATTGTTGTACAACGGCATCCCTGCTAATATCATCATCATCATCATCTTCGTGCCCTTGTTCCATGTCATTTGGGGTCGGCGCAACATATTTATAAAATCAATAAAATCTACCCAATCTAATCTATTATCGTGAGGAAACCGGCATGCCCTAGAACCAAAAATTCGAAGACATGTGACATCCACCAACCCGCACTGGGCCTGCGTGGTAGATTACGGCCCATTCCCTCTTTTAGAGAAGAGGCTTGAGTCCCAGCAGAGGGAACATTACAAGACCGACTATGCTATGCTATGCTAATAAAATCTAACTGTAACATTGACCATTTTCATGCTAGCGGACGATGAGTAATGGGTAGCTTGCCGTTCAGCCGGCTGATATAGGTCCGAGCCCAAGTCAGTGTTCCACGCACGTCTCAGAACGTGACACCACCTTGACAATTAATTTTTTGGAAGAGTTATTATCGTGGCTCAGGAATCAAACACACCCTCATCTCACCCCTGAAGTGGGAGAAGTCATAATGATAATTTCCGACCTTAAAAAAAAGCTGTAATTACCAAGAAAACTTACATATTTTGCCAACCAGAAGACCTAATCCAAGACACAACTAAGCAAGCGAGGCAACAAACACAACAATAGTATTATAAAGGTGAAATTTTGTATGTATGTGAACTGAATCTGCTTTGAATGCAGTTTGGTACACGGGTAGACCTTTTACTGAAATAGCTATGTGCTTTTTATCCCCAAAGTATGTTGTTTGATTGACAGGCCTGTTGGTTTCGTGGTTAGTGGCCCTGACTGCTATGTCAGAGTTCGTGGGTTCGATTCCCACTCAGGACAAATGTTTGTGTCATGGGCACGATCATTTGTTCGGTGTCTGAGTGTAATTTATCTATAATATGTATGATTTAGAAATATATTTTAATATGTATGTATATATATGTGTATCAATTGTCTAGTACTAATAGAACAAGTTCTGTTTAATTTGGGACTAGATGGCGTTGTGTGATGAGTTGTGGAAACAAGACAACTGATAAACATACTTCATATATTATATGAAGTATGTTTAACAGTTGTCTAGTTCTCATAGCACAAATTCTGTTTAATTTGGGACTATATGGCTTTGTGTGATAGTTGTGGAATATTATTATAATATTATGCCGCCCATAGTTTTCTCGCACACTCATAAAATCCGAAAAAAAGAATGCCTCCAATTCGCTTCGGTGTAAACTCTTCCAACTTAAATAAGTAGTCAAGATTAATATATTGGTCACAATCGACCACGTCTACAACGGCTATAAACTGACCTACTAAGAATTCATTAACACGCCTATATGGCCGTTAAACGGATGAATGTTTAGGATAATTACTAACTGATTGATTAATAACGTTTCTCGAGGAATCATTCTGTTTTTGATGTTAAAGTATTTAGGATTTTATTTATCGGGGCAATTAAGATTATTGGCTATCGCTGGACTGCCTTGATGGTCTAGTGAAAGCAAGAGTGACTACCGAGTGGTTTTGAGTTTGATAACCGGGTCGGGCCAAGAAAATGTTCAGTAACAGGCCAATGTCTAGATTTGAACTGTGGAATTAAAATCCAGGTACAGATAGTGGCATGAATCTTGAGCGTTCGGTGAAAGAGCGGGGATCGCTTTGCGCATCGTACAATATCGGCGAGCCACTGTACAAGAATTTCACTCCCCGCCCCCGCATTTCTCTTCATACCATTTAAGAGACCCGATATTTCACTTCTGCGTGCTTCTGCGCAAGTAGAACTGTAGAAGTCAGCGCTCAAGATCCGTGCCGGTATCTATACTTATAAAACGTCAGAAGCTAGTATACGGTTTCAATTAGTAGAAATACTCAATGTATATGTGTAATACTCTTTTAAAAATATATAATGATTTTTTGCGATCTTTTAATAGATATAAGAAGACAGTGTAGGGGCAGGGCACTTTGCTCACAGAACTGATGGTCGTTGGGACTGAAAAGCTCTGGAGTAATGACCGAGTACCGGAAGTCGCAGCGTTGGCAGGCCTCCCACAGCCCCCCTAGCCAAGTAACAACCGTTTCGTTTCGATTCTCGATTTTCGTTGATTGCCTCGAGTCGGCCACACCTCCTATTCCTTTGTTCTAACCACGTGACGATAGAAGGGAGCGAGAGGGCGTGCCACACTTTTACTGACTAAAACCACACCTGTGTTTTTCAGTTGCCCTTTATGTTGTAGAACCACAAGTTTCCTTTTGATAAATTCCCCGATAAATGATACGTAAAGGTTTGGCAAAAGTTATACAAATATGATATCAATAACCTGACTTCTCCCGTTCTAGGGTGGGGTGAGAGGGTGTGTCATATTTTACTGACTAAAAGCCTATGTTCCTTCATTTGCTCTTTGCGTTCTAAGGCCACGTAAACTCTTTGAAACGTCCACACAAAATATGGACCGGCGCGGTTGTTAATTACCCATGAACTCCTGTTTTTTTATTATTTAAAATTTCTTGCTGGCTCTTAGAACAGGACTATACTAAAACAGAGTCTTTAGTATCAAACATCGCTTAACTTATTTTCGTTTCAAGATAACTACTACGACCACATACACATACACACAAATTCAAATTCAAAGCATTTATTTCAAATAAACCATTTACAGGCACTTTTGAAATGTCAAGAAGTCAGTCAGTCAGAAAAAATGATGCTAATTGCACACTCCAAAGCGTAGATCTCTACGGAGAAGAATGTGCAAGAAACTCCATGGACACTCTTTTCAATCGTGTTTTGCAATTACACATATCTCTGTTACATGTTTCTTGTCGCTATCATGTCACACCATCACACACACACACACACATATTGACATTTTTACATTGTTATGTATACTAATTTTAAATGCTTCTAAAATGGTTTATCGACACACTTTCACGTCACTTTTATTAAATTTCACAACCCTAGTTTTATTAAATTTCAGTGATGGCTGATTCAGTGTCTCATAAGATACAGGTCTCCTAGTTTAAGAAACAGGGTTCATAATTTTTTGTATGCATACACTTATGTTGTATACTAAAATTATCTGTTAACAAAACTAAGCTTCTTGTATTTCCGCCGCCTTGCTTTAAATTGTTTCTGTGTGTATTGCTTGGATAAATAAACTATTTTATTCTTTACTAGCTTCTGCCAGCGGCTTCGCCCGCGTGATGGTAGGCTTTCCTTCCAATTTTGGAACCCCGTTTCACCCCTTAAGGAGGGAATTTTGAAAAATCCTCTCTTAGTGCTCGTTTTCGTCATAAAAGAAAACTTTGTGCAAAAATTCAAGCCCTGTAGTTTTCGCTTTGTGTTGATATGTCAGTCAGTCAGTTTTTATATATATATATAGATTTATATATTATTATTAGCCTGTTTTGTGTCTCACAGCTGGACAAATGACTCTTCATTCTCCTACCGAACCTCTCGATCTACGGCGATCTCTGATCAAGTTGCCCCGCGAACACGATCAGTCAGAGGCCCTACTATGAGCTCTTAAGCTCGCTTTGCGGTCCGTTAGACGATCTAAACTGAACTGTTAAAGGGCTTTCTCGCTCTTTCTCTCGCTGGCACGCTTGAAAATTAAACATGTCATGGTAAAACCCCAGATCGTCTCACTACCTTCGCCGCGGTCGATCTCCGTCAAGCGTCCATGAACTCCTTATGTACACAAATTTATATTATATACTTCTAATTCCACCTAAAAAGACGCACCTGCCTCTACCCACCCCCTTAGTTTACAAGCGACACGGTGATTAGTATGTAAGTCTGTTCGTTATGAATCACCGTAATCTCGATTAGTGAAATCAGAAACAAACTCATTAAATGCCGTGTAGTAATAATCAGAGATCTCCACGCTAAGTCCACGCCGCTGGGAGGTGTTATAAACAGATTGGGACAAATAAAAACGTTGAAAAAGTATTTTGGTTATGTCGGGTGACTGTGCTATGAAATATTTTAGGATAGTCCGGTTACCCTTTTTTTAAGGTGGTAAATCATCCAATGACGTCTCTGTCTGGTCTGTCGTGTTAGACTGACTAAAACCAAATCTGTGTCCTTCAGATCTCCTATGCGATCAGAAATTCCCCGTGACCTTTGAGTTTGTTTACCTGTTTTGTGCAAAAGAACAAAAGTTTCCGATATAACCCAAAGAATCGCCAAACTCGTCGATGGAGTTGAAAGGTTCTGCAATAGCATCCGCGTACCGGAAGACGCAGCGTTGGTAGGCCTCGCGTGAGGGTCGCAGGAGTACGATAGATGCGAGACGCACATGACCGGTCGTTGTGGCATCACTTGGGAAGGCCTTCGGCCAGCATTGGTCGTCTTTCGGCTGAAATGATGATGATGATGATAATCTGTGTTGTGATAGTCGTAGGCTGACCCCTACCTCCCTAGCCAAGTTACAAACGTTTCGTTTCGATTCTCTTTTCGTTGACCGCCACGAGTCGGTCACGCCTCCTATTCCTTTGTTCTGACCACGTGACTGGGCATGGAGATGACGTCAGAACAAAGGAATAGGAGGCGTGACCAACTCAAGGCGATCAACAAAAAGAGAATCGAAACGAAACGGTTGTAACTTGGCTAGGGGGGTTGTATATTGCAGAGGATTCAAAGCAAAAATGTGTGGATCGGAATAGAAAATAATATTATCTATGATTCTGTGGTGTCTACAGGGTTACTGGTATAGTGTGAAAAGAAACACCCAAATAAACTCATAAGTCAAAGTTTCTTTTGAAATCCATACAACAAACATGTAATAGTCAAATCGTATGAGCACCATGAATATTTATAGTGTTTGAGATCTTCTTTAAGAAAAGCACAACACAGATTTAAGTGGACCTGGCCAGTCAGACCAAGTATTTGTCAGTCAGTATTCGTCTAGCTCAACTCCGGACTAGGTACTAAAGATCTTAACGACTTGGTGAACAATATCGGCATAATATATTTTTTTAAATAAGAAGTGATATAACTGTCATGCATGCAGCTTGTATCCTAGCCTTTTAGAGTATATTCTATAATGATAATATGTGAACAGCGCTGCGGGCTACATTATTATTTAAGATATTTATGTTATCATGTTTTTAATATCGCATAATATAGTTGTTTGTTGTTCCTAATCAATAAAATAAAATAAAAATACCAAAAAAAGAACATTTGGGTAGGCAATATGTAAGGTGACGTTTAAAAAAAATAGGCTCAAAAGATACAAGCAAAATGTCCCTACGAATTCCCCAATCATACTCCCCCTACAGCCCACTAAAAACACAAGACGACAATCTTACGGGATCTTAATTGGGGTCCAAGCTATGCGCGGCATTTCGTCGTCCAGGGCCCAACAATTCTTTTATTCTCTCGACCTGGAGTTCGGGACCAAGTCGTGTGTCACTGTCGGCGACGGTTCGTCTGCCTGTCTGAGATTTTACTTTTAAATCACAATGCTTTATGTAGCTTCAAGTTGCTCGTAAAAAATCATGTTTGTTTCTTTGATGGTTCGAGGGAAAAGAGTGGTTTGAAGTCGTTTTGTTTGGCATGGTGTGGGATTTTGGGTTAGCGTTTTTTTTTTCAATTGATATAAACCAGTGGTTGACTGCGATGCCACCTGATGGTAAGCAGTGATATAATCGTTGATGGTAAGGCGCAATAGTTTATTAAGAGCCTATTCACTCTAGCCTTGAAGACACCTAAATTATAATCGGCCGGGACTACCACAACAGGCAAATTGTGGAAATTTGCGTGTTCATCTTCATGGTTGAGTATCTATTGACAGTTTTTTACCCTATTACAGAGTTGGCACGCGGAAAAATAATCCAGGCACGCCAGTGTACGATGTTTAATATCTAGGTATATTTTTATGTAGATATGCATAGCTTTTTGTCCTCTAACACAGGTCAAAGCCTCTATTTAACTAGGCAAGGATTGTTGCTTCTTTATTTTATTTTAATTTCCTTGCTCTACTTGTGAGTTTGGAAGGACCATAAAACCATCACTCCTCACGCTCTGCATGGAGCGCGAAATGGTGTCAAACTTTTACTGAGTAAAACCCACCTGTGTTACTACCAATGCCTTTGCTTTCCAGGACTGCGGTAATTGAACAAACCTGCAGCTCTATACAGTGCACCCTGGATAGTGAACTTCGGTAACTATATGCTTATTTATTTTATTTATTTATTTATTTATTACAACTTCATGTAACATAAAGGTACAAAGGCGGACTTAATGCCTTAGGCATTCTCTACCAGCCAACCAAGGGTAGTGAAGAGAATACATGGCAGGTGCATAAAAAAAAAGGAAAGAATAATAAGAAAACAAGGGATCAAATGTAATGTGCTTAAAAATTTCTAATCCAATAACTTTTTCTTAAAATTAGGCTCGCGTTTGACCACTATCTCAGCTGACGGTAAGCGACGATGTGGTTAAGGATGGTGCACGCTAACCTAAAGATAAACTATTCACTATTGACTTAAACACTCCTAAGTTGTAGCTATCAGGAAACACAAACACTGGCAGGGAGTTCCACTCCTTAGCCGAAAGTTTACGACATCATCATCTCTAAAACTTACCGTATACAAACCTTGTGAAAACCCCATTCATCTATCTATAAGAAGACTGACTGACATATCAATGCATAGCCGAAACTACTAGGACTACGAACATAAAATGTTGCACAACGCTTCTTTTAATTTTTAAGACGGTTTTTGGAAATTTAACCTAAAAGGGGGTGTAAAGGAGGAATTTCCTTTGTATACAAAATCTCATTCCATGTACCAATATACGTAGGTACTTGAAAGTTAGTACAAATAGTAACCTAAGAACATAATAAAGATTGGTATTATTTGTTTTGAACTACTCAGATTAGCAGTGTTGGCCGAGTGGTAACGGTCCCGACTTACGAGTTGTAGGTCGCGGGTTCAAACCCAGCCAGCCAAATTTTTGTGTAATTTATTTCATCACCACTGCTATCAAAACGGTGAAGGAAAACATCGTGAGGAAACCGGCATGTCCTAGGATCAAAAATTCGAAGACATGTGACATCCACCAACCAGCACTGGGCCCGCGTGGTGGATTACGGCCCATTCCCATTCCTAGAGAGGAGGCCTGTCCCAACAGTGGGAACATTATAAGGCCGACTATGCTATGCTATACTCCCAATAGAACAATTTACTCATAAATCATGGACAATGGACATACCACGGAGGCTGAACAGAGGGTCATGAAAACCTGGAAAATCTTAAGAGCGAGATTTAAAAATATTACGTAATTGCACGATGTCTATTAATGGAATCAACCCGTCGTACGGCGAGTATCCACCCTTATATTGTTAACACTTCCACGGTCCGGACTAAGCATTTCTCCTCGACGTTTATACCGAGTACATCGAAGGATTAGAACAATTATTTGCCTGCCTCTTCCCGTCCGATTATACGAGTAATTTAAGTGTCTTCAAGGCTAGAGTGAATAGGCTCTTAATAAACTAGTTCGCTTCAACATCAACGATTGCATCACTGCTTACCATCAGGTGGGATCGCAGTCTGGCACTAGTTTATATCATTAAAAAAAATAAGAAATAATTTAATACACACTATGAACTAAGTTGGCATCAATCTACGTAATAATGGTGTTAGAAGTTCAACAATAAACTTAACTGGAATTCCATTACCACATCCCCTTTAAGCAACAAATCGTTTTCTCTTTATTAATATAATAAATATGTATAATAATAACCGCCATCGACTCACGACGCATACCGTACATCACGCACGCGCCGAAGCGGACAGACAGACGCACGGACAGACGGTGCGAAAAATTAATTATATTTATTTATTGGCCACTGAACTTGCTTGTTGTGGTCGTATTGTTTTTTGAGGTCGTTTGTATGTGTATGTTGAGTAAGAGGTGTGGGCAAAGAGTGCAGGGTTCATTGTCAAGGTTAAGAAACGTCTGCAGACCTTTCTTTTTTGTATCTTTACCTATTTTAAATTGCCACTTAGCGCTAACAGGCACATCATATTAATGAACTTGGTGTAATGTTTGGGTCACCAAGATACAGGTTTTTTTTTAAGAGGGCATGTCACTCTTTTACTTAATAAAACCCACTCCTGTATTCCTTGCGTTCTAGGGCCCCGGGTTTTTCTTTCAGAAGCGAACCCATGGCCCCAGTAGGCTTTGACCCTGCTGGGCTCCTACAGGTTTGCTGACATCTCCTTAAGGCGCACGTGGAACAGTACGCGCCGTCGACAACTAGGGCTCAGTCTGGACGGTTACCAGACGTCAGGATGGCGAGGACAACTTTTACTGTGTATTTGAAGTAAGTAAATCTAAAGTTTTTTTTTTTAATTTGATATAAATTAGTGCTTGACTGCGATCTCATCTGTTGGTAAGTAGAAATGCAATCATTGATGGTAAGAGGCACTAGTTTATTAAGAGCCTATTCTAGCCTTGAAGACACCCAAATTGTAATCGGATGAGATGATGATGATTGCAGCAGACAAATTGTTCCGGTCTTTCGATGTACGCTCCACCCTAGAACAAGAGAAATCAAAGTATGATTTCTCACCTTAAAAAAGGTGTTTAAAAAAATAGAATTGCTCTGAATTAGGAACCATAATTGTGGTATTCTTCGCCAAATAAAATTTTCCAACCGCTTCTGGTAAAATCTAATTACATAATAGGCTTTAAGAGAAGCGGCTTGTAATGGTTTAAGTCCGAAAAATTGTTCCCTTTCTTATTATTGGTAAAACCTAAGAGCTGGCGGACACTGGTGACTTTTTGTTTACTGTCACCGTGTAATTATGAACCCAACATGTGGTGGGCGCACTTGAAGACGTGATAGTTGGGGAAAAAATTAAAAAAATTGATTGTCACCTATTTTTTTTATTCAGTATAAACCAGTGCTTGACTGCGATCCTACCTGATGGTAAGCAGTGATGCAATCGTTGATGGTGAGGCGCACTAGTTTATTAAGAGACTATTCACTCTAGCCTTGAAGGCACCTAAATTATAGTTGGACGGGAAGACCGCAGCAGGACCTTGACAGGCTTTACAGTAACATACCCACACCAATGTCTTAGAATGTAACTCTTTTAATGTCTTATTTTTCAGATCTTATAACTTGTAAAAGTAATCCGAACATAGAAATCTTGAGTTACTGATGATTCGGACATAATGTATTTGGACAGTGTCCGAATTGACATATTTTTAGTTCAATATTTTTTTCACTGACTATACGGACACATACTGTCTGGTACAGTCAAATAAAAAGTTTAAGAATATAATATCTGGGAATAATAGAATATAATAGGCGGCAACTTGAGGTAATATTTTTTTTAATATTATAATTTAAGAATTTTTTATCTGACTGTACTAAACAGTTTGAAATAAACTTGGTGATGTCCCAATCGTCAATGTAATTTTTTTTTTAATCTTTATTTAAAGAGTTTTTTCACTAGTGCAAATATGTCTGTTGGTATAAAAAAATATAGTTAAAAAAAAACAGGTTTTGGGTCGGTTTGTCAGAGCGAACTTAACCATATTAAATATTGAAAATAAAATGTGACGATTCGGACACTGTGTCCGAATATATTATTATTGTGTCCGAATGGTCAGCAAGTCTAAATCTTAAAATCTCAGTAAGGTGAGTAACAATGCTTATTTTTTTGTTAGAGAATAATCATTTAATTTTATCAACAATATCTTTTTACACTAACATTGCATTCAAGTTATCAAAATTCATATTAAAAATGGAGTCGATAAATTAATTGGAACATGTTATTCACTTAAACGAACAGTTATCATCAGGCGTCGTTTTCATTATTTGTATCGGAGTCAGTTGAACGAAAAATCGATTACACTTCTCACCAAATTAATCGCTGGAACGAATTATTTGGGTTAAGTTATAAACGGACAGAGATTTTATGTAATACCAGCGACTTTGCCCTGTCCCCCTAGCCAAGTTACGAACGTATCGTTTGCGTCGAACGCCTCGTGTAGGCAACGCCTCCGATTCCTTTGTTCTGACCACGTGACTGAGCGTTGAGATGACGTCAGAACAAAGAAATCGCAGGCGTGGCCTACTCGAGACGTTCGACGCAAACGAAACTATCGTAACTTGGCTAGGGGGGTTGTTATACCTACCCATCCAATCGCAACAATCACAACAGCTTATATAATCATCACCATCAACGATACCATCACTGCTTACAATGGTAGGCGGGATCGCAGTCAAGCACTAGTTTATATGATAAAAAAACTGGGCAAGTGTGAGTTGGACTCGCGCACTGAGGGTTCCGTGGAAACTTATCTACATACGAGTATGTGAATAGTTCAATTCCCGAAAGGAGTCTCGAAGATTTTTCGAATCGCAATAAAAGTTTTTTTTTGTGACGTAACAAAACCTATATCTATACTATATGACTTTGCTTTATGCCAAATTTCAGGATTCTGGGTCAACGGGAAGTACCCTATGAATTTTGATTCCCTTGAGAGTGTCTAAGTGCACGTTTTTTACGACATAAACGGCCGTATCTTTTTTTTTAACTTAGAAGTTTGATTTTTTCACAGCTTCAAGGGACCGCAGATCTTAGTGTATGCTTTTAATTTCAACTCGATACCTCTACGCGTTCCCGAGATAAAGTATCTTGACAGACAGACTGACGGACGGACAACAAAGTGATCCTATAAGGGTTTCATTTTTTCCTTTTGAGGTACCGAACCCTAAAAAAGTAATCTGCCATCTTATAACTTAAGCCAAGCCCTTAAGGACAAAGTGAGACAAACTTTTTTAATTTGCAATGATTAACGCTGCCACCGCTGTCAGTCGCTTTTTGTATTGCTCTCAACCATTTATCATTTATTATTTAAATATTAACTGACCAGGATACGGAGACTGTTGATTTTAACACGCTCTTATGGCACGAAAGTAATAAAATGTTCTTTTGTATAAGTATTTTTTCTTCACGGTATTTTCCAGACATCACCATGCGCTCCATAACTCAAATAGCAGATGTTGGGGAAAAAATAGCCAGGTTGAAGTGGGAGTGGGCTGGTCGCGTCCGGATAAGTCGTGGAAGATCGTCACTCGCTAGACGCCTGAGGAAGAATGACGTTGACTACGCGTTGGCAAACGTGATGTGAAGATCAGATCATGTTCGTGGGGTAAACTTGCCCAGAGATCGTCCTAGACAGAGGGGTTTAGATGGAGATGAAAAGCCTTTTATGTGGTGGGAAATCATCCCATAATTTCTCTCACTCTAGGGTGGAGTGTAAGGGCGTTTATTGACTAAAACCTTTGTTTTTTAGTTTTCATGCTGCCAGTCTTCAAGACACGTCTCCGAATCCGACGTACCTAGACAGCAGCGATATGGAAGCGTAGTTAACATTCAAGCCATTTAGTTATGTAAATATATTTTGTTATTTCCTAATAAACCTATTAGCAGTAATAATCAATCTATTTAGGAATTAATTTAATTTTAATTAAAAGATAAACTTTTAATTTAATACTTTCACCAGAAATCACTTTCCACTGCACTCCGCTAGCGAACAAACAAGCACTATTTCAACTCAGTTAATAATTAAAGTCAGTGAGTCAGTGATCACTGACTTACGATCGGGTAGGCGCCTAACAAAATGGTAGCGTCAGATAGCTAATTAAAAGCAATACATAATGGTGGAACGCCCCCATCGTAAGGGTCGCGACCAGTTCGGACTTTTTTAGTTGGGTCGACTGAGGTTTAATTTATGATTTGTTTAATAACTTAGCATTGATCGCCTTATTAGCTTCTGCCAGAGGCTTCGCCTGTGGGAAAGTATTAAATATATATCCGGATTTCTACCGGTTGCATTTCGGAGAGTGTGCGTCGGAATTGCATAACCTAATTCCGCCTAGCCCGTTCCATCATCGGACCACCAGGCGTACGGCAATACGCCACCGGTACATGGTGGACATCCCGCCCATACCCACGAAATGTTTTGGAAACATTCATTGTGCGTACAGCTGAGGAGTGGAATTCCTTGCCGGAATCTGTGTTTCCTAATGGCTACATCCCGGGATTCTTTAAGTCAAGAGTAATTAGGTTACTTCTAGGTAAGCGCGCTCCATCGTCGACCGCATCGTCGCTTTCCATCAGGTGAGATAGCGGTCAAGCACGAACCTATCAAGAATAAAAAAAAAAATCGTATGTAACTCAGTGATAAAGTAGGAAATGTGAAAGATTTTTCAAAATAAGTTAAAGTACAAAAACTCCAAAAACATAGAAATATAAATCTTTTCTCTCTGAAATATTAGAATAGATATAGATTGCTAAGAATAGAATAGAATAAAATTGTACATCAAAAAAGTAACACAACTTATACATAAACTTAAATCTATGGGTACAATGGCGGTCTTATCGCTAACGCTAGCGATATCTACCAGACAACCTTAGGATGGATCGTAAGAACTTAAAATAATTCAGGGGGTAGTCTGCGGTGTACTGCTAACAAATTAATCAATCTCTATATAA
Source organism: Mythimna pallens (assembly GCA_961205895.1). Lineage (NCBI taxonomy): Eukaryota > Metazoa > Arthropoda > Insecta > Lepidoptera > Noctuidae > Mythimna > Mythimna pallens. The sequence continues at coordinate 19,232,502 of OY540845.1, forward strand.
AACACAATATATAACTATAAATATAAGATATTAAAATAAGAATGATAAAAATCTTATAGCTTCTTTTCCCAAATTTTTCTCTGGAAGAATAATACACTGATCTCAATGGGTCTCTACATTTATACGTCAAAAACAAGTTTGCCAATTGATAGATTCTATTTCAATCTGATACTAAAATGAGGAAGTTTAGCAGTTGTATAACATCACGCTATGACCAATAGGACCGGAGTAGTAACCAAAGACGCAAGTAAAACCGCGGGTGACAGCCAGTCGTAATATAAATTTAATAAATCAATAAGCCAAGGTCACCTCATAGCCCGAAGAATCGCCAAACTTAAGTGACAGTGGGCAGAGCATATTGCTCCGATGGTCGATGGGGCCGAAAGGTTCTAGAGTGGCGACCACGTACCGGAAGAAGCAGCATTAGAAGGCCTCCTACAAGGTGCATCGATGACCTGGTGAGGTTCGTGGGAATCCGATGGATGTGAGACGCACAGGACAGGTCATTGTGGTGACACTTGGGGAGACCTATGTCCGTCTATCGGCTGAAATGATGATGATGATATCAATGAAAATATTTGGTTTTTTTTTTCGTCTTATTCCCAAATAAAACTCAACCTAACTGGAACAACACCATCTGTTACCCGATTATCTAGACAATTAATATAAAGTATTGTGTGTTTCCGCGCTCCGCTGCCCTGCACCACCAAGCCGCTGTAGCGCTGTGTAGCGGTCCAGCTAACTGAACATAGTTCTTTTATACTGCCTGATTTTTATCATTCGTTTTCGTCATTCGAAAGACGTCCGCTCACGTCAACTGCTGGGTATAGACCTCCCCCAAGTGTCTCCCGCTTCCATCACGGTCCTGCGACCCTCTCACTTGTTGTCATCGATCCACCTTGTCTGAGACCTACCAACATTGGGTATTCTGGTACTATTCCGGTACGTGGTCGCCACTACAAAGCATTTCGGCCCAATTAACTATCTGTTCTGCAAGTAATGTGCCGGCCTGCCCACTGCAACGTCAGTTTTTCGATTTATCTATTTATCTATCTGTAGCGACATCTATGGCGTCACAAAAGAACTAATCCCACATCGCGCAATCAAAGTTCTCCGCGCGATTGGAACGTATAGAACAGCCCGAAATCATCTATCGGGCAGTAGCCCACCAGACATAACATCCCGTCTGGTTGGAGGATCCTCCCTTTTCAACGGAGGTTTGCGGGACTTTACTCTCTGTTCCACATACTCCCAAATATCTATATATATAAAAATGTAGAGCTATTGGTTAGTCTCGCTAAAACTCGAGAACGGCTGGAGCGATTTGGCTAATTTTGGTCTTCAAATATTCGTGATAGTCCAGGGAAGGTTTGAACGGTGAGAAAATATAAAAAAACTTACGTAAAAAAATTTTGAATACAACGCCATCTCTAATTAAAATATCATTTTAAAATAAATTATGCTGTCGTATCGTTCACGCCAAACGCTTCGAGTAGGCCACGCCTCCAATTCCTTTGTTCAGACCACGTGACTGAGCGTTGAGATGACGTCAGAACAAAGGAATCGAAGGCGTGGCCTACTCGAAGCATTCAGCGCGAACGATACGATTGTAACTTGGCTAGGGGGGCAGTACTTTTAGAGATTTCCTACAAACAAAAAAAACAAACTTTACCTTTTTATAATATTAGTGTAGATCATTCACTAAGAATTAAATATAAGTTTATTATAGTGAAAATGCTATTGTTTATTGTTTCCTCTATTTCAACTTTAACTTATCACCCATATCCATTTCCTTCGCAGGCGCGGGCTTGCGGACGGCGAGCCACCCATTGCTCGCCGTCCGACCGTCCGGTAACCGTGCGGACCGAGCCCAATTCGTCGACGGCGCTTACTGTTCCACGCGCGTCTCAGGGAGATGTCAGCAAATCGTAGGGGCTCAGCAGGGTCGAAGCCTACTGGGCCGTGGGTAGTGTGAAAAAGAAATCCCGGGGCCCTGGGACGAAGGCAACGAAGGAACAGGAGTGGGTTTTTAGTCAGTAAAAGTCTGACACTATCTCCTGCCCGGCCAAGAGCGGGATTTGTCATAAGATGATTTTCCCACCCAATAAAAAAAAATATCCACTTCCTTTATTTCAGACAATACGTTTGTTTCCTAATCACATTTGAGCTCAATACCGAGTCCACCCTCACCCCTTCCGACAAACTGTCAAAAACGTTCTCAAACGATGACACATTCAATATTTTCCTATCTAATGGAAGAAAACTACCATTTATTAATATGTTTATCTTAAAATCGGAATGTAGGACTCTATAATAACACTTGGCACGTACAGTCAAACAAAGTGATAAGTATACAGGCTAACTAGTTTGGACACTTATTTATACTACGAGTACCTTACTACAATTCCTAACTAATATGCATGCGTTCCGAGAAGATAAATATTTGATTTATTTATTTATTTTATTTTTTATTTTTATTTATTTCTTTATTTGGCTCTTCAACAATGAGTACACTATTAAATATAAAGGAAAACAATTCGAACTTAAGTCTAAGTGCCCCATCACTTAAAGAAGAGCACTACATGCACTATTAAATACGCCTTAACAGCTAATAATAATTAAAACAAAGAAAAAAAAAACACAAAAATTGATTGATCGTTTAAGTCTGTTTCAATGTTTAAAGAGTTATTCAAGTTTTAATGTTATTAAATTAAGCCTTTTTCCCCCTAGGTCAAAACAATACTATTGAGTTTTTCCTTAAATTCGACAATTCTTAGTAATAGCAGCCAATATGTGTGTAGTGCTTTCCAGAACATGATACATTTTAGGATCAAATGAACGCCTAAACGTTTTTTTTGACGTAGACTATCATCAAATAATACCTCTATGTGGAGCAAGAGAGAATTTCTGAATTTCTATTTTCGAACAATCCTGCAAACGCCTGAACGATACTGAAACTTTTAGATTATTAATATACATAGCTATTTATTAATAAACACTAGTTGTACACTTTAAATTAACACAAGACAAATATTTGCATTTAACTTTTTTATTATTTTACAGCTACTGAGCTCAAATAAAACTAGACTCGAACAGAAGAAAGAGCAATCCAGAATTTGTTGCACAGACTTGCACACCAAAAACTTTCGTCAACTGTACCTAATCAGGTAGGTGGCCAAAGTGTAAAGTCAATAGCGGACGGAAGCGGATGTGTGTGTGTTTGTGCATCAATATATTAACCGGTGCTGTTAGTGTGCTGTGTCATGTGGGGTATGTAGAGAGGTAGGTGGTGGGAATTAGGCTGCTTGTACACGCTAAGAAATTTCAACGTGTCTTTTGCAGATAGGACCAAATCATCATGACAAGAATATTGTCGGGTCTATGCTCGAAAATTTTCTTTGACATCACTTCATCTACCCCACCCGAGCCCTACCCCTTCCCCCTCCCTCCAACGTGACAACTTTGCGAGTAACCTTTAGCGCAGACAAGATTTTTTCTTGGTCAGCCCCGAAGCAGTATAGACAGTTCGTATGTAGAAACGACCCGAATTCTAGGCTTGGCGACTTTTCTTTGTGTATAAGCGGCCTAAGAGTTTAAAGAGGTTTATAGTGGGGAAGAGGGCTGATGAAGTGGGAAATCTAGCCGCGATTAATGTGCTGAAAGGGTGCATAACCAAGTGCAATATCTAAAGATTAAGAAGAAGATATCACAGCGTATGCTGAGATAGCCTTTCTGGCCTAAAGACGTTCTCTCTTGGACATAGGCCTCCCTCAAGTGTCACCATAACCACCGGTCCTGTACACGCTGCACTTTATAGGAGGTCTACTAACGCTGCGTCTTTCAGTACGCAGACGCCACTCGAGAACCTTTCGGCCCCATCGACCACGATTATCGACCCAGTAGGCCACGCCTCCGATTCCTTTATTCTGACGTCATCTCAACGCTTAGTCACGTGGTCAGAATAAAGGATTATGAGGCGTGGCCGACTCGAGGCGATCAACGAAAAGAGAATCGAAACGAAACGGTTGTAACTTGGCTAGGGGGGCTGGTTTTAATACCTGTGGAATATAAAGAAATGCAATAAAGTGGACCGAAAGTTACCGATATAGCACGAAGATTCGCGAGAGACTCCGAGATTCCGAGAAACGGTTGTAATTTGGCTAGGAAGGCAGGTCCACTTTGAAAAATAAAGGTCCTAAAAAGGCCTATTTTTCTTTCGCTCCACTAAATCAGCACGGAAACTAAATATTTGTGATGAAAACATGCTGCGACAAACAGACGGACAGACAGGAAGCGATGGGCGCTGTTTAAAACAAACACAAAGCTCTCTGTGGACATTACTCAAGTATTGGAACGGTTTTGAGATACTGATTGATCATTTTCTCAGCATTGATTTATACATCGATCATTTGTTGTGTATCCGGGTGTAATTTATCTACAATGTTTGCATTTAGAAATATATAAGTATGTTTATCAGTTGTCTGGTACTCATAACACAAGCTCTACTTAGTTTGGGACTAGGTTGCGTTGTGTGAAAGTTGTGGAATATTATTATGTGGGATATTAACAAGGTGCAGTTTTGTACCTGCCCAAAATTTCAAGGCACGACAGACTGGTGTGAATAGTTGAGCGATTGTCTGCTACGTGTCGCTCGTTCGATTCCAGCACGGAACAAATATTTGTATGGCCTACAGATAGCTGTAACAGGTCTGGGTGACTCGTATTATGTCAGTTTTCACGTTTGTGAACGCACCCACGATACAAGCCTTCACCCGTAGAGGGGTCTTTATTGACTTTAAAAAAAATATTTATATTTGAATTTAATTTAATATTTTCAAAATTTATATTTATTTGGAAAATTATGTGGTGGGCGTTAATAGCTGCGACACAGTTGCTAACATATGTAGCTATTTTCGTACTCAAACAATTTGTAAATGTGTTTCTGTTCCAAGAAAAAAAGATTGGTTTTTCACGACATGATCTACCAGTGTGGCAAATTTCATCCGAATCCGTTCACCCGTTCAAGTGGGAAGAAGTAACAAACATACATACTCACAAACTTTCGGCTTTATATTAGTGTGATGAGACCATAATTAAACAACCAGAAACGTTTTTCCTCTAAATTATAACCATAATGATGTTTATGTGTTTAAACGCTGTTGTCCGTCTGGTTGCTGGTTGCTGGTTGCGGACAACCGCGGCTATTTGCAGGCTGTTAACTTATTTAATTTATTACTGTTGAAACGTCCCTGTTAAATTGTTATATTGATGGCCCCGCGGCTCGGGGCACAGGGTTGGCACCGAGTCAAAAATGTTTATTTATTTATCTATATGTATAAAAAGAGAAACTGACTGACTGACATATCAACGCACAGCCAAAACTACTGGGCGTAGGAGCGTGAAATTTTGCACAAGGTTTTCATTTATGATGTAGGCGAGCACTAAGAGAGGATTTTCCAAAATGTATACCCTAAAGTAATGAATCGGGGGTCCAAAGTTTTTATGATAAAACCTTCGTTCACGCGAGCGAAGCCGCTGGCAGAAGCTAGTTTATAATAAAATATAAACCACATTGAAATGTAATACACTGCACTGCACTGTAATAAAATCTACAACTTTCACACAACGAAGCCAAAAGCAGAACTTGTGTTATGAGTACTTGATAACTTATAAACATCCATATATAGTTCTAAATAAACACGAGTACATATTATAGATAAATTACACCCAGACACAGAACAAATGATCGTGCTCATCACACAAACATTTGTCCTGGGTGGGAATCGAGCCCACGACCTCCGGCTTCGTAGTCAAGGCTACTAACCACTAGCCCAACAGGCCAATCAGAATTAAACTTCATTTACAGTAGTGATACACAGGCGGACTTAATGCAACAAGGCATTCTCTACCAGTCAACCTTCGGGTTAAAAAAGACAAAACTGTGGTAGGTATGCACAATAAATAAATAATAGATATGTCAAATAGATTGAAGTATCATTACGTTAAGGTGCCTAAAATAATAAAATACATATATACGATATGTAGACCCGCCTAGATCGGCGTGTGTGGCACACGTGTGCGCAGTGTAGTTCTAGCTTTAGACTCCAGTCATGTGGTGATTACCCACCCGAAACCATAATCATTTATATATATGAACATATTTTTAATTTTGGCAGTGGTTGCCCATTGGTAAAGGCCCTGACTACGATTTGTAAGTCGCGGGTTCGAACCTAGCCAGACACATTACTTTGTGTAATTTTTTACATCACCACTGCTCTCAAAATAAAATTGGAAAACATCGTGAAGAAACGGACATGTCCTAGAGCCAAAAATTTGAAGACATGTGACTTCCACCAATCCGCACTGGGCCCACGTGGTGGATTGCGGCCCATTCCCTCTCCTAGAGAAGAGGCCTGATTCCCAGCAGGAATATTATGACGTTGATTATGCTATATTTATAATTTATGCTACACACAAGTTGGTAGCAGTTCCATCATAGTTACAAAGAGATTTGATCAAAGTGCACGTGCTTAAATGTCCGCCATTACTCACAGGACTGGCAACAACTTGTTTATTATATCATTAATTATAAATTACGTGATAAACTACGACATAGTTGGTTCGAATTACGTTGAGAGAATCAACTGATCTGATCTAGTTGAGTTTGTGGAAACCATCAGACTTAAACCCCGTTGGTCTTCGTGTGGTTGCAAACGCCGAAATCTAGGTCCGATTTCACGGTCGGGCAAAAAGTGCTGGCGCTCTAGCCAAGTTACAACCGTTTCGATCGTTCGCCTCGAGTCGGCCACGCCTCCGATTCCTTTGTTCTGACGTCATCTCAACGCTCAGTCACGTGGTCAGAACAAAGGAATAGGAGGCGAGGCCGACTCGAGGCGAACGAACGAAACGGTTGTAACTCGGCTAAGGGGGCTGTCGGGTATTCAGGTTAATTACTTTAGCACCTCGAAATTTGGAAGTTGGTGGTGTAACACCCTGTGGCTCCGAAAGCACGTAAATCTCCTGTTAGTCCTGTCTCCAGTCCTGTCGGATTACCGACCTGTCAGACTGAGAGACATCTTCAGCTCACTCTCGTACGGGACGCCTATAGCGTTGGAAGTCGCATTGCGATTTCCGACCAACGTAGACACGGGCTTACAGACGTCAAGTAATAGGTAGCTCGTCGTCCACACGTCCAGTAAGGACCAGGGCCGAATCGACGGCGCGTAGTGTTTCACGCGCGGCGCGTAGTGCCATACCTACGAGCTACCGTGGCCCTAGAATGCAAAGGGCAAATTAATGACATAGGTAGGTTTTAATCAGTAATTGTCTGACACGCCCTCTCACTCCACCCTAGAGCGCGAGAAGTTATTACATGATTTCTCGCCTCAAAAAATATCAGTATATAACAGCATAGGATCAGAGAATTCACTCATGTTTACGGACACGCTTCTGTATTATGAATCTATGATACCACCTCCTGTGCACTTCTCTTTTCTCAAGATGGACCATTTAATAGACGTTTATGTGCAAAATGAGGATCAATCACATAATAGCAAATCCGATTTTTAGTTAGTACATCGTATGTGTACTAATTTACTGAGCATTAAATTTTTCAAATTATTAAAATCCGGCTCCAAACGGCTATTTGGAAACGCGCGCTCTCGCTGGACTGTTTACGATCACTCATCAGTCATAATCCGTGCGACGAACGGCTTGATCGTATTCATTCGCCGGTGGAGAGCGATCATGACAGATGACGTCACAGCGAGTCGCATCATTCTCGGGCGCGTTTCTGGAACTAATACACTTAAATTGCTGTATCTTCGTAATTTTTGGTCCGATTTAAATAATTTCTTCACAGTATTTTCTGTTTTTTTTGACGCTATAAGTTTGCACACTCCACAAAAATCATGACTGATATTCATTGCCAAACAATCAGGTTTATTATACTGAAACATTAAGTTTAAACAACTTGCTGGCGCCAACCCTGAGCATAGCCCCGCCTATTAGTTCCTCAGCTCATGCTCAGGGGCGAAGTGGGAGCCAATTTGAGCTCAACACCGCACACACATACACACACAAACGCCTACAGTTGCACACAGCACACACACATACATGCGGGGGTGTGTCGATGTAAGCTCATGTTTGCATTCAATACTTAGCTCAAAATTGTTTAGGTTTTGTTTTTAATATGGCGTTGAATCTGAAGTCTGAAGGTTTTTAAACAAGTGTTGGTTATATTCACTTAGATAGTGTTTTTTTTAAGATGATCTTTGTAATTGTAGGCAAATAGTATAGGCATGAACGCACTACATTGGTAGCGCATCAGTATTCGTATCGACGCGCACACACACACACACTACTAACGCAATTAAGATTTATAAAAAAATAATCAAAAAAGGTAAAAAAAAATTTATTTTAAAGTAAACAAGAATTATTTTAGGATAAAATATTATCTATTTTAAAAATAGCACAATGTATTCAGTAGCCGATTCTGAACATACCCTATACCCCGGACCCAAGGCCTACCAGATTTAGACCACTACACTATTTTCAAGATGTTTTCTTTTTTTAGGTGGGAAGTCATCCAATGACTTCTCCTGCTCTAAGACTTTTACTGACTAAAACCCACTCCTATATTCCTTCTTCACCTTGCGTCCCAGGACCCCGGGGTTCCCTTTTGACCAACTCATGGTCCTACTTTAAAGATGTGTGTTTATTTTACATCTTGTAATATCCATGTTTCTATTCTCAAATTTTTGTTCCCAACTGTACCCAACAAAAGGATATAATACATACAAACAAACACACTATACCAGTTCCTCTCGCAAGTCGGTTAACAGACGTTAAAATTAAAGATATAGGATAAATATGCACGAAGCTGTCAATAATTTCAATAAATATGGCGAACAACCATAACTTTGTTTTGTGTTGGTTTAATTTGTTCGCCAAAGTAAATTATTGAGCTTTTGTTAAAGGAATACTGTTTATTTACGAAGTGTTGTGGCGACTGGAATAATTTGCCTGCTGCGGTGTTCCCGTCCGATTATAATTTAGGTGAACTATTGCGCCTCACCATCAACGATTACATCACTGCTTACCATCGGGTGGAATCGCAGTAAAGCACTGGTTTATGTCAATTAAAAAAAATAGTTCGGAGAGGGATTTGCCATGTAGAGGCTGACTTGAAGATGTTTGGACTTTATTGTAAAAGTAGCTGCTCCCAGCGGCTTCACATGCGGAAGGGTGTTTTTAATATCGTGCGGATTTCATCACGCATACGGGATTGCACCGCATGCAGAAAATTACAAAATTCAAAAAAACACGGCCCGCGTGCTTATTCCACGCATTACAATAAATACTTGTTTGTAGAGTACGTGTTTCTCATCTGATAAGCGTTACATCACATTTGGTGTTCCCCAGGGAAGTATATTGGGCCCTCCTTTGTTCCTTGTATACGTCAATGATCTACCTAATGCAACTAAGGAGCACATGTCATTATTCGCTGACGATAGTACCGTAACAATAGCACCTCAAAATATTTTAAACTACCACTCTGATTCTAATGAGGCATTGAACTGTATAATAAACTGGCTTAATGCTAATAATTTAAAAATTAATCTCAGTAAGACAAACATTATGCATTTTAAACAGCGAGATAATTTACGCAATGCATTAAAATCTGATTTACTATACAAAGATATTGTAATACAAGAAGCTGAAACGGCCAGATTTCTAGGATTAATCATTGACAAGCAATTAAACTGGAAAACCCACATTACTGAAATTTGTAAAAAAGTTAGCGCTTCATCTTATGCTCTTTATAAATTGGCACCAACTGTCAACATAGATACTCTGCTTAAAGCATATTACGGACTTGCTGAATCAATATTAAGATTTGGAATAATTTTCTAGGGCAATTCTACTCTGAGGGACGATGCGTTCAAGGCACAAAAGCGTTGTATACGGTCTATGTTTGGGTTGCAAACTACTGACAGTTGCAAACCAATGTATAAAAAGCACAGAATTCTAACACTTCCGTCACTTTACATATTAGAAATATCGCTATTTGTAAAATCTAATCCGCATTTGTTTCCCCTCTTAAATAATAATAGACATAGGCGTGAGAAGTACAGATTTTGGGTGCAAACAATCCCCGCCAAAACAGCATTTCTAAGAAAGAGTGTAATATGCATGGCTCCAGCAATTTATAATAAAATTCCTAATTCCATTAAGATAATGAATATTAATTTATTTAAGAATGAACTAAAAAAATTGCTGCTTAGTAAGGCTTATTATAATGTTGCAGAGTTTTTAAACGAAAACTTTTGAATGATGACTATTTAATTGAATTTTATTATTCTATTTCTATTTATTTTCTTTATTGACTGTAATTGAATTGATTGAATTTTGACTATTATGTATTGACTATTATTGAATTTTTGACTAAGTATATTATTTATTGACTATTATTGAATTGGTGGAATTTTTGACTATATTATGTGTTGACTATTATTGAATTTATTGAATTTTTGACTATAATTGAATTGACAGAATTTTTAATATTTTCAAATTAAATGATTTTTAATTACTTTTGTACGCCGGTTACGGCAAAACATGTTGAACTGTATTGACTGTATCACCATCTTAACATACACATGTTTATACAAATAAATGATCTTATCTTATATCTTATCTTATCTTATATCTTATATCTTACGAAATGGACATTTGCGGGGCAATCCCGCATGCGTGATCAAAATCGCACGATATTGAAAACACTCTTATAGTAGAGATTAATCCCAAAGGAACATACTCCTGAGATAAATAATATCCTATGCTACCAGTGTACCAAGTTTCATCGAAATCCGTTCAGCTGTTCTAGCGTGAAGAAGTAACAAACATGCAGATACACACACTCAACAACTTTTGCCTTTATCATCATCATCATCATCATCATTTCAGCCGAAAGACGTCTACTGTTGGACATCGACCTCCCCCAAATATCGCCATAATGACCGGTCCTGTGCGTCTCGCATCTATTAGATTCCCGCGACCCTCACCGGGTCATCGGTCCACCTTGTGGGAAGCCTTCCAATGCTGCGTCTTCCGGTACGTGGTCGCCATTCCAGAACCTTTCACCCCCATCAACCTTCTGTTTGCTTTTATAATACATTATTAATGCGATAGGGTTGAGGCGTATAGATGGACTAGAGGTTTTATGTTAGTGGTCTCGAACAGACAGATTTATGCGGATCTCAAGTGTATTGTGATGATAAAGCAGTAGCAATAGTAGCAACCTTTCTTCTTTGTCCGTCCCTGCTAGCAATTAGGCTTTCTTGAGGTCTCTCTCGATGTTAGACCATCAGGCTAATGGCGGGCGGACTCTCCCTCTCTTTTGTTCGGGTAAATTTAGGATTGTTTTTACCACATGGTCTTCGCTACACCTCATTACATGTCATCTTAGGCGGTGCTCTGTCATTCATGAAGTAGTTGCAACATTTGATGAAATAAAATATGTACTTTAACAGACCAACGTCAGCAGTTTTAGAAGCTGCCGTTAGTAGCTATATGGAGACTTAGATGCGGTTGAGGTTGCTGAAATTACATACACGATACACATACAAACACACATATACACACACACACCATACCTCACACGACACACACGACGTTCACATACGTTTTATTTTTGGTTTCAGAATTACTCACCAAATCCAATGCTTTTATTCATATTGACTGTTTTTTTTTTTGGGTAAAAAATCATCAAATGACTTCTCCCCTTTTGGGTGGAGCGAGATGCGACGGTCAGACTTTTACTGACTAAAACTTACCTGTGTTCCTTACGGAGGAGGTGTGCCCCGCTTGGGCAGAGCAACGCCGTGTCCTCGTGGTGGCGATCGGCGGCGGCGACCTCTCGCGTCGGGCCTTGGTACAGGCCATGGTTCGGAGCGAGGAGGAGTGGCAGGCAGTCGCCTCCTTCTGCGAAGCAGTAAACCTAGCAAAGGAGGCGGCCGATCGCGTGAGGCAACGGTCCTCACGCCCCAACCGCCGCCGGGATTCCGATCCCAATTTCCGGCCACCGTAGGCGCGGGCTTGCGGTACCGTTCGGTAACCGTCCGGACCGAGCCCAAGTCGTCGACGGCGCGTATTGTTCCACGCGTGCCTCAGGGAGATGTTGCAAATCGTAGGGGCCCAGCAGGGTCGACGCCTACTGCGGCCATGGGTAGTGTGAAAACGAAACCCGGAGCCGTGGGACGAAGGCAACGAAGGAACAGGACTGGGTTTTAGTCAGTAAAAGTCTGACACTATCCCCAAGGGCAGGGGATGTCATAAGATGATTTTCTCACCGAAAAAAAAAAACCTGTGTTCCTTCCGTTTGCGTTCAAAGGCCGCGGTGACATCGCGATGAATCCTAAACGCGGGCAGGCATTATTCATATTGACTGTACTAAACTAAAATTGTTTAAAAGATACCAAGACTTCTTCTGACCTCTCAAACCTCCAATACGATCTCCAAATTTGTTAACAACCCGAAAATAACTCATGTTCCGCGCCCGAGGGTAACTCCATTAGATCATTATTTTATGGGCCCCAAATTTGGGCATTAAAACCTATTATTTGGGCCAATATCAGGTCAATTATGGGCCTTCTCGGAATGCCGATGATTTGTATCGGTAGGTATGCGCTGATTTTAAAAACTAGCCTTCGATGGGCGTGAGACGGGGGCAGAAAAAAATCGTATTTGGTGCTTGTTAATTATTTTAGGGTAAGTTGGAGTTAAAACTTAGGCAATTTGTTTTGTATTCGTGCTGGTTTTGCACCGATCATATCTACATTTAAGTCAAGAGTTGAGCGCAGGCGAGGGGTAGCCAACCTTTCGATGTTTTACAGGAAGCATTTTGGAGAATGTGCTCAGGATTTCATGACTTGATTTCACCATCTCATTTCTACAATCGGACAACCCGACGAACGGCGAGTATCCACCCTTACGTTGTTGAAACCTCTACGGTCTGGACCAAGCGTTTCGCTTCGTCGTTTATGCCGTGTACATCGAGGGACTAGAACAATTTCCCTGCTGCGGTCTTCCCGTCCGATTATAATTTAGGTGTCTTCAAAGCTAGAGTGAATAGGCTCTTAATAAACTACGATTGCATCACTACTTACCATCAGGTGGGATTGCAGTCAAGCACTAGATTTATGAATAAAAAATAAAATAAAAAACATCTTTAACCACCTCATCACTTACCATCAGGTGAGAAGTGATCAAACGCTAACGTATCCATATTTATAATTAATATAATGTCACGATTTCATTAACAATACAGAAGATGTGCGCGGTTTCTGAAGTATTTTAGTCATTTTTGGGGTTATTAAGCATCTTCAGGGGATTATAAGCCAATATCCATTCTAAGTTGGCTGGAAGAGATCGTAGAATGCAATAAGGCCGCAAGTTGTATGTTTTTAATTTTACGGCTTAAATTGTAATGTGAGAAATGAGTATATTAAAGGAAGTTTGAAAGTGGCGCCAGTGACTGAAAAGTTGAAAGGGAATCGTTTGTCTTGGTATGGTCATGTAAAGAAGAGGGATGACGCATGTTACTAAAAGAGTTATGAGTATACATGTGGATGGATAGAGAGGGAGAGGGAGGCCAAAGAAAAGATGGATGGATTGTGTGAAGAGTGATATGAAAGAATAGGAAGTTAGTGATAGCATGACGAGTGACAGAGCAGAATGGAAGAAAAAAACGTGTTGCGCCGACCCCAAATAATACGAGACAAGGGCAGGAAGATGATGATGATATTTTTTTAGTGTACAATAAAGTATTTATAAATAAATAAATGCCTGGGAGCATTCAACTACTACAAGAGATTATAAGATAACTGTTGATACGTGATTTTACCTCCGCCTAATCCTTCGAGAAATACAGTCTTTAAGTTGTAATCTAACTCTTGGATGAGACAAAGTCATGGAACAATTTAGTGTCCTAAATTCCATAATTTTCAGAACATTTTTAACTTCAAGGAGTCGTGCAGAATTGCCGTAGTTTTCACAATAATTTATTTTCAGGGGGTCATTCAGTAATACCATAGTTTTCACAATAATTTCTACTTCAAAAGGTCATACAGTAATGCATAGTTTCCACGACATTCATTCAATTTCAGGGGATCATTTGACTATAACACAGTTTTCACAATATTTTAAACTTTAAGGGGTCATACAGTAATGCTGTAATTTTCGCGACATTTTCAATTTCAAGGGGTCATTCAGTAATACCATAGTTTTCACAATGATTTCAACTTCAAGGGACCGTAGAATAATGCTATAATTTCCACGATATTTTCAGTTTCAATCACGGTATTTTCTAAAAAGAGCTTTATTTTAACCTACTAACTGAAACGATATCAGTCTTTTACATTTCTCTTTTATTTATTATAACTTTATGCATAGCATAGCATAATCAGCCTTTTAATGTTTCCACTGCTAGGACTCAGGCCTCCTCTCTTCATGAGAGGGAATGGACCGTAATCCACCACGAGGGCCCAGTGCGGATTGGTAAATGTAACATGTCTTCAAATTTTTGGTTCTAGGAAATGGCGATTTCCTCACGATGTTTTCCTTCACCGTTTTGAGAGCAGTGGTGCTGAAATAAATTACACAAAGTAAGGCGCCTGGCTGGAAAACTTTATGCACTAGTAAGAATATTGTACAAAAGCTGACTTAAAGCCTTAGGCATTTTCTACCAGTCGACCTGAGGGTGGTGCAGAAACATAACATGGCAGGTGGTGGTGGATGGTTTTATTTATTTATTCACATTATATTTGATACATTACTTAGGTACATACGTCATTTGGATGAAAATCAAAGGGAGATTATCAAATTAACCAGGCCCAGGCAAGAGGTCAGGAATGAAAGTAAGAAAAACAAGAGTATGGCGGCTACAGTCGGTAATTAGCGCAGCGTAATGCTGAACATCGTGCTGCGCCGGCGCTGGAGGTGTAAGGACAGCAGAACAAGAGCTGTGCGGCATGAGAAAAATATTATCATTTATTTATTTAAACTTCATGTACAGTGTTGGTACGTAGGCGGACTTAATGCAACAAGGCATTCTCTACCAGACAACGTTTGGGTTAGAAAAGACCACGCTGTGGAGGACGTAAGTGATGTATGATTTAAGGAACTCAACTAGTAGGAACATGCCGATGGTTTTTTTTTTGTAGTTGGGAAAATTATCCAATGATATCATCCGCTCTAGGGCGGAGCGAGAGAGCGTGTCTTTTACTGACTAAAACCCACTCCTGTTCGTTCTTTTCCTTCGTCCCAGGGCCGAGTTTTCCTTTCAAACTTTTGGCCCCATTAGGCTTCGACCCTGTTGGGCCCCTACAGTTTGCTGACATCTTGAGGCGCGCGGAACACCGATGGTGAATGACATCTTCTGCTCTTAGGCGGTGCAGGAGGGCGTGTCAGACTTTTACTGACTAAAAACCCACTCCTGTTCCTTCTTTGCCTTCGTCCCAGAGCCAAGTTTTCCTTTCAGAAACAAACTCTTGACCTCAGTAGGTTTTGACCCTGCTGGGCCAATACAGTTTGTTGACATCTCCTTGAGGCACGCGGAACATCGATGGTAACTGTAGGTGGGAAAATCATCCAATTACATTCCCCGCTCTTGGCCGGAGCGAGAGGGCGTTTCAGACTTTTACTTACTAAATACCCACTCCTGTTCCTTCTCTGCCTTAGTCCCAAGGCCGAGTTTTCCTTTCAGAAACAAACCGCTCAGCAAAATGCTGGGGCTCATGTACTGAACAGAACCACAGTGCTGATCAGATTCAGCGCCAGCCGTCGTCGACGAAACGTTGAACGGCCAGCAAATTTACATCTAATAAACTAAAAACAACTTAATAAACAAACTAAAGAAATAACATAATAATAAACCATTAAACGATACAATAATAATAATGAACATAAACAAAACACATTGATAAATATGGACAAAGTAGTCGATCGATTAGCGATAAACTAGAACTGCCCCCCTAGCCAAGTTACATTCGTATCGTTCGCGCTGAACGCTTCGAGTAGGCCACGGCTCCGATTCCTTTGTTCTGACGTCATCTCAACGCTCAGTCACGTGGTCCAAACAAAGGAATGGCGTGGCCTACTCGAAGCGTTTGGCGTGAACGATACGATTGTAACTTGGTTAGAGGAGCTGACAATGCGCATTATAAAGTCACATTCTTTACGAATCTGTGGTAATTTCTAATCTTGACGCAAAACTGTAAGTATATAGGTTCCTTCCTCCCATCTTTATTTTATTTCGTCTTTTTGGTCGTATAGAACTAATCTACAACTGAATGAAGGTATAAATCAAGATACCTACATACTTGTCCACCGTTGTATGAAATCGTCAGGAAAAGGTAGTAAATGCCAGATAGCCTTAAAATAATTCATAATTTATATGAACTCAGATAATTTATTCATTATAATGCAAGTTATCAATGCACTAGTTCCTGCTTCAACTATTTATTTTGAATGCAATTACTGCACCCAAATACATAATTTGACATTCAATTCACTTGGTTTTTGTTCATTTTTAAAGGTCATACTGACGATAAAAATATTTGATCGATCAATCTTTGAAATTTTACCATATTTTTTATTTATTTAAATTGAACATATTTATAATACAAATAAAAATCCGGATAACAGCGATGGTACTCCTCTACTTCGACGTCTGAGTGTATTTTGTGTATTTGTATTATATGTACATAGGTTTAAAATAATAGTATTTATAGTTAATATTTAAGTTCCCACTATAAACAAATGATTTATATCAGAATTTGCACACAATTAAATTTTTAATTGATATAAACAAGTGCTTGACTGCAATCTCACCTTATGGTAAGCAGAGATGCATTTGTTGATGGTGAGGCGCACTAGTTTATTAAGAGCCTATTCACTCTAGCCTTGAAGACACCCAAATTTTAATCGGACGGGAAGACCACAGCAGGCAAATTGTTCCAGTCCTTCGATGTACGCGGTATAAACGACGAGGCGTAACGCTTAATCCATATTCTTTTTGCAATTAGTTCTGTATAACTTTATCTTAAAAAAGATTCAAAGATTTAAAGCATTTTATTTCAAATAAACGGTAGTTTTTCAATCATGTTTTGTAATTACAAATATCTCTGTTACATGTTTCTTGTCGCTATCATGTGAGAACAATGTAAGTCAGACTTTTACAGACTAAAACCCATCTGTGTTCCTTCAGTTGCCTTTTGCGTTCCAGGGCTGCGGTAACTGTTTCGAATTACACCGAAGCAAGACTGTTGTCAAAATTTCTACCTTCCGACTACACGTAACAACTGAAACAATTAGTACCAATATTATCATAATGTTCACTTCGAACTTACTCACAAAATTAATTCACGTTTCAAAGAAAGCCACATTTAAATTCACTTCGACTAGTGTTGTGCGGCTATCGATACGGGGCGTGTCCACATATAACTCACAGGCTATTACTGCTCCACAGCATTAACAAATATTTAAACATATTATACACGAGCAAAAAACGTGCGCGCGCAGCCCCTTATGACGTAACAGCACGTTTAAAGATGGAATACTTTTTTCTTTTTTAGTAAGTGTGCGTGCTGACTTGTACTGACGGTGTTTGAATTTGGAAGAATAATGGGAATTTTAAAATTAGAATTCGGATTTTGAAATGCATAATAGATGTTTCTAATCAAAGTATTTCGGTTTCATTGTAAAATACTTTACTTTTAATGTCAATTGTAGCCATATTTATAAACACCGTAAAACTTAATTTAAGATACCTTATACGATATACAATACTGTTTAAAATTCAACTCACTCCCTAATAAGATGATAAACCCAAACTTAATAATAAAGTATCAATTTAAACAAAAAATCCCAATAATTCTAAGAACCACATTTGCACCTTACACACCATTTAATCACCCAGCCACCCCAAAAAAAACGTTGATTAATCACCAATACGATATAAACGACCAATAATAAACGCGTTAACTAAAAAATCATTACGGAACCCTTTCCAATACGAAAATAAAGGCATGCCCACATAATTGGGGCTCGAACAAATTTCATTGATATTCCGTGATGTGAAAAAAACACAAAACGAGTTGTCGATGAGATGTGTTCTGGCCCGATATTCTGAGAACGATTCTACAAATTTACCTTTTCACACTTTTTCCACCTTACCCATATGAACATAAGGATTAATTTCCAAAGTCTTAGTAGTAAGGTTAAGTTTGTATTTTTATAATAGGCCACTTACGAGCAGCGCAAATCGCCAAGAATTGCTTCGTCTCAACAAGGTGTCAATTTGGTAAAGTTATGAAAGTTTTCGTTTCTGAGAACTATTTGTTTTAAAGTTACGCCCGTGGTCGTTCAGGGGTTTATTATGTGCATTGATTGCGTCCATGGGCGTCGGAGCGTGTTTTATTGAATGCGAACGTCGATAGAATTGGTTATGAATTGATGCTGATGCTGAGGTGGCGCATGTGATGTCCGACTGTGAGGAGATTATGTGAGATACGTAGCGAAAATAGACTTTTATAGACTTGGTTGTGTAGATTAATGTTCTGGGGATAAAGCATAAGCATTTTAAATCTGAAAACAAAAAGACGTCTCTTGGCATCTTGTCTTTGAGTCTTACTCTTCTACTTGTAATATCATAAGTTTAGAAAGTGGAAAACAGATAGAGTTTGGTGCGTTCTACTGTTAATAGTTTATTTTTTTCGTCAATTAAAACTAGATGAGGCCGGTATATCCTAGCTTAAAACCCTGGGTAGAAACATTGAAACAAACTCAGAGTCCTAACACTAACTGCTTACTAGAACGCAAAGAGTAATTGAAGGACACAGGTGTGGTTTTCGTCAGTACTAAACTGACACGCCTTCCCGCTCCACCCAGAGTGCTAGAAGTCATTAGATGATTTCCCAACTTAAAAAAAAACACTAACTGCTTAATATTTTTTTAATATAGTAGTATTTAATAAACATGAATACATGATCTAAGATCGAAGAGTGTCTACTACTTATTATATTGATACTTATTATAAAACTATAACAAAATGATGTCCTTATGTTAACACAACAGCAATTCAAAAACAATAAACATCGATACTCAAATTATTCGCCCATCGACCTTATCCCATCTCTAAACCGAAACGAGATTTATATCATATCATTATGCATAAAATATTTCTTTTAAACGTATAATTAGTTAATATTAATATTTTAAATTATATATTTTGTCCCGAGGTTGGCTGTGATATTAATGGTAGACTCGTTTGCTTTATTTATAATTATCAGTTCTTTAATGAATTCTGTTAACGGGCAGTTTATGGGAGAGAAACCATGACAGCTATCGGTGTGGATTCAGAAACATTATGAGTTAATTTTTTGTGTTATTTGGAAGAAATTATAGTGTTGTGTTTATTTATTTGAGAGTCGCACAAATAAAACTCGCTATTTGTATTTGTTATTTATTGGATTTGAAGCCTACACAAGTCCTGTCAACGTTGATAGTAGATTAGAGTCTTTACTAGCTTTCTTTTTTAAGCTAGTTTGTCTTTTTTTTGTGTGATGTAAACCAGTGCTAGACTGCGATCCCACCTGATGGTAAGCAGTGATGCAATCGTTGATGGTGAAGGGCACTAGTTTATTACAAGCTTATTCACTCTACGACGGGAAGACCGCAGCAGGTCTTCTAATCGGCATGTACTGGTCCATGCGCGCCTCAGGGAGATGTCAGCAAATCGTAGGGGCCCAGCAGGATCGAAGCCTACTACTGAAAGATAACTCGGGGCCCCGGGATGAATGTAAAGAAGGAACAGGAGTGGGTTTTTAGTCAGTAAAAGTCTGACACTATCTCTCGCTCCGCCCAAGAGCGGGATTTGTCATTAGATGATTTTCCCACCTAAAAAAAAGCAAGTCTTCAAGTAAATTGTAAATGATAATTCTAAAATCAAAGCATAAATTATTATTTTTTTTTTCAATATATTAAAGATTAATAAAAACTGAGATTACGACATAAACTGCTCGTTTTCGAATTTAAAATAAACATCAACAAAGTACTAACAATCTTTACTCAAAAAAGAAAATGGCGTGAAAATATGCACATAAGTAAATACACACGCTCATATACCAAACTTTACTGCAAAATGTCTGCACTTATACCCATTAACTCACGAACACTTCTAAAGACAACCCCTAAAATTTCGCACAATTACCCTTTATGTGGGTAATTTGCGATATACTGGCAACACCAGTCAGTATTACCCCATAACGATCACAAATCTACACTTGCTGATCACAAACAAAAATCTCTTTAACATTCAGCGGCTTAAATACTTTTTTGACTGCAAAATTAATTTTGTTAAAGTCAAAATTTGTTGAGATCTTGCTACATGACTTTGAACTCAATTTTCATGATGTTAGAGTTTTAAATAGTTTTGTGTTGATTGCTGGCCATCAGCAAACATCGAGTTAGCACCGGGCCATTATTGAATTTACTTTATATAATAATGGTTAATCACCAGAATGCATCGTTCGATGCTGCCTTGTTACTGAGAGCAATAGTGATGTGGTATGCTGTCGGTATCGATAAATTTATATTTTAAGCAATATCTAGTACTTCTCTTCATAATACAAGCTCTGCTTAGCTTGGGACTAGACGGCGTTGTGTGATAGCTGTGGAATATTATTATTATTATTAATTCCCGAATGGAATCTCGAAGATTTTTCCGAATCACAAAAAAAAACATATTTACTATTTCCAGATTTATTCCTATAACTGTGCTATAAGACCTTGCTTCATGCCGAATTTTGATTCTCTTGGAATGTGGGTTTTTTTTCTTAACTTAGAAGTTTGATTTTTTCGCAGCTTCAAGGGACCGCAGATTTGAATATATGGTTTTAATTTCAACTCGATACCTCCACACGTGTCCGAGATAAAGGGTCTTGACAGACAGACAGACAGTCAGACGGACAGATAGATAGACGGACAACAAAGTGATCCTATTAGAAAATCATCCAATGAATCCCCCGCTCTGAGTGGAGCGAGAGGGCGTGTCAGACTTTTACTGACTAAAAACCCACTCTTGTTCCTTCATTGCATTTCGTACCAGGGCCAAGTCTTCCTGTCAGAAGCAGACCCTTGGCCACAGTAGGCTTCGACCCTGCTGGGCCCCTACGGTTTGCTGACATCTCCTTGAGGCGCGCGTGGAGCAGTACGAGCCGTCGACGAATTGAGCTCGGTCCGGACGGTTACCGGACGGTCGGACGGCGAGCTACCCATTGCTTGCGCTCCGTAAGTTCACGCCTAAGGTGTCCGGAAATCGGGATCGGGATCCCAGCGGTCCTGATGGTACCTAAGCAGTGATGATTGTAATTTTATATTAAAAATTCGACCGGTTGCATACGTCTTACCTCAATTAATTCTCAAGTATCTGAACGAGGGTATAGGTCGGTCAATTTATCGACATAATCGATAATAGTACATTATGATATAAGTGTGTAATGTTAGTGATTACCGTCGAGGCGGTATTTAGACTTAAGAGAGCCAAGAACGGCAATCATTAATTACTCACGTGTGTCATACGACATTTTTCAATACACTTGTGAAGAAAACAACAGTAAAACTAGTAAAATTTTCTGTGACATGGCGGTAAAAATCTGTTTTCATAAGCGCCCATCATTTTTTTTTTTAACGTTTTAACTACATTATAGCAATAGTGCGTAATGGTCATCAAAATGTCACAGTTTGGTAACGAGTGCCATTATATACCTAAGTGCAGTGCAATAAGAGTCACGTTCTGAGCAAGTGTGTTGAAAACAGAATATTATTCTGTTTATCAGAATATTATTCTGTTTATCGACACGTCCCCACCGTCACTGCCGGCGGCGGCTGGGCGCAGGGCGTGGCGCTCATTCTCCCGCCGTAATTTATACCCGCATCGTTAAATAATACCGCTCACACTTGCCACTTTCCTGGACCATAAACACGCACCCATTTTAATTAAGCTTTCATTAGTTTAGATTCAAGATATAAACTTTTAAGTTTAAACAAGCTAGGCGAAGTTATGATGATCGTTTTCGAAGCCTTAACTAATTATGTTGAGATTAGAAAATGTGGAATGGCTGTCATTAAATCTTAATCAATAGGATGGAAGAAGCAAGACAAAGACAAAGATAGTTTATTTGTCACACGAGTAAGCAATACAAAAACAGTGTTTGCAAAGAAATCAGAAACGTTTATTTCAAATAGACCAGTTACAGGCACTTTTGAATTGTCAAAATGTCGGTCAGTCAAAAAAAAGTACAAGTGAAGCTAAATTGCACGTTCCAAAGCTTAGATCTCTATGGAGAAGAACGTGCAAGAAACTCCATGGACACTCTTTTAAATCATATTATGAGTTACATAAATCTTGGTTACATATTTCTTGTCGCTTCTAATATGTGAGCAAAATGTAGATAAGTAATAATAATTACAATAAAAAATAAACTAATTAAAAATAAAATAGAAATTGAATTAAGTCACTGGCAGCTAAGAGATGACCAGTCTCAACTGACGGCACCCGTTCACGAGCATGAGGCGTGCATCAGCCCCACTCAGCTCAACCATTCTGAAGGGAACCGAGTGACCCAATAAAACGTGCCACCATCAGCGAGACATTTGAGTGGGCATGACAAAGTCTCAACTGCCATGCTCAAAAGCATGGTGTTATACAAAAAAAAGTCATAACATATTGCCTAAATTGGCGCACAAATTTTTAAATTTTGACTTCTCTTCTTCTTCTTCCTTGTCGATATCACTCTTGACAGAGTGGTCGTGGTCATCACTTCAGGTGTTGGTGGCAAGCTTCACAATCACAACGCGCCGCCACTCCTCTTTGATGGCTGCCTTCCTCGTGCATTAGTGCAGTGATGATGAGCCATTTACTGCCGCTTTAATCTGGTCAGTCCACCTCATAGGCGATCTTCCTCGTGGCCTTATTTTGACTTACTTTATATAAATCTTTTTATAAGAAATACTAATGAAATGTCAAGAAGAAAGAAGAAGATGGTGTCAAGTATTTAAAAAGTTATTTCTATTATTAAAACCTTTATCAATGAGATATTTCTTCAGTTGTCTTAAATTTTGATAAATTTTACCCTTTGATGGGTTTAGATATTTTTTTTAAATATCACCGGAGCAAAGCATAAAAGTATTTTTTTTTTCAATTAGCACTGTATTGAACCTTACATTACTTAGTCTTTCAGTATCTTGACGAAGTAAAGTAGTGGCTGCGTGATCGTTCGAAAGAAACACAACGAAAATTAAATGGAAAGGGCAGCTAAAAGAACATGGGGCTTTAATCAGTAAAAGTCTGACACTCCCTCTCGCTTCGCTCAGAGCGGGAGAATTTATTTGTTGATTTCTTACTCTCAAAAGAAAGGGGCCTATTGAAATTGAATCAGCCCATTCAATTTAAGCAGGTTATTGTGCGACATTTTTTTTTAAATACACAACGCCGTCTAGCCCCAAGCTACGCAGAGCTTCTGTTATCAGTACTAGACAACTGATAAACATACTTATATATTTCTAAATACATATTAAATATATATATATATATGTTATAGATAAATTACACCCAGTCACAAAACAAATGATCGTTCTCATCACACAAACATTTGTCCTGGGTGGGAATCGAACCCACGACCTCCGGCATAGTAGTCAGGATCACTAACCACTAGACCAACAGTCCAGTCAATTCATCTACTTTAGTTATGGAGCGCTATAGTATTTCGTACTCGATTTAGTCATTTAATACCTAATAGGTATACTGTTATGTATGCATAAGAATTTAAGAATCATAGAAGTACATTTTGATACAAGTGGAGAAACTTTGTCACTGTGACCCAGGCTAAATTCACCCGAGCGGTGTTATGGAGTCGAGTGTTGCAGTGACAAAGCACGTGTACTAAATGTCATTTTTTAATACCCTACGAAGAAATACTTTCTTTGAAAATGACATCAATGCTTATTTCAAAAAGAAATTTCTTTTTGAAATAAGCAGTACATTTGTACAAAATTTATATTAAGATACCTATCTTCTTCTTTGTATTTGTGTGTACATGAATTATAAAATAAATAAATAAAAAAAATCAATGTTTTTTTTGTTATGTAGCACTAGTTGGGTCTTTGTGCCAAT
This sequence comes from Mythimna pallens, assembly GCA_961205895.1. Classification (NCBI taxonomy): domain Eukaryota; kingdom Metazoa; phylum Arthropoda; class Insecta; order Lepidoptera; family Noctuidae; genus Mythimna; species Mythimna pallens. The sequence continues at coordinate 19,256,734 of OY540845.1, forward strand.
TTTTGTTTATTTTCCACTGAAGAAAATCCAAAGTTGCATTACATTTTAGTTTTTGATTTAGATGGCAACAGGCAACTTAAATTTGATTTTTTTTTCACAAACAACACAAATGAATGGCAGGCTGAAGGAGAAGTAAAGATATGAAACCGCTATACATCCTAATATTATTATTTATTTTTTTATTTGGTACTAAAATAAAATACTACTTACTAACTATTTATTTACTAAAAAAACTAAAACCCAAGTTGCATGTCTATACATTGTTTTTAAATTACTGATACACCACCTCGCAAGGTAAGTATTACATTCAGTCCCACATATTACCATCACACTTTGGCCAGCATCAGGAAATACATTACATTGTTGGGAAATTCCCACCATTTCCCACAAGTTATGACAGGCGCCTGAAGATATAAATAATATTAGCGGCTTGTACCTGTCGTACCTGAAGGTAAGTTCTCATAATATATCATCATGTACGGGTTGAATTTCCCAGCATCATCATAATTTCTGTTGAAAGATGTCCACTGCTGGATATAGGCCTCCCCATATGTCACCACAACGTCCACAACGATCTGTCCTGTATGTTACGCATTCATCGGATTCCCTCGACCCTCACCAGGTCATCGGTCCACCTTTGTGGGAGTTACGAACGCTGCGTGTTCTCAACTTTCCAGTCCCAAACTTTCTCGGAATGCTAGTTTGAAATGATCCTTCAGTTACCAATAGCAACTGAGATTAGTAAAGTACACAAGAAATATTATAGTGCACAAACGTGTTCGCAAACATAGGTGTATTCTCTTTCCCTTTATTCTCATAGTCCGATGGGACCGCTTTTTTTTGGTTTTCGATAAGTAATGAAAGCGTCAGCTTGCCGAACGGTAACCGTCCGGAACGAGCCCAAGTGGTCGACAGCGCGTAGTGTTCCATGTGCGCCTCAAAGAGATGTCAGCAAAACCGCAAGTGTCCAGCAGGGTTGAAGCCTACTGGGGCCATGGGTCGTCGGAAAGGAAACCCCGAGATCCTGGGACACAAGGCATAGAAGGAACATAACAGTGGATTTTAGTCAGTAAAAGCCTGACATGCCCTTTCGGGCGACTCTAGAGCGAGAGAAGTCATTGGAAAAAAAAAGTATGTAACGAAAAAAGGCTTTAACGAGGACAGCTGTTTTAAAAAACCATTACAGGCAGTCTATAGTCTACTAAATTGGAAAATTATGAAACGGTACGTTTTTGAAATCGTATAATTTCATAGAATTACGTTTAATCGAGAGACAAGTTTACTGTCATTATAAAGACATCAACGCGTGCTTCAACCTTTCACTAACAGTTATTTTGTTTAAATATAAAAATATAATGTTTTAAACGATTAACCATTTAAAGTTAATAATAGCTGGTTAAATACTAGGTTTGGGTTTAAGTTTCGTTTGAGTTGACAGTGTGGTTTGGTTAAAACGTGTTATTAATAGATAGGGAGGTGCTTGTACGTGCATGAATATGTTGAATCGTGATTATGATTTCAAGTTATTTGTTTATGGTACATATTTATCATCTATCTCTCTGACTTATAAGTATTTATTTCTTTCTTTATTGCACACCTTAACTTGTGCCAGTAAAAGCATTTATAAAAATAAATGTGTGTGTGTGTATAGGTGGTCTTATTGCACAGTGAACAGTGATATGAAAGAAAAGGAAGTTAGTGATAGCATAACGGTTGACAGGAAAGAATGGAAGAAAAAAACGTGTTGCGCCGACCCCAAATAAGACGGGACAAGGGCAGGAAGATGATGATTGCACAGGGCAATATCTTCCAGACCACTTTTTTGCCATTTTTATTTATTAATTTATTTATTTACGAGAATTGCGAACGGATTTTCCGAAAGGGTAATAAATTTATAGTGAGTAGTCCGTCATTAAAAAAAAATCTATAGAAAAATATTTATTTAATACATGAATATAAGTAGATCTATAATATTACCCTACATTTAATACGAGAGAAATCCGGGGGTAAAAGCTATATACATATATGTACACTAAAATTGAGACTACTAATACTTACTCATTGTAACGTTTAAGTACTTTGTTGTCTGTCTGTCTGTCGTTCTGTTTGTCTCTCAAGACCAGGAACTTATTTACTTTATCTCGGGAACACGTTTGCAGTCTCTTGAAGCTGTGAAAAAATCAAACTTCTAAGTAAACGAATAAAAAAAGATACGGCCGTTTATGTCGTAAAAAACGTATATTTCAATACTCTCAAAGGAATCAAAATTCATTCATCAACCAAGGTTTTATAGTACAGGTATATTTAGATATCTGAAAAGTAAATTTGTTGTTATCTACGTCACAAAAAAAAATACTTTTCTGCAATTCGGAAAAATCTTCGAGACTCCATTCGGGAATTGTAGTTTATAAGGAACCCTCAGTGCGCGAATCAGACTCGCACTTGCTTCAATTTTTAAATATATATTTAAGAAAACTTTGATATGTTCCAATACAGGTAGGTACATAAAATTGTGTAAATTATAATACTTAAAGTACTGTTAGTAACGCCATCTATGGACATTATTCGGTACTGATGTTAAACAATCGATCGTTAAGTTGAATCCTTTGAAAGTTCAGTTAAAAGAAGTCATAAACATACAAATTCCATTTAAAAAAGACAGATAGTTGGCTATAAAATCATTTATAAATTCTTTTCAGGTTTTTAAATATGTTTCCGTTTTATGTGGAGACTTAGAACAGTCTAAATAGACTGTTCAAAGTCGCTTTACAAATATCCAATTTGAATGAATGAGTTGATTTTGATTACAACAGTTATCCACAACTATCACATAACGCCGTCTAGTCTCAAGTTAAGCAGAGCTTGTGTTATGAGTACTAGACTACTGATAAACATACTTATATATTTCTAAATACATACATATTATAGATAAATTACACCCAGACACAGAAAAAATGATCGTGCTCATCACACAAACATTTGTCCTGGGTGGGAATCGACCTACGACCTCCGGCATAGCAGTCAGGGCCACTAACCTAACCTTATTGCCTTTACTGGGAGAAGCAGTTCATATAAGGGTCTTAACATAGTCACAAACAACTGCTTCTCCTTTTTGCAGTACAAGTGTGATATTTCAGCTATTTTAACCGCCTGCGCCGTATATATTCAACAAACACTTTCGTATTTATTCTGGCAGTGGAGTGACCAGTCGCAAACACAATGACGCGAAATCACTCGTGGGACCAATCCAATGTAGGCGGCTGAAGAGTTAAATATTACACCTGTACTCCTTAAAAGAGATGCAGTTGTTTATGACTATAATTAAACTACGGCTCTTGTCTGAATAATGTTATTAATATAAATCGATAAAAAGGCAGAGGGTGACTTGATACTCAATATAATAGGCCCCAATAACGGTCGCCAGTACGAAGTGACGTAGCATCAAGAAGACAACTTATTCTGAGGTGCTTGAGTAATGGAAAGGTATACCACAGCTATCAGTACAGTCAAGATTCTTCTGAGAAACACTTGACACTCTCATAGTTGTTTTCAAATAGTATCGAGCTTACGTTTTCGGACATTTGTTTTTCGATTAAACATTAAATGATATTTATTCTGCAAAAAGGTTTTTTAAAACACTTTTACACGTAAATTTTTTCGTCAATTGAAACTAGATGAGGCCGATTATTTGCTATTAATTAGGTCTCTAACCAACCTACATCCCCCTTTTGTAAGTCAATAAACCATATTATTTTCCCACCGCTAGGATTCAGGCCTCCTCTCTAGGAGAAGGAATGAGCTGTAATCCACCACGCGGGCCCAGTGCGGAATGGTAGATGTCACATGTCTCCAATTTTTCTTTGTTTTAGGTCATGGCGGTTTCCTAACGATGTTTTCCTTCACCGTTTTGAGAGCAGCGATAATGAAATAAATTACACAAAGTACTGAGGTTGGTTACAGCGTTGGAAGGCCTCCCACAAGGTGGATCGATGACCTGGTGCGGGTCGCGAGAATCCGATTGGATGCGAGACGCACAGGACCGTTCGTTGTGGTGACCCCTAGTGGAGGCCTATGTCCAAAAGTGGACGTCTGTCGGTCGAAATGATGATGTCATCATCTGAGGTCGGTCTGTAGATAGGTCCTTAATATACCGAGATTTCTCCGTGCCTCGGAAAGAACGAAGCCATTGGTCCCGGCTTTCATCTAAGCTGTTGTTTTGTAGCTGTTGTTTATGCTGAGCGTTCGGCCGTTTTGCGCGGATGTGACGCATATCTTCCCTATCTATTGATTATGTTTGTTAGCTAGTTTTAAGATGGCGTCATTTCGCGTGAATAAACTGTTTTTCTGCCTTCTTTCTTTCTTTTATCTAGATAGATTTTGACGGTCGTTACGAACAGTCAGAAGCCGGATTATCTGGCACAAGTGTTGCCAAAGGATATTGTGTTATCCAATTACTGTGTTGTAGAGGTTAGTCACTCCATGTAAAATACTAGTATTCAGCTGCATCTTATTAGACTGGAATATCTAGTTAGACTATAAGCCAACCCCAAGATTACTACTTGCTATTTAAAGCAAAAAGAATGACATTTTAACTATAGCTGAGGATGTGCGTACTCCTGTGTTGACGCTGTGGTGACACTTCGTTCGTCTGATGATCAATTAGGGAGGATCTCTCTCTTTTGGTTGTCTGGACGGGGCGGAGTGTCTCAACGCAGGGCCATTTATAAGTCTCAGGGGCTTTTTTTACTGTTTCCTGGTCCAAAGGAGATACAGTTTAGAAATAGTTATTGTCTTTGCGTGAGTTTATTTTTATTACTAACAATAGTTTTTAAGTCTTATGTATACTAACTGTTGGACCGTTATTTTATTTACTTCTTTTAGAATGTTCCTCCGAAACGCTTCAATATTTCTTATTTATTCATGCTAACCTTTTCAAAATATTCACCCTTAATTACCATTTTTCACACTTCACAACATAACTTAAGTCACAGATTAACATAGCAAGTGATAATCCGATAAATCCACACTCTTACAACTCCATACATTACAACCAATACACTCTAAAACCAGCTCTATCTCGTTACTCATAAAGTACAAACTCTTATATTTTCTATACAAAATAAAAAGAAGTAAGTTACAAGTACTCTCGCGCATTTACAAATAATTGGAACTAACCAGTCGACCAATCAGGACATAGCACGCTTGAGCACTATTGTCTCTGTACTGCCATCTCGCTCGCTCATGTGGATGAGGGGTCTGTTTGTCTCTTTCTTTGCTATGATTGGAAAATTGGATGATGTTGTCATCTCGCTCGAGATACTACTGTTTTTAAACATAGGCCTATTTTTAAGTTAGGCCTAGAGTTTCTATAGGTTTTTTTAAATATTAAATTGTGTCGATTTTGTCAATAATTTTAGTGTTATTTTTAAAGATGTGATTTTGATGTTATTAAATTGTAATTATTAAATAATATTTTTAAATGTAATGATAAATAATTATAAATATTCTTATTAGATTCAGATTCAATTATTGTCTTAGTAGAAGTGTGAATGAAAAACTGTTTTTTTTTATTAGTTTTGAATTTTACAAGAATTTTTAAGAGCTATTTTGAATATTACAAGAATTAATGTGATTCTTCACTCAAAATGTTCAGTTTTCTTACTGTCTACCTTTATGTAACAAGAAAAAACTTAGCTTCAGCTAAACTAGTTAAGAAGAAACTCTTTTCATGTTTTTTTTTTACGTGTGGAAATTATCTTATGACTTCTCGCGCTCCGGGCGGAGAGAGAGGGCATTACAGACCTTTACTGACTAAAACCACAACTGTGTCCTTCAATTGCCCTTTGCGTTCTAGGACTACGGGTTTCCTTTTCAAAAATTCTCTGCGGTCCTAGCTAGCGGGCATCAGCCCTGCGGGGCCCCTACGGTTTGCTGACATCTCCTTTTTTTCTTTCGGTGGGAAAATCATCTTATGACAAATCGCGCTCTTGGGCGGAGCGCGAGATAGTGTCAGACTTTTACTGACTAAAAACCCACTCCTGTTCCATCGTTGGCTTCGTCCCAGAGCCCCGGGTTTCGTTTTCACACTACCCATGGGACATCTCCTTAACTTTTTTCTCGTACCAACTGAATTCGTACTGTAGCCGTTCGCTGGGCTGCAGAATTGTTCGAAAGACTTAACGCGGGCCTGGAACGCAAAGGGCAACTGAAGAAAAACAAGTGGATTTAGTCAGTAAAAAAAAAAATATGACACTACTTCTCGCTCCACCCAAAGCATAAGCATAAGCATAATCAGCCTTTTAATGTTCCCACTGCTGGGACTCAGGCCTCCTCTCAAGGAGAGGTAATGGGCCATAATCCACCACGCGGGCCAGGTGCGTGTTGGTGAATGTCACATGTCTTTGAATTTTTGGTTCTAGTACATGCCGGTTTCCTCACGATGTTTTCCTTCACCGTTTTGAGAGCAGTGGTGATGAAATAAATTACACAAAGTAATGCAAACCAATCAGGCGGTTGGGTTTGAACCCGCGACCTACAACTCGTAAGTCAAGGCCGTTACCACTCGGCCAACACTGCTCCCGGAGCCAGAGCGCAAGGACCAAACCCACCCAAAATTTTGGACTGTCCAACTCAAAATCCTTTTGATAACTAACGTAACCTTTCAGGAACTTTAGTATTTTCAAGTTCTTTCGCTTAGAAACAGCTAAGAGTGGTTTAAGCTTGTCAGAAATATAAAGATGGTTACTTGTATGAAACTGATTTACGTTTTTTGAGATGGACAATCATCCTAAGACTTCTCCCTTACTCGAGTGAAGCGAGAAGGTGAGTCAGACTTTTACTAACTAAAAACCAAACTGTGTTCCTTTAGTTGCCCCTTGCGTTCTAGAACCACGATTGCCCTTTCAGGAAACACCGTGACCTTAGTGAGATTGATTGACCTGGCCAGGAATCATAGAAAATTTAAGTACCAGGTTGAATTAGGATAACTATGGCTGCTGAGACTGGAGAGCTGCCAGTGGCTACATTCTGCTCACATATTAGAAGCGACAAAAAATTTGTAACTAAGATTTATAGATTTAAAAGAGTGTCCATAGAGTTTCTTGCACGTTCTTCTCCATAGAGATCTACGCTTTGGAACGTGCAATTTAGCTTCACTTTTTTTTTTGACTAACCAACATTTCGACAATTGAAAAGTGCCTGTGATTGGTCTATTTGAAATAAACGTTTCTGATTTTTGATTTCTGCTACGGAAGTCACTCTGCACCCGAAGCCCCTGACACAAGTGTACGAAGGAAGACTGGGGTGGTTTTAGTCAGTTTAAGAGACTGACAGATCTCTCCACCCACCCCTGGGTGGAGGACATCCATGAAAATTTCAACCCCGAGAAAATAAAAAGGAGATTCGAGCTTACTTTTATTGGCATTTATTTTATAAACTCACTGGTAAATAAAGTTTTTTAAATCAATATATTTTTGGAGGTATTTCTGAGTAGAAAAATTCTTGACTTTTTTTCACGTGGGAAATCATCAACTGACTTCTCTCGCTACATCCAGAGCAGAGAAGTACAGAAAGATAGTTGTACTAAACAAAACCCAGTGTTCTTTCAGTTGCCTTTTTTGCGAGGGCTACAGTAACTCCTTTGCGGTATAGAGGACAGAGGTCCGGCGGGGTCTCATGTCGGTATGGAAAGAGCGACTGTCGCAACACTGCGTGAGCGACTGACCACGCCACTATCTAGGCGATAACACTCCTCTTTGACGAGTGACTACAGAGGCACCACGGCGTCCTCAATTTCCTCCTGTTCTTACCGGATATGGTTGTTTCGGGAGGTTCCTGTATCAGATTCGGCGAGAAGGAACACCCGGGCATCATTATGTGTGGATCTTGACTTACGCAAACATAGATGTTGTGAAAGCTCCCAAACTGAACTGCTTCGAAAATCGTTTGGACAGGTTTTTTTTTTAGGTGAGAAAATCTAATGACAAATCTCGCTCTTGGGCGGAGTGGGAGATAGTGTCAGACTTTTACTGAGTAAAAGCCCACTCCTGTTCCTTCGTTGCCTTCGTCCCAGGGCCCCGGGTTTCGTTTTCACACTAGCCATGGCATAAAATTTGTTTCTTTGTTTTATTTGTAGGAGGAAAAAGAAAGTACTGGTCCGATAGCTAAAATGTTTTCATCGATAGAAAGTTGCTTTATTTCTGAGTGACATAGGCTATATTTTATGTATGCGGACAAAGCTGCGGGCAAAAGCTAGTTACTAATATAAGTAATTTGTGAAACACATTTAGCCGAGGTTTATGCATTATATAATTAATAATCAGTCTAAGATCAAAATACCAGTCGCTGGATGTAATACAAAATAATAATATTTATTTAATTTTTTTGTAATACAATTTTAATAAAAAAATATGTTACGACTTTATACATGGGAGGCATCGAATTTCTTTCTCAAATTAGTTAATTTATATTCCTCACACCACCTAACAAATTAAAAAAGAGAACTTTCAACAAAATCAACCCGTAACAAACCAATTGATACTTCAAAAAACCTTTTAAAAAACACATACACACGTTTAAAGTGCCTCATTTACGTATATCTCATTATTTAAAACTTCCTAATTAACATGCATGGTCCGACCGAATGAACGAATTAATTTGTCAAGAATGAACGAATGACTCGCATTAACGTTCCATTCAGTTTTGAATGAACGTAATTTGTATTCGAGTAATTTGAATGGTGCATCTTGATAAGGTTAAGTGGTAGGATTTTAATGTTAATCTCGAATTTTGAGTTAACTTTCGTGTAGCAATCTGGTTACAATTAGGTTTAGTGAGATTACAAATGTGTGATGTCTGGGGTTATCTTAATTAAACTTAAGTGGGCTGCCCACTCTTGGCAAAGCGTATCGAGGTACCCAGTTACTGGGTTGTATTAAAAAAACCGTAACTGGGATATGTAGAAAGAATTTCTTTACATGTTGCATCATCATCATCATTTCAGCCGAAAGAAAAGACTACTGCCCACATCTTTGGGACGGATCTGCCCGATACCAGCATGATAATGCACTTGAAGCAATTGAGAGGCGAGCCAGGAGGATCATTGGCAATGATACACACGCCGAGTCGAAGCTTCAAAGTCTTGAGCATCGACGCCGAGTTGCTAGCCTGTTAGTTTTCTACCGGTTGCATTTCGGGGAGTATGTGTCGGAATTGCATAACCTAATTCCGCCAATCTCTTTTCATCAACAGACCACCAGGTGTACGGCGATGCGCCACCGGTACATGGTGGACATCCCACCTATACGCACAAAACGTTTTGGGAATACATTCATTATGCGTACAGCTAAGGAGTGGAATTCCTTGCTTGAATCTGTGTGTCCTGATGGCTACAATTCGGGAATCTTTAAGCAAGAGTGAATAGGTTACTTCTAGGTTCGCGCTCCATCGTCGACCGCATCGTCGCTTTTCCATAAGGTGAGATAGCGGTCAAGCGCGAACCTATCAAGAATAAAAAATAAATAACAAAGACGTCCTAGAAAAGCTATTCTAGACTCAACGAAGTAGATGAAGTTTAACTTGACTCCTTAGAACCAATCGTGACATTTGTTTTTTTTTTTTTGTTAGTGGGAAAATCATCTAATGACAAATCTCGCTCTTGGGTGGAGCGAGAGATTGTGTCAGATTTTTACTCACTAAAAACCCACTCCTGTTCCCTCTTTGCCTTCATCCTGGGGCCCCGGGCTTCGCTTTCACACTACCCGTGGCCCCAGTAGGCTTCGACCCTGCTGGGCCCCTACTGGCCCTACCAGTCGTGACCTTGTGTTGACGATACTCAAATTACGAGTTTTAGGTTATTGATTTGATCCCAGTTAGACGTTGTATTTTTTTTTTGTTTATTTCATCACCACTGCTCTCAAAACAGTGAAGGAAAACATCGTAAGGAAACCGGTATGTCCTAGAACAAAAGTTAAAAGGATAGGTGACATCCACCAATCCGCATCGGGCTCGTATGATGGACTCTCATCGAGAGGAAGGCTTGTGTTCCAGCAATAGGGATATTGTAGTCTGATGATAGCATATAGCATAGTCGGCCTTATAATTTTCCCACTGTTGGCACTCAGGACTCCTCTCTAGGAGAGGGAATGGGCCATAATCTACCACGCGGGCCCAGTGCGGGTTGGGTGATGTCACATGTCTTCGAATTATTGGTTCTTGGACATGCCGGTTTTCTCACGATGTTTTCCTTCACCGTTTTGAGAGCAGTGGTGATGAAATAAATTACACAAAGTAATTCGCCTGGCTGGGTTTGAACTCGCAACCTACACCTCGTAAGTCGGGGCTGTTACCACTCGGCCACCACTGCTCTCTCAGTCTGATTAAGCTATGACCAAATTGTTAATCTATTTGTCACAATACTACTAAATGTAGGGTCCTGTGTTCGATTTTCAGAGTAATCAGAGCTCTTGTTATTGACATAATAACCTCCATCTACAACTCTACAAGGCCTGTAAGGGTTGCGGGAATCCGAGGGATGCAAGACGCACAGAACCGTTCATTGTGGCGACACTTGGGGGAGGCCTATGTCCGACCGTGGATGTCTTTCGGCTGAAATGATGATGATGATGATGACCGCTCTACTGCAGTACAGGCGTGATATTGAGTGACATTTTTCATCATTTTCTGAGGAAAATCATCAAATAACTTCTCCCGCTCTGGGTGGAGCGAGAGATAGTACCAGATTTTTACAGACAAAAAACCAACAGTGTTCCTTCAGACAACCCAGCAGTTCTGCCCCTTTGTATCTGAATTATATAATCAAAACTATAACATGAAGCAGATATTTGGCAAACCCAAGTTTAACCTGATAATCTGTCAATATTTGACAACAAAGTATGATTTCACACGCTCTTAACAAACCAAATTCTCAATTGAAAAATCGAATATGAAAAAGTCAAATATAAAAAAGAAACGTTGATTTATAACAAACAGATTTTATAACGCATCTCTAACACACCTCATCTCAACTACATCGCTATCTGCCATCAGTTATCACCACCACAAACACACAGACAGACAAACACACACAGGCATGCGCACAAGCAATCGTACTAAGGAATGGCTCGCGTGTAATTAATTCATACGTTTTGTACTTCACACGCAACAGACGCGAAGTGGTCATAACATGTATAGAGCTAGGAAAGTTTAGATAGAGAATTTAGTCATATTTATTTTTGTAACATACTAAAATAATAGGAACATTTGAAAGTGGGTTCAATGACTAAAAAATTGAAAGGGAATCGTTTGTCTTGGTATGCACCCGGACTGATGGGTGAGGATCGTCTCTCACTGGCTGCCTGAGGGAGGAGCACGTCGTCGAGATCGACCGCGGCGAAAGTGGTCATGTTTGCGAGGTAAACTTGGTCAGTGATCGCCCAAGACAAAAGGTTTGAAAGGAGATGTCCCAACAGTGGGACACTATACAGGCTATTAAAAGAATACGAGGAAAAAAATATATAAAACAAGTGTACAATAGGTGGTCGTATCGCACAGAATAATCTCTCACAGACAGATTTCGGGTTGTCAGTGTAGGTGCATCTATTAAATAGATTAGATATTATTATAAAAATACATACATGCAATACAAAATAATTTACTTATAAATAACAAATACACAATTAATATAACTAAGAAGCAGAAACTCAAAATCTTACTGTAAAAGTCTGACATTATATACATGATATATATTTTATGATTTCGCAACTCAAAAAGAAAACAAATGCTATGGCACAGTCCATAGTGTCAAAATGTTCGCTAGCCAGTAAAATGATAGTGGCTGACTATGGAAAAATTATATTAAAACTATGATTAAGGTCTGTGGTAGGTAACAATTTCGATGTTTTGTGGTTCGATTGATTAGAAGTGACACGAGTGCATCCGCAATTCTTGACATAAAAAACAGGATTCGATTTTCTATCATTTAAAAATCAGGAAGTGAATTGCACAATTATTCTACCAAGCACTTCGCACAAAACGTTTCGCGAATACATTCATCTTGCGTATAGCAAATGCATATTTCTTTCCGGAGGTATGTATCCTGATACATCCAACCTCGGGGTCTTTGAGTCAAGAGTGAATAGGTTTCTTCTAGGCAAGCGTGCTTCTTAGTCAACAACACTATCGCTTACCATCAGGCGAGATAATGACCAAACGCGAGTCAATCAACAATAAAAAAAGTATACAGAATTACTAATGTGCGGTTTCATATGTCCAAGTCCTACAGAAGTGCATGAACCAACCTAGTACGTTATCCGAGCCAAGTTGCCTCACAAAGAGCCTAACAATACTTTATAGCTTATCAAACAAGATTAATCTCCCGCCAGATCTAAATATTCATAAGCCTGGAAGCAATCACGCCTCTAAACGGTCTGACTGCGTGGAAAAAGGACAAATATAATATATTTTCAATTGATGTGAAAGGGATAAACTTAGCTACGTCACAGCAGGGAATCTTCCCGGACTTGTATTGGATGGACGGATTGGAGAAGGGAGAGTGAGTTTGTTGGTGTGTAAGAGATACATTGCTGGTTTAGTTCTGGAAACCGATTTTATTGTGTTGATATAATTTTTTAAGCGACTGATGTCTTTAACAAAATATTTGTACATACATCTATACTAAAATATAAAGAGGTTTTTTAAGTCTGCTTGTAGGGGGTGGCCTAAAACTGTTGAACGTGTTCTGAAAATTATTTCGCTAATATCAATAATAAAAAAAAAATATTTTATGTAGCAGCTCAGCACTATTATTTTTATATCATGAATTTTGCGAGCCAAGCCGCTGACAGAAGCTAGTATCATAAATATTAACCGGTTTACGTATGTACATAAAATATGTATGTATATACAAACTTAGTGCTCCTCCACATCATTGTCATATCAGTCTATCTTCTTGGTACTTATCGTGTGGAAAATCAAATGAAAATCTGTATTTTGTTGACGTTCTTCATTTATTTTTTTAAAAAAGCTTTTACCCGTGGCCTAGTCCACATGAAAGTGAAAAATTATACCATAGAATACGATGTCGAAAGCATTGTCTAAATTTAATTCAAATTCATTAACTCATTGAATGCCCGGTGTGCGGATCCACGCGAGACACAGTCGCTTTTTAATTGTGTCTCCATAGGTTAAGGCATTAGGGAATATCCAGATTACATCATAATGAACCTAGAGGTCTTTAAGTCAAGAATGAATAGGTTACTTCTAGGCAAGCGTGCTCCATCGTCGGCCACATCATCGCTTACCATCAGGTGAGATAGTGGTCAAAGGCAGGCTCGCGTTACACATAATTTAAAAAAAAACTATTAGACTAAAATCTTTTTCTGTAGATTTTAATCTTGCCTATACTTTGCACCTATTATTATTACAAACAATTAATTCTATATCTGGTGAAATCTTTATAGAAACCCGTCGATGTATTCTTAGCACATCATAATTCTCGTAATTGAACCTGTAGTGGTACTCAAGCTCGTTAAGTTAGCGTCTTTTGGTTTATTTTCATAACTACCTATATCTATCACTGTTAACGATGTTTATTTAAGCAGTTATGTTGAGGTCACCATGCTTTTGGGTTGACTGGGATAATCGGAACTACTAATTGAAGTCCTCTCAACTTTAATTTGGTCTTCGTCAGAATTATTATTTAGTTCTCCTAAGGATTTGATATTTTTTATAGTATTTTATAGTTTATAATTTTAGCATATATATTGTATTTTATTATTATAAATAACTGTTTTTTTTGTCTGTTTGAAGTGTCTGTTATTTGTTTATTGTGCAAGCCTACCACAGTGTTGTCTTTTTTAACCCGAAGGTTGACTGGTAGAGAATGCCTTATTGCATTAAGTCCGCCTATGTACCACTAATGTACATGAAGTTTAAATAAATAAATAAAGATAATTTGAGAAATTCTTAAAACTTAAATTTTTAAAAAGATATTTTAATTAGTATATCTTCTGATTTGTTATAAAGAATATTTACTGGAAAAATACTCCCCAAGTAGGGTAGTCGATCGTTTTTAATTATTGAAAAAGAATTAATTATCTTTATATTTTTCTAATTTTATTATCCTTAATATATTCTTAAACTAACGTTAAAACAATTATGCTTGAAAAGTAAAATAAACTCAAGAAATATGTGTACAGCACACAAAACGCTAACACACTAATATTTGTAAAGTTATGTGTTTGTTTGTTGTTAAAGTAGTTTTCTTCACACTAGAACGACTAAAAGGATTAGAAATAGGTACCCTTGGAATAATGTTTCTACTTTCAAGAAGTGAAATTTCATTAAAACTTACAGCATTTGCTAGTTTAGCAACACGAACTAAGATTCAAGATACTCAGAGCTGTCGAATTTTTCGAAAGGCTCACCATGACCCTAGAAAGCAAAGGAACACAGTTAGGTTTTTAGTCAGTAAAAGTCTTTCCGTCTCACTCCACCCAAAGTGAGATACGTTCATGAAGTCACACCCCAAAAAAAGATGACAGAAACTAGTCCCAACTTGTGCCTCAGTCCATGGCCACCCTACCATAATAAGGCATAAGCTTACCGGCTATTTGCTCTTTTATTGAGAGTCAGGAGCTCTAATGATGTTGTTATATAGCTCTTCGAGGCTCTACGGTAGCATTTTTTAGCTGTCAAACTTGGTATTGGGTATTACTACCCAGAAATTAATGGATAGAAGCATAGGAATGGGTTTGAAGTAATCATGGCTTGACCTATAGAGTTAATTGGTGATTTCTGAGAGCATGGTGTTGGTATCAAGTAGGTTTGGTTTAGTGTCATTTTTTTTTTGAGGTAGGAAATCATTCAATGACTTTTCCTGCTCTAGGGTAGAACAAGAGGGTGTGTGAGATTTTTACTGACTAAAATCACACCTGTGTTCTTTCGTTGTCTTTTGCGTTCAGGACCATTGGGTTTCTTTTTCAGAAATTTTGTTTTTTTTTTTCATTCTGGTTGTTGTTTTTTTGTTAAAGGAGATAACAGGATAGTCTGAAAACTTATAATGGTGAGTTTACATGTGGGCCCAGCCTCGGCCAATCGCCATCCTTGGCTATTGTGTAAACGGGCTATTGGTCATGAAATGGCATTTTTGGCAGCAATTTCATGACCAACATCCCGTAGTTCCTCCTGTCGTGTCGACGGACTCGTTGGAAGACGCTATAGTTCCTCTTGTCGTGTCGACGGACTTGTGGCAGACGCTATAGTTCCTCTTGTTGTGTCGACGGACTCGTTGGCAGACGCTATAGTTCCTCTTGTCGTGTCGACGGACTCGTTGGCAGACGCTATAGTTCCTCTTGTCGTGTCGACGAACTCGTTGGCAGACGCTATAGTTCCTCTTGTTCTGTCGACGGACTCGTTGGCAGACGCTATAGTTCCTCTTCTTGTCGTGTCGACGGACTCATTGGCTGACGCTATAGTTCCTCTTGTCGTGTCAACGGACTCGTTGGCAGACGCTATAGTTCCTCTTGTTCTGTCGACGGACTCGTTGGCAGACGCTATAGTTCCTCTTCTTGTCGTGTCGACGGAATCATTGACTGACGCTATAGTTCTTCTTGTTCTGTCGACGGACTCGTTGGCAGACGCTATAGTTCCTCTTCTTATCGTGTCGACAGACCCAGCTTATTGCTATGAAATAAATTATATTGATTTCTTGTTCGAACCTATTCAAACCATTCTTCTTTAAGCGCGATCTTAGATTGATTACATTAATTAGTCCCTTTCTCACCTATTACGCTGGCTGGCCACCATGTGTATCCTTTTTCCCTGTCCAGAGCTGATCCAATACGGGTGATGCCATGGGAAAGGGCTAGATCCAAGACGGGTGATGCTAGTTAGGGGTAGAGATGAAACGTATATACTGGAACAGGTTTTAGGAATACGTTTGTGGCTGGACGCCCAAAGACTTATTCCGTGCGCACCACATAACCGCGTCTCGAGTATTTAAGCGTATGGCGTTTGTCATGTAAATACTTGATGGGTTACCTAATCGATGAACACGATTAGGTGTAAAAAACGTGCAGGTGCTATTTAAGAAAAAAACAAAAAAATATAGAAAACACACTCACCACTACTCAACTTTGAGTTAAGCTCGCCTATGTACATGAACGTTGTTATCTACCTATTTTATAAGTTGTTTTAGTGTACAATAAAGAATTAAAGAATTAAAGAATTAAAGAAAACGGGGATACAAAGTTTATGTAAATAAATTTACTTTCGCGCTGGTGAAACCGTTGGTTGAAGCTTATAGTATATATGTGTAGTAAGGTACTTATGCATGGCATGTTCCTCCTTATATAAAAGACAAGGAGTTACAATTTCCTGACACCAGCCGCTAATAAGCGATATTTACTTCCACACTTATAAGAAACTATCTTAAAACATTCATAATTATACCATTACACCATAAACATACATAGAAAATGCCTTTACAGAATCCTTTTAAATAAAAGGGATTTTACCAACTTATTAAAGCACCTAAATCACGCAAAAATAACCCTTAAAGATAGGAACATAAGGTTAGTTTAAGCCGCAATACGGTCAGAGATATGTAAAACGAAGATCTCGCGAAAGACTTAAGTATGCAATACACACGTTGGTTAGCATTACTGTGTTATAAATTGGTTTACTCGCTTTACACTCGGGTTTGCTTGTTTTCATATTTCATTTGTGTATTTCTGCCATGTAATATCACGATGTGTCAGAATGACAGAGGATATTAACGTATGGAAAGCTTATGGTTATTTATTCAGCCTAATATTATCTATAACTTGGGTGGGAAGAGAGGGAGTGACAGACTTTTACTGACTAAAACCCTGCCGAGTTCTTTCAGTTGCCTTTTGCGTTCCATGACCAACACACCAATATTATGAAGATGAAAGTTTGTAAAAGTTTATGTATGTTTGGTACTTTTTCACGATGAAACAATTGAAGAGATTCAGATGAAATTTGGCGCACAGCTAGACTGTTTCCTGGAATAATAATAATAATAATAATAATATTCACACAACTATCACACAACGCTGTCTAGTCCCAAGCTAAGCAGAGCTTGTGTTAAGAGTACTAGACCACAGATAAACATACTTAAATATTTCTAAATACATACTTAGTATAGATAAATTAGACCCAGATACAGAACAAAATGATTGTGCTCATCACACAAACATTTAATTTTGTTCTGGATGGGAACCGCACCCACGACCTCCGGCATAGCAGTCAGGGCAACTAACTACTAGACCAGCAGGCCAGTCAATCCGGAATAGCCCATTATGATTCTTTTTATCTCTTTTGACAGTTTTCTTCTTTCACGCGGGCAAACCCACAAGCAACAACTAGTATCTTACAAATTGATCCGTGATCGCAAAATTTCTAAAAGGATGATAGATTAACTACTAAATACCAATCAAGATATAAATCAAATTGCCCATCATAATTTAGACTGCCTACAATCTCGACTCGACTAAATTGCCAAGATAATTAAGACATCTCTCTCTACAGACATCAAATTAAGACACTTATAGACCATTACATCACTACCTACTTAACAACAAATAACTTTAGAGAACATCTCACAAAAACATACAAACCAACACAGATTTATCATCAATTTAATCTTAATACAAACAATATAATCGAGCCGTCAGTAGAGGTAGCCATACTGACACCCTCATCTCGAACGAGGCACCACGGGGTACTATTGTACGAAAAATAATGAATACACATCTGAGATGAGCTTAATATTATAATTTGATATTTTTAAACGTATAGAGATATTAAAAGTCACGCGTCCAAGTGTTTATTTAACGCGTTTCTGAACGATTGAGTTTTAAAATGAATGCGCTGGTTTTTTTTTGGAGAGGTGAATGTTCCTGTGATCGATTGGGTTTGACAAGTGATTGCGGGGTCATGGTGATGTCTACAAGCTTATTAGAATGAGGATGGGTAGATATTGAAGTGTGTTAGCATCCATTTTAAGAATAAGTTGTTTAAGACTCACGCAGGACAAACAGAATAAAATAAAATGTTAATCAATTTATAATATACAGTAATTAATATAAAAGTTTAAGAAATACACATTTTTTGCGACATAAACGAACGTATCTTTTTTTTTTCTTCAACTTAGAAGTTTAATTTTTTCACAGCATCAAGGGATCGTAGACTTGACTAAATACTTTTAATTTCAACTCGATACCTCCACGCGTTCCGGAGATAAAGGTCGAGGTCTTGACAGACAGACAGACGGACGAACAACAAAGTGATCCTATAATGGTTCCGTTTTTTTTCCTTTTGAGGTACGAAATCTTAAAAAGACCTGTGCGAAGCTAAAAAGGCTCGTATCTCAAAATATTCATCCAATGACTTCTCCCACTCTAGGGTGGGGCGGGAAGGCGTGTCAGACTTTTACTGACTAAAACCTACTCCTGTTCCTTCTTTGACTTGTTCCTGGACCCCGAGGTTTAATTTTTTAACCCATGGCCCCAGTGCGCTTCGGCCCTGCTTGGACCCCTACGGTTTTGCTGAAATCTCTTTGAAGCGCGCATGTTACACTACGCGTGGTCGCCTTCTCGGACTCGGTCAGGACGGTTACCGAACAGCCGGACGGTGAATTACCCATTGCCAGCCATCTGCAAGCGTAAGCCTACGGCGGTGGACCCTCGCGCGTGCGGCTGCCTCCTTACTAAACATTACTGCTTCGAAGAAGGAGGCGACCGCCTGCCATTCCTCGCTCCGGACTATGGCCTGTACCAGGACCCGGCGCGAGTGGTCGTCGACACCAATCACCTCTACAAGATCACGGTTGGGTTCTCTGCCCAAGCGGGGCACACCTCTACTGTATGCCTAACCCTCTCCTACGGGCGGTCCACACAATGGTGACAACCGGGCGATCTCAGCATATACAGAGACATTTACATACGACATACAACCATAATGACCATCGGATTCCTGCAACCCTCACCAGGTCGTCGGTCCACCTTACGGTAGGCCTTCCAACGCTGCGTCTTCCGCTGCATGGACGCTCTCCAGAACCTTTCAGCCACATCAACCATCCGTTCTGCAAGCAATAAGTTTGTTGATTCTTCAGGCTATGTCGGTAACCTTGGTTCTCCTACGATTATCTCCATTTCTGATCCGATCACACAAGGTAACACTAAGCATAGACACTTAACCTTGTGTATCCCACAAAGAACTAATAAAAAAAAGGTATAAAAAACAGCAGAGAAGAGAAAAAAATAGTTATTTCAAGCTACAGCAATCAACTGCGGTACTATTGTAGAGGTGATGTGCTGGAGACTTGGAGAGACATTATTCTAACCACATTCCGATAAATTAAAAACACTGACCCACACGTCCATATTACATGTAAATAAAACAACATTATTTACACTTCTGGAATGCAACCCACAACATTCCGTTACCTGACACTCTGACCACAGAACTATCACTATTCAGTACTTATTAAAATCTACGGCTATAAGTAACATGACACCTAATGAGTCGAATGTTGAAGAATCTGATGATAGCACAGGGTCACAGGTTTTATTAGGGCTGTTGGTTTGTTCGAAAGAGTTACCTTGGCCTTTGCAATAACGCGGGATCTGCGAATCTACACCACACCACTCCATAGTGTTGTCTCTTTTAATCCAAAGGTTGACTGGTAGAGAACGCCTTGTTGCATTAAGTCGCCTATGTACCACTAATGTCCATAAAGTTTAAATAAATAAATAAATCCCGCGCATTTTGAAAGTTGGCGCCAAATCTATTGCGTGGATAATTTGTTTACCAAGCGCTCCCTGCGCGCATTGCTGCCTTTTCCATAGACTATATAAAATATATTACATAAATGAATAGCTGTTCATTAGTCTAGCTAAAACTCGAGTACGGCTGGATTGATTTGGCTAATCTTGGTCTTGAAATATTCGTCATAATCCAGGGAAGGTTTAAACGGTTTAAACCGAATACAACGCCATCTCTAATTAAAATGTCATTACAAAATGAAATATGCTGTTCTGGGAATGCCAGTAAATGGCGTTATCCTTACTATTAGGCGCTAAGAAGTTCGCCGGGCCGCAGCTACTATTATATAAATGAAAAGGCCGTTTCGCTGAGTGAAATATCGACGATACGGAGTGAGTGGCGAGGTCGCGATGTATAGCATAGTCATAGCATAGTCGGCCTTATAATGTTCCCACTGTTGGGACTCAGGCCTCCTCTCTGGGAGAGGGAATGGACCGTAATCCACCACGCGGGCCCAGTGCTGGTTGGTGGATGTCACATGTCGTCGAATTTTTGGTACTAGGGGTTTCCTCACAATGTTTTCCTTCACCGTTTTCAGAGCAGCGGTGATGATAATGACTGTGATTAGCAAATTGTGATTAATAGTAATAAGCAGAGGTCGGAGTTAGGTAGAGTTATTCATGTACTTGCATCGAAATATGGATATTAATATGAATTTTTCCGGGATTTCTATTGAAAAATCCCGTGGGGCCAACAATATTACAAATAAATAAAACCCTCAGAGGTTGATAAGACAAATAAAACAAAGATAATTACATACAATATTTATTAGCATTTTTCATTAAAAAAGATCTCTACGTTAACTGAGGTGAGGTTAACAAATCCTCCTCGTCATTAATGCAGGAAGAATTTTTTTCTGCTATATTTCTTAGCCTTAGCAATTCAAAAAAGAATGTTGGACCTAAGCAACACACCTGATTTTTGGTACCTAATTTGACTGAATATTTTAAGAAAAATCGTTATGTGTTTCTAAAAAGAATTACTTTTTTATGAATTTTATTAGTTATTACAGAATTCGGACACTTTTGTTAAATTTTAAGTATATTGGTTTGTTTACAGAATTCGATTTATGATCGTAAAAAAATATGTAATTTTTAATAAAACTAGATTTTTAGACTACAATGAGCAGTTTTGAATGTTTATAAGAGTGCGGGATTCCGCAGGATTGATTAATCCCGCGCTGGAAATGAAATTGTGGAACTGAATTCTCTATCTGGACAGCAAAGGGCAACTGAAGGAAGATGGGTAGGTTTTAGTCGATAAAAAATCTGACACTCTCTCTCGCTCCACCCAGAGAGGGAAAAGTTATCTGATGATTCCCGTCCTCAAGAATGGCTACAAAGGAATGTGACTATGACATTTTCTTCTTTGAGTATATCCACATAAATACTTAGGAAAAGCTCGTTGTTATTAAAATTGCAAATTTAATTACTAAATACAATTATAATTATCATCATCATCCTCATCTCAGCCGAAAGACGTCTACTGCTGGACATAGGCCTCCCACAAGTGTCGCCACAATTAACGGTCCGGTGCGTCTCGCATCCATCGGACTCCCGCAACCGTTACCAAGTCATCGGTCTACCTTGTAGGACTGTTGCCTTCCAACGCTTCCGGTAGCGTACAATTGTAATAATAATTAATAAATAAATATAATAATATTTATTTTTTTAATTATTTATTGATGACAATTACATAATTTAATTTACCTTTCTTATTAAAATAATTGCTTCTAATTATTCTAAACATATTGTTGTTCTGATCTTTGACATAGCTGGCGAACTGTGGATTTTCTATTCCACTGCATTCCTTCCAACTGACTTCGTCTTCAGAGGAAACAAGCGTGATGTTATATAGTATTAAAGCAATAAGAAACTGTATACCAATAAAAGATAACTAATGATATTAAAACAGATACGGTTCGAATTAAAATAAATTATGCATACACTCCATGACTCATGTGAATTGGGAATACACGAAATAACTTAACGTGTGAGGTGGATACGCCAGTCGTTGGCATAGACGCGAGGATATTTAATGTATTTTCTGAATAGTTTATCTATTTTAATTTTTTTAATCTAAAACTTAAAATTAACAATAACACAATCAACAGTGTTATTTGCAACAATCAAGATATCAATCACGTGCATCATTGAAAACTGACAGTGATATAAAATTGAACTACATTATGAATACAATGGATTACAATATAATAAATTCATAAAATTAGTTATGTACAATACAATATATACAAAATTAGTTTTAGTATATGCGAAACGCGAAACACGCGTCTAGTATTTTTATGTAAAGCATCTATGTACAAAATTTTATAACTGTATCGTGAAAAATCACAAAGTTATAAGCTTGTTATGTTATCTGGTTGTAAGCATATAAGGTCAGCATACATCCGGGCGACTGAGGGGTAATTTTGCTCCCCCGCCCAGTTATGCGCTGGCGCCTAATGCCGGCTATGACTTGCCATGACCTGTGTTGTACTTAGTGTCGGTGGCATCCAACTTGTGACCTTTTAGAAATATTTATGGGAAAAAATATAAAATGGTGTAAAAATAGTTACTGATTCTGAACAAACTATATTCAGGTTCGCTTATACTAAAAATAATGTTGTAAATCCAGGTACAGTAATTGGGTGAAAAGCTTAAATACAGTACTGTTTAATAGTAAATTACGCTAAATGTATACTAGCTCGCATTGTTCTACAGCTGGGCAAAGACCTATCTCTGTAATATACTATTAGCTATACTTAAGTGGGCCATGCATTTTTGCAAAGTACTTATGACAATTAATGCAAGATGTCTTCCTGAATAAACCACTGGACCAAGCTATTCGTTTGTTTTATCTCAAACATCTCAATTTCCATTCCTCCCTGGCAACACCTTCGACGATCACGATAGGAAATCATCCAGGTCATCCCGCCATCTCCTTCGTAGTCTGCCGCGGTCAAGCGTTGCTGTATTTGGACGTGTTTTACGGGCCCACAGCTCGTCGTGAATGCAAAGAAGAATCGAAAGCTAATATTTATTAAACGCTATCATATGAGGCCAACCGAAGATATGGATCCTGTTTCGAATTCGTCCAGTTTCCGTTTTGGCCAAAAAGTAAGTAGGTACGTCTTTGAGCTGCCGATTTTGATCAAATATAGATCAACATAAATGACTGGCCTGCTGGTCTAGTGGTTAGTGACCCTGACTGCTAACCCGGAGGTTTTATTATATTATTATAAATTCAACAAACCTCAAAATGTGAAGACCATCAACCGGTCGGCTCTCCTCACAGATAATGATCACGTAACCGTCATCTAACGACACATGATTAACGATTCACCTCGCACGTAATGAAGGATAATCAGCTCTGTTTGTTTTATGTGTACCTTTAAAAGTCCAACGCTGGAACGATGCCCAACACTGGGCTTTTAGAGATCCATGAGTCAATGGTGCATTTGGATTGTTTTGTTCTTGTGAAAAGGTCAAAATGAGATGAGAGATATTTTAGAAAGGATTAATTTGAAACTTATACTTTATTTTTGCAAAAAAAAAAAAATAATTAAATACTAGCTTCTGCCAGCGGCTTCGCCCTCGTGATAGTAAGTTTCTCCATACAAACTTTGAACCCCCGTTTCATTCACTTTGGAGGTGAATTTTGGAAAATCCTCTCTTAGTGCTTGCCTACGTCATAAAAGGAAACCTTGTCCAAAATTTCACTCTCATAGTCAGTGTAATTTTGGCTATGCGTTGATATGTCAGTCAGTCAGTTTCTCCTTTTATATATATAGATGTATAAATGACTTAATTAATAAATAAATACATTTATTTATAAATTTATTACCTAACTACGTACAAAATGTGTATGCAAGAACAACCAAGGTTACCAACATAGCTCAAAGAATCGCCAAACTTAAGTAGCAGTGGGCAGGGCATATTGCTATCGCAGAACAGATGGTCGATGGGGACAAAAGGTTCTGGAGTGGCGACCACGTACTGGAAGACGCAGCTTTAGAACACCTCCCAAAAGGTGGACCGTTAACCTAGTAAGGGTTGCGGGAATCCGATGGATGCGAGACGCACAGGACCGGTCGTTGGGGTGACACTTGGAGGAGGCCTATGTCCAACATTGGACGTATTTTGGCTGAGATGATGATGATGATGAAATAAATGTTTATCTTTCTTTTTTTTGTTCACCAATCTAATACTCTCAATATACCCACATAATACTAACCATACTAACACTATATAGAATTTATAACATGTATATTGGTAATAATAAGTCCGCCTATGTACCACTACTGTACATTAAATTTAAATAAATAAATAATCGCGACAGCTGTTTTTTAGAGCATTAGGTAAATATAAAAATGTTAATAAAACCTAAGGGTGGAGTCCTGGTGTCCTAAAATACAGCCCCCAAGCTAGCTAGCTAGCTAGGCGCCAGTCTCTCACAATATGATTAGGTACTGTATCTATTTTTACCCTGAAAACTGTAATTATTATGTATTGTGGCGAGAAAATAAATCTTATTATTATTATTAATACATGAAGAAAATAGGCTCGCCCATTCTAAAGTTTTATAAATATTTTGTGTATCTACGGAACACAATAGCAAACCAAACTAATATATCTAAAATAAAAATAATATTTTCGATATTGGTAGGTGGCACAATGACTCGACAACTCTGCTAATACCCAAACGAAACACATTTTGACGTTAATGATTTATTATTTAATAACAATTCTAGGAGGTAGCCATTTTTGGAATATTTTCTGGTGAAGGTAAAAAATATGGCGGCTACCTGGCGTCTTGGTAATATTAGTAAAACGGATAATTGCTTCTAGTTCATGTCTCCCGCAGTTTCACCGACGTTTTTGGTTACTACTCGGCTCCCATAGGTCGTAGCGTAATGTTATATAATCTATAGCGTCCACGATAAATGAGAAATAGTGTCAGAAGGTGTTCCCTGATAACTACAACCATGGAGTCTTTAAGCCAAGAGTGAATAGGTTACTTCTAGACAAGCGTGCTCCATCGTCGACCACATCATCACTTACCATCAAGTGATATAGTGGTCAAACGCGAGCTGATCAACCTAATAATAAAAAGGCGAAAGTTTGTGAGTGTGTATGTTTATTACTCGTACTTCTTAACGCTCAAACGGCTAAACAGATTTCGATGAAACTTGGTACACAGGTAGACCATATCCTGGACTAGCACATTTTTTAACCTGGTCGTATCTTTCCTTGCAATAATTTTCTACTTTCGCTGGTAGCAGTTAGACAATATTTAAAAAAAAATAAAACTTAAAATATCAAACACGACATATCAAAAGGTGATGAAACAAGCCCATTAAACACAACCACAAAACTACACATTAGTCATCTTAAAAACCATACATAACTGAGCTAATCAACTACACGATAATGACCTCACAGTCCATGACAGGGAGACAGAACATTAAGGCCCTAACACCCGAGAAGTGCCAGAAAACAGTGACTTTGTGAAGTTTACTCCTCGGTAACGGCTACGTCAATTGGTTAAAAATAAAAATTATTAAAGATTCATGTACAACTTTACCAACTGTAGCGACATCTATGGCGTCACATAAGAACTAATCCTGCATCGCGCAATCAAAGTACAAGAACATATAGAACAGCCCGAAATCATCTATCGGGCAGTAGCCCACCAGACATAAAATCCCGCTTGGCCGGAGGATCCTCCCTTATCAACGGAGGTATGTGGGACTTTACTCTCTGTTCCACATACCTCCAAACTGGTGACCCCGACGTGATACGCGTGTACTGGTGACATATAATTGTTTCGTATGACTAATACTTTTGTTTGTTTGTTTTCCCTACTCCTTTTAAACAGCTTTGATCTTTAGAAATATTTTTACATAAAAAAATTGCTGGTTAAGTGTACTTCAGAATGTACATAGCATATGTAAATCAATCAATATTTCGTAAAGAAAATGGCTTTAAAAACCAGCAGGGCTATGCGGGTGTGGGTGGCAGTACGAGTATGTGTACATTTAACTCCGGCCAGATGTTCAAGGGACTATACGCCTTAACATCAGCTAATTACCCTGCCAGTCTGCCAGTGCCAGGTTGCCAAGTTACCAGTGATGGAGGTCTTAATTGAAACATCTTCGTTTGTTAGCTTACCCCGGCAGGCGTATGAGTCTTCGTTTTTTGGATGTCGACATTTGTATGTAGGATAATACGTCTTTGTAATATCTGACAACACGGTTAGCGCAGTGGTTGAGTGATGGGCTGCTGAGCTACAGAAATCGGAAATCAGAAACGTTTATTTCAAATAGACCAATGAAATAAAAAATAAAAAATGCACTTTTGAATTATCAAAATGCCAAATTGCACGTTCAAAAGCATAGATCTCTATGGAGAAGAACGTGCAAGAAATTCAACGGACTCTCTTTTAAATCATATTATGAGTTACATAAATCTTGCTTCTATTATGTGAGCACCATGTAGATAAGTAATAAAAAATAAACTTATTAAAAATAGAAATTGAATTAAGCCACTGGCAGCTAAGAGATGACCATTCTCAACTGACTGCGTCCGTTCACGAGCATGACGCGTGCATCAGCCCCACTCAGCTCAACCATTTTGAAGGGAACTGAATGACAACACGTAGCACTGTCAGCGAGACATTTGAGTGAGCATGGCAAACCTGCTATGCTCGTAATGTCAAACAAGTTGTAACCTAATAAAAATGCTCCATGGTACTTCACATTCACAAATTTGAGAAAGTGCTTCTACATTATACAATGCTATTGTTTCCAAATACAAAAAGTAATAAATTATCACAAGCTCTATTAAATTAAACAAATAATTTAAAAACAAAACATTTCGAAAATACAGCTGCATATTGCGGGTTCGAATCTCGCACGGGACACGTATTTGTATGATCTACAAATGGTACGGGTCTAGGTATCTACACGATTGTGGTTCAAAGGCTGCCCAAATTAAATGGGACTGGCTAGGATTTTTCTGCCGCTTGTCTAACGAGTTGTGGGCTCGTAAAACATGGATTGGTGCCTTGACACAGCGACGTAGAAGCCGCGACAGACCACGAAGGAGATATCTGAACGACCTGGATGGCGTCCTTAAAAATTGGAATGAGAAAGCGAGGACCCGTGATCGTTGGAAAGAATACAGGGAGACCTTTGCCTAACAATGGGACAATAAGGGCTAGCCATAATAATACAAATAAATTTAATAATAGTTGGAAACAAACTTTTTTGTTTAAGAGTGTGATGGTCAAAAAATGTGTCTTATCAATCCTCCTTCTTTAAACTCCAGGATGCTACTGAGCAAGGCTGTGGAATACTCCACCTAGAGCGTGAAATTTGACGATAACAAAAAAGCCACATAATGACGATAATGACGGCACATGATAAACAAAAATACCTGACATAATTTACTCATACTTATACACAGACATAATTATTATAATGATGTACATACATAATTCACGAAGTCTCCAACTAGATCCAGATGGACCAACAAAACCGACGACGACACAATCGCTCAAGAATTACTAAACACTGACTGGTCGGACATCCTGAACTCTAACTGTGTCAACAGCGCCACAAACATGTTTGTAAGCATTCTCACTAACATATTAAGTAAACACACAGAAAAAGTTAAAATTAGCAGAAGTAGATTCACAATCAAACCCTGGATTACTCCAGGCCTAGTGAGGTGCATGAAACATCGTGATAAGCTTCATCAATCTGCAACTTCTCACCCTAACGATAAAATGAAAAACTTGGTTTACGTTAGATATAGAAACTTCTGCAATAACCTTTTACATAACCTGAAAACAGACTACAACAGCCAACGTATAAATAAAAACCAAAAAAACCCCAGAAAACTGTGGAACACGCTTAAATCAATATATAACCCAAATAATCAAAGAAGTGATTCAACTAAATTAATATCTAATGCAGAGGATCCTGTTAATGCACTCAACAGCTGTAACGCGTACTTTACATCGCTGGGAAAAAATCTATCGGACCGGATATTATACCGAATTTCTGAGACTCAGGCATCCCTGGCCAGCAAATATAGACCGCGTGAAAATTTTCCACATTCCTTCTTTCTTCACCCAACAGACGAAATCGAAATAACTAAATTTATCTATCACCTTAAAATCGACAACGCTCCTGGACTTGATGGTATCACTACAAGACTAATTCTAAGAATAAAAAATACTATCCTTACACCGCTCACTCACATTTTTAATTTGAGCCTAGAGTCAGGACAATTTCCAGAGTGCTGGAAAGTTGCATCTGTTAGACCTATACACAAAAGTGGCCCTGCCGAATTACCGGAAAATTATCGTCCGATCGCCCTTTTGTCCATTTTATCCAAAATATTGGAGAAAATAGTTAATAGCCGGCTAGTAAACTTTTTTGAGAAACACAAGATTATATCAGACAGACAGTTTGGATTCCGGCGAGGAAAGTCAACTGAAGACGCAGCTACATTACTTACCAACTTGGTGGCTACATACATTCAAAATAAAGAGCAGGCTATGGCGGTTTTCTTAGATCTGGCAAAGGCATTCGATACAATTTCGATTGACCTCCTCTTAAAAAAGCTAGAATGCTCGGGAATTCGAGGAACTTCACTTGACTGGTTCAGGAGTTATTTATCTAACAGAAAACAACTGGTCAAACTAGGTGACTTCTCAAGTAACCTGCTTCCCATCGACTTCGGAATTCCGCAGGGCAGTACTCTCGGTCCGACACTGTTTAGTTTTTATATGAATGACATCTTAAATATACAATTAAACGATGCAGAAATACTATCATATGCCGACGATACTGCTATAGTATTTCACGCTAAAACGTGGAACCAAGTATACCGCCTTGCAGAGAATGGTCTACTCACTATTTCCGAAGCTCTTGATGCAAATCTTTTAACTCTTAACATTAAAAAAACTACATTCGTCACTTTCTTCAAAACTATAGCGTCGAGACCCCCACAACAGTTACTACTCAAATACCATACCTGCAGCAGAAACCAGTCCCCACTACTTGCAAACTGCTCTTGCACAATCATTGAACATGCTCCTTCTATCAAATACCTTGGCATCACACTAGACGAAAACCTTTCATTTAAACTACACATACACCGCCTCTCTAGCCGAGTTAGGAAACTAATATATGTTATGAAAAGACTACGAGACTGCACACCCATTGCAATTCTCCGCACAATTTATCTCGGTTTGTGTCAGTCAATTCTTCAGTATGGTATCTCTATCTGGGGCGCAGCTGGAAAAAGTACGTTTATAGAAGTAGAAAGAGCTCAAAGAGCTGTTATTAAAGTAACCTTAAGAAAGCCATTCCGCTTCCCTACAGATCTAATTTATAGTGAGCTTGCGGTCTTAAGAGTACGACAACTATATATTTTAAGTGCTACACTAAACGTACACAAAACCCTAAAATACAGATCCGATTACAATAAAATAATCTCCAAACGCGTCCTCCATATTCCTCTTCCCGAAGCAGACAGTCTGTTGGTCAGGAGATGCCCCTTTTACTCTCATTTTCAAATTTACAATAAAATCAGCAAGAGCTTCAATATCAAAGACCTAAAGAATTTTACGTGTAAAAAAACCTTAATTAACTGGCTTGCTCTTTTATCGTACGAACAGACAGAGGAAATTTTAAAGTAACACAGAACTACTCCAGTCAAGCAATAAAGAAACACAATATGGCAATTGTATATGGCACATATAAATACACACATACACTACACACATACACTACACACGTACACTACACATATACACTACACACATACACTACACACACAAAAACCTCTATTTTAAGTTAGCTTGTTTTTATC
Source organism: Mythimna pallens (assembly GCA_961205895.1). Taxonomy (NCBI): domain Eukaryota; kingdom Metazoa; phylum Arthropoda; class Insecta; order Lepidoptera; family Noctuidae; genus Mythimna; species Mythimna pallens. The sequence goes on from OY540845.1 coordinate 19,286,466, forward strand.
CTATTTTTACTTTTTATTATTCATTTTGTTGTTTCATTGTTTACAACAACCTCTTCGATAAATATAAAAAAAATAAACCGAATTTCTACATGTCCGCCCGATACAATGCTATTATAGATTAAAGTTATCTCAACTCAGGTCCCCAAGATACAGGTTCTACCTAGTTTGGAGACCACCATCTAAATATATGTATAATTAACAATTAGTTACAGACAATATTAATCATTATATAATAGTTTTAAGGTATTCTTTATTTACTGTAACAATGAACAATAAACATTATTCTTATTCTTATTCTTATTCTTATTCTTATTCTTAATTATACATCCAATTAAACGCATCACATTAGATCTACAATTCTATTGAATTCCGAGAATACCACTACCACCACTACCACTATACCATACTTTTACCACTTTTCTGTGCTCGACAGGATCCATATTGATCTATGACAATTTTCAACACCATCTAGGTTTTTTCTACACACATATGGATTGCAACAAAGTATTGAGTATTAAGTTTTGAACTTCGGCAAATCGTGACGGACTCAAATTAGATTACCTACCTAGAGGTACAAAACAAAACAAAGAATCGATAAACTGCAAATTATGCACACATTGGCATCTCAGCTGCGTTGATTAGACATGAAATATGGCCACTGGCTAAAATAACGACAGACAATACATCAGTGCCTTACACAACGATACTCAGTAAATCTGAACAAAGTCTTAATCATAACGTTTCGCACACAGAGTACCTTTTTGGTTTCGCAGAATAAGATGTATTTTTGTTGTCTAAGTTTTCCCTAAACATAATTTATTTATTTATTGGCCTATCTTTAATTGAAAACAACTTTTGACCCACGGATGCCCCCCAGTTGAAGGGTAAAATCTACAAGTCTGTGATAAGACCTGTCATATTATATGGATCAGAATGTTCATCATCATCACCATCATTTCAGCCGAAAGACGTCCACTGCTGGACATAGGCCTCCCCCAAGTGTCGCCACAATGAACGGTCCTGTGCGTCTCGCACCCATCGGACTCCCGCAACCGTTACCAAGTCATCGGTCCACCTTGTAGGAGGCCTTCCAACGCTACGTCTTCCGGTACGTGGCCGCCATTCCAGAACCTTTCGGCCCCAACGGCCATCTGTTCAGCGAGCAATGTGCCCTGCCCATTGCCACTTTAGAATCAGAATGTTGGGTTGTGAAAAAGACGGATGAATAAAGATTGAAAGAAGAAGCATGTAGCGGAAATGAGAATTGTTGAGACGGATGAGAGGTGTGACGAGAATGGATAAAGTGAGAAACGAGTATATTAGAGGAAGTTTGAAAGTGGCGCGAATCGTTCTTCTTAGTATGGCCATGTAAAGAGGAGGCATGAAACACATGTTACTAAAAGAGTTATGAGTATACACGTGGACGGGTGGAGAGGGAGAGTTAGGCCAAAGTAAAGATGGATGGATTGTGTGCAGAGTGATATGAAAGAAAATGAAGTTAGTGATAGCATGACGGATGACAGGATAGAATGAAAGAGAAAAACGTGTTGCGCCGACCTCAAATAAGACGGGACAAGGGCAGGAAGATGATATTGGCCTATCTACAATTGTTACGCTTTACAACCAAAAGATACGTGCTATTATAGAAACTAAGTGTACAATATTATGCAATAGACGCAGCATGCATAGACAATGTCAAAACTGAAAACTTTTTACAATTATTATAGTGCAGATCATTTAATATCTAGAGTTATATTATTACAAATGTAGGTAGCATAAGCATAGCATAGTCGGCCTTATAATGTTCCCACTATTGGGACTCAGGCCTCCTCTCTAGGAGAGGAAATGGCCTGTAATCCACCACGCGGGCCCAGTGCGGGTTGGTGGATGTCACATGTCTTCAAATTTTTGGTTCTGGAACATGCCGCCGGTTTCCTCACGATGTTTCCTTCACCGTTTTGAGAGCTGTGGTGACGAAATAAATTACACAAAGTAATGCGCCTGGTTGGGTTTGAACCCGCGACCTACAACTCGTAAGTTGGGGCCGTTAACACTCGGCCACCACTGCTCGCAATGAAGGTGGAGGTTTGTTATTTTGGGTGGACTTGGTGCTTCAATTTTTTGTCGCCTCCACGAGGACATGGAGGTGCTCCGCCCAAGCGGGGCACATCTCCACCATATGCTCCACCGTGTCCTCCGGGCGGTTCATACAATGGCATGACACCCGGGTGTTTCTTCGGCCTGTATCCGATGCAGGAACCTTACGAACTTACCATATCCGGTGAGGACTTGCGTCATGCGGAAGGTGCGGACGCCGAGACGCCTCTCCAGCCTCTCGCGGACGTAGTAGTTTGATTGGATGGCGCGGATAGTTGTGAGTGTATAATGAAAGTAAGATCAAGATATATGTACTATGAAGTTTTTCAGAAATTATAGTTTATCCTAAGTGAGACTTAAATTACGGAGAAAATTAACGTTCAACAAATAACGGCCAAAATATCTCAATACAATGTGAGATAGTGGAACAATTTTGTTTTTTAAGATCTTCACTATTTTACACGATTTATCTCCTATTTCGCGAACATCAGTTCCCCGTAAGCAAGAAAACCAAGTAAACAAAACCGGTCAAAGTCGACTCGGTCTCACATTCCGAGGGTTCCGTAGAAACTTACCTCGAGTCTCGAAGATTTTTCCGAATCGCAAAAAAGCAATTTATGAAAAAAAAAACTATTAAGCTATTTTCTGATGTAACTGTTAATCATAATCATAATCATAATCATAATCATTTATTTGTTAGAACATGGTAGGTATGTACATTACATGGTCTTAGGTTTAAACATTTAGTCTCGGCACGTTCTGCCACATGGGCGTACAAAATTAAAAAGGTTCCATTAAATTGTGATAGTTAATATAATTGAATTGCCAAAGTGCATAATTTGAGTTTTAGCTAGATTGATTTTCAAATTATTATTACTAAGCCAAGAGATTATAGAGGTTAAAGCGTTATTAACATCTGCTTCATATAGGTCGGGATTATTACAAGCTACTGTTACTGTACTATCGTCAGCAAATAGTGTAATGGGGTAGTCTATGGCTTTAGGCAGGTCATTAATATAAATTAAAAAAAGCAAAGGGCCTAGAACACTGCCCTGTGGTACGCCTGTTAGTTTATGGATTTTCTTTCTGTTGCTTCACTTTAGGTCAACGGGAGGTCTCCTATTAGTATTGATTTCCTTACAAGCGTAAAAATATGCGCCATAAACTGAGCATAAGCGATCTTACCTTTAGATTACATTGACTTAAAAGTTTCATTTTTGACTGCTCCAAGGGTAACTGACCTAATTTATTTGATATTAATTTCAGCTCTCAGTGGAGAGACCTTTTTCTTATGAATTCTGTCTTGACAGACGGACAGCAAAGTGATCCTATAAGGGTTTATTTTAGGTAGGATAATCATCTTATGACATCCCGCTCTTGGGCGGAGCGCGAGATAGTGTCAGACTTTTACTGACTAAAAACCCACTCCTGTTCGTTTGTTGCCTTTCGTAACAGGGCCGAGTCTTCCCTTGGCCCCAGTAGGTATCGACCCTACTGGGCCAAGGGGCTGTACAGTACGCGTCGTCGACGACTTGAGCTCGGTCCGGACGGCTACCGGACGGTCGGGCGGCGAGCGACCCATTGCTCGTCGTCCCCAAACCCGCACCTACGGTGGCCAGAAATGGGGATCGGAATCCCGACGGCGGTTGGGGCTTGAGCACCGTTGCCTCACGCGATCGGCCGCCTCCTTTGCTAGCATTACTGCCTCGCAGAATCCTATAACGGTTCCGTTTTTATCGATTGACATATAGATACGAAACCCTAAAAAACACACAACAGTTTTATTTATACAGAGTTTGATCACATTAATGACTGAAAATTTACTCAAGATTGCTTAAGTCACGAAAATATTAAATAGAAGTTGATCAAAACATAACAAACTAAATAACTCTAGATTCTATATTTCATACCAATTACATCAAGAAAGTATATTTTTCCTAACACATCAGCCATCACAAGCTTACCTAAAAAAAATATAGTTTATACTTTAATTATACTTTCTAAAAAATATTAAGATAAAACTCAAAATTAATCAAGTTACTTATCTAAGATATTAATCTATAACTTAGTTAACTTAAAAACACATGATTTCTACTTAATTACCGCATTTAAGGCTCCCGTGTCACATTTACACGGTACATTATTATTATTTATGGCAGCCATTTTGTTTTTTTGAGCGTTTACCTGTCATAATGACATTCGAATGACAAAACAGGCTATGGCAAGTGTAAAAAAATTGTTTTTAGCTGAATTTTTACTAGTAAAATTCATTGTCTGTTTTAATGATTCCTAACGTTAATGAATATTGCTCGCAGAACAGATAGTCGTTGGGGCCGCAAGGTTCTGAAGTGGCGACCGTGTACCGGAAGACGCAGCGTTGGTAGGCCTCCCACAGGATTTACCGATGACTTGGTAATGTAAGAGTCGCGGGAATCTGATTGATGCGAGATGCACAAGACCGTTCGTTGTGATAAGGATGGAAATCATCCAATGACTTCTCCCGCCCTGGGCGCAGCGAGAGCGCGGGTCAGATTTTTGCTGACTAAAACCACACCTGTGTCCTTCAGTTGCCTTGTTGCCCTTTGCTTTCTAGGACTACGGGTTTCCATTTCAGAAACTTTTCAGAAAAGCGGATGTTGCGAAATTACTTTTTTGCCCAAATAGTGAAGTCGTCTCAATAACCTCTTTCTTTTACTTTATATAAATATACATGTATATATTATATTGTATATGTATGTATATTTTGTATATATATATTCTTTTGAACTATTATTTTCTTAATATGCTTTTGTATTTTTATGCACCTGCCAAATTTTCTCTTCACCACCCTAGGTTGACTGGTAGAGAATGCCTGCGGCATTAAGTCCGCCTTTGTACTTTTGTGTTGCATGAAGTTGTAATAAATAAATTGCCCGCGGTCCTAGCTAGCGGGCATTGGCCCTGCTGGGTCCCTACGGTTTGCTGACATCTCTTTGAGGAGCGCGTGGATCACTACGTGCTGTTGACGACTGGGCTCAGTCAGGTCAGTACAATACCGGACGGCTAGACGTTGAGCTACCCATTGCTCGACGTCCGCAAGCCCGCGTCTACCGTGGCTGGTAGTCAAGGTCAGAATCTCGGCGTGTGGTGACACTTGGGGGAGGCCTATGTGATGTACAACAGCAGACGTCAGTTTTTCTCAAATGAAGATGATGTTGATGATGAAAGGATATTGTGATGTCAATTAGTGTAGTTTTGTATCTCAAGTATCTACACAACTGGTCAATATGTGAAATCATTGAATCAGGTGCAATCTCGGAGCTTAGAACTTTATTATAGTATTGACTACCCCAACGCAGTTTACTGAAAAGGCTAAATCGATACGTTTACTGCCAGATACTGCAATAGATTGTGTTACATCCGCACTCAAATACAGAACAAAGCGACTGTATATCGTACGGAACCCTAAAAAATTGATCTACCTAGCTTCCTAAAATCGACTGTACTCCCCCTACTGACTATCCACAAATTGACGGCGCATAGTGTTCCTCGTGCGCCTCAAAGAGATGTCAGCAAAGCCATAGGAGCCCAGCAAGACCGAAGCCTACTGGGGCCATGGGTTAACTTCTGAAAGGGAAACCCAGGGTCATGGAATGCAAGGCAAAGAAGGAACATAAAGACTGACTGCTATGCCGGAGGTCGTGGGTTCGATTCCCACCCAGGACAAATGTTTGTGTGATGAGCACGACCATTTGTTCTGTGTCTGGGTGTTATTTATCTATATAATGTATTTAGAAATATATAAGTATGTTTATCAGTTGTCAGTGTAGTACCCATAACACAAGCTCTGCTTAGCTTGGGACTAGACGGCGTTGTGCGATAGTTGTGGAATATTATTATTATTATTATATTAGGTCCTTATCCTTATCTAAAGAATGCCAACAGAATTTTCAGGCGTTATCTCCCTTTTTTTGCATTGCCTTTTCATCAAACATCGCGGTGGATTGGGTTAGATGAAGCAACAAGCTTTTAAGCCAGGCTCGATGTTGACGATAGGCGAGTGGAAAAGGAGCCTCTTAAACATCATAATTTGTGTAACCAGAGATTGACTGCTGATGAGGCATTGGTCATCGTTAAAGCTAGTTGGAGCTTCACAAACTTAGTAGCTTAAAACGTAGGTAATTTTCATAAACAGCAAAAAATACTTCAGCAGAACAATAAATAAAACTTAATTAAAACACGCAACGCTAAAAAGGCGGTTAAAATAATAAGAAGCATTTAATGAGACCATCACTAAGGATATTAATTATAATAAAATTACAATCTTAAGATCTACCCAAGTTTATATGTTTGTAAATGAGTTGACACGAAATGTGCCCGATTTAAGTATAATGACTTTATTCGAATGACCATTTTTGGAATAAGAAAACATGTTTTTAGTATTTTTTTGCGAAGGCATATCTTTATGAGAGGTGTTTTGTGATTTATAATGGGATAAAAGGTAAGATATTCATCATTTATTACATTTTATTGCTGTCTTAATGGTTTACAAACACATTGCACCTGATTTGGAATTTCACGTTATGCAAGCAGTCTCTGAGTGTGCTACAATCGCGGCAGTAAGTCCCCTCTTTGAGGAGTAGCTGAAGGACGCCACGGCGTCCTCACCTTTAGCATAACACAGGTTCTCACCGGACGCTGTAAGTTCGAGAGGTTCCTGCATCGGATTCAGGCGGAAGAAACATCCGAGTGTCGCCATTGTGCGGACCGCCTAAAGGACACGGCGGAACATACGGTGGAGGGATGCAAACCTTCACCTTGTCCTTGGACGGAGCACCACTGTGTCCTCCGTGCGGTCAACACAATGAGGACAAGGTGGAGCATACGGTGGTGGGATGCAAACCTCCACCTTGTCCTTGGGCGGAGCACCACCGTGTCCTCCGTGCGGTCATAACAAGGAAGACAAGGTGGAGCCAACGGTGGTGGGATGCAAACCTCCACCTTGTCCTTGGGCGGAGCACCACCTTGTCCTCGTGAAAGCGATTGGCGGCGAGGTGACCTCTCTCGCCGGGTCCTGAGTGTGGTAGTGGTGGTCCAAGTGGGTTTTAGTCAGTAAAAGTCTGACACCTGCCCACTCGCTCTACCTTCATTTAATTATATCCCGCCTTAAAAAAAAACATGCATTATACAACCATTATTTTAGAAATCTATATCTCAATCAATATTCAACTCAATCAATAAGTGAAATAAAAGCATATAAAAAGCTAATCATGATTTGACAATAACAAAACTAATTCACAACATTCCAATTAGCAAAACACTATTATAGAAATCTGAACTATTAATCATCATTAACATTTTAACGTTAAATAAATCAACCAGAACCACAAATTCCGACAACCAATACAATTTGAGAACCGCAAAAGAATCTTAAAGAACCCTAATTAGGAACCAAAATAATTAATTATAGAGACACATAGTTTTAACCAAAGTTATTCAAATTAACGGAAAAAACTCGTTAGTTTTAACTAACATTACTGCATTCTGAAGTCAAAAAGCGGTATCTCAAGAAAGTCCAAATTTTAGTTTTGCTTTTGCATCTATCTGATAGCTCAAAATATAGCTATTACAGTCGTCTCTCGTTAAGGAACGAGGAACTCTTAAAATATTACGAATTATCGAGTGTACGAAATATCAAATGGTTCGAAGCGAGAGTAACAATAACTGAAAATTAACTAAACAAAGCAATTCGTGCGGAAGTGTGTGTTAAACTAATCATTACAAAAACCAAGGGCGTCGCCAGCCTATGGCGCAGGGGGGGGCAGTTGACTTTACCTACTACAATTCATACTTTTCTCATTCTCTATGAATGAGAAAAGTAGGTATGAGTTGTAGGTAAAGTCGAGAGCACATGAAGCTTTTCACTTGTACTACGAGCCTTACATCTACAGCGATTGTAATAACAACAGTATCTTAGTACTATATACATATATATTCTGTGACAGTACAGAGTCCAATGTGTGAAGCTACACGAGCACGAGCTCTTGACTATGCAATAAAAAACTTGAGTTATAATAACATTTATTAGAAAAATAAAATAAAAAGGAGTTTGAATTTGAATAAGTGTACAGCGTACAGCGTATTTTTTTTTAAATTACCAGATTTTAATATTATAGTGGTCGTTGTTTGTTTATATTAGGTTAATTAAAACATAATTTTCGGGGATTCATTGTAAACTTCTCGACTACTTTATTATTAAAATCTTGTAAGTTTCCATGTATAAGTTTTCGGTGCACACTCATCATGGCCAAACCATTGAGGCGATTTTCACTCATAGTGCTCCTTAGCCAGGTTTTTAGTCTCCTGAGGCTGCTAAACGATCGCTCTACCGTACACGTCGTGCATGGAAGAGCGATCAAAATTTTCAACGCTTTTTCCGTGTCGGGAAAGAAGGTTTTTGCTTCTTTTAGGATATCAACAACGGTTTGATCTGTTGAGTTTGGTTTATTATGCCAGAATTGCTGCCAAAGCTCGACTTCAATTTTTATGTTTGGTAAATTATAAAACTGAGCGATAGTTTCACAAGTTTCTGTGAGATTTTCGACTGACATCGTTTGCATTTGTGCGGGGTGTAATTTAGATAAAGCAAATGATGGAGTATTTTCTTCAGCAAAGCGTGTTTCAAGCGATGTAATAACGGAGTCCAAGTATGGTATTATCAATGATCTTTTCCAGAATTCTGAAGGGCTTTCTGCTGGGTGATTGCTTCGATGACGTTGTTTCCCAACAATGCGTGGCATTGAAGTGATATCCTCCTCCAGGCCGACTTTCTCCGCAACAACAGTAGCATCCTTTATGATTTCATCTGTGACTCTTTCGGGATTATCACGGTGGCTCTTAAGCAATTGCAAAATGCGTTTGACGTGTTGCGAGGCCTTCACCACATCCAAAGCTATGGATTGGAGTGCGTTGACAACAGGTTCCAACAAAGCAGAGTATTTAGCTATCAAAGTAATACAAAGTATAAACGAAATTTTGAAAGCAGCCGCATGGAGTTGAAAGGCGTTTTTTCGAGTCGCACTGTTTCCTTCGCGCGATAAGTTTTCTAAGGCTTCCAATATAACAGGAAAATTGTCCTTAAATACTCTGATAGTTTTATGTTTCTCACTCCATCTTGTTTCGCAGAGCCTGGCAATATTAGGAACCAATTTTCTTCTCAAAACAGATTCCCGAAAAAAATTAATAATATCTTTAGTGGTTCCCATGGTGTTTCGAATTTCAGGAAGAATATTGAGATCATTTATTACCAGATTCAGTTTATGGGACGAGCAATGAAAGAACAATGCTTTGGTATATTTTTTGCGCAGTATCGCTTGTACTCCACCGTCTTTTCCGGACATCGTCGAACAACCGTCAAATCCAAAACCAACGCATTTATCAGCAGGATTAAGGTCTTCTTTTGTCAGAAACTCATCGATGCAATATGCAATAGATTTCGCATCCAGACCTTTCAGCTCAACAAATCCGACGAACATTTCTTGGACCTCATTGGCTTTCTCGTCAAAATATCGCAGCCCAATTGATAATTGTTCAGTACCGGAAATATCAGCTGTTTCGTCTGCTAACACACTATAAGCTTCTGCTTCTTTTACTTTTTTCACAATGTCTGCCTTAATAACATCTCCACAAATTGCGATAATTTCATTTTGAATATCGATGGATCGATAGCTTGCATTCTTTTTCCCATGCTCAATGTGTTTCTTCAAAACTAAATCTCCCGCGTCAATTCGTAGCTTGTATAAGTCCTCGAGAATACCTTCGCCATAATGTTTTCCTCTCAGAGCTAAGTCGTGCGACCCGCAAAACGTAATGCAAGAAATAATAGATGTTATAATTTTTCGGTTTTCTTCAATAATGCCCTGGGAGTATTTGTTGAGTTGTAAATCTACAGGCACACTTCCAAGAAATGATTTAGCGGCTTCCAGTGCCATCTTATGGAAGTGGGTTTCCATGTGCTTTTTGCAATGCTCGTGAATGTCTTTGAACTTACAAAACGGCCTTATGATAAATGACCCTAATACGCCTCTAAAAGAATTTGGATTTGGCGGGAACAACGTACAATATTTACAAAAGGCTCCTTTTTGGTGCCTGGAATAGGCCAACCATGGAGAGTACGTTTCCAACCATGAATACTTGAATTTCCTCTTTAAATGTTTAGCGTCTTCCGCAAAGTCATACGTCGCAGACGGAGACCAAGTGTTGTCAAGCAATTCTTTCTTCATTTCAGTCGATAACATTGATGCTTGTCCAATAAATTTACCGATGTCATTTTCGTTGCAGTCATTTATCGAAGAGTCGGGAACTAAGTCCGGTTCTTTGGATGTGCTAGGTCTCTTCAGGTCACCCACGGAATCATCGCTGTCACTGCTTGCTCCTTCAGGTTTCTTTCTTTTTAAAACTGCAAAACAAAATATTTGAAATAGCTACAACTTCTTCTGGTCCGCAATTCACATTGAAAGCATAAATGCGCTTCAAGACGGCGGCAGGCTCGAGCCCGCGCAAGAACGAGCGTCAACGATATTTTTGATATCAACAGTCCTAGCTATTTCGGGCGGTTTAACCGCCGCGGCTATGCTTGCGCGGTCTCGGGCATCCTCGCTCGACCACTCTAGAGCGGGCGCGACGACACGCACACGCCGGAGTCTCAAGCATACGCGAGCCGACTGTGCCGAATCGACACTGCCGATATTCATTCATACAATTTTCTACTTTAAGCTATGGTAATACGGTCCTATTTTCGATTGAGCCATTAAATTGAGCAATTTTCCTTTTGGTTTAAACTGACGACCCTTAAGAATCGGATATCGTGCCTAGAAAGGGATTTTTTGCGATTTTAAAAACCGATGCAAAATCAGCATTTATAATCAAATCAATTGACGTTATTTTACGAACGGAAAATACGAAAGCTAAACGCAAGTGATACTCACCAAAAAACTTTCTGATGTCCATATTGATTATGTGGTCACAGCAACTATTTAGATGTGATAATAGCGCACAAAACAAACGTAAAAGCGGGCAGTGGCAACGCTAACGCACGAATAAATGACAGACAGACGCTAAAACAAAGGCGGCTGTGCGGAGGGCGCGAGCGCCGCGCGGTTACATGTTGCTTCCCCACTCCCCCTCTCCCGCTTCAACGATGGATAGAGCAGAGTGTAGTTGAGCGTACGGAATATTAGGAGTGGAATTGGTGAATTCATTCGAGTTTCGACGTACGGGAATGATTGTTCAAGGCTTGAACTTCAAGCAAATTAACACAAAGACTTAGGACTTTGGTTGCATTATATTTGGCAACTTTTTTAGAATCTCTAGGGGGGGGGCAGCTGCCCCTACCTGCCCCCCCTTGGCGACGCCCTTGACAAAAACAAAGGCTCGTGTACGATGAACTTGTCTTAAAATGTACTTACGTACCTCTGCCAGTTCTGCAATCTTTCTCTCTCTTTCTCTCTGCAATTTTGAATTGTTGAATGTGTTACGCCAATGAGTTAGAATTAACGTGTCTTTTTGTTGCGTAGCGATTATTTTTTTCATTCAAATTACCAAGTGCATAAAAATATATTGATTGATAATTCGAAATATAAAGAGATTTTCTTGGGAACTCGTGATAACTTTGAATTATAAAGAAGTTCGAATTATCGCAGGTTTTGAAAGAAAAGGGAGTTAGTGATAGCGTGACGAGGGACAGGACAGAATGGAAGAAAAAAACGTGTTGCGCCGACCCCAAATAAAACGGGACAAGGGTAGGAAGATGATGATGTAGGTAATTTTGTACGTGCGTAAGTCCGCCAGTTTCCATTTTTTTTTTCTCAAAATTCACTTTCATTGAGTTACCACTGTTCGACTTGCGAGTATAGTAAAGTACTAACCAAAAATATTCAAAATAAAGAAAAAAACACGTTATGTTTAACAGACATTATTACTATAGCTCTTGTAATGACCGTTTAGAAATACGAGCGCTCAAATTAAAATTAATTAAGACTTGAAAAAGATGGAATCAGTAAAATACCAATAGGTATATCTCTCCGCTTGTGTTACAGACATCGAGTTATCGAATTAAATAAATCTTTGACGATATATATGTATGGGATATGTGTTTGTATGTTTGTTCGTGTCTTTACTAACTTTGGAAGTGTTCATCATCATCATCATCACTTCAATTTAATTTAATTATTTGCATTGCACAATATTTGCTTTTAGCTGTACAAACTATGATTTTAATTGTGACTGTTTTGATTACAATTCTTTTTTTATATTGTATATGAATCAATGATACTTGAAATAAATAAATTTTTTTTTTTTTTTTTTCAGCCGAAAGACGTCCACTGCTGGATATAGGCCTCCCCCAAGTGTCGCCACAATGAACGGTTCTGTGCGTCTCGCATCCATCGGACTCCCGCAACCGTTACCAAGTCACACACCACACACCTTGTAGGAGGCCTTCCAACGCTACGTCTTCCGGTACGTGGTCGCCATTCCAGAAACTTTCGGCCCCAACGGCCATCCCTACTGCGAGCAATGTGCCCTGCCCATTGCCACTTAAGTTTGGCGACTCTTCGTGCTACGTCGGTAAGCTTGGTTCTCCTGCGGATATCCTCATTCCTGATTCGATCAAGCATGGAAACTCCGAGCATAGCCCTTTCCATTGCCCTTTGAGTGGCTTTAAGTCTAGTTTTAGTTTTTAAAGTGTTATCTGTTATAAAAAGAATCGTCTTTTTAAAACAGTCAAAGTTTTGAGAAGTCAAAAACTGGAAAGAATATGGATTGTTTAGTAACTTGCTGCATAGCTACGCTACATCTGTTCATAGTACTTTTTTTTCAGTAACATAAGATATAGCCGTTTATTTTGAACATAGATAGAACAAGAAAAACAAAAACATGTAACTAATTAAAATTACATATACACAATAACTCCTACCTAAAATATGAAGTCAAAAAATTCCTCAGCATCGCTGTCGACTGGAAGTGCCCAAAAGACTGGCGGCATTGCCACGTTGTATGGCAATTTTTAATCTCGGACCGAGGAAAAAGCCAGCCCTTGGATCACGCGAAGTGCCAACTAGCCGTTTGAATAATTCAGTAACATAATACTATATATATCTACTAATAATATAAAGTTGACAAGTTAGGTTGACCGCGCTAATCTCATGAATTCAAGGTACGATTTGAAAAAGTATTTTAGTGTTGGATAAACTATTTGTAAATGATACTCATTTTGCAAATAAGTTTTTAGAAAACACTTTTGCACATCAAATATACAGAATGGCTCTAGGCTATAATATTACATCACACTTAGATCCACGGGAGTGGAGTAAGTGGATTATTAACCAAAACCACGAGTAAAACCGCGGAGGGCAGCTAGTTTTAAATATAATTACAATTTTTAATATACTCGTAAGTACGGTGTGCGAAGATATTAATGTATTTCACGTATTCGTGTACCTAAGTAGAATTTTCACTTACGTAAAGGGCCTATTACACTACGCGATATTCAGCACACGATATTCAGACTGTCTTATTTTTTGTTCCGAGTAAGACCGCTCTAACCCTTATTACACTACGTGTCATCGAACAAGACTGTCTAAACATCAAGTAGTGTAATAGGCCCTTAAGTAAATTTTTCCATCGTTTCTACAGCAATTACAAAAGTTGTTAAAAAAGTGTTGGGCCCAAATTCAGCCACTGTTTATATTTTATCATAAAATACGCCTTTTTTTTCACAGCACCAAAAAGAACCTATTTAAGATAACTTTCCAATACATATTCCTTAACCAAGCAATACCACAGAACATAACTATAGCGAGATAAAGTAATAAAAAAAAAATCAACCTACTATCTCTGTGCCTGAGCTTAGCGCGACCAATTAGTTTATTGGGCGACACATGTCCTTCCCGGAACGCGGAGATAACATCATCTGAGGAATGACGCACACTGAACTGAACATACCAAGGAGTGAACGAATGATTGTGAACGAATGAAGGGCTCGGTCAATTGTTCAATAACAATTAACAGCCGTAATAGACTGTACAATGTGCTTGCTCTCTTTTATCTGTATTGTTTTTTAGGGTTCCGTACCTCAAAAGGAAAAAACGGAACCCTTATAGGATCACTTTGTTGTCCGTCCGTCTGTCTGTCTGTCCCTTTACCTCGGGAACGGGTAAAGGTATTAAGTTTAAATTAAAACTATATACTCAGATCTGCAGTTCCTTGAAGCTGTGAAAAAATCAAACATACGAGTTAAAGGAAAAAAAAGATACGGCCGTTTATGTCGCAAAAAATTTGTATTTGGACACTCTCAAGGGAATCAAAATTCGTAAGGTACTTCCCGTTGACCTAGAATCCTGAAATTTGGCATGAAGCAAGGTCTCGTAACACAAGTATATGAAAAAATCTGAAAACTGTAAATTTGTAGTTACGTCTCAAAAAAAAAAAATTTTGCGATTCGGAGAAATCTTCGTAACTCAATTCGGGAATTGAACTGTTTTCATAAATAAGTTTGTACGGAACCTTCAGTGCGAGAGTCCGACTCGCACTAGCCCAGTTTTTTTTTAAGGATACTTGCCAAATGTAAATAAAACTAATTTGTTGCTGGTTCACTAGTTCAGTGTACAGCTAGATAAAAATAAAATAAATCTACTATCTCTGTACCTGAGCTTAGCGCGACCAAGTTTATGGGGTGATACTGATCCTCAGTATGAGGATTGACTGAACATATCGACGGTTGAAAGGCTAATTGATCTAAACGACATTTTTTCCAATATTGAGTTAGTATTTAACTCAATATTGGAAAAAATGCCGTTTATATTCGGAATCACCCAATTATTCTCCGTCGTTTGAGTTAGGTTTCAATTTTTTTTTTTAATGTCACTTTTATCAATTAGCATTCAATAGCAATCAATGAATGAGTAACCGAATGAAAAAATTATTTGCTCGGGTGTTCCGTAAAAGTTAAGATTTGCAGTAGGCTGTAGCTGTGAAGTGTTAGGAGTTAATGGCTGAATACGAACGAATGATGATTTCGTTCACTCGTTAATTTAATAGGTAGTCAAAGAGTATGCGGCATGCTTAATTTGTGAAATTGTGAAGTTATTGGTGTTTTTATTCAAGCATAAGTTGATGAAAAAAATCCCACTGAGCCTTGAGTGATTGGTAAGGGGTTCATTAATTCGTTCAATTTTAAATTTATCAATCTTAATTAAAGCTTAGTCCTTTGAAATAACCCACAATTTATTTTGTGACAGTGATAGTTTTCTGTGCGAAATCATTCACTCACTCACTCTTCCCAATATCCGTCTATCCTAACCCGAACAAATCCAAAACGCGCGTTAATGTGCACGTACATATACGGGCCCGATAATATACACATCGGGCCGAAAAAACAACACCATCGCCCAATACCCAATTAATAAAAAAAACCTTTAGCTCACTCTTCTCTTTGTAATGTTTTGTTAAACAACTAAATTTGGGGTAAAAAAAAAACATCCACCATCTTGTTATCCGTAGTCAACTTATATTCATTTTGACAGGAGCCGTAAATTCAAAGGTTTTTGTTGGCCCTAAGATTAATCACCTATTATATTGGTAATTTAAATAGGAGAAGGTGTTGGGCCCCATTTTGGGGACCCGCAGGTGTTTTATTAGCACGATACCATCTTAGCTTGATGATGTCATTCGGATTCCGTAGAGATTGAGATAAAAGAGGGTTTTTATGGTAATTAGTGTGTGATCGTTTAATTTTATGTTTTCAAGGAGATATTTTCACGCTGTGTTCTTAGGATGGTCGGCTGAGTTAATGCTCTCCATTGTGTGTTAAATTATTTATTAATCTTTTTTTTTTGTAAAGCAACCAGTATAAGACTCCATAAGTCGTTATATGTTGCTACTAAGAAATCATTTCAACTTTGCTAGGCTTTTGGAGCAAAGCTTAATATTCTCAAATCATATCTTTATGTATATACTCGTGTAATTCTTCTGTACGTGTGTTTGTCACCTAACTCCTCCTAAACGGCTTGACCGATTTAAAAGTAATTTTGTGTGTATTTCATTAGGTCTCTGGATAGTTTGATAATACAATTTTGCCGGGTAGGTGGCGTTGTCATCGGATTCTTTTTTTTTTTTGACCACGTGCTAATTTAAGCCAATAAATATCAAACGCGCAAATAATGTATGTATGACATGCGCGGTCTGTTTTTTTGACCTGAAGTGTACTTAGTTTAAAAAATCTTCTTGTCTAACTAAACTACAAAAAGTTAAAACGCCAGAACAACTATCTAATTCTTCTTGTGTACGGAACCCTAGAACAAACTATTCGATATCCTTTAAACTAGCCAGAACACTTCACAAACATAAATATTTTAATCACCATACAAACGATTTAGGCGGACGACACACTAGACGCGACGTGGTTGTTGCCGCGCGGTTAAGCGGTTTAAAAATCGCGGGAATTATAAAAATATACTAATTTTATAAAGACAAAAGTTTGTAAGTATATACAACATTAGTTTTAGTATATGCGAAACCCAAAACACGTGTCTAGTATTTTTATATAAAGACTCTATGTACAAGATTCCATAACTGTATCATGAAAAATCACAAAGTTATAAGCTTGTTATGTTACCTGGCAGTCAGCACAAATAAATGGTCACCGGACCATCCAGGCCACTGAGGGATTGTTTGGCTCTCGCACTCAGTTGTGCGCTGGCACCTAATACCCGCTATGATCTGCCGTGACCTGTGTTGTACTTAGTGTCGATAGTGTCCAACTTGTGGCCTTTTTTATATATTTTTTAAATAGAAAAAACGTTTTATATGTTTTGCTGTAAGAAAACCCAGTTGTAAGTTAAGCTCGCCTCATCAACTGTCCTATTTTTATTGTCTGTATAAAATTTTGTATACAATAAAGAATAAAGAATAAATTTTACATGGTGTAAAAATTATTGGAATGGATTCAGTTACTGATTCTGAACAAACTATATTCAGGTTTCGCAGATACTAAAAACAATGTTGTGTGTAAGTTTGTTACTCCTTTACGCTCAAACGGCTAAACATATATGGACGAAATTCGGCACACGGGCACTCAAGCAAGTCCTGGATTAGGATATAGTATTTTTCATCCCAGGTAACTGGTCATTTGGGATATTTTTTTTACTTTCACGAAGCCATTGGCAGAAGCGAATACATCATAAATGAACAAAATTTAGAATGTCACGTAGTTTTGTTTCAAATATGTACCTCATTTCTTGTTCACGGTACCTTCTGCAAAGCATCAAACAATTTGCCTTAAAATATTGTAATTTAATCGCGCGTTTGTCCTTTCTAGGCCTTTCATCGCCTCATATCAAAGTGGAATAGACAAAGTGTTTTTAATACTTTAGAGCCAAAACATCTCTTCTGAAGATACCGCGACACAAACACGCATTTATCTGCGTTTTGCATCGCGCTCAGTGTACCCAGTGTTTTACGCTCCTAACCTCAAGGAACACACCGAGCCGTGTTGCCGCGTGTCGCCGCGTCGCGCGTTCTGTTACCAGTGCCTCATGTAGCAGTGAAGAGCGCTTGTTAGAGAGGGAACTATTTGTTCCGGCACGAATAAACTCGATTAATGTGAACAGATACCCCGGTACGTCGGGTAAGGCGATTTATTAGACTTGACTATTTGAGGGCCAAGTTGGGAGATGAAGCGGAAAGATGGTAATACCTATAAGAAACCAGAAACGTTTATTTCAAATAGACCAATTATAAGCACTATGGAATTGTCAAAATGTCGGTCAGTCAAAAAAGAAAAGTGAAGCTAAATATAACACACATAACAAGCTTCAATCGTAAATATCGGAACTATTATTTAAAGTCTTCTGAAACTTACTTTGATCTTCGTTATAGATAATTGTTATATTGTGAGTTCTCTTAGTTATATATTGTATATTTTTTGATATTTAACGTAGTATTTATTAGTTTATTATTTTAGCATAGCTAGTACATATTTAATTAAATAAATAGGGACCTAATGTTAATTCTTTTTCAATTTTTTTTTTATTTATTGTACATCTTTCACAGCGTAGTCTTCTTTAACCCAAAGGTTAACTGGTAGAGTATATAATACCTTGTTGCATTTATTTTATTTTATTAATAAATTTTACATAGTGTCGAAATCTTACGTACGGTACCTGACGGTAATAATTTCCTCGATAATAGATACTTCTGCCACATTAGGTAGGTTAAAAATTTTAGGGAAAGGAGCGGATTTATTTGAATTATTATGATAACGTTTAGGGAATACACTCGGTTGGAAATTTGTAATAGAAATAAGTGGACTATATTAGTATAGGCGTAATTAACTTTTACAACATGAGAAGACCGTATAAAGAAAAGCCCGGAATCGCCGACGTCTGTGAGCTGAGTGATGCAGGGCGCGCCGCGAACGCTGATCGGTGCGGTGAAACCGGTTTCGAGGTTTCTGAAGAGCAGATCACAAAAATAATTAATATCCAATCCGCTAAAGCCTTGTCACTTGGACCAAACCCAGCATGCGAGCATATAAGCGGCTCAGCAGTTTGTTAAACCATCCTCAAGTGAGAACTAGTATTATTGGGTCCTAATTAATTGTGTTTTATATTACGCCCGTTTAGTGGCCCCAGATTTATGTATTTGATGTTCCGATGAAATATTAGATAAGGGTAGTGTGTTATTGGATTTTGTAATGATTACTTTTTCTGGGGAATATTTTTAAAATATAAACATTGATAAATGATAAATCTAAATATATATTTATTTAGCAAGTTGGTTATAAATAAAACTTTTACACTTAAATTTTTTGATGAGATGAGGCCGATGTTTCGTTCGGCCGTTTTCAAGGACTTAACGCATATTTTTCCCATAATTCGCACCATATTATTCATTTATATATAATTTATTGCACACCAAGATTATATATTTACAAAAGAAACCATATAATAAAAAACATACAATTGGTGGCCTTATCGCACTAGGTTAAATAGTTAGCTAGGTTAGGTTAAATTAAATTGTTTTTCTTTCTATCTAACTACCCTGTGAAGAAACACCGAAACAAACTCAGATGTCAAAGTATGTTTTAAAGTGCATACAGCAAACATGTAATAATAACAAAATTAATTAATTAAAAAATAAATAAAGAAGAAAGCGCTTGAGGTGAATTTGAGATCATTGGCCAGATCCTGGCTGTCACTTCTTGATTTTTGGTCGTATCATAGTCAATATTTTTTTTTAAAGTACCTAATAATCTACCAGTTTCTCGACGGTGCTTCTCCATAGGAAACGATCAATTGGAACAGTAAACTAGCTTCTGACATTATCATTATCTCCCTATCCTTTTACCAGCTAGCTTGAGATCAGCTTCCAGTCCAACCGGATGCATCTGAATACCCCACATGAAGTGACTGCCTATCAGACCTTCACAACCCTTTTACTGGGCAACGCGATACTCCTTGGATAGACCGATGGTCAGACTTTCTGGCGTGGACTGTAACGACCGTCAAAGATCTACGAATAATAATCGGCTAATGGTTTTACGTGCTTCTCTAGGCACGGAGTATTGAGACTTAGAAAAGTACATATCAATTGAAAAATTAACATAGGCGCTCAGTTTTGGACCCGCAACCTCATGAGAGAGAAACAGGTGCCACTGGGCCATCATGACATTATTGTTCGTATCTAGTAGACGCCGGCAGAAGCTGTGTAGTACCTATACATATATATTAACAGTTCAGATAAATCTAGCCGCTGCAATATGTTGGCTCGCAGATTTGCGAAATGACGTAGAGGCCACATTATTTAGAGCGTATTTTCAGTCATTTTATACATGCAGACTGTGGGTCAACTACACGCAGAGGGCATACAGTGCTCTGCGTGTTCAATACAATGATGCTTTTAGGGTGTAGATGGGGTTGCCGCGCTGCTGCAGTGCATCTGTTAAGTTCGCAGAGGCAGAAATTGATGGCTTTCATGCCATTATGCGCAAGTGATGCGCCTCCATCGTGCGCAGGGTACGCGTCAACCCCAACATCACCCTGAAGACAATAGCAGACAGGTGGGACAGTTCCATACTGGAGCATTGGGTACGCCTGCATGCCCCTGTGGCGTATAATACGTAAAAAATTGTTTACGGTAGTTATAAGTAGGTACTAACACTAGTTTTTAAGTTCTGTAGGTATAAACTAACCAACTAAGGACTTTGTCTGAAATATAATTTTTTTATTTTATTAATGTAAATAACTCCAGGGAAAAACATTATTAAGATGACCGATATACTAAATCGTTCACCTATTCCTTTACCCACCTAAGCACCTCCACACCACATTCTTGCACGTCGCTCGATCGTCGAACAAATCTCGTCGCGGGCTAAACTTGCGATCATTATGCGACAGCCACAAAAACGCGTCCGATGCGACATCGAATCGCGACACTCATAAATAAATACATATCAGTGAACTTGGTACAGGGGAGGAGCGGTTTGCTAGAGTTTGACAGGGTCTTAATAACAGATTATTGTTCCATAAGGCTGAAGGATTATTGAAAACGCAATTGCAGAGACACGGCTGGGTTTACTCGGTAAAAGTCAAACCTCTACGGTCCGGACTAAGCGTTTCGCCTAGACACCAAAATTATAAACAGTAGGGAAGACCGCAGCAGGCAAATTGTTCCAGTTCTTCGATGTACGCGGTTTAAACGACGAAGCGAAACGCTTAGTCCGGACCGTTGAAGTTTCAACAAAGTTACGGATACTCGCCGTAAGTCGGGTTGTCCGATGGTAGAAAGGAGATGGCGGAATCAAGTCATGCAATTCCCGAGCACACTCTCCAAAATGCAACCTGTAAAATACCGATAAGCTGGCTACCCTGCGCCTATACTCGAAATCAACAAACGTCGTTATGCAGTCTTTGGTTCTAATAAGCTAGATATTGTTATTCTACCACAACTCTATTACGAGACCATTGACCGATCAATGATCGATCATTGTGAATTAGCAGATTACGAACTTTTAGCAAAATGACAATGGGATCGTGTTGGAATGACGAATTTATAAAAATAGCAGACTGGGCCCCTGGGTTCGTGTGCGTACTTTACTGACGCCGGTACCTCGGTCTCAAGGAGCACGTGTACAAACGCTTCCTCAGACTCCACGTATGCACTGCACAGAGGACTGACCGTGATACTCATTATCTCTTTTGTACGTATGTAACCTAAAGGCGGTGACGTCACATTTTAGTTTGTCTATCCTTTGTCTGTTATTTTACAGTCTGCCACCAGATCTGAAGTGATTCTATCTTACTTAAGCGCCTATTACACCACTTGATATTCAGACAGTCTTAATCTATGTAGCGTAACATAAGAAAAAGAGCAGCTTACGCCAATGTCTTGTAAAGGAATGAAACAGAACGATGAGATTAATTTTGAACGGATTTAAAAAATTCTTTCTATTTTCGGTTTTGGATGAAGTGATATTTAGGGTTCCGTACATCAAAAGGAAAAAACGGAACTCTTATAGGATCACTTTGTTGTCCGTCCGTCTGTCTGTATGTCCGTCTGTCTGTCAAGAATCTTTTTCTCAGAAACGCGTGGAGGTATCGAGTTGAAATTAAAACCAAATACTCAAATCCGCGGTCTCTTGAAGCTGTGAAAAAATTAACTTCAGAGTTATCGAAAAAGGAAAGATATGGCCGGTTATGTCACTATAAACGTGTATTTCGACACTCTTAAGGGAATCAAAATTCATAGGGTAATTTGGCACGAAGCATGGTCTCATAGCACAAGTACAGGAAAAAATCTGAAAACTGTAAATTTGTAGTTACGTCACAAAAAAAAACTTTTTTTGCGGTTCTGAAAAATCTTCGTAACTTAATTCGGGAATTGAACTGTTTTCATAGGTAAGTTTGGACGGAACCCTCAGTGCTCGAGTCCGACTCGCACTTGCCCGGATTTTTTTTTAAAGTAAAATTGAAAAAAACATTCAACTACCTACTTCTTAAAATACCTGCCTGCTACACTTTTGAGTCTGATCTATTTGGTTTCACAGGCCAACTCACCAGGACCTTCGCTCCTCGCTCTCTCCTACACCACACCCCAACATAAAAGACGGACACCGCGCGTTCCTCATGCATGAGGCACCATGAAAAACCCGTGAAACCTGCGTAATGGCCACAGAACATTTGTACCATTATACCGGGGAATACTTTAGAGGACTTCTTGTAGTCTTAAGGATTTATATCGGACGGCCGACAATGGGTTTTTGTTTGACGTAGGTGATTCTCAAATTGTCCGGTTTTAATGTTTAATTTATGATGTCATTTGTTAAATCTGTTGTTGTAGTAAAGTTCTTTTGTGGGCGAGTGTTGGTTCCTTATTGGACTTTTTGTAAGTAACTAGTGTGAATTAAAATATTGAAAAAAATGTTGATAGTGTCAAAAAATCGACAGCAAAAATTACTAAAATGTTCGAAACAAGTCACTTTAAGCAGACTGATGCTGTTAGTTGAATTTATTTAAATTAAATCATAGATTTGACTAAATAAACTTCATCAGACTGCTTAAAACGTCTTGTTTCGAACTATATATGTTTACCCGACTGCAAGAAAGTTTTTGCTTTTTCCGGTCGGGTTTTTTGACACTTAACTTTTAATAATACCCTTGAAATCGTCTCATCCAGCCCTTTATTTTGTTATGTGGAATATATACAATATAACGAAAATAATAATAATAATTTGGCGCCAAATTTTTTTTTTATATTTCGATGTTAACGTGTCCCTCAAGTTGAAGGGTTAAATCTGCAAGTCGGTGATAAGCCCTGTTATATTGTATGGATATGAATGTGGGGCCGTGAAAAAAAAAGATGAAAGAAGATTGCATGTAGCGGAGATGGAAAGTCGAGTAGAGGCACTATGAAAGTAGCACCAGTGACTGAAAAGTTGAAAGGGAATCGTTTGTCTTGGTATGGTCATGTGAAAAAAAGTATACACGTGGATGTATGGAGAGGGACAGGGAGGCTAAAAATAAGATAGATTGTGTGAGAATTGATATAAAAGAAAAGTGTAAAAGTTAGTGATAGTGCGACGGGTGACAGGACAGAATGGAAGAAAAAAAAGTATTACGCCGACCTCAAATAACACGGGACAAGGGCAGGAAGATGATGCAGATAATTTGATGTACCCAGTGTCACTTTTAAAACTAAGGGCCCTGGCCCACGGCAACTTTTTGTAGCAATGCTATGGCGCGTTCGCTTATTTTCTAGAAACTAACGCGCGTTAGTAGCGATTCTGTTGCGCGCTTACGAAACGCGCGACAGCATTGCAATTTACAAAAACAACGTCGCCGTGGGCCTTAGACAAATGTATTGACATCTTTCAAACTAAAACATAACCCTCCTTCCAGTGAAGTCGGATATAAACTGAGTTCTCAGTCTCTCAAGTTGGAAAATGACCTGCCTTGTAACTTTTTATTAGACTGGTACGCTGTGAAATATATTTGAAATATGATTGCTTTAAAAGAATTAAAGGCTGCTAGAGTTTCGGGATTGTTTATAAGAGTGACCGTGGCCCTGGAGTGGCCATCTGTGGGTGCGTTCACGAACATGTATACTCAAATTCACAAGACACCCAAACCCAGGACCACTCTCTGTAGGCCATACAATATGATCCCTACGGGAATCGAACCCGCGTTTCGCAGCGGCATTATCATTGGATTGGATTATCATTGAATTGCATTGGATTATCATTAAATTAAAATGAATTTTATAATAATAACGTCAGCGGTTATAAGAGATTGCTTTATGCCAAATTTCAGGATTCTGCGATTCGACGGGAAGTATCCTATGAATTTTGATTTCTTGAAAGTGTCGAAATATAAAATAAATAAAATAAAATAATCTTTAATTCGGATAAGTGACAAAAAAGAAAATTAAACCTATGCTAGTAAACTTACTATCTATCTATTTATTTTCAAACAAGGTTCATTATGCATCTGTGAACAACATCACCTAACAAAGGAGAATCGTACCTCCCTGCTATAGTTTAATGTATGTTTTTTGCGATATTAACGGCCGCATCTTTTTTTTTCGTTAACTTAAAATATTGATTTTTTCACAGCTTCGGGGGACCGCAGATCTGAGTGTATGGTGTTAATTTAAACTCCACGCGTTAGAGATGTTAACAATGCACTCTATAAATAAAGATTAAAAAAAAGGTTGACTTGATATTGTTCTCTCTTCTATCTTCAGCATTCAATTTTTTTTTTGATTTCACAATAGCCTACATGGACACTTATAAAACGTCAGAAGCTAGTCATCATCATCATTTTTTCAGCCAAAAGACGTCCACTTTTGGACATAGGCCTCCCACACCACAATGAACTGTCCTGTTTCCGCAATCCTTACCAGGTCATCGGTCCACCTTGTAGGAGGCATTCCAACGCTGCGTCTCCCGTACGCGGTCGCCACTCCAGAACTTTTCGGACCCAACGCCCATCTGTTCTGCGAGCAATGTGCCCTGCCCACCACTGAAGTTTGGCGATTCTTCGGGCTATGCTAGAAGTTAGTGCACGATTCCAATTAGTCGTTTCTTATGGAGAAGAACCGGTAAGAAACTCTATGGTCCAGCTCATTCTAATTCGTCTTTAAGACATACTGCCTTACCTTTACAAATATATTTACGTTCCGTTTCTATAGCAGCCATCATTATGTTTCCATCTGAAGCTCACACATCACCGCCCATCACATACAATTCACACTGAGTTTTTTCTTTGATCGCGGCGAAAATTCTTCTCGATGTGCGAATCTCTTCATTAGGGCCAAGTTTTTTGCCCCCAAATGCCCCAGACGGCTTGGCTACAGGGCAACAGTTTTATTATGTTGTCAACCTGCTGTAACGGTGCCAACAATTGTTTTTTTTTTCTTGAATTTAATTAAAGGGGCAGAGAAAATCTAAGATATTGATGGGGTAGAGTGTTTTATTTGCTTTCAAGATTTGTTTTTATTGAAATAACAGTTTGTTGTAAAAAAAAGTCTGTGTTTGTTTTTAGAGTTCCGGACCTCAAAAGAAAAAAACGGAGCCCTTATAGGATCACTTTATTTTCCATCTGTCTGTCTGTCAAAACCCTTTATCTCGGGAACGCGCGAAGGTATCGACTTTAAATTCCCTTTAAATTCGGCCGTTTATGTTGCAAAAAACGTATATTTCGACATTCTCAAGGGAATCAAAATTCATAGGGTACCTACTTCCCGTTGACCTAAAATCCTGTAGCATTAAGCAAGGTCTCATAGCAGAAGTATAAGAAAAAAAATCTGAAAACTGTAAATTTATAATCACATAACAAAAAAAAAAAATTTTTTTGCTATTGGGAAAAGTCTTCAAAACTCAATTCGGGAATTGAACTGTTTTCATAGGTAAGTTTGTACGGAACCCTCAGTGCGCGAGTCCGACTCGTACTAGCCCGGTTTTTTTTATTACCACCAATATCTCACCTAATGTTAAGCGATGATGTGATCAGCTCTAGGCAAAACTGCTCCATTAGCAGTCTTGCCTAGAAGGAACATATTCACAGACTGATGATTGCCAAAATAACCCACCGGGTCGATAATTACCATCGCCTATGGACTTGCATCACCGAGGCCGATTCCTGAAGCATTATCACCATATTATGACTGGCTTGTTGGTCTAGTGTTTAGTGACCCTGACTGCTACGCCGGTCATGGGTTCAATTCCCCCACCCAGGAAAAATGTTTGTGTGATGAACACGATCATTTGTTCTGTGTCTGGGTGTAATTTATCTATAGTATGTATGTATTTAGAAATATATAAGTATGTTTATCAGTTGTCTAGTACTCATAATACAAACTCAGCTTAGCTTAGAAACAGCGTTGTGTGATAGTTGTGTAGTAATATTATTATCATTATTTTAAAACTCTCTTTTCTTTCATACCACTCCTTATACAACTTCCATCTTTGGCCTCCCTCTCCCTCTCCCTCTCCATCGATTCACATGTTTACTGATAACTCTTTTAGCAACACACGTTTCATCCACCTCTTGACATGACCAACGATTCCCTATCAATGAAAATTTACAAATCACCATAAAAATATAGATGGATACCGTAAGAAATCACCACCCACTCAATTTATGACGTAATCAGAATTTTGGCGAGAACAAATGACAGTCTAGACCCATGGGGTTTCGCACCCTTGTTATGGGGTGCACTAAACCCCATAACATGCCCCGTGGGGGTTGTTCCGGTTAACCGTTACAAGCGATGGGGCGGCAAGTTAAGTTAGGGGATGAAATAATATGGTGGAGCGTTTCGATCACAGTTATTGAGCTTATAATGGTGATATGATTTTTATTTAATGGTTTTTCGTTTTATGGGGAAACAATTCGATTCCCGCACGGAACAAATATTTGTAAATCCTACAGATAATTTTTGTATATGTGAGTTTAATTTTCCGTGTTCAAAGGGTCAAAACAAGCCCCTAAAAATTAAAAAAAAACCTACTGCTATCATTTCGCTGTCCGTCTGTTAGTCACCAGGCTGTATCTCTTGAACCGTGATAACTAGACAGTTGACAGCAAAAGTAAAGCGAGAACTACATTAGACCGACGCACACGTGGGCCACGTCAAATTTGTACGTAACGGCACGTTGCATGCAGTCGCGTAGCGTTGATCTAATGTAGCTCTACAAATCTAGTTGCCATATAAAATGTTTGGAGACCGACGCGCGACGTGCCCAGATCGACGTACGTGGCCCACGTGTGCCTAATGTAGTTATAACTTAAGTATCAGACTTTTCCTAACTAAAACTTACCTTTTTTAAGGTGGTAAATCATTCAATGACTTCTCTCGCTCTAGGGCAGCGTGGGAGGGTGTATCAGACTTTTACTGACTAAAACCAACCTATGTTCCTTCTAACTCCGGGGTTCCACTTAGAAGTCAAGCCATGTCCCCAGTAGGCTTCTGCCCTGCTGGGCTCCTACAGTTTTGGTGATGTCTTTTTGATGATACGTACCGTTGACGAGTCGATTTCGGTCTGGACGGTTCGATAACCGTCCAGAACTAAAACCCTTCTGTGTTTCTTCAATTTCTTTTTGCATTCCAAGGCCACGGTGACCCTCACATTGTCCAAATAGCCTACAAATTAAAAAAAAAAAATTGCAATCGAGTTAAACCTTAGGACTTTCTTTCCATTTATTTGCCGAACATAAAGAAAGCAAAAACATCTAAAAGTAATAAAATAAAGTCCCAAATCCAATTCCTGACGTTAATCACAAACACACGAGCCCAATTTCGGTGCACATACAAAATCGCGAATCAAATCTTAAATTTTTATTATGTATACGCTTTTTTTTGGTCGTGTGTGCTGTTGTGTCGTTTTATTTGTGTTTACACTGGCGAGGCGAGGAATGGCCGTCAATCAAGCCGCCACCGAGGCGTCCGGGCCGATTGTTTTCAAATAGGCTATGTCCCTGCTTCGTATGGACAAGTATAATCGAGAAGGTAAAGGAGCACACTCATGAGAGGTAACTGTAGTTTTCAATTTGTTAACATTATAATTTTTTTTTTAATCGCTGTCGAGGATGGCCTAGAAAGAGCAGGTTACGGGATGATCTAGACGCGTACAAAGAAAATTGGTTTGAGACGGCGCGAGTGCAGAATGTCTAGATGGATTTGGCTCCCCCAAATCCGTCTAGACATTCTGTACTCGCGCCTTTGCCCAGCTGTGGGACAATAAAAGAAAATAAAAAATAAAAATAGCTTTATTTTCCTTCTACAATTTTTTTTTCCTCTATAACTTGTTTTTTTTTAATAGACAATAATTATATATTTGGTCTGTACAAAGACCGCTCGTGGGACAGTAACGGCTAGGAAAAATACAATATTATAAATACAAACTGGTTTTTTAATAAATAAATAATCGAAAAAATTATAATAATAAAATTTGGATAGAATCCATGGAATAGGTACAGAAGTAGTTAGATAGCCAATTACAAATAAATTTACAATTATTTATATAATTATATTATACAAATTACCTATATGAAATTAAATAAACAGTAAAACTTCGTGAGGAAACCGGCATGTCCTAGAACCAAAAATTCGAAGACATGTGACATCCACCAACCTGCACTGGGCCTGCGTGATGGATTACAGCCCATTCTCTTTGTCCTAGAGAGGAGCTCTGAGTCCCAGCTGTGGGAACATCGTGATAAAGCTGACTATGCTTAATTTTCTCGCAGTCAACTTCACACTAATATTACAAAGGCGAAATTTTGTGATAATGATGATAATTCGCTCTCATTATTGCACCACAATCCTGCCAAGTCCAGTACATTGTGCCAGCCCTCTTAGGAGGTTGTAAAACGAACTCTTAACCAAATAGTGTGGCGATACGTATCGCTGACGCGCGCTGAGTTTGCGAGTCAAATGTGCTGATAGCCGAGAGTACAGGACTTGGGGAAACATACGGGAAGGTATTGGGAACTGGTGCTGTGGGGAAACGCTGCAGAGACTGGAAGAAGTTAGAGACCCTAGAGCTAGCGTTGGAATGTGTAAAGAGGTTGTAAAGAAACGATAGTTCTATCAGGGAATGCGATTGCAGAAATGCCACGAGGCATTTTCACCTTAAAGAGCCCCAATTTGACCAGTTTGCTATGTGAGTTTTAGTAATCCAGAAAATACAAGAGACGTAAAGAACAAACACTTATAGAATAGAATAAACTTTATTCTTCATCAAAAAAGTAACACAACTTATACATAAACTTAAATCTATGGGCACAATGGCGGTCTTATCGCTAGCAGGGATATCTACCAGACAACTTTAGGATGGATCTGTAGGTCGGTAATACTACTATCGGCATCGGCTACTCTCTGATACTCCCTCTCCCTGTACCCAGAGCGAGAGGAGTTATTTGAAGATGTCCCACCCTTCAACTAAAAAAAAAATGCTTAACTCAAATTCAATTCAAAATGTTTTTATTACACACTAGCTTTTGCCCGCGGCTTCGCCCGCGTACATAAAATATAGCCTATGTCACTCAGAAATAAAGCAGCTTTCAATCGGTGAAAAAAAATTAGCAACTTTACCTCTAATATTAGTCTAGATAGGTCTACATGGGCACTTATAAAACTTCAGAAGCGCGGTTCCAATTGGTCGTTTCCTATAGAGAGAAACCAGCAAGATACTCCTTGGTTACTCATTGTTAACCAATACTGGTCGGTAAAGCATGATAATCGGGCTTAACTATGTATCTACTTTATATTCTTACGAGTAGAAGACAAATCTTCATCCAAAAGACCTATGATCTGGTCGTCTGAGAACCGCAAAAGTAATCTATGAAACTATGTAAAAACACATTTACGTAACAAAAATCCGTGGTTTTACTAATCACACACACACACACGTTATTAATAATCTTTTGACAGAAAACCGCGTGGGAAGATTACCATCAGACACTGTTTAGTTTTCAAATCAATGAGAAATTGATGGTGCCTACATATTAATGGTGTGTCTTGAAATCCGGCAGACACGCTAATGTCCATGAGAAATACGTTTAGCAGCCAATTACATAATTAAGTTTGTAAATAACGTTGGCTTTATGGGATTTGGGTTCCGTAATGGCTGTTGGAAAACGCTCAAAGTAAATACGTCCTGCAAGATTTTTTTTTCTATTTTTATTGATGGGCTCTCGTTTGATCAGTGTTTCACCTAATGGTAAGTGCGATGGAGCATGCTTGCGTAGAAGTAACCTGTTCACCATTGACTTAAAGACCCCTAGGTTGTATTGTAGCTATCAAGGAAACACAGATTCTGGTAGGGAATTCCACTATTTAGCTGTACGCACAATGAACGTGTTCCCAAAATGTTTTATGCGTATGGATGGGATGTCCACCAGGTACCGGTGCGGGCTTGCGGACGGGCAATGGGTAGCTCGCCGACCGATCGTCCGGTAACCGTCCGGACTGAGCCCCGATATGTGTGATATGAGATGAGCACGATCATTTCATTGTTATTTATTAAAACTTCATGCAACACAAAGGTACAAAAGTGGGCTTAATGCCCATTCTCTTCCAGTCAACCAAGGGTAGTGAAGAGAAAACATGGCAGGCGCATAAAAAAAAGAAAATATGTTTAGGAAAACAAGGAAACAAATGTATATATATAAAATAAACATACATACCTATATTACTCCGCAATGTCGCTTTCCATCAGGTGAGATAGCGGTTAAACGCGAACCTATCAAGAATAAAAAAATGCATATATCTATATATATAAAAGGAGAAACTGACTGTCTGACATATCAACGCACAGCCGAAACTACTGGGATTAGGAACGTGAAATTTTGCACAAGGTTTCCTTTTATGACGTAAGTGAGCACTAAGAGAGGATTTTCCAAAATTCACTCCCAAAGGCGATGAAACGGGGGTCCAAAGTTTGTATCGTGGAACCATTTTATCCGCGGGCGAAGCCGCTGGCAGAAGCTAGTATTTAATATAATAAATTCATTCATTTGTTCTATGACTGGCTGTAAGTTATCTGTATACTTAAACGAGTAAGTTAATCATTAAAAAAAATACCATACAAAAGAATCGGTAATTATAAAACTAGCTCGCACTTAACCATATTAATTCAATCAGAATCGCTGACTTAATGATATGATAATCATTTATAATCATTCATAATACCGTCAATCGTGGTCATTGATTCCAAATAACATAATCTTTTGCTATTGATGACCACAGATTTGACATTCTAAATTACTTTGAATATATTATTGAGATATTGGGTTTTTGCTGTGGCTTTCCCTGTAACATTGGAAATTCCGCCAGGCCTGTAGCATTTAACAGTCATTTTACTAGCTTTATTTATTGACGTTTTTTAAAGTAAAGAAGTTGCTTGTAAGGAGAACTAAGGTTACCGACATAGTCTACCTAACTTTGGGTAGGTCTAACTTAAAGAAAGAGGTCAATCGTCGAATCCGTATTGGCTAAGTAACGTTTAGAAAGGTGCGCGGTACATTCTCATTCAATATATACCAGTGCGTGGACAACATAAATATCTGTGGTCGCTTACAATGGGCCTCATCAAAAGGTAAAGTCCTTTGAGTAAAGGGCAATGGAAAGTGCTATGCTCACAGTTTCCTTGCGTGATCGCATCAGGAATAAAGATATCTGTAGGAGAACCAACTTAAGTGGCTGTGGGCAGGACACATTTCTCGCAGAACAGATGGGCGATGGGGCTAAAAGGTTCTAAAGTGTTGAAGACGTAGCGTTGGTGCGGCCGCCCACAAGGTGGGCCGACGACCTAATGAGAGTCGCGGGAAACCGATGGATGCGAGACGTACAGGACTGGTCATTGTGGTGATACGTGGAGGAGGGCTATCTCCAGCAGATGGACGTCTTTCGGCTGAAATGATAATGATGATGAAGTAATGGATAGAGCAACAACAATGAGTTAACAGAAAGATAAAAAAAAATTGAAGTGGCGTGCGCGTAGGAAGACACGGCGTTGAAAGCCCTCACACACTTTGTAAGAACCGTGAGAATCAGCTGGATGCGAGGCATAAAGTACTGGTCGACCTTTAGGAGGTTACAGTAGACGTCTTTCGGCTGGAATGAATATCTTGACTTGGGTTCCCACTTCAGATCGGCGTTTTAAATTTGAGGCCAAAAAAGATAAAATCACCACCTCTGTACTATTCTTATGTTTCCTTCTTCTTTTCTTTTATTATTGTGTGTAAATAAATTGTTAAATAAATAAATATATTTCTCTTTTTACATGTCTACAAAAAAGAGGGTACTAGTGCATGGCAGGCCACAAACTTCCAAAATGAAAAATGTCAAGAGAAACACGAAAAAGTTAAGCCCATTCCATGAAAATGTTTTTAGCGGAAATGTAAACAATCACAAGAATAAAAAAATCCGATCTATTTATTTATATATTTTATGATTTATATGCACACATATACACCGAAGATGATACATTATTATAAAAAAATTTACAAAGGTACTCGTTTCAAAAAAATATTTCTTCTAGCAGTCCTGCGAAAGGAGTGATTAGAAGAAATGTAGACAATAGTTTGTTCCGGCCACCGTACAAAAAAAAAGGCGCGGGTAGGTAGCTCGCCGTCCGACCGTCCGGTAGCCATCCGGACCAAGCCCAAGTCGTCGACGGCGCGTACTGTTCCACGAGCGCCTCAAGGAGATGTCAGCAAACCGTAGGGGCCCAGCAGAGTCGTAGCCTTCTGGGACCAAGGGTCTGGTTCTGAAAGGAAGACTCGGCCCTAGTATGAAAGGCAACGAAAGAACAGGAGTAGGTTTTTAATCAGTAAAAGTTCAACACACCCTCTCGCTCCGCCCGAGAGCGGGGGATGTCATAGGAAGATATTCCCATCGAAAAAAATAAAAACAATAAAGGACAATACTGTGTAGAAATAAGAAAAGAAGAGTAACGATTAAAGACAAGGAAAAGATAAAAGAGATCAATTTCAACAATAATTGAAAGAAAGAAAGAAATAGAATTTATTTGGTACAGCACAAGGCACAAACACAATATGGGGTAAACACGAAACAAAAATAAAAAAAAAAGAAGGAACAAAAAATGTAGTTGTGTGCCTCACGGCTGCACCAAAATAGGTCCAGTTCAGCATGAATGTCAGACAACTAGTGCCTGACGCTGGTTTTCAACTGAACCTGTGGTTCTGACGCAACGGACGTAAAACTGTTTTGGAGTGTAATATAAATGTATCGGTGATGTATACTTAAATAATATAAACCATTGAAATAGTGTTGTGTTAATTATAATAAATATTATTTAAAACAATTCAGATATCAACGCACAGACAAACCTTATAAATAATTTTATACTATTATAGATAATCAAGTGAAGCCATTAAAATTGCCAATTTAACGTTTAACATAATTTTATGTCAAGTTAATTTGACCTGTTGAAACATAAATCACAGGGGCCTTGGAATTTAAATAATATGTTTATCGGAGCTTACAACTTTACGCATTATAAACTATACGCAATCATTGAACACGACTTAATTAAAATACATTGGGAAAAGTAGGAGTCTGTGTTCCCTGATAGCTACAACCTAGGGGTCTTTAAGTCAAGAGTGAATAGGTTACTTCTAGGCAAGCGTGCTCCATCTTCGGCCACATCATCGCTTACCATCAGGTGAGATAGTGGTCAAACGCGAGCCTATCAATAAAAAAATAAATAAAAAAAAAGTTTTGGTTTTTGGAAGTTCAACCATTTAGGTGAAAAAGGGGAAATTCGTTTGTATGCAAAACTTTATTCCTTGAACCTTGAAACTTAGCATAAATAGTAACCCAAGTAAATAAAAAAGATTAGGCGCAGGCTTGTGGACGGCGAGCAATGGGCAGCACGTTGTCCTATCGGCCGGTAACCGTCCGGACCAAGCCCAAGTCATCGACGGCGCGTAATGTTCCACGCGAGCCTCAAGATGTCAGCAAATCGTAGAGGCCCAGCAAGGTCGAAGCCTACTGAGGCCTACTGAATGAACCCCGGAGCCCTGGAACGCAAAGCAAAGAAGGAAAGCAAGTGGGTTTTAGTCTGCAAAAGTCTGACACACCCTTTCGCCCCGTCCAAGGGCGGGAGATGTCATTAGATGATATGCCACATAAAAAAGTAAATAAATAAGATAATAATAAAACGGTTTTCATTATTCTTTGTTCAAAACTATAGGAGGTGTTAAAGGTTGTATGGGAGAATCGAATCTTATTCCTTTGGTTAATAAACTTGAAACTTGGCACAAATTCTAATCAAAATTAATAATACAGACTATCATTATTCGTTTTTCAAAACTACTTCGAAATACGGTTTAAGAAGTGTTCAAGTTTTATGGAAATATTCTTGCGAACGAAGTCGCTGGAGAAGTGCTAGTCTATACATATCGGGGGGCACGGCAGTGCCCCCGCCAAGCCGAGCGCGAAGCAAACACTGCCATACCATCCTTTACTGGAACCATTTCGCCGCATTTTCAGGCCCCTATTTGAGAACCTCTGGATAACACCAGAACGCAGAAATTTTCGACATCTAGTAAGCTATAATCACATAGGTACTTCAAATCTAAAATTTCAAGTTTGTAGGTCATTTAGTTCCGAAGTAAAGCAAAAGCAAAGTTTCGCATTTATGACACTCACTCACTCACTCATGATCATCAGAATAGAACTAGTAGAGCTGAAATTTGGTACAGAGGTTTAATGGCAACATAAAGGGAAAACTATAAAAACTAAGATAATCGAAGATCTGGAGTACCTGGTGACCCTGATTAGAAAACATAAGAGCCCAACCAAACTATTAGACATCGACATACCGCTTTTACAAAAAATATTCAACTTGGTGGGCCGCTTCATCTGATGTCAAAAATCGAAGATCTGAAGTATCTGATGAAGAACCCTCAGCTGGTCTCAGCTGTAGAGATATGGTAATGCCCCCTTCTACTATTGGTATATAAAAAAATCTACTGGCATTGCAAAAATCAATATGCCCACGTTTCTACAAAAAGAAGTGAAATCCCACCAAAAACATTCTGTAAAAAAACTAGCCAAGTCTCGATGGAGCTGCTTGTTTATCTCTAAAAAGTAATAAAATCTAGACAAAGCGTGCCAAGTCTAAGGTTCCTTACTGCGATTTCTTTATTATTATAGTTAATGTTGTGTGACTTCGCCTTTGAAGGATACACAAGGGTACAAAACCATGTGCTCCTTGACAGCTTTGCACCAATCTGTCGCCAGAACCGCTACCCATTAACGATGGAAAAATGCCACTTAGCAAACGTATTGTTCAACGGCCAAGTCACACAACATTAACTATAATAATAAAGAAATCGCAGTTAGGAACCTAGATTTGGCACGCTTTGTCTAGATTTCATTAATTTTTAGAGACAAACAAGCAGCTCCATCGAGACTTGGCTAGTTTTGTTACAGAATGTTTTTGGTGGGATAATATTATTATCTACTTATTTACCTAAATTACCCCCCAAGGAAAACGCAAGAAAGGTCTCTCTTTCTAGGGTCTCCACTATGTTAGATGGAAAGATGACATCGAAATCATTGCTGGAATGAACTGGATGCAAACAGCTCAGTCTAGAGAAAACTGGCCATCTATGGAGAAGGCCTTCACCTGTAGAGGGGTTCTTGCAGATACATAGTATTTTTTTAGAGTGAAGATAAATCTAACAGTTAAGGTACTTAGGAATAAAATTATAATTTGGACACACTAACATACAGATAGATATAAAAGTACTAACACCTAGTTCAAGATTTTTTATTGTGAGGGCGGAATTCACCAATAAAACTAATCACGTTTTAACGTTAGGTTCGCATAATCGCGTTTAGCCGCTGTCACTAGTGTCACTTGTCTGTATTTTTCATTTGTTGTATTTTTACAAGTGACACTAGTGATAGCGGCTAAACGCGATTATGCGAGACAAACGTTAAAACGCGATTAGTTTTATTGGTGAATTCCGCCCTTAATTTAGTTTGCAAGAAATATTTATAAGGCTTTATTTTTTATTTACCTACCAAATTTTAAGCGCTACAGTCCGCCATATTCTCCCGTATACCATTCAAAATGTCAGTCGTGCCCATGTTAGGTGTACGGCTGCAGATTTAACGACTGCAGAATTTGTTGCTTCTTCTGATTAAAAGGGTATTGCTATTTGATTTGACTTTTTTAAAGGTTATTTTCTTGTGTGCATTGTGGTGCTAGACTTTTTTTTTATTATTATTGATAGGCTCGTGTTTGACTACTATCTCACCTGATGGTAAGCGATGATGTGGCCGAAGATGGAGCACGCTTGCCTAGAAGTAACCTCTTCACTCTTGACTTAAAGACCTCTAGGTTGTAGCCATCAGGGAACACAGACTCCGGCAGGGAATTCCACTCCTTAGCTGTACGCATTATGAGTTGCGAGTTGAAAAGGGACAATATTTAAATATTGTGGTAAGGCACAACACTGCTATGCTGTGAGATTTTTAGAAGGAGTCACTGCGTCTCTGGAACGCAAAGGTAGTCTGTAAAAGTCTGACACTCTCTCTCATTTCACTCCAAAGCTGGAAGATTTACCTGTTTGTTGACCTTTCAAAAAAAATCACAAGCCGCACTCCTCCTTTTTTAAAAGTTGGTTTAAAAATAATCAGCTGTAAATGTTTCTCAAATTTTTTAGGTTGGGAAATCATCCAATGACTTCTTCCGCTCTTCCAGACAGGGGGGAATGTCAGACTTTTACTGACTAAAACCCACTCCTGTTCCTTCTTTGCCTTCGTTCCAGGGCCCCGGGGTACACTTTCGCACAACTCATTGCCCAAGTAGGCTTCGACTCTGCTGGGCCCCTACGTTTACATATTTCTCAGTAAGAAACACAGTAAATTTTGTTGATATAAAATCATATAAAGATTAATACTGTTCAAAAGTCTATCGCTCGACCTGCGCATTAGTTTTCTTCTAACACCATACCGGTACAGAATCACATTAACTACCCCATAGGGATCACCATGGGAGTCGAAATCATAGAACAAATTAACTTACAATATCACACCCTCCCTATTAGTTAACTTATCATTCTATGGGGCTATTAAGTTTTGATGTATACACTATCCACTATTATATTATCTGGCAATAATATTATTATGGGGGTATAATCACGGAATAAGAATAAAATGAAATTATAGAATAAACTTTATTTTACACCAAAAAAATAAAACAAACTTAAATGTATGGGTACAATGGCGGTCGCTTCGCTGACAGCGATATCTACCAGACAACCTTAGGATGGATTGTAAAAACTTAAAAATTACACAGGGGTAGTCTACAGTGCACTGCTAACAAATTCATCAATCACTCATCACGATTTTGATCACTATAAGACTAGAGAAGTGGCAGGCGGTCGCCACCTTTTCTTCGAGAAGCAAGAGGAAATGTCAGACTGATTAAAACCCAGCAGAGTTTCTTCCAGAAGCCCGTTGTATTCCAGTCCGCAGCCCTGGACACAATGTCTAGTGTGTCGGAAGTATCAACTTTTACGTACCACCACTTGTAAAGAAACTTTAATCAACATCATTTCATTTTATCGATAATTGAATATAGCCAACTAAATCGTATGTATTAAGAGGACTACTGCACCTAAAGCGCGGTCACTCTCACACTGCATGCAAAAGAAAGAGATGCGAAAAGACACAATGCTTGGAAATATTTATTTATATATTAAAACTTTATGCACTAGTAATAAACAGTGTACAATACACGGAGGTGTGGCTTAATGCTTTAGGCATTTTCTACCTAGGATAGGCTCTAGGGTGGTGCAGAAACATAACATAGTAGGTGCAGCTTAATAGAAAAGAAATACAATAACAAGTATATACTTAGATACATATATACAAATTAACAATGTAATTATGAGGAACAAATAAACGCTGTGATGGTTACACCAACTTCCTGCGAATGTGTTCACGTGCCTTCACCTCAAAAGTGAACCGACAAGACGCCTTCCCGATGTTCAGCGGGAGCGCATTCCAAAGAGAGATCGTCTAAACAAAGAAGGAGGACTGGATAAATCCAGAGCAATGTGTGGGACATCGTAGAAGACGATTATTGGTAGTTCGGAGATTTGAAATATGAAGCACTTTAGCGATTTACTAAAAATCTATAGATTTGAATATAAAATTAAAACACTATAACGGTAAAACGTAACGTGTAGAATAATGTGACAAACAATCAGAATGATTGCATGTATATTAATCCAGTTTTTAATCGATAAAAGTAATTTTTAGAGGCATCTTGGTGATTTGTTCTATAGTACCAAATTAGCTGTATTATGTTATGAAGATAGTATACATCTAGTATTTATCCTGAAGAATAAGATATATTTTTCTAATTCTGTTTACTGCAGTGGATCATATACTTTTGCGCATTTTAAAACTCGCGATTAGCTCCTTATAGTCCTCTTAATAAAGTCTGTGAGTAATAATAATTCATTCGTTCTACGCATTAAAGATTACTCGAGAACAGTTCAGACAAATCCAATGTTATAACTAGATAAACTTTATTGCCCAACACATCATATAATATCACTCGACTTTGGCTAACAACCAATAAAAATAATTAGTAAATGCTTTCTACAGTGCCATTTATCACTATTATGAAATCACTAGCAATTACTGAAGGAAAATTACTCTGAAACCTGGTCAAATTAAAATGTACCTTACCCTTTTGTTATAAACTTCAAAATCCTTAGTCTAAAATACGCGGTCTTAAAATAATATACCCAAGTAACTGACAATCGAAATTCAACTCTTCATTACCGCAGTTACAGTTGAAAATCGTGTAAACGTGTCTTCAGTATCAGATTTTCACAGTACCAAACCTAGAGGAAAGAGGCTGGTTGTCTATCTCGTTCTATCACACTGTAAAATATTTTCGTGTCTCTGTCACACATGCTCTATTGATTTTCCACGAGCGGATGGTGCCTTTAAGAGGAAGACATTTGCATACTGCAATTTGCTAAATCAAGTGGAGATTTTTAGGGTCCCGTGACATAATTTTGAGCGTAAAATCATGAAAATCATCTCTGTTATGATTATGTTGAATGAATTCATGAATTTTGTGGAAAAAATATGTGGGTTTTGATGGAATGTATTAACGTTTGCTTGTTTTCATCAGTTTTAACAAGATTTGAAAAAAACAAGAAACAGAAAAAATGTTTTAGACACATTCATTAACCGACGTCATAAAGGAGGAGGTTCTATGTTCGGCTGAATGTATGTTTATTTTTGAATTCATTCAGCTGAAGAGTGGAACTCATTACTGAAGGCTGTGTTTTCTTGTACCTAAAACCTAGGAATCTTCAAATCTCGAGTGAATGGTCTAGGCAGACACTGGTCATGGCTTGCCATCAGGTGAGATTGTGGGTGAGATAGTGGTCAAACTCGAGTCTTTTGGGCATACATCCAGTCGACAGCGAATCAAAAGAATTTTTTGCCTTTATATTTTGTTACATAATAATAATGATATAATAATAATATTCCACAACTATCACACAACGCCATCTAGTCCCAAACTAAACAGAGCTTATGCTATGAGTACTAGACAACTGATAAACATACTTATATATTTCTAAATATATACATACTCGTACTATAGATAAATAACAACCGAGACACAGAGAAAATCATCGTGCTCGTCACACAAACATTTGTCCTGGAGGGGAAGCGAACCCACGACCTCCGGCATAGCATTCAGGGCCACCAACCACTAGACCAACAGGCCAGTCTAAAGAAAGTTAAAAGGAAAGTTTGATTTTCAGTGTATAGTAGGTATATCGAATGAGAAATGAGTATATTAGGGGAAGTTTGAAACTGGCGCCAGTGACTGAAAAATTGAAAGAGAATCGTTTGTCTTGGTATGGTCATGTGAAGAGGAGGGATGAAGAGCATGTTACTAAAAGAGTTATGAGTTTACATGTGGATGGATGGAGAGGGAGAGGGAGACCAAAGAAAAGATGGATGGATTGTGTGAAGAGTGATATGAAAGAGAAGGAAGTTAATGATAGCATGACGAGTGACAGGGCAGAATGGAAGAAAAAAACATGTTGTGCCGACCCCAAATCACACGGGACAAGGGCAGGAAGATGATGATGATGAGTAGGTATATCGAATAGTTATAAATTTTTTTTTAAATCGTGTATATATTTCTATGTATAAATAAATATATTGCTTTATAAATTTCGTGCCGTGGGATGATGGTGATGTAGTGGATACACCACAACATCACCAAAATCCCACGACACGTATTAGTTATAATTTTTATTTTATTCTGGTTTTTGTCCTGTGCGAGTCTCAAATAAATGTTTTTCTTTCCTTATTTCTTTTTTTTTCTTTCTTTCCTTTTATCTTTTTTCTCTTAGTAAAAGTCTGCCACTCTCTCTCGCTTCACCCAGATCGGGAGATTTTTTGATAATTTTCCACCAAAAAAAGTCTCGAAGTTCGGCTGACCATAATATCAGACGATGTAATGAAGAATAATATGATGAACGGTCATCATTCTGATCTCCACAGCTCATTCGAGGCATAAACGATACATGAACAACAACAGCCAACAGTCAACTGTCAACTGTGTTTATTGTCTATTGTCTATGGTGCAGCACAGTTATGCCCGGTATGCACATGGCCCGACAGATGACTATATTTAATTGTGCGTCTATTTGGGCAGAATAAACATGTTTCTTTCTTTTCTTTTATGAATGGAGATTCGTGAATTAATATTAGTATTCCAGGAAAAGGCCGTAAACGTGAGGGAACGGGCATCCTCACGCTTCAGCCAATACAGGAAACGGCTCAGGTGTCGGGAGTCACAGTGCCACTGAGGCGCGAGTTTGCGGACGACGAGCAAGGGATAGCTCACCGTCTGGCTGTCCAGTAAAAACCGAGCCTGAGTAGTCGACAGCGCGTAGTGTACCACGCACGTCTCAAAACTATGTCAGTAAAACGGGACGGTCCCAGCAGGACCGATAACTGCTAAACCACGGGGATTTTTTGTAAAGAAAACCCGTGGTCTTGGAACGCAATGTGCAACTGTGTCCGTAAAAGTGTGGTTTTAGTCATTAAAAGTCTGGTACACCCTTTCGCTCCACCCTAGAGCGATAAAAGTCGACGGATGATATCCCACTTCAATAAAAAAACAGTATTCCAATAAGATTTTCTATACTATCTGAACCATTATCATAAATACCAGTTAGAATCTCACAGTTTGTGCCAATTTTCTCGTAAAAATAGTGACAAAAATACTCGTACAATAATCTAGCCAATAACCTACCCCTTAAACAATGAAGAAACGAAACCTCCCCCTTCTCCCAATTACATAACAATTGTCGTATTAAACTTTAATTGGGTGTAAAGAGCGCCCCCTTAAATGGACCCACCCAAAGTGTACACTACTCCCCTGTCCGTACACGAGTCACTCACACAGAGGTCGCGGTCTTCTGATTGGTCGGTGGGGACGGGAATATTGCGCACATGTTGGAGCTATTTGTGCTATGCAGATATGGGTGTACAGGGTGTGTTGAAAAATTGTGACGTAAATATTTTTACTGTCTATCCGTCCCATGACCATCACACAGGAACTGGGCCTCAAGTCTGCTATTACAATCGAGTCAGAATGGTCTATCATTGATTTCATAATTTTTGATTTTGACAAGTTTGATAATCTACTAATATAATGTCGTCATTATGACTTTCCAATCGCTGACACTCATTTGAAAAAAATTGCATAGAATTCTAGTCTCGCACATAATGACAAATGAATGTCTGACGTACTTATGTGGTAATCGGCAAAAATTTTGACAGATCCTTTGATCATTGAGAGCGTCATTGTGCAATCATTGCTTTTAATAAGCTCGGTATAGTCTTTCTACCACAACTCCATTACGAGACCATTGACCGATCAATGATCGATCATTATGAATTAGCAGATTACAAACTTTTAGCAAAATTACAATGGGATCGTGTTGGAATGACGAATTTATAAAAATAGCCGACTTGGGCCCCTGGACTACCATGACGTGTTAAAATGTCAAGCGTGCGAGCAAGAAGAAGGGATGGAGCTAGAAACCCTATACATATAGCTTCATCCCTTTAACAGTTCAGTTTAGTTCGTCAAATGGATTGCGTTAAGAGCTTATAGTAGGATCTCTGAGCATATTCCAGAATTAAAGTACTTAATATAATGAATTAGCTTCTGCCAGCGGCTTCGCCCGCGTGAATGTCGATTTCTCCATACAAACTTTGGACCCCGTTTCATCCCCCTTAGGGGGTGAATTTCGGAAAATCCGTTCTTAGCGGATGTCTACACCCTATAAGGAACCTACCTGCCAAATTTTAAGTTTGTTATAGTTTCTGAGATTTCGTGAATAATCAGTGAGTGGTATTTTGCTTTTATATATATATATATATATATATATATAGATTCCGGAAAATGCTGAAAGTACAATAAGTATTTCACAATTTCATAAATTACGCTCACAAAATTTTGCCTTTAACACACAAATATTTATGAAAGACGAAAGATTGTATGTATGTTTGTTACTACTTCACGTTCGAACAGCTGAACGGATTTTGACCAAACTTGGTAAACCGGTAGACCATGTCCTGGAATAGCACATAGAATACTTTTTGTCCCGGGAATATCTTCCCTTGGGATAATTTTCTACAAACTCGCGGGTGAAGCCGCTGGTAGCAGATAGTAGTATCCGTTATGATAGCAAGTGTACTACGCGAGCTACTAACTAAGACCAGCTTCATGTCGCACGAGAGTAAGGGCCTGTGCACATCACGTTTTTTTAAAAGCGCTGTTGACGTGCGTTTGTAGCGATACAGACGCGATACGCACGCGAGTCAGACGCAGCCTGTAGACCTTAGCTAAAACTATAGGATTATGTGTGTTCACAGGTCCTAAGGGCTATATTCCACTGGGACACCATGGCGGCTCGACCAGTCGCCGCTACCAACAAAATGTATACAGCTCTATAAAGAGTTACTCACCTGATGTCCTTTGGTTGCGCAATCAATTTGGCGGCGCGACCAACTCGGACGCGTGCACTTAAGGTCCATTTTGATACTGTCTCAGTATGGTGTAGCGACTCTAGTGTTTGTATCCAATGGTCTTTAGTTTGGTAGCTTACTGACACCATGGCAGCGCAACTGGTCGCGCCGCCATGGTGTCCTGGCAAAATATAGCTCTAATATGTCGAGCTTCTGTGTGTTGCACAAGCGTGCAATCAAACTATGGTGAGTCGAAGTACAGTTTTGTCGCAGAAGCGTTAATCGCACATTTATTTGTCGAGTTCACGTAACACACTCAAAAAGCGTGTAAGTAAGTTGCTCAGACTCTAGGCTGCTTGAAATATTACGATAGACAGACTCAATGTCAATTTTTCCAACATGCAGAACACGGCGAGCAGTGGGTAGCTCAACGTCCGACCATCCGGTAACTGTCCGGACCGAGCCCAAGTAGTCGACGGCGCGTACTGTTCCACGCGCGCCTCAAGGAGATGTCAGCAAACCGAAGGGGCCTAGCAGGATCGAAGCATACTGGAGCCAAGAGTCTGCTTCTGAAAGGAAGATTCTGCCCTGGATTTGGATGATTTTCAGGCCTACAAAAAAATAGCATGCAGAACAAATACTAATCCAATTCGCAGCTATCGCTCGTCTAACTGGTAGCCAATCCACGAAGCAGCTTGACCCCACCACATTTAATATGATTTTCCTTGTTTTTACAATCGTCCTGTATCTCAGACGTTGGTAATGACACGTTTAACTGTATTGCACGTCTCACTCACACATTTACACTTAGCAGAGGGAGTGAGGGGAGGGTAGTAGCTCTGTAAATGTGGAATCTGGGAGGGAAGGAGACATTTTGTTAAAGGAATGGCTGTAAATGGCGTCCTGGTGGGTAGGTAATTAATTGGGTGGAATCTTTACTAATTACTGCCTATTTGTTATAGAAAAGTAATAGCTGCTTGGATTTTTTATATTCCAGATACTAAACGAGACGTGATTAATTTTTTTTTCTATACACTTACTCGAAATCAGCTCTTATTCCTACCACTTTTCCGCAATTTACTTTTCCGCACTAGTGTGGAACTAAACCAAGAACACAGTGTCCTTTTGTTAGGTAAAAGGCGTAGTTATACGTCATTGATATTGCTTGCCCTTTGAAATGCACAGTTTCTACGTTGGAACTCTTAATTTATGAATAAACGTTTTTTTTTATTAGCTTTCATGGTTATAAGTACTGCGATATTACAGAACATACAAAACACAAAGAAACCAATAAATAACTAATTTCGAAAAAAAAAAAAAATTATGTACCTTTAATATAAAGTTTATTTGAACTTATATTTCCAAGTCAATCCAAAGATATAACACTTCAAAACAACCCGTTTTAAAAAACGGCAATTTCATAGTTAAAGATCTATCATGGACTTGAGCAGTGGTGGCCGAGTGGTAACGGCCCCGACTTACGAGTTGTAGGTCGCGGGTTCAAACCCAGCCAGGCGCATTACTTTGTGTAATTTATTTTATCACCACTGCTCTCAAAACGGTGAAGGAAAACATCGTGAGGAAACCGGCATGTCCTAGAACCAAAAATTCGAAGACATGTGGAATCCACCAACCCGCACTGGGCCCGCGTGGTGGATTACGGCCCATTCCCTCTCCTAGAGAGCAGGCCTGAGTCCCAACAGTGGGAACATTAAAGGGCCGACTATGCTATGCTATGCTATGCTATGAGTCAAGACTTCGCCTTTTTTAAATACAGAAGAATTATAACATAACCTTTTTTCAATACTTTTTTTGCAATTTGAGTGAGAATAGAAACCTCCTTTCTATCCCAGTTCAGTCCAAAAGATAATAAGTCCAAAGTTATCCTAAACGCCCCACATAAGGGAAACATCAGGAAATTCTGCGCTCAATCCATATTGGAGTTAGAGTGAGACGGAGTATATGTGTTGGAGAGGGAGAGGGCACTCAATCCATCGTCTTACGATACCATTTCCGGCAAGTATCACTCCTTTAGCAAATACCTCCCACTTATGTACAGGCAATAAAAAAAGGTTACGATCATTTTAGAAATCAGAGACGTTTATTTCAAACAACCCATCTACAGGCACTTTTAAATCGTCAAAATGTCGGTTAGTCAAAAAAAAAGTGAAGCTAAATTGCACGTTCCAAAGTGTACTTACATCTCTATGGAGAATAACGTGCAAGAAACTTCACGGACTCTCTT
Source organism: Mythimna pallens (assembly GCA_961205895.1). Lineage (NCBI taxonomy): Eukaryota > Metazoa > Arthropoda > Insecta > Lepidoptera > Noctuidae > Mythimna > Mythimna pallens. Next base: position 19,331,419 of record OY540845.1, read on the forward strand.
TTAAATCATATTATAAGTTACATAAATATTCGTTTAATATTTCTTGTCGCTTCTATTATGTGAGCACAATGTTGACAAATAATGAAAAAAATTAGAAATTATATAAACCATATATGGCCATGAGAGTCAGAGTAACCTAACTCCTTTTTTCAATACTGATTTTATTTGAAAAAAAGAGCAGTTTTTTTTTTTCAAATGGGATACGTATTGAATAAAATACAGTTAGGCCACGTGGGCTCTCATGGCCTCTTATAATAATGATATAAACCAGTGCTTGACTGCGATCCCACCTGATGGTAAGCAGTAATGCAATCGTTAATGGTGAATCGCACTAGTTTATTAAGAGCCTATTCACTTTAGCCTTGAAGACAGCTTAATTATAATCGGATGGGAAGACTGCAGCAGGCAAATTGTTCCAATCCTTCGATGTACGCGGTATAAAAGACAAGACGAAACGATTAGTCCGAACTGAAGTGGTGTTAACAACGTAAGGGTGGACACTCGCCGTACTTACTTAAGAAGAAAGAAAGAAGAAGAAGAAAGAAAAAGGGTTTATTTACGACAAACATGGCACATAACTTAAAAAATATAAAGGTATATATTATACATAACAAATCTATACAAAATCTAGATTGAAGTTATGCGACACATCCGCGCAAAACGGCGAGCACTCAGCAAAAGAGAGGTGAGTCAAAAGGATCATCGGCAATGATGCACTTGTTGAGTCGAAGCTCCAAAGCCTTGGTCATCGTTGCCGAGTTCCTAGCCTGTCGGTTTTCTATCGTTTACATTTCGGGGAGTGTGCACTGGAATTGCGCAATCTAATTCCGCCAAGTCCATTCCATCATCGGACCACTAGACGTACGGCGTTGCGCCACCGGTACATGGTAGACATCCCATCCATACGCACAAAACGTTTTAAGAACACATTTATTATGCGTACAGCCAAGGAGTGGAATACCTTGCCGGAGTCTGTGTTTCCAGTTAGCTACAACGGGTCTTTAAGTCAAGGGTGAATAGGCTACTTCTAGGCAATCGTGCTCCATCGTCGACCATATCATCGCTTGCCATCGGGTGAGATGGTGGTCAAACGCGAGCCTAATATTAATAAAAAAAAAATTTAAAAAAATGCTGGGGCTATACACTGAACGTACGATCGTTCTTGGGGTTCTTACCCTTAGTATACAGAAAGAAGGCTTTGATGTGTTTCAAATCCAAAATATTTCAAGGTGAAAATCTCTTTACACCTAATCCTATACCAAAAACCATAGACATTTTTTTTTTTTAATAATATATAATATTCCACAACTATCACACAACGCCGTCTTGTCTCAATCTGAGCAGAGCTTGTGTTATGAGTACTAGACAACTGATAAACATACTTATATATTTCTAAATACATACATATTATAGATAAATTACACCCAGACACAGAACAAATGATCGTGCTCATCACACAAACATTTGTCCTGGGTGGGAATCGAACCCACGACCTCCGGCATAGCAGTCAGGGCCACTAACTACTAGACCAACAGGCCAGTCAAAAACATTGTTTCCTCGCCTGTACTCTATACCCCAGGGTGGCACTTATCTCTGCAAGAGCTTGGGGGCGGGCGTCGACTGCGGAAGGGGGCTAGGGGGTGTTATTTGGCCCCCATTACCGAGCTGTTAGTATAAGCGACGCCGGAGCCATTTGTAGAGCGATGTAGGTAGGTATGGATGCTGGGTCGAGTGTAGAGATAATTGCGATTGATCAAATGGGAATTAATTGAGATAATTAACTAGTTGTGAGGCCGTATGATATCGCCTACTCATATTAATTTATACACAACAATTACACATTATGGGCAAAACGACATTAAATTTTAAAATTACAAAAACACTTTAGCAAAAATTTACTTAATAATGGACATAAATGGATGTAAATAAAAATTGATAATAAAAAAGTAACCATCACTATACAGAAGTTTTTTTTAAATTGCAACTTTTAGTCAAACCTTTATTAATCTATCCAATGCAATCCGTTTGTAATTAGATTTCCGATTCAAGGACTTTGTATCCACGGTTAAGAAATAAATTTAAAAAAAAGTAATTCGATTTTCAAAGTCTGTTCGAATTGTCGATATTTATTGGTTATCGATTCGTGACTTCTTATCAAGATAAGTACATACGTTGAAAACTTTCTTAATAAAAACATTTTACAAAAAAAATTAAAACGGACTTAATAATGTAAAAAGAAAACACAGAAAACTGCAAAATAACTTTAATTTCGGAAGTCGGTGTTTCTATAATAGATTTGTCTCTTCGTTATTTAACACCGACTTCCGAAATTAAAGTTATTTTGCGCTTTTTGGTGGTTTTTTTTTGTACATTGAGTCGGTTGTATTTTTTTTGTAAAAAGTTTTTTATTTTACACTTTTTAGTTATAGCACCACCACTAAAAGGTACCCCTCAGCCAAACTTAAATACCTTATAGCCAGAGTGCATCACATAACAATTCTAATAATCCTAGAATCCCAAAAACGCTTAGATTACATTAATTTACCTTCCAGATTCATCATCAGATCAGTTCGATATATCCCCTCCCACTTTTCTTTCGGTCAGTCATCGACTACACGTATGAACAAAGCAATTTTACTTGTTACGATAATTCTACTGTGATCCTATAAGGAGTTCTGTTCCATATCTTCGAAGTTCATGATCAGATCATAACAATATTTCTATGGGACCAATTTGGAAGCATAACCTTTCAATCAAAAAAATAATTTTCAACATCGATCCACAATTAACCGAGATTTATACACATAAAAAAAAATATGTATTTAAAAAAAAATACATTCAACGAACATAGAACCTCCTTCTTTTTGAAGTACACCCTTTTGGTATGTTCCCACTGCTGGAACTCAGGTCTCCTCTCTAGGAGAGGGAATGGGTAGCAGTCCACCATGCGTGCCCAGAGTGGTTTGGTCAATGTCACAGGCAATGGTGATGAAATAAATTACATACAAAGTAAGTAATCCACCTGGCTGTGTTTGAACTCACGACCTACAACTCATAAGCCGGGGCCATTACCACTGAGCCACCATTGCTCCTGCAGTAGATTTATATGTACATAATAGTAGCCGAATACTGGGTTTAAACCCAAATCTATAAAGATGGGTCGAAAGGTTCTGGAGTGATGTCTGCGAACTGGTGAGGGAAGACGCACAGGACTGGTCGTTTGGTGATACTTGGGGGAGGGAGGCCTATGTCCAACAGTGGACGTTTTTCGTCTGAAACGATAATAATGATGATGATATTATGTGTGTGCAAAAACTGTTTAAAAATAACTCAGTCGATTGCCCAGTTGCTCATTTCCATGTATGACCATGTCGAATAAGAATTTCTACAAATAACCCAAATGTCAATCTTTAAAATTGCCGTTTTGACAGAAAAGTCGGTAAACATGTGAGTGTGAACTTCGAAATCCATTCTTTTTATTCGGCAAACTCAAAACGGCGGTCCTTAAAAACTGGTCGACCATAACCCCAAAATGAAGAACACGGATAATTGGGTGGAACCCAACACCGCGCGAACAACATAAACTAGTAACTCGACACTCGCAATCAGGGTTTATGTGTAGAAAGCAATTTTCTAGCGACATAATAAATCCTAAAGCGATAGATTCGTCCTCTTTGGTTTGTTCTACTTGCTACTAGAGTGTCGACGTTATTTTCTCCAGGGTTCTGAGGTGGGAAATCATCACTTCTTTGTTCTTGGTTTTGCTCTAGGGTGTGTCAGAGTTTTGTTGACTAGAACCCAACTGTGTCTAGCTAGCTAGGCGTGGGCGAAGTAGGCGCTTGCCCACGGCCTCGTACCCAAAAGGCCCGGCTCGCGTGTACGAGGGCTCTTTAAAAACAAGGGTTTTGTTTTATAATTGATAGGCTCGCGTTAGACCACTATTTCACCTGATGGTAAGCGACGATGTGGTCGAATACTGGGTTGCGACCGTCACTGTCTCGTCTTCGAATTTATGAAAGAAAAATGCCTCGCTGATCCTACGTCTAAATTAGTCCACGCTACGCCTCTGTTTGCTTAAATTAGAAGCTGGTAGAAGCCGACACCTATACAGTTAAGGAAAGGCACTGCCAAGGCTAGTGGCTGCCTATCTGTCCTTCACAACCCAGTAGTGGCTTAACGTATTTTTCGAGGCATGGAGGAATCTGGGTAAGATGATCATTCATCAATAGAGCGACCTCGGTAAGCGTTGCTCCACCTAAAAGATCGACCTTTTTTTGAGTTGAGAAATCATCCTATGACTTTTACCGTCCTAGGGTGGAGCGAGAGGACGTGTCAGACTTTTACTGACTAAACCCCACCTGTGTCCTTAAGTTGCCCTTTGCGTCCTAGAACCACGAATTTCCTTTTCAGAAAATGCCGGTCGTCGTAACGGGCATCGGCCCGGATGTATACGGATTGCTGACATCTCTTTGATTGACCTTGCAGCCGTTACTATTATAATCACGCTAAAAATCCAAAAATATTACACAATTATTAAACACAAAAGACAGTCAAAATAATTCAACATTTCGCGACTATCTCGCGAGTCCAATATGGCGCGCACTTTCGCGCCAATTCTATTCAATATGTCGGCTGGCAGTAAAAAGAAAATGGGCTAGAGAGGAAACTAATAAAAATACGATAGTCCACAATAAAATGTTTCGCGTGAAAATGTTTACTTTCAAAATTGAAATGTCTTAAGAATCTCTGAAAGACAATTATTTGTAGTATTTTATTTAAAATTCATTAGGAACGTTAATATTATTTATTGGCGTGATATTGACGCCATTTTGGTGAACAACCATTTCCGATTTCTTTATCAAGAGTATGATTTTTAGCTAATTTAACTTTTAATAGAACCTACAGCAAACAACGATACACAAGGTATTTTTTGAGACGGATCTTCTAATAACTCCCGCTCTGGGTGGAGCGAGAGGGCGTGACAGACTTTCACGGACTAAAAAACGCAACTGTGTTCTTTCAGTCGCCTTTTGCGTTCCAGGGCTAAGGTAACACTTTCAGTAATCTCGTAACATACACTAGGGATAAGAATAGTTTGATCCAGTACTACTTCTAATTAGAATATTACTTCCTAATACATGATCATAAGCATAAGCTTCCCCGCTCCTAGGCGGAGTGGGAGATAGTGTCAGACTTTTACGGGCTAAAAACCCACTCCTGTCCCTTCGCTGCCTTTCATACCAGGGCCGATTCTTCACAAGAATCATTCCTTCCAGATCCCTTCAGATTCCTTCCAGATACCTTCTGATTCCTTTCAGAATCGTCTGATTCTGAAAGGAAGACTCGAAGGAAGACCCTTGGCCCCTGTAGGCTTCGACTCTGCTGGGCCCAGCAGAGTCGAAGCCTACGGTTGCTGACATCACCTTGAGGCGCGCGTGGAACACTACACGCCGTCGACGACTTGGGCTCGGTCCAGACAGTTACCGGACCGTCGGACGGCGAACTACCCATTGCTCGCCATTCGCAAGCCCGCGGTGCTAAGAAAGCTAATTTCCATATTATAATAGTGTGAAGAAGGTACGAGAATGATGAATGTTCAATTATCATCATCATCATTTCAGCTGAAAGACGTCCACTGTTAGGCCTATGTCTAACAGTGGACGTCCTCCCCCAAGTGTCACCATAACAACCGGTCCTGTGCGTCTCGCATCCCTCACCAGGTCATCGGTCCACCTTGTAGAAGACCTTCCAACGCTGCGTCTTCCTGTACGTGGTCGCCATTCCAGAATCTTTCGTCCCCATCGACCATCTGTTCTGCGAGCAATGTGCCTACCCGCTGCCACTTAAGTTTGGCGATTCTTCGGGCTACATTAGTTTTCATGTCAGGTCAATTATGAATTTTACAAACGACGATTTTTCCGGCTAAAACTTGCAAAATGTATGTTTTGTTTAGCGACGTGCCCCAGCTTCAGACGACTGTTAGAGTCTTTAAAATTCTCTGCTTTTCTATATATTATGTTCCTCATGAATCACTCTATTTATGAAACTGCATGAAAATCCGTTAGGTAGTTTTTGAGTTTATAGGGTTTTTTTTATTATTATTAGTGATAGACTAGCGTTTGACCACCATCTCACCTGATGGTAAGCGAGCGATGATGTGGTCGACGATGGAGCACGCTTGCCTAGAAGTAACCTATTCACTCTTGATTTAAAGACCCCTAAGTTGTAGCTATCAGGAAACATAGACTCCGGCAAGGAATTCTACTTCTTTAGGATTTTGTTTTTATAATATGTATGGATGCTATCTGAAAAAGACGATCGAGATCCACCCACAGGAATAAGCGACTCGATTACGAATGAAACTATTAAGAAATATCAAGCCAAAGAAGATTGCATCCTCCACTTTTTATCCCTATTAACATGTATTGTTCTTAAGTAAAATCTTCAGCGTGGGCGAAGCCGCGGGCGTTTCTAGTTAACAAAATAAAATACAAACAAAGACGATCCCATACTCGACACTCGGCGCTTAAATCCGTTCGGAAACGGAACCCCACTCAATATTTTCAACGGTTCTTGAACGAATATTGGTCCCGGCGGATCGATTTCGGACCAAACGACAAAAGATTTTTGCCTCCAAAAGAAACAAATTTTAGGAGCGACCATCTTTGTTAGACACTTGGGCAAGCCACCGGATATTGTTTAAGTAACATTCTAGTTGTACATTGAAAAATTCTCCAAGTTTATTTATCAATATTAATATTCCAAAAATTCATGGGTTCATTCCCATCACAGCAGGACGAAAATATGTATCTTTAAGATGAGAGATAAGGCTAGGTAGCTACATTGTATCAGTCCGACAGCAATTGCAGTATAGCTTACCTATTATATTGGCCATCATGATCATCGTATGGAGAACACGAGCTTAGGAGTGGAATTTCCTGTGAAAGAAGATAGAAAAACATTTTAATTGGCGGAAAAGACACAATCTTAAGACTAACCTGTCTATCTGTGTGTTTTCTAGATAGCTATAACCTAGGGGTCTTTAAGTCGAGAGTGAGTAGGTTACTTCTAGGCAAGCGTACTCCATCGTCAACCACGTCATCACTTACTATCAGATGATGTGGTAGTTAATAAGAAACCGGGCAAGTGTGACTCTCAAGGAAATCAAGATTCATACGTCCCGTTGATCTAGAATCCTGAAATTTGGCATGAAGCAGTCTGAAACCTGTAAATTTTTAGTTACGTCGATTTGGAAAAATCTTCATAAGACATCAATTCGAGAATTGAATTGTTTTCATAGGTAACCCTCAGTATTCTTAGAGTTGCCCTTTTTGCGAGAGCTATGGTAACTCTCTTGAACCAACCGCGGCCCTGGCAGGTGTTGGCCCTAACTGGCTCCGTTAATTTTACTGACATCTCTTTAAGGCGCACGTGGAATATAACGCTTTATCGACCCAGGCTTGCTCATTACCGGACGGCCCGCCTTCTGGCCTGAAGTGGTCCTGCGACTCCCGATGCCTGGGGCGTCCCAACGTTGTAAAATCTTTACCCTGCTAAAGTCTATCTGGGCTTACAAACAATATTTTGAAGTCACCTTTTAGTCTCACTGGCTGCAACAGAATACCAAAATATTGTACTAGGAGTGAATGACTATTTGACTTCCACAATCCATTTAACAGACCTGTTGGTCTAGTGGTTAGTGGCCCTGACTGCTATGCTGACTGAGGTCGTGGGTTCGATTCCCACCCAGGACAAATGTTTGTGTGATGAGCACGATCATTTGTTCTGTGTCTGGATGTAATTTATCTATTATATGTATGTATTTAAAAATATATAAGGATGTTTAACAGTTGTCTAGTACCCATAACACAAGCTCTGCTTAGCTTGGGACTAGGCGGCGTTGTGTGTTAGTTGTGGAATATTATATTATTATTATATTATATATTTACTGTACAGACACAACACAGGCCAGATATAAGTATAATGTGTCATCAAAATCACAGTAGTTAGCTTGAATCAAACCAACAATCGATCAAGCTGCTTGATAAGACTTGAGCTCGCAGGTGGAGCAGAGTAGTGACGCTGGTCGTCCGGCAGCGAGATGAGCAGACTATAAACGATATAATCTGCATTGAGATTAGGGGGTTTAATATCGTGCGGTTTTGATCACGCATGCGGGATTGCCCAGCACGCGTAACCCCCGCAAAGGTCCATTTCATACAATTATTTATTTTAACGCGTGGAATACGCACGCAGAAGACGATATTTGTATTTTAAAATTTTCTGCATCCGGAGCAATCCCGCATGCGTGATGAAATCCACACGATATGCTGCTGAGGTTAGTGTATTGTATGTAGGTATTATTTTTCTCGAGCGCATACGTCACTGTGATGGCGACATTTGGGCAGTCTGTGGCCCATAGATAACGTTATGACACACCATTATCATCATCATCATCATCCTACGTCCACTGTTGGACATAGGCCTCTCCCATGTGTCACCACAATGAACGGAACTGTGCGTCTCGCATCCATTGGATTCCCGCAACCCTTACCAGGTCATCGGTCCACCTTGTAGGAGGCCTTTCAACGCTACGTACGTCTTCCAGTACGCGGTGGCCACTCCAGAACTTTTCAGCCCCAACGGCCATCTATTCTGCGAGCAACGTGCCCTATCCATTGCCATTATGATACAGTCTGTGGTCAAATGGCCAAGATACGTTAGCCGAGTGTACAGACTAACAGACCTACGGTGTGATGATGCGTAGGTGAGCCAAAAGCTTTACTTACAATAATACAGATAGTAGAATAGGCTTAAGAGTGCCTATGACCAGCAAGGGATAAATTCGGGCTGTAGATAATGTGGTAGTTTAATGATAAAGAAGCCTAACAATCAAATATAAACTTGCACATTCTAGAAATGGGCGTGACGGCTTCATAATGCAGAATAGCTACCATAATCAATTGGAAACACCCTAAACCTTTTAGCTTAGCTCCTGATTTCCAGTTCAAAGTATCCTGGTTCCCAAAAACAAAAAGGTTTTTCTGTATTGTTTTCACAAATCGGCCCCCGGCCTACATTCGTTAGATTGTACGATTGAATTTGTTCCGGCATCGGCCATTTTATTCCATTTGATCACTTCGAAGCGTACCATTGTTTTGTTTTTATTTTAAACGTATTTTTGGACCCTTTTTATTTTGTGTGCGAGAATAATTCGTAGGGTGAGAGATTTTGGTTTCGATATAAGTGTAAAAAGGTGTTTTTTGCAAATTGATTTTGTTTTATTTCTTTTGTATTTGCTGATAAAAGAACCTAATAACATATTGTTTGATCTAGGAAGCACCTAGCATGGAATAGCGACCACGTACTGAACGACATATCGTTTAAACGCCTTCCACAAGGTAAACAGGTTAAGTTGAAGACCTGGGGACTTACCATGGCGTGGCGTGTTAAAATATCAGTCGTTCGATCGAGAAAGAAAGATGGAGCTTTACACCCTATATAGCTCCATCCCTTTAACAGTTCAGTTTAGGTCGTAAAATGGATCGCGGTAAGAGCTTGTGGTAGCGCAGTTGAACAGGACCATGGGAGTACACTAGATACAAAAAGTACAAGACTAGCCCTTTTTTTTCGGTAGGAACATCATCCAATGACATCCCCCGCTCTTGAGTTGAGCGGGAGATAGTGTCTGACTTTTACTGACTTAAAAACCACTCCTGTTCCTTCGTTGCCTTTCGTACCGGGGCCGAGTCTTCCTTTCAGAATCCCTTGGCCCCAGTAGGCTTCGACCCTGCTGGGCCCCTTCGGTTGCTGACATCTCCTGGAAGCGCGCAAGTAACCTATTCACTCTTGATATAAAGACCTCAAAGAATCCTCTTAGCTATCAGGAAACACAGACTCCGGCCCAACGGTTTGCTGGCTCTCTTTGAGGAGCGTGTGAAACACAACGCGCTGTCGACGACTTGAGCTCGGTCCGGGCAATCACAGGACGGCTGGATAGCGAGCTATCCATTGCTCGTCGTCAATAATGGAACGGGCATGGCAGAGTTTTTTTTTCTTTATTTTTTAGGGACTTTAATCTCAAAGAGCATGTCAGCCCCATGGCTTGGTGGAGTTAACCGCTCATTGTCTTTCTATTGTGTCTCTAATTAAGGTACTTGAAAGATTAAATTATGCCTATTCCTGCTATCAGACCCTCCCAAGCAGTCTAATGCAACAATAACCGTGAAATTGCTCAAAATGAGCAGCTGACAAGCCATTACTAATCCTTATTTTTTCTCAATGTTACAAATACCCGGACACCCACTTTCCCGGAACAAATTTGTCCTATGAACTATAAGTTATGACGCAAAAACGCGTCCCTTCGTTAGCCGACACTATTTGTTACAACTTAGAAACAAGTTTGACGCAAGGGAACGATTTAGTTAGATGGGTTTGTTAAGTGACTGGGAAGTTCATCTTCGTTTTAAATAGGTGTTAATCGAGGTTTAGAGAGATTCCGTTAATTGACATTCGATTGGGGAATATTTACTAGTAAACTCTACCAGTCAACCTTTGGGTCAAAAAGACTGCAGGAGTGCACAATGAATAAATAATACTTAGATATTTGAAATAGAATGAAGTATCAATAAAATTAAGTGCTTAAAACAATAAAATATGTATATAATGCTAAAATAATAAACTAATAAATGCTATAATAAATATATAGCATAGCATAATCGGCTTTATAATTTTCCCACTGCTGGGACTCAAGCCTCTACCTTAGGAGAGGGAATGGGCCTTAATCCACCACGCGGGTCCAGTGGTGGATGTCACATGTCTTCGAATTTTCGGTTCTAGGACATGCCAATTTCCTCACGATGTTTTCCTTCACCGTTTTGAGAGGAGTGGTGATGAAAGAAATTACACAAAGAAATGCGCCTGGCTGAGTTTGAACCCACGACCTGCAACTCGTAAGTCGGGGCCGTTACCACTCGGCCAACACAGCTCTGATAATAAATATCAAAACATTATAATTAAGTATATAAGAGATATTAAATACTGCATTACCTAGGTATAGGCTTTTTAGGTCTACAAAAATGGACCATGAAATATTCATAAAGTCCACTGAATAGATAAACCTGTTTCTTATTTACGGTCCTCACGCCCCAACCGCCACCGGGATTCCGATCCCGATTACCGACCACTATAGGCGCGGGCTTGCGGACGGCGAGCAATGGGTAGCTCGCCGTCCGACCATCCGGTAACCGTTCAGACCGAGCCAAAGTCATCGACGGCGCGTACTGTTCCACACGCGCCTCATGGAGATGTCAGCAACTGTAGGGACCCAGCAGGGTCGAAGCCTACTGGGGCCAAGGGTCTGATTCTGAAAGGGAGACTCGGCGATGGTACTAAGAAATAGGAAAGGGTTTTTAAAAGTCTGATACACCGCTCCGCCCAAGAGCGAGGATGTCATGAGATGATTTTCCCATTGAAAAAACAAAGAGGTCTAGAAGACATGATACGTTGATCCCAAATAAATTGATATACCTCATAATTAGGTGGGAAATCATCAAATAACTTCTCCAGATCTGGCTGGAGCAGGAGAAGGTGTCAGACTTTTACTGAATAAAACCCACCTGTGTTCCTTCAGTTCAATCAATCGATAGCATCCATGCAATTCTCCATAAATAAGACTAAATCCTAAGTTAGACTTATGTTTGTAGAACCGAAGTCATCTATTTTCTTCCTGACTAGTTTTTGCGACCATAATTTCTTCAACGATTGCAAATTTTACGCTAAATATGGTGCAATAAATCTAAACGCAAAAACTAGGCTCACTCATTTAGTTACCTTTGCCTCATTTAAAAAACAAAAACATCAAGATGGCCGCTAATTTTACAGCTGTTTTCGCACGGGTGGTCGCGTTCATAGATAATCCATATAATCCGACCTGTTTAGATAACTAATGAACGCAACTTATCTTAAAATCGTTAACATGTGTTTTTAGAAACACTGCTAAGCTTGCAATGTGATATTTTAATCTCAGTTTAGAATATAACATGAATTATGTCAGTCGGAAAGCTCTTTACGATTTTTATTACTGGCTGGGTATTGGTCATACGTGCTGAATAGATGGACATCAGCTATTGAAAAAAAGCAATTGATCAAGACCTATTTCCAGCTTACTAGATAAATGCATTTCTACGAAAATATTTTGACACTCGATTTCCTTACTGATTTAAAATCGTAAAGACGCGAGATAAGCAGATGCATCATTTATCTATTATCTTTCCAGTATCAACACATCCCATAAACAAAACAAGAAAAAAAACAATAAAATATCCACCCTTGTCGTTAAATCCGAATAAATATCATTCAAACCCCAAATTAGTTTGAAAAAGGTGCTCATTTACGTAAGTATAACTATTTCTGTTACCCAGAAAAACATTAAACTTGACAGAATGATAACGCGAAACAATAATTGTTGTAACGACAGAATCCGACCGAATTGTCTCTGATGGATCGGTGAACGCATTCGAAAATAGAGAAAAAAAAGTTAAAATTCAAAAAAAGAATCGACGATTGTCAAGAAACACGCTTGACTTTTTGTGTTGCCCTATTTTCGAACAGTTTGGGGAAAAAAGTTTTTTATATCGGTTTGTGTTGACGTGTGTAAATGTGTAAAAAGTAACGGGACGGGAACAAAATGTGTAGAATGTGTGTATTGTCGCGCCTGGTTAGGATGTTCAGAGGAATGAGCGGATGTCCTCATTGAGGACGGAGTGATTATTTATAACGGGGTTTTGGAATTGGAAAACATAGACTTAGTACTTATTACATTACATCCTTAGATATTATGCAAATGTTATTATGGAAAATATTATACTAACTATTTATAATATGTACCTATTTATAATAGGTCTTTACGTCTTTACCTATGAAATTGCCTTTCTGCCGAACTGGCTATTTCAAGTCCATTTTTTTTAGCTAAAAATTCTAATTTCAAATTATTTTTATTTTTTAAATATAGTAATCTTTTTTTTTAAATTATCTAAAATATATAAATCGTTTTTATCGCATTTGTACGTTTTTCGTCTTGGCAGCAAAGCGGCTTTTATGGTTATTGGTTTGCCCGCTTCCGTTTTGGAAATTTCGACCTAAGAAATGAACTCCGAGGTCGACCGACAACTTTAGTCGACAATGACGAACTAAAGGCGACTGTGGAAGCTGATGACTCTCAATCTACAGCTCAATCAGCAACAGCTTTCGATGTCAGCATCAAAACAATAATCAGTCCATTTGCGTCGAATTGGCAATGGAAAAAAGCTTGACAAATGGATGCCCTACGAAATCAATCATCGACAGCGCGAAGCACGCGTCGTGTCGAGCCTTGCAGTGCTCAACAGGCACATTGAATCGAATTGTTACTTGCGACGAAAAATGGCTTCTGTTCAACAATCGCAAGCGCTCAGCAAGTTGGTTAGATCCTGGTTCAGCACCTAAACAATGCCAAAAACGAAAACTGACCCCTAAAAAAGTGATGATTACTGTTTGGAGGTCTAGCACCGGTGTCATTCATCACAGCTTCTTACCAAATGGGATGATCATTACTGCAGAAGGACTGAACACATTGATAGAGAAGCTCGCACATCTCCAACCAGCTTTGGTTAATCGTTTGGCTCCGCTGATCCTGCATGACAACGCGCGACCTCATACTGCACAGCAGACGGTCTCCAAGTTACAAGAGCTGGGGTTGGAAGTTCTCCTTCATCCACCGTGTCTCTACAGACTTATACTTTTTCAATAATTTTGATAATACTTGGCGGGGAAAAGAAATCAATAACTGGGAGGCAGTTCAAAATGCCTTTGAAGAATTTGTAGCCTCCCTTGTTGCAGACTTTTTCAAAAAAGGGCGCCAATAAGCAAGGGGAATTACTTTGATTAATAAAAACAAAAAATATAGAGAAAAAAGAGCGTTAACTTATTTCATGAAAAACGGCAATATCACAGGTAAAGACCTAATATGTTCTTCGTTAGGCAGTATTTAATTGAAACTAAAATGTCATCTAAAACCCAGCTAACCGATGTGGCTAAAATAGCTGTCCAACTTTAATAGTAAAGAGAAAACTGTTGGCCCAAGTAGCACAGTAACTGATGCCCTGAGACAGAGAGACAGAGTCCCGGTAGACTATTAAAGAGATGACGAGAAAATCAACCACATAGATTTCACCAAAAATGGAAGAAAGGACAGCGTGCTCGTAAAGTAAATCGTCATAGAGAGAGTTTTGCCAATAAGTGAAATAAAAAAGGCTATAAAAATGGTTTTGTAGCCTATACATACCTACTAGCACAATCATAAGGTTTTTTTCAATAGTCGATCATATCAAAAGTACTTCTCTCAAAATATGAACGCCACAATGAATCACAAATTGGAATGTATCAGATATAATAGCAATAAACATACAGACATGATTTACACAATACTGTTTCACTTAACTAGTGTTTATTGTACACGTCATAGCTACACTACATCAAATTATTACCTACTCAAAATAAATCTAAATAGGTTACTCGGATAGTACAGGAGCTAGGCAAGCTTTGAGTCACATTTTACAGCAGCAGAATAAATGAACAGGATTAGAAATCAGAAATCAGAAACGTTTATTTCAAATAGACCAATTTCAGGCACTTTTGAATTGTCAAAAAATTAGATAACGGCAAGTATTAAGTAATAGTCAAGTAATGTAGTAAGAAGAGACTTATAAACAATATCAATTGGTTTTATTATACGAAAAGGCAATGGAATGTAGATTCAGAAACAATTTTCTTGTCATAATAATTGTGACAAGTTACTGTCAAACAGGCTTTAAACTCGTTAAAAAATAAAAGGCATTTGACATTTGAGAAATACCCTAGAATGTTACGAAACTGAAAGAAACAATAAAATAATATTAAATACAGTGTTTTAAAAAATACATACATTTTTTGGCGCGTTAAATAATATGATGCAATATATGGCGAGTATTCTTTTTGCGTATTCAAGTATTTTGACATCTGTCAAAACGAGCTTTTTATTATTTGACAACTTTAGCTGCTTAGATTTCTCAACAAGTGCGATAACCTCCTGAATGATAAAAATTAGAACCACCTACCCTCAAATTTCTTTTAATTTATATTTTAAATGATAAATTTGCTATAATTCATTCCTAGATAAGCTTATTGTTTTGTAATCGATTTTATGTTTCTTTCTACAATTGACAATGGCAATGACATTATTATTGTATTGTAATTTAATTAATAGATTTACATGCTGTAAGGTTTTGTAGCGGAAACACCCAAATCTGTACCATCTCAAACTTGTAACCTAAATTTTGGGCTAATAAATATTTTTGATTCTGATTCGAATGAATTTTCAACGCAACAATCAAGCCTTGCTATAATTTGTGACTCATCGATGATTTCTTGATAGAATTTACAAAATATTTTTTTTTTCACGCCTGGTTCCCATACTAAAACACATATCATAACAGCACTAAAATATGATTATAAAAAAGCAATAAACGGGTAACGGAACTAAAACTAAGTGCATTAGTTTATTAGTCAGTTCGGTATCAGCGAGCACAAAAGTGTTAACACTTTGCACTCATTACATTTTTTTCTACCCATAACAATAACACGTCATTTTTTTTCTATCTGTAAGTAAAAAAACGACATCCCAAAATTGTCCACGGAAATTTGTCATAATTGGTAAATTCATCATTGAATCAATCATTCATTACAATTGCTACTAGAAAGTACACACGCAGTTGTTTTTCCATTTTGATCGTAATTTTTTCATTCTTGTACAATATTTCCATAAATTGAGTGACAGTTTGGTATATAAACAAATGCTTTTTCCACTTTTTCTAATAATCCCTTTAACCATAATATCGCTTGACACCATAGACACTAGTAATATGTAGAAATGTATAATTTTTGTAATATCGCTTGTCATAAGATTGACGGCGAATTCTCCGTGGATGAAAAGGTCTGTCATAAGAGTAGGCTTGTTGTCGTGTCGGTTAAACATTCGGTAGCTTTATAGGCCTGTCGGCGAAAGTGCCGCAGATGAAGGTTCCTGTCGGCGAAATGCCCATAGGTGAAAAACGAAAATAAATTAATCGTCCTGTCGATGAACAGTCCAATGACGAACTGGTCTTAGCAGAACGGTTGCGGAATCATGAAACACGGATCAGCCCCCCTAGCCAAGTTACAACCGTTTCGTTTCGATTCTCTTTTTGTCAATCGCCTCGAGTAGGCCACGCCTCCGATTCCTTTATTCTGACACCATCTCAACGCTCAGTCACGTGGTCAGAACAAAGGACTAGGAGGCGTGGCCGATTCGAGGCGATCAACGAAAAGAGAATCGAAACGAAACGGTTGTAACTTGGCTAGGGCGGCAGTTTTATTTAGTAAAAGTCTGACACTCCCTCTCACTCCACCAGGAGCGGCAGAAGATATTTAATAATTTCCCACTCAAAACAAAAAACATGCTATATACTTGTTTTGAACACCTCATTAAACGCATGGCCGCATTGATTCCTAGATTTACAAGTCTAATTAATTATAGTGAGAAATCGTTCCTTTCAACGCAGAAGAGCTAATTGCATTTTAATTAGCTTCTTTTGTTAGTTATCGCTTAATAGATCTGTTGCTAGCAGCGAGCTGTTACTACTTTTATAATTGTGCTATCAAGACAAAGGGAACGCTGTATTTCCCAAATAAGCGGTAAAATTGAGTGTGGTTTCTAAAATGTATGAATCGTTACTAAAGATATTTAATATTATGATCCCGTTTAACACTAGAAACACGGAATATCAGTGCCATTTTTGGCCATTTTATTTTTACTACAGTAACAAGGAGAGATGGAACATAAACAAATGAAACTGGTAACTGATAAACAGTATTTTTATTCATTATGTAAGTGTAGCGACATCTATGGCGTCACATAAGAACTAATCATGCATCGGGCAATCAGAGTTCTCCGCGCGATTTGGATTTATACGATAGCCCGAAATCATCTATCGGGCAGTTGCCCACCAGACATAACACCCGTCTGGCCGGAGAATCCTCCCTCTTCAACAGAAGTTTGCGGGACTTTACTCTCTGTTCCACATACCTCCAAACTGGTGACCCTGACGTAATCCAGTTACCTCCAAATAAGTATTACACATATTTTGGTGTACCTACTTTACGATTCCACGCATAATAAAACCAGAACAAGAAGATCATAGGACTGGGTCAAATTTGGGACGCCCGCGCTTCTAGTGTAAATAAGTAGTAAGTAAGTAAGTAATAGTGTAAGTAATATGCCTGGCTGGGTTCGAACCCGCAACGTACAACTCGTAAGTCGGGGCCGTTACCACTCGGCCATCACTGCTCTACAAAAAGTAGGTAGTTATCTATATAATAGCGTGTCAGACTGTTACTGACTAAAATCCACTCGTTTCCAGGGCCCCGGGGTTCATTTTCACTTAACCCATGGCCCCAGTAGGCTTCGACCCTGCTGGGCCTCAACGATTTGCTGACATCTCCTTGAGGCGTGCGTGGAACACTATGCGCCGTCGACGACTTGGACTCGGTCCGGACCGTTACCGGACGGTCGCACGGCGAGCTACCCATTGCTTGCCGTCCGCAAGCCAGCGATCTATATAATATGATCTATCCGTGTTTTATTTAAATCTGTCCAGTCGTTGATTAACTTCCAAACTTACACAATTATTTAAAATGTATCCTTATTTTTTATATTATATTAGTAAGATAGAATAGGGTTTATAATAACCTATTTTATCTTTACAATACTTAGTCATAAAATATAATTTTCGACAATTTAGAACAAAACCATAAAACTTTTCTTCCCGCCTCGCCAATTCATCTGTCAACACTATAGATAAGTGCGCGAAGGCGCGAAGAGAGTTCGTTCGGATACATTAGCAAAACGTAATATAAAATAGATGCGTTCTTATTAACTGAGCTATTGTCGAAGTGAAGGTGCGAATGGATTGCTTGACAGATGGGTTGCCAGGTTTAAAATTTAATGATAGGGAGTTCTTATACTGTTTTGTGGAGTATGGAAATTACCGAAACACACATCGATGACTGACTCGTTTGTCTTGCAGTCGCTAGCGTGGACTACTGAGCGCTCTTAGATTCGAATCTGGTCTGGCTAATTGTGATTATTCTATTAAGAATTTCTCAGTAGCAAGCAGCCTGGAGTTTGGGCCCGAGACTTGGAAAGTAAAAAAAAAAACGTTTTTCCTGCGCTTATTCTTTCCCAAGTCAAGCTATATTTCCTTCGCATCATCTTCGAAGTGCACTTGTGTTTATACACACACTTGTTCACAATATTTTTTGTATCATTGACAATAAATTGTTGGATAATTAATTCTTTAAAATGAAAAAACAAAATGTCGGTGTTAAGTAGGAAGTATTCGAAAATATAAAATTAATTGCAGCTTTTTTGGAACTTGTATTAAAAACTGGCAACCCCACATAATTCGAAAATATGGCGCGAATAGATTGTCCGATGACAGCTTTATAGTCTACCATTTTGGAGTCCATTTAGTAAATGCAGATAAATATTTATCGGCCCAATAACATACATGCGTTATGCTGATGAGTAGAGTTTATTTTCGTAGCTGAGAGCTCTCTGAGAATCGGATGTTTGTCCATAAATACAATTGTGTTAAACTTTTTTGAGAGCTGTTAATCTTAAAACAATTATGATGACTGGGAACAGAAGATAGGTATACTGGGAACGGAAGGTTTGTCTGTTTCTTGTACCAAAGAAATGATCATTCTAGTTTTTCACTCTTCACACAAAAATTGTATTGTATTGGGAATTTTGGTCGAATTATTTTAATTTATTTATTAGATCTTGTAGAATAAGAGCGCGTTGCGCAGTGCGTGTTGCCAGTGATGACATATGGTTCCAAAACATGGTCGCTCACAATGGGCCTGATCAGAAGGCTCAGAGTCACCTAAAGAGCAATGGAAAAGGCTATGCTCGGAGTTTCCTTGCGTGATCGAATCAGAAATGAAGATATTCGCAGGAGAACCAAGGTTGCCGACATAGCACGAAGAATCGCCAAACTTAAGCCGGGAGCAATGGGCAGGGCACATTGCTCCCAGAAAAGATAGCCATTGGGGCCGAAAGGTTCTAAAGTGGCGACCGCGTACCTGAAGACGCAGTGTTGGAAGGCCCCCTACAAGGTGGACCGATGATCTGGTGAAGGTTACGGGAATCCGATGGATGCGAGACGCACAGGACCGTTCATTGTGGCAACATTTGGGAAAGGCCTATGTCCAGCAGTGGACGTCTATCGGCTGAAATGATGATGATGAGAATAAGAGAGCCATCGCCTATTCCAAAGGTCAAAAAATCGTCCGATCGAACACCACCTGCTCAAAGTACCTTATCATCCTCATTCCAGCCATATCAAGTTTCAAGTCGCCACAATGACCAGTTCTATGAGACACTCACCAACCAGTTCTTCGGTCCACCTTGTGGGAGACCTTCCAACGTTGTGATCTCCGGTATGCGGTTACCACACCAGATTCTTTTGACCCCATCAAGTATATGTTCTTCGAGCAACGTGCTCTGTCCACTGCCACATAAGTTTGGCGATTCATGGGGCTATGTCGGTAAGATTCACGCGACCTTCACCAGGTCATCGAACTACCACATGGGAAACCTTCCGACGCCGGGTCTTCCGGTATGCGGTCAACACTCCAGATTCTTTTGCCCATATCGACCATCTGTTCTTCGAGTAATGTGCACTGCCACTGAAGTTCGGCGATTCTTCAAGTCATGTCGGTAATTTTGGTTCTCTTATCTTCATTCCTATATAGATCACGCAAGGAAACAACGAACATAGCTTCTTCAGTTTATGATTCCTTTTTTTTATTGTCAATATAAACTAGCACTTGACTGCGATCCAACCTGATGGTAAGCTGTGATGCAATACGTTGATGGTGACGCGCACTACTTTATTAAGATTCTATTCACTCTAGCCTTGAAGACACCTAAATTATAATCGGACAGGAAGACCGCATTAGGCAAATTGTTCCAGTCCTTCGATTTACGCGGTACAACTACGAGGCGAAACGCTTAGTTCGGACCGTAGAGGTTCCTCATATAGATCAAGTATCTTCCATGATGCCAGTTTAGTCATCGGCCTATAGTTCATCGAATTACGGAAGACGTGTTTTTATGAATTGCCACTATCTCAATTGTCAATATCTGTTTACCGACTCAAAATCAATCCTATAATACCTACTATCCGAGCGAGATCGTGAAAGGGCGATCCCACACGGAGAAGAAGGCGTCGGGGAAAGCAACCGCCTCGATGCCTAACGCTCCGAAACCCCGCTTGCACAAGTAGGACTTTGGAACCACGGACGCTCAGAGTGAGGACTCTGCTCGCCCATCAAGTGATTCCAGGGAAAACGGTGGCACTGTGATCACGTGCTGCCGTGCATAGTGAGGCTCAGGGGAGACCGTTGTACAGTCTGTTTAGGAATGTGCCGTAATAGGCGTTACACAGAGGGGGTTCCGGAATGTTCATTTGAGAGATAACAGGGCCCCTTCTACGTGTTGATGGTGATCACCGAGGTGGTTTTAGTGAGCTAAAAATCCCACACTCCCCGGACTTATCCCCAAAGTCCGGGCGCATTTTAATTCTCAATTATTTTTTACGAGGGTAAACCTCGAAAAAAATAATTGAGAATTAGCGATTTGGTTCATTTTCCCAAGCGTAGACACCACGCTCAGTAATTGCGCTTGTGATCACGAGACATAAGGAGTAGTTCCAAAATGAATCAAAAGAATGAACATTCGTTAAACAGATCTTTCGGAAAAATTATTTTGAGCAATGATTGTGGTAATCATTTTATTTGATACTGGTAGCGCCATCTAGTTAAATAATTCAACAACTTTTTAGCGCCATCTAGTATTAGTAAATAGTCGGAGGGCAGAGTGCCCGTCGTTTTTTCTTTGTTTTGGATAGATGTCACTAATTTTTATACTTGGCAACATTCACACGTTTCGTTTCAGGTTCCATAGTAATGTGTTATTAAATAACCCATTTTTGTTTTTCAGCAAATACATTTAATAAATTACCATAACATTTACTGTAAAAAATCATGTTAAGCCAAAATAGTTACATGGAAAAATTAATTTTATTTGTGCTCTGCAATCCATAACTTTTAATATTCTATTCTTTTTTCACGTGAAATGGAACAGCAAATTAAACGGTGCTGCCAACTGCAAGAAGTAGGAAATCAGAAATAACTTGTCTCAAATCCACCATTTTCCCTTTGTAACTAACCGGTGTTCAAAACACGTGCGTACGATCGAGTTACATGGAAAACTTGTGTGATCACGGTGCATATTGAGTAAATACTTACACTAAAAAGTGCGCCGGGTTTCGATAAACGGTCGACGTGTATTAAAACAACAGAATGAACACCGAAAAGCTAAAGAAGTTGCAGTCACAGGTGCGCATCGGCGGTAAGGGTACACCAAGACGCAAGAAAAAGGTTGTTCACGTTACCGCAGCAACAGACGACAAGAAATTGCAATCGTCGCTCAAAAAGCTGTCAGTGAACACTATCCCCGGCATCGAGGAGGTGAATATGATAAAAGATGACGGTACAGTGATACACTTCAACAATCCGAAAGCGCAGGCATCCCTCGCGGCCAACACTTTCGCTATCACCGGTCATGGAGAGAACAAGCAGATCGCCGAGATGCTCCCCGGCATCCTTAGTCAGCTTGGACCTGAAGGTTTGAATCAACTTAAGAGGTTGGCGTCAAGTGTCGCCGCGCCGAAACCACTCGACGAGGACGATGAGGTCCCTAACCTAGTCGGTAACTTTGACGACGCTTCGAAGCAAGAGGCCAAGGAGATAATCACGAACGAGAAAGAGAAGGAAAAGGAAAAAGAAAAGAAACCAGAACCAGAAACCAAAGCTGCAGAAAAGAAAACCGATTAAACTTCCAGTCGGCCACTATGGTGTAGTTTTTAATTTTGCTCACCCAGTGACATCGGGTTTCCAAAGACACAGAGGCGTCTCAAACAGTTCTCATTTTATTTTACATTGTGTTCCTAATAAATGTACTTTGAATTTATCGTTTTCTACATTTATTTATATGTGTAAATTGTGAATGTGTTATGTTGGTACGGGGACACTATTTTTTATTTTTTTTTCTAATTACATGTGACTTTGGAAGCCTAAACCATCCCAATTTAAAACTGCTTAACTCTTATGCCATGCACTAATAACATTATGATTAGTTTTATATTGTAACATACAGCATAATGGGATATGAAACTTGTCGATTCTCTTAAAATAGGACTTAGATAAGTGTTAATGAACCTATTGTTGAGATATTGGCAATATTGGTAACATTTACATAATATTGAAAGAATATAATTATACATTATTTTTGACAGTGCACCAGGAAATCATAGAGTATATAATATGTATAGTAAAGAGGTGTTAAGCACACCTTAGAATATTTTTAAAATATTTTCTAAAAGTTGTTGATTCATGTCCGGAGTAAAGATTTGCTTTCTTAAAAAAAATAGGTATAAACAAAAGTTTAGTCACAGGTAGCTCTATAGATTATTGAGCTAACATTGTATAAATAAAATTATAAAAATTGCAAAAATTTGTAAAGGATTAGAGTTTTGTTATGTGGAGAGAAACATTAAAACTTTGATCGAAGAAAATGGACTTTTATTTTTAATCTTCCTTATTAGGCTCAGCCTATTCATTTTGTATTTTTTAGGTAAGCATCATACTGCCTAAACAATATCTACATAGATAATTAACACTGTTTGAATCACAATCACCTTGAATAAAGTGAAACTGAATCATTGTGGATTTTGTATAAGCCAATATGACCTTCATTGCTTTAGCAATAAATTTCATATTAGTAAATCTGGATAATCCAATGATTAGTTAAAAAGATTGCTATAGTACACACGCTTTACATGATATAGTAGCGTACATGTACAGGGATGGCAAATTACGGTCCGCGGGTCAACTTTGACTGAGGGTCCCCCAATAAACATGATTTTGATAGTGTGGTCCTCAAAAACGCATCTTGGCCTTTTTAGCATCATAAATAATATTAATAGCCATTTTTTATTATTATGAGGAACACCAACGACATATTAACAAGATGCTACCTATACTGGTAGGTAATTTTATAGACATACGATTCTGTGCAAATCTGTACTTATAAAATGCTTTGTCCTGAATGACTGAAGGATCAACGCACAGACATACTCTTTGCGCACAGCCTAAACCGCTGATCGTAAAGACCTGAAACTTGGAGGGTATGTTCTTTGTATGACGTAGGCGTCCAATAAGAAAGGATTATTCAAAATTCTACCCCTAAGGGGGTGAAAAAAAGGGGCAAAGTTTGTATGGGACAACGTGTTACCTTGGTCCAATCTACTTCAAATTTTGCTTGAACATTCTTTAACAGAATTGATGGAGGACTAGTTACGTATTTTATTGAAATTCAAAAAACCAAATAAAAATCCTACTAGAATAATTTTCGACTTCTACGCGGATGAAGTCGCGGGCAAGAGCTAGTATGTCAATAAAATAGCAATGAAATCAAAACTTTGGCACAGGTACTTAAACTGCCGTCGTTATTAAAAAAAATATAACTAACATTTCTTTCGAAATTGAGTACCTAGGTACCTACCTATTCGGAATCAGATTTTTTTGCTGGTTCTCAACTCAATTTAAAAAAATGTTAGTTTTTCTTTTTTAACGACGGCATCATTAGTTTTCTGGTTTTATTGGATACGGTACACCATTTTACTGTTGTCAATACTGACTCGTTGGCTGTTAATACCTAGTTCATTGTCATTGTGACCTTTACTTACTAAGCAACAAAATTCATTAATTTATGTAGGTACCTACCTACTTAGACAAAGCGAAAAAGTAAATACAGTTACCTGTATAAAATAGAACATTACAAGCCGCTGTAAGAAAAAAACGGTTGAAGGTCGTCGTGCGCCACGACTATCTTAGTGTTTGTGAGTTTATGTTTATTTTAGCATTAAAAGCTTCCTAAGGTTGCTGCATAACATAACAGTAAGTAGGTACTTTTCTGACCCCTGTTTAAAAACGTTTGCCCCTGGCCTAAAAAATTGAGTACCTAAGTAGTTTCTTATTCTGTGAAGTAGGTATTTCCGTAAAACTACATAAACTTAGACCATCTTGGTACGAATTTTACAAGGACTCCGGTAGGTACATAAGATAGATTTTCAATCAAATCATAAACACACATGTAAATAAAAATGCATCTCATGGACTCATGGCAAATTGGCAATAGAGTCGCACAACTAGCAAGTGCTCATTGATGTTGTTATCATAATGAATATTTTGTGGGAAAGGAAACTGTGGTTACCGGTTAGAAAAAAATATAGGTTGGTGCTCGATATCAACACATATTGTGTTTATATAATCATTTAAAAAAATAGGTTACGATTAGGTGCTAACTAAACATCTGAGAATTCGATTAAAAAATAGCATTCGTATCGCAATTAATCCATAAAAGTGACTCATCGATTTGCACAATATGAATCTTCAATACAATCAACAAGTGCCAACTCCAAGCAATTAAAAACCAAAAAGAATCATTTCTTTTACTTCATTGCAATAACAAAACGTTTTTCTTTTTTCGTCAGAGCAGGTATGATCGAAAATTAAGTATAATAAAAATTACAAACAATGTTGATTTTTGTCATATTATTATTTATACACAACTGCAATAAATTGAAAGATTTACATTGAATTAGAATAAACAAACCTATAAAACTTAAATTTCAAGCAGTTTGCAAAAATAAGTCTTTGTTATTACAGGTCGTGATTTTATAAACTTGATTTCATGTGATTATTTATTATACTAACAGAACGCATCGTATTACTGTCACACAAATGAAACTGTCATGTATCGTGTGTCAAATTCAAACTGTCAAGTTGCGAAAATAGGTAAATAATCCTAAAATAATTTGGTGTTCCTTTTCCTTCACTTTGAGTGGGTTATCCTAGATTTTTGTGCTATTTTTTATTATGATAGCACGGCCGTGGACCGACGATCTACCGAAATGCAAAAATTCTTGTGTAGCGTCTTACTTTTCCCGTTTGGGAGGCGGAAATACGAACACCACTGACGATTACTTATGTTTTCAT
Source organism: Mythimna pallens (assembly GCA_961205895.1). Taxonomy (NCBI): domain Eukaryota; kingdom Metazoa; phylum Arthropoda; class Insecta; order Lepidoptera; family Noctuidae; genus Mythimna; species Mythimna pallens. The sequence continues at coordinate 19,356,661 of OY540845.1, forward strand.
TGTCAGACTGAAGATAATTTGTAAGTAGACTTTATTTTCATCTTAATAGAGAAGTCATTGAACCTATATAAAGTAGTTAATATTTATTTCATAATTAATCCAGCAGGTATGAACTGTGCACAAACACATTTATGGTTCTATTTTTGACTTTCTCCATGTGTCAACAGTATGATACTGAAAGCATCGGTATTAATAATCCCTGAACAGTAAAAATTTTAAATAGTAAAGGTAGTTCTTGGATGTACTGACCCAATGATAATGTGATTGGATTCATTCTTTATGCATACAGTTAAGGAGTGGTTTTCCCTGCTGGAGTCTTATGTTTCCTGATAGCTACATTGTGGGGTTCTTTAACACTAGAAGTATGGGCGTCCCAAATTTGACCCATTCCTATGTACTTCCTGCTCATAATATGCATAGAATCACAAAGTACACCACAATATGTGTAATACACAATAAAGATATTGTATTATTACTTAGTTACCAGTTTCATTTATTTACCATCTCTCCATATCACTGAAGCAAAAATAAAAAATGGCCAAAATTAACATTGCTATTCCACATTTCTAGTGTTAAGTCAAGATGTTACTTCAAGGCAAGTGTGCTCCATCATCAAACACATTCTCGCTTTCCATCAGGTGACAGTACAGTTTCATGGTTGACCACTATTTCTGATGGTAAATGATGATGTGGCTAATGATCGACGATGAAGCACTCTGCCTAGAAGTAACCTATTCACTCTTGATGTAAAATGTCAGTAATAAGCTATAATATCACTGTAATCTTATTCTTTTAGTACCCTATATGGAGTATTTGAACCACACAATGGACTGGAAGCAGCGAGGTTTATTATGCAAAGGATGGCAGCTGAGATCTTGTTCCCACCACCCTCAGCTAACACTGATGAGGAGATTAGAGAAAGACTTAGGTAAGAATTAATATGACTGGCCTGTTGGTCTAGTGGTTAGTGGCCCTGACTGCTATGCCGGAGGTCGTGGGTTCGATTCCCACCCAGGACAAATGTTTGTGTGATGAGCACGATCATTTGTCCTGTGTCTGGGTGTAATTTGTCTATATATGTATGTATTTAGAAATATTTAAGTAAGTTTATCAGTTGTCTAGTACCCATAACACAAGCTCTGCTTAGCTTGGGACTAGACGGCGTCGTGTGATAGTTGTGTGAATATTAATATTTATTATAAACAAGACTCATTTCAGCCGAAAGACGTCCACTGTTGGACACAACAAACGTTGTTGTTGTTGATGATGATGAAACAAGACTACTTCATTAGGTAGTTATGTCAACATGTGCACGTTGCAGCCATATTGTAGCTAACTCTGTAATATTACTAGGCAAGCCAGATTCAAAAAGTTGCTGTAATTAGGTACTGTGTAAGGTTTTTTTTTTCATAACAAGGATAGGATGACAGCAGGACAAAAATATGCATTTTTAAGATGAGAGAAAAGGATGGACATGAAGATCATTGCACCATCCTATTGCAAATTGTAGCTACCCCATGTTTGGGCCGCGTCAGATAGTATCACATAATTTTCTTATCCACACTAACATGTTTTTCAATAATTTATTAAATACAAAATATTCCAGAAATGCATTTATATCAGTGGAGAAGGCGTACACAGAGAACTATGATGGCATGATCGCTGAGAGAACCAGCCTGCAGTACCAGCTGCAGACCTTGTATGAAACACAGGTGATTTTATTAGTTTATTTCCAACTATAAAAATATAATAATACTAGCAGTCCCGATAGACCATAAGCTGGCTTTCGTCAGAAAAAAAATTGAAAGCCTTGATTGCAGCGCCACCTACCGGGTTCAATTGTATTTTCAAACCATCCGCGTAACCACACAAAATTAAAAACAAATTAGAAGTTGTTTGGTGACAATAATGTACTGAAGGATTTATATACTACTAGCTTCTGCGAGCGGTTTCACCCGCGTAAAAGCAAGTTTCTCCATACAAACTTTATATTCCCGTTTTACCCCCTTAGGGGTTGAGTTACGTATAATCCGTTCTTAGCGAATGGCTACCTTCCTTTTAAGGAACCTATCTACCAACTTTTAAGTTTGTAGGTGTTATAGTTTCTGAGATTTCGTGATTAATGAGTGAGTGGTATTTCGCTTTTATTATATAGATTGGTTATTGATCATCTTGAGTGTTGTTGATAGTGAAAAACATATTTAGTGCCAATACTTTAGTTGTTAGGTCACTATCCAAGACTGTACATTAAAACACCATCACTTACAATATATTTTTTCCAGGTCTCCGAAAACTATAACATCTTAACTCGTTTAAAAGAAATAGATGTCCATCTATCCGGGGGAGCAGCAGTAGTCATAGCATTGGTCCACGCTAACAAACTATTTGTGGCCCACGTCGGAGACACAAGGGCTTTGCTGTGTAGGACGGATGACAATGCAGTGTTGAGGGTCGTGCAGCTGACAGTGGACCATAGTCTGAATAATGAAGATGAATTGTTGAGGTTGCAGCAGTTGGGGCTTGATGTTAATAAGTTGAGGAATGGTGGGTATATTATTATTATTTATTGAGGTTTGAGATTGTTTATTCCCATAAAAATTACAAAGATTCATTTACCTACATATGAATTTTAAAATTAAGCATAAATCAATTTAGTTGGACATATTATAAAACTTGACATTGACTATGTTTTGAGGGTAGATTAAAAAAAAAAAACATATGGACAAAAGTTTGTTGGATACACTGTTTCACAACTATCAAGGTAGGTTAACAAGTTAATGTTTGTTAGAGGGGGGAGTGGGGTAATATGAATGGAATAAAAATTAAGTATGGAAAGAATGGAGTTTCCTTTATTCCTTCCATACTTAATTTACAATTATAAACACTATTAGTTCTCTGACACTTATCATTGCCCTACTTGGCATTTTGGCAGCAACTGTGGTGATTCACTGATGACTAGAAATGGATAAGAAAACTATAGTCAAAGATATTTCAAGAAATTGTCTACAAAAATATGAGTTATATTTTATTACTACCGGTTTAGCTACACTATATACAAAATAGTTCAGCCGTTCAAGTGTGCAGAAGTAATAAACGCAAAAACACACACAAACACACTAATAAACTCAGACATTTTCGCCTAATTAATATTAGTGTGATTATGAATGGCCAAAGTTTACGTAAAATTTATGGTTAACCTAAATAATAAGGTAACACAAGATATCTGTTTCCAAAAAATTCTAAAGATATCACAAAGATAAATCACGTAAGAGTGGTTATATAGAAATGTATTTCGGGTTGGGCACTGCTTTTTTAACGTGCTTTTCGAGGTTTGGAAGAACTTGGCATATTAAGATGGTCCCCATCCATAGAGCGACCTCGGCTAGCGTTGCTTAACCTTGGAAGAATGACTCGTGTGGCTGTTATTACTTTAGCAAAGTTCATAATGTTTTTACAACCAAGTTTTCATTATAGCATACCATAGCATATACCTATAGTCAGCCTTATAATGTTCTCACAGCTGGGACTCAGGCCTCCTCTCTAGGAGAGGGAATGGGCTACGCAATCTTTAAAGCTAGAACTAAAAACTTGAAGATGTGGTTTCAAGTTTTTAGTTCTAGGACATGATGATTTCTTCACGATGTTTTCCTTCACCGTTTTGACAGCAGTGGTGATGAAATAAAGAACACAAAGTAATGACCCTGGCTACTCGCAAGTCGGGGTCGTTACCACTCGGGTTTTCATTACCTTATTCAAGTCCTCACCAAATCATTTTCCCTTCCTCAGCGCAATACCTTGGCAATCAGACAGGCACGCGGTGTCTCGGCAACTATCTGGTGAAAGGGCTATACAAAGCCTTCCCGACCATCAGCGCCGCTGTGACGGAACCCGTCATCGCAGCCCCTGAGATACACGGACCTATCATACTGGATGAGTCTTGCAGGTAATTTTCACTTTTATTTATTTCTTATTATACTTCATCCGCAATATGAATATGTAAATAAACCATTTTACTGTCCATTCAACCGATTTTGACTTCTGTTCCGTAATTTTCATGGTTTTCTCTTTTATATTTGTGTATTTCCAGAGGTTTAAAAAAGTTCAAAATGAGTAGAACCTGGCCTTAATGAGTATAATACATCATGTCATTACCGCAAATATATTTTTAGTTTTATTATTAGTTTTGATGTTTATAAACAATTAAAAAAATAACAATTATAAGACTTATAGTCGGATCAATAAATGAATTGAGAAATGTGTTGCTAACTAATTATATTGATATCTCGTCACCTTAGACCCGTCGATGTGCTATTTGATAGCAATCTGCCTTGTGAATAATATGCTTGAATTGTTATTGCTTACAGAAATATTAGGTTCGAGATTTTGATCTTAATTTATTAAATTAGTTTTTGGCCGCGTCTTCGCTTGCATTGGAATTATTTTGTACCTACACAATAACTACTAAATGCTATTGTCAGCAAAATTGTAGGGGCCCTGTAGAGCCGATGCCCGCTGGGGTACTAACTAGGGGCACTAGGAATTTCTGAAAGGGAAGTGGTCCTGGAATACAAAAGGGCGACTGACACATGTGTTGTTTTAGTCTAACACGTCCTCTCGCCCCATCCTAGAGCGCGAGAAGTCATTAATAATAATATGTTTGAGCTCTTTGGAATGGTCAAGCTTGCTATGAAAAATATTTTTCATTGAAAACTTATTTTAGTTCATTCAGATTATTTTACTTACATTGGAAGTGGGTCCTGAAACACAAAGGGCAACTGACACATGTGTGTTTTTAGTATAACACGTCCTCTCGCTCCATCCTAGAGCGTGAGAAGTCATTAATGATGTGTTTGAGCTCTTTGGAATGGTCAAGCTTGCTATAAAAAATATTTTTCATTGAAAACTTCTTTTAGTTCATTCAGATTATTTTACTTACATTTATACATTCTTTATTTCAGATTCCTGGTCCTAGTAAGCGCTGGAGTCTACAAACGCATTCAAGAAGCGAAGGGAAGCTACGAACAGACAAACAAACAGCTCGCTCAAATCATAGTAGAGAACTTTAGAAAGCAGAACGACTTCAGGATGGTCAGTCAAGCAGTATTGGAAGAAATTGAACAAGAATTCGTTTCCTACTGCGTCAAAAATAATTTATCACCAAAACCTAACACGCATATGTCTTTATTAATAAGAAACTTCAATTTTCTACCCACGAATGATGACGAAGATGCCCCAAATCATAGTGTAACAAAAAATGCCTCGGTCCGATTTAATCCGATTGTTCAATCGAAATCGAATACTCTATTAAACGAAATCGATTCTGAAATCTACTCGTCGGGATCGGGAACGGGAACCAATGAGATCACGACGAACGATTCGAATATCGATACGAACCGGTCTATGGAATCGACTTCTGACATATATCCGGCTGGTAGGCCGTTTGATAGGGATAGGAAAATAAAAGGTTATGTTGATTTTTCTTGTTATTTCGAGAATGTCGCTAAGGCGCGGAAGAATGGAACGCTACCTGATTTTATTAAGTAATTTTAAGACCGAATTTATCTAACATGAGTGTCACTATTTTGGTCATAATATGATCATTTATTTATTTATTGGTTCACCAGCAATTGTTAACACTGGTATTATGCTAAAGGTAACATGCAATAAAATAGAGTACAATAGTGAAAAACAATCACTTATAGGTAAACTCCGCATGCCTCATAACCTTCAATCTTCAATGAGGGCGGAATTCAACATTAAAACTAATCGCGTTTTAACGTTCGGCTCGCAAGCCGCTGTCACTAGTGTCACTTGTCTGTATTTTTCTTTTGTTGTATTTTTACAAGTGACACTAGTGACAGCGGCTAAACGCGATTATGTGAGCCAAACGTTAAAACGCGATTAGTTTTATTGGTGGATTCCGTCCTAACTCATTGTATTCAAAATAATTTTGAATAAAATATTAGAGGACCTTTTGCACAATTGTGCTTTATTATAACTGTGTATTTTTTATTGGAGGTCCATAAATATAAATAAATAACTATTGAGCGACGTGAAAAATTTAATTAAATTGAATAAAATCAGGTAAATAATCACTGTTCAAGTAACCTTAAATTTATAAAGAATTTAAAAACTAACGTGATTTAATTATGCTTCTGTGACATAAGTATAAATGTAGAATATTGAAATTATTAGATTATCATTGTTTTGTACAAATAAAATGTTATTTTAAATATTTCATCTTTTTACTACACATACCTAATCAGACATTGGTAGACTACATATTGACTTTTTTTTAAATTTCCCAAATTATTTCTATACAAAGACATTAAACATATTTTAACATGAAAGTTGTTTTCCAGAAAAAAAAAACTTTTTTCTTCACTCTTTCTCTCATTGCAACCCCCTCCCTTTTTAGTTAAATTTAATTTTCAACCCCCAAGACAAAAATGAGGTGCGTTTCCAAGTTTGACCGTTATATTTGATGGTGTGTCTGTCTGTGGCACCGTGACTCTTAAACTGATAAACCAATTTTGATTGAAAGCAGGTTGTCTAACGATTATTCTTACTGACAATGAAAGTCCCGTCAAAATCGCTCCAGCCGTTTCGTAGATTCGCCGGAAGAAGAAGATAGACAAAAATTGCATTGTTATTATATGTAGTAAATATGTTATTTTGGTATTACAAACAGACAGTTCATTCTCATTTATATGTGACGATAAAAGGAGGGTTCAGGGAAATAAAATAAATCAAGTTTTTCGACGCCGTACTTTAGATTGCTTTTTTTTAGTACTTTAGGGCTTTTATTTTGTAAGTTAGTTTTAATTACGTTATTATTAGATTTAAATGTATATAGTATTTTGGAGAAATTAATAAATTTTATTATTTAATCTTTCAACCGAACACGAACGGTGAAGAACTGTCAAACTGCAGGGGCGCCATAAACAAAATTGTGGCGGGAATATGACGTTTTACAAATAAAAACGAAAAAAAAAAAAATTTGAGGGTAGACTATAAAATATAATGCGTTCAATTTATAGGAAATTTATCCAAGAACGTAAGTAATCAAACTTGTTCATACAAAATTAAAAAAAAATAATTAGAAGGTATATAATAACTATTTATTAGCAAGTAAATGAAGAAACATAAATCAATTAATATAAAACAGTACACTTAGACGGGCTTGTAGTCTAATTTGCTTTCCAACTTCTTGTTGTCGGCCACCTTACGTACTGCCTTCATTAGATCCTCCTGTGAACAGAAATTATTTCATTTATAGATAACCTTCAAAGTCTTGAGCTCCGACGCCGATTTGTTAGCCTGTCGATTTTCTACCGGTAGCATTTCGGGAAGTGTCCGTCGGAATTGCAAAATTGAATTACTCGAAAGTAACGTTTAGTCGTCAACTGGGCCCGAACAGGACTACCCAGGTGTCCACACACACGACGGCGCGGGCTCCGAGCTCGCAGGACATCGGGCATTGCGTCGTCCAACACGACCGCGCGTAGACCTACTTTTGAACTGTAAGTAGGTTACAGTTCATAAGTACGTCTTAGAATAAACCCCTATACAGTCCACTTGCCTTTTTTTAATATAATATCCGAGCCTAAACACCAGGCGTTACCTTTTAAGTAGTGTCGTTTTTGTATGTGTCACCGTAAAATTGTAAATACAGTTAGATTATAATCGTATCTCGCGAGATTGTGAACTATCGAAAGATAGTACATCGTAATCTATTGCTTACAATTTAACGCATTCTTTTTCAGTAGATTATAATCTACCGAAGTGAAACTGTTAAATAATGAAATAGCATAGAACGGAATGCATCTCCCGCGCTGATTGGTTGAAACGTCATGTTGTAAACGTCGCCCTGCGCCACCATATTTGTTTGATATATTATTATTATCAACCCACTCACACGCACTAAACGTGTTCTCAATACGCTAAGTGGATCTTTAAGTCAAGAGCGAATAGTTTACTCCTAAGCATGCGTGCTCCAGCGTCGGCAACATCATCGTTTACCATCAGGTGAGATAGTGGTCAGCGGGCTACGCGGGCTTGCGGACTTCGATGTTCTTTCTGAAAAGTTTCAGCAATGGATAGCTCCCCGTCCGGCCGTCTGGTAATTAACCGGACCGAGCCCAGTCGTCAACAGCGCGTAGTTATCCACGCGCTCCTCAGAGATGTCAGCATACCGTAGGGGCCTGGGCACGCCGTAATTATGGCGGTAAGTCCCCTCTTTGAGGAGTGGCTGGAAAGGCAACACGGCGTCATTACCTTCCGCATGACACAGGTCCTCACCGGACACGGTAAGTTCGGGAAGTTCCTGCACCGGATTCGTGCGGAAGCGACGCCCGGGTGTCGCCACTGTGTGGACCGCCCGGAGGACACGGTGGAGCATACGGTGGAGGTGTGCCCCGCTTGGGCAGAGCAACGCCGTGTCCTCGTGGGGGCAATCGGCGGCGGCGATCTCTTGCGCCGGGCCTTGGTACAGGCCATGGTCCGGAGCGAGGAGGAGTGGCAGGCGGTCACCTCCTTCTGCGAAGCAGTAATGCTTGCAAAGGAGGCGGCCGATCGCGTGAGGCAACGGTCCTCACGCCCCAACCGCCGCCGGGATTCCGATCCCGATTTCCGGCCACCGTAGGCGCGGGCTTGCGGATGGCGAGCAATGGGTGGCTTGCCGTCCGACCGTCCGGTAACCGTCCGGACCAAGCCCAAGTTGTCAACGGCGCGTGCTGTTCCACGCGCGCCTCAAGATGTCAGCAACTGTAGGGGCCCAGCAGGGTCGAAGCCTACTGGGGCCAAGGGTCTGATTCTGAAAGGAAGACTCGGCCCTGGTACGAAAGGCAACGAAGGAACAGGAGTGGGTTTTTAGTCAGTAAAAGTCTGACACTATCTCCCGCCCCGTCCAAGAGCGGGGGATGTCATAAGATGATTTTCCCACCGGAAAAAAAAAAATACCGTAGGGGCCCAGCAGGGCCGATGCTCGCTAGCTAGGACTGCGGGGAATTTCTGAAAAGGAAACCCGTAGCCCTAAAATGCAAAGAGCAACTGAAGGACACAGGTGTGGTTTTAATCTGTAAAAGTCTGACACGCCCTCCCGCACCACCCAGAGCGGAAGAAGTCTGGATGATTTTCACCCTTAAAAAAAAGGTACCAATGGTGTATTATTTTATGCTAAACGAAACTATGACGACCGACCCCCACATCTTGGGGCCATAGTATCTTAAGTCAAACAACAGCAGCTCACCTGTATAATATACTCCCTCTCAGCCCTGATAGCGAACAGGCCCGCCTCAGTGCACACATTCCTGAGATCAGCACCGTTGAAGGTGTCGGACAGTTTGACGACCGCTTCGTAGTCCATCTCGCCGTGTTTGGCGATCGGAGCCGCGTGGATCTTCAGGATTTCAAGCCTGAAAGGATTTTATAAAATTATATGTTTGTCGGCGCAGGATGCCGATCAACATTGAAGCTCTGTCCAGGTACTCTGTTTTGTGGGCGATGGCTGGGTATCGAGCAATAAACAAACTATTCCAGATTACACAACTGATTTATTATGATACAAGCTTTAGGTATTCACTTCACACGAGCCATGAGACAGTTCCCGAGACTAGACGTTGTACGCACGGCTGCCGACAGAGGAAAAGAGCCAAGACACCTCTGCGGTCCGCACTTTATCTGCAAGGTTCGTCAGCGCGGATTCTGTCAGTGACATGTGTCATTTTTAACTTAGCTCGTTCATTCGTTCTCAAGCTTCCGTACTATTGACTTCACTGACATTTTTTAAGTCTCAGTTTTAAGGACCTCAAAATCATGCAAAAAGTGAACAGTTGATTATCCATCGAGCACAAATCTCGATTTAGACTAAGACCAACCTGGGTAATGAACTCGAGACCTCAAGCTTACATCGCAATGTTTTCCGATTTTCATCTTTCTTAAAAAAACATACAATTTGTTAGTATAAAATATAGGTATGCGAATCAGTGTGTAAAATCTCATAAACCTTCATTGAAAAAGAGGATGTACCGACCAGACGGATATTATGTCTAGTCCGGGGCAACTGTCCGATGGTTCATTTCGGATTGTTGTATATTATGTCCTAATAGTGCGAAAAACTGATACCACGATGTAGGATTTTTAATTTTTTAGTTCCTAAATGGCGGCATAAATTCCGCTACAGTATAGCAATCTGAAATGACATAATAATAGTGCAAATATAATTATATTCTACAACTTCCTTACTACTAGACGGCGTACTACGACTAGATGGCGTTCATCTAGTCCCAAACTAAGCAGAGCTTGTGCTATGATTACTAGACAACTGATAAACAAACTTATATATTTCTAAATGCATACACATTATAGATAAATTACACCCAGACACAGGACAAATGATCGTGCTTATCACACAAACATTTATCTTGGTTGAGAATCGAAACCACGACCCTATAGCAGTTAGGACCACTGACCACTAGACCAACAGGCACGTCATAGGGGAATTAAACTTTTCCCATACATTGCTGGCATGTATTTTTTTTTTACGCCAAAAGTGAAACCTAGGACATATCTTAAAGGACTGTATGAGAAATCAATAGCAAAAAGAATTATGTCTACCAACCGTAACTAAACGAAGTTAGAATATTTAGTTTCGGTTTTGCATTTTGGTTTTAGGCGGGTAACAAATGTTACGACACAGTCTCACCGGTCACCTTGGGGGGCGCTCCGCTTTCCAGAGTGACGCAGTTCAAGTACCTGGGGCATTGGGTCACCGATAGTCTGTCCGACGATGTGGACATAGTTCGTTGCAACATGCTGGCCCGTAGGTTTGCACGTTGTACAAAAGAGGTTAAAATCACACTCTTCAGGGCGTACTGCCAATCCTTGTACACGTGCGCCCTATGGGTCGGCTATACGGGGAGCTCGTATAGTGCTCTGCGAGTCCAATATAATAACGCTTTTAGGGTTATGTTGGGACTGCCGCGTTTTTGCAGTGCGTCGGGGATGTTCGCGGAAGCAGGGGTGCCTGATTTTTACGCTGTCATGCGAACACGAATAGCATCCCTGATGCGGCGGGTGCGCGATAGTTCCAACACCCTGGTAGCTATTGTGGCCGACAGGATGGACAGCCCGATAATGTGGCACTGGATGACGACTCATCGTGCGTCATTTAAGTACAGAAAATAATTTTGGCGTTTTTTGTATATTTATTTTGTTTGTGTATGTGTAGTATATTATGCTTGTGTAAATGTAATATTCGTAATTTGTTTCTGTATGTGTAATTTTTGTTTCTGTATTTGTAATTTGTTTTCTGTGTGTGTAGTTTGTTTCTGTGTGTGTAATTTGTTTCTGTGTGTGTAATTTGTTTTTGTATGTGCAATGTTTTATGGACTCATAATTGTCCGAAATAAAAATTTATTATTATTAAATAGTGTCCATCACTAACACAACAGTAAAGGGAATCTTATTGATTCGATTATACCACTTATTTTTTTACTACTTTTAGTGATGAAAAACTGCGTGTGGAAAAAATATAACAGTAATAACCAATAAAATCTATTTTATCAATGGAAACCTCAAAATATTACGTATTATATTTCCATGTCATTATAACATAACGAAAATAGGCAACGCCTGACAAAAATGTACTAGAAATGCATCTATACGTATATTCGTTCGGTTACGGATTAAAGGCCTGGTTCTTTTTGCTGTTGACTCCTCGTATTGGCCTCTACCTTAAAACCTAGGTTTCATTTCTGGCGAAAAGAAAAAGTAAAACATGCCAATACATTGCATTGGCCTTTAACACGTTATTAGATATTTAATTTGTCTCTTACCTAGCCTGCTCATTAGGCAAGGGGATCTCAATCTTCCTGTCCAGCCTGCCGGGCCTTAGCAAGGCAGGGTCGAGGGTATCCGGGCGGTTGGTGGCCATGATCATCTTGACCTGTCCGAGCGAGTCGAAGCCGTCCATCTGGTTGAGCAGCTCCATCAGCGTGCGCTGGATCTCGCGGTCGGCGCTCGTGCCCTCCGAGAAACGTCGCCCGCCTGCACAAGGGACGGGGGTTTCTTTAGAACATTGTGTTCACAAGGTCGACTGTGAACTGCTGTAGGATTATGGAGTTTTTTTAGGCAAGCCTTTTGCTATCATCAAAAACAAATTAGGCTGCTACTTAAAAATGTTTATGGTGAAGCGCACTAGTTTATTAAGAGCCTATACACTCTAGCCTTGAAGACACCAAATTATAATCGGACGGGAAGACCGCAGCAGGCAAATTGTTCGTCCTTAGTTGTATGCGTTATAAACGACGAGGCGAAGCGCTTATTCCGGACAGTAGAGGTGATAATTGTCCGATGGTAGAAAGGTAATGGCGGAATCAAGTCACGTAATTCCCGCGCACACTCCAAAATAGCTCACATAGCAATCGACCCTGGCTTCAACGCTCAGTAGTCGCACTTGCAAATAAATCTTTCCCTAGAATAAAAAGAACAACTCAAGGAACATGGGTTATAGTGACTTATTTTAATTTAATTTGTGACTAATCTATATATATAAAAGGAGAAACTGACTGACTGACATATCAACGCACAGCCAAAACTACTGGGACTAGGAGCGTGAAATTTTGCACAAGGTACAAGGTTTTCATAACATAGGCGAGCACTATAAGAGGATTTTTCAAAATTCACCCCCTAAGTGGAGGAAACGGGGTTTCAAAGTTGGTATGGAGAAAGCTAATCTTACGCGTGTGAAGCCGCGGGCAGAAGCTAGTTGACTAATATTTTAATGCATTTGAATATTATACTAACGTAGTTTTAAGTTTCAATTACTAACATAATATGGACATTGGAATTAGTCTGAAATAATTTTTTATTTTTTTTTTATTTTAATGTTACTAAAAGTCTGACACTCCCTCTCGTTCCACCAAAAGCGGGAGAAGTTATTTGTCGATTTCCCAACTCAACAAAAGGTTCTTTTATTTTCTTTTTTTTGGAACTCGTCGAGTCAAAGCTTCGTAGTTTATAGCGTCAACGCAGAATTGCTACACAGTCGGTTTTCTACCGGTAGCAGTTCGAGGACTGTGCGTCGGAATCCAACATTGGACTAGCAGACGTTAGGCGACGTAATCCCACTCACACGCACAAAACATTTTGGGAACACATTCATTGTGCGTACAGCTAAGGAGTGGAATTCCCTGCCGGAGTCTGTTTCCTGATAGCTATAGCCTGGAGAGTCTTTAAGTCAAGAGTGTATAGGTTACTTCTAGGCAAGCGCGCTCCATCGTCGACCACATCATCGCTTACCATCAGGTGAGATAGTGGTCAAGCGTGAGCCCAACAATAACAAAAAAAAAACCGGGACTTGACTGGTTGTTTTTTCGAGCGAGGCGGACAAAGGCCCCTCGCTCGTAAACGCGCGACAGTATCGCTACTAACGCACGTTAGTCGCATTTGCAACGCGCTACAGCATCGCGACTGTATCGATGCAAACGCGCGACCGTGTCGGACAACATCGGGGAGAGAACAGAGGAAGGGTGGCGCGTAAGTGAAATATTCTACATAAAAAAACTTCATTTTTGTATCATTACTCTCGAATCGAATCGTGTTTGCATCGCGACAGAAGCACGACAGTATCGCGTTTGCGTCGCGACTGAGAACGGTGGTGTAAGCGAGGGCAAACAGCTATCGACTGCATCGCGACTCTATCGATGCAAACGCGCGACAGCATCGCTACAAAGTCGCCGTGGGCCAGGGCCTCACCTAGTTTAATTCTCGAATCGGGTCTCGAATATTTTTCCGAATCAAAAGAAAGAAAGAAAAACATTTTATTCACGCGAAATAACGCAATCTTAAAACATAATCAATAGATAGGGAAGATATGCGTCATATCCGCGCAAAACGGCCGAACGCTCAGCATAAAGCACGCATAATGCGAATAGATTTAAAAGATTTTTTTGTGACGTAACTACAGATGGACAATAAAGTAATCCTATAAGGGTTCCGTTTTTGCCGACTCAGATACGGAACCTTAAAAATTGTTGGTTTTTTGGGGCAAACTGGTTGGTCTACATACCAATGGCATCGATCTCGTCCATGAATATGATGCAGGGCTGATGGTCGCGCGCATAGTTGAACATCTCCCTAATGAGACGCGCCGACTCGCCTATGTACTTGTCTACGATGGCTGATGATACCACCTGGGAAGAATAGAAGTGGATAAAAATAACAAAAATTATAATAAGTCTTTATATTTTTATTTTATTTATTAATTCTTTATGCACACAAAAGTACAAAGGCGGACTTAATGCCTTAGGGCATTTTCTACCAGTCAACCTTTGGGTGATGCAGAGACAACAGGTGGTAGGTGCAATATTAAGCATTAGGTACATATTGTTATTAATACAATATATTTTATACAAACATATACTTACTTAAATACTATAAATACAATATACATAATATAATTATATATTTTCACATTCAGTGCCGAGAATATTACCGACTATTTAATTTAATGAAATTCAATCATGTATCAATTTGATGATTATAATATAACTCAGTAAAGCCTTACTTTTGACGGTAGCTATTAGTAGATTATGTGACTCGTGTGTGTGTGTGTGTGTGTGTGTGTGTGTGTGTGTGTGTGTGTGTGTGGTTGTCTGTAAAAAATCGCTTTTAGCGATAATACCGCCCATTGTGACACTATATTAATATTAAGTTCCTAATGTAATTTGTATTTTTGGTGTACAATAAAGAATATATCTATCTATCTAGGGGATAAACAGTGTCTAAGTCGCGGATGACATGTTGAATTCACACGGAACGAAAGTTGCTAAGTTTTAATCCCGAACGTAGTGAGGGATTTAAATAATTAACTCCCGAGCACTGAGAGGGAGTAAATATAGAAACCAGAGTGAACTGAGCAATTCAAGCCGCTCAAGACAAAGACACACATATATTTTTGTAATTTAGTCATTTGTTTCAGTACATTGTCTTTAATTATCCCACAGCTAAATTTGCAATTTTTAATTTCTTTTTTGCTTTAATTTTCTATAACGAAAGAAAGAAAAATATTTTATTTGGCACATACTCACTACTAAGCTGCGTGTATTCAATCGAATTCTTACCAAACATTGGTTCGATAACTGTTTCATTTAGGATTGTACACGTTAATATTATGATTGTGTCGTATTGTCAAAGTGCATACCATTATTGTAATTCAATTTTTATTTTTCTCTCTCTCTCTTTCAAGCATGCTCTTCATAGCTATTTAAATGCGAAAACATGTCATTGGTTTATAGCTGCTTAATTTGTTGTTTTTATTAGTTGTTAATACTGTTTGTTTTCCGATTACAATAAAATAAATAAATAAATACAGGCGCTCCCGCTATTTCTTTTCTTTTTTTAAGAAACAACTTTAACCACATATATTTTTTTTTTTGGTTAGTGGCCAGTTTGATTTATGAAATCTTGAATTATCTAGCGTGACCCCCTTATTGACAATATCCGCCAAATCTGAGTACAAACCTTTAAAAAGTTAGCATCAAGCTGCGAGGCCACCGCCCTGGCGAGCAGGGTCTTACCAGTACCAGGCGGCCCGTACAACAGACATCCCTTCGGAGGAGTGATGCCTACGCGGACGAATAGCTCTGGGTTCATCAGGGGCAGCTCAATCACCTGCAATCATAAGGGACATAATAATGAGAAGGAGAGATAATAGGGACGCCCAATTTGCTTTTGGAAAGAGTTGGGATGGCTAGAATAAAGCCTGCCAAGTGATGGTTGCAATGGACCACGCACTATGATTCCTAGACATTAATTTTTTAAATGGGATTTATAAGGGCGTAACTATATCATCTGAGGCTTGTGGCAAATTCATTGGACCCCAGAAAAATCGTCACATTGTGATTAAATTTTAACATTTTTTTTAAAAATATTTTTTGGTTTACTTCTTCTGAGCTCGCGGCCTCTCGAAGCGGGGGCCCCGTTGGACCAGAGCCCATGGCATTTTGCCAGCTTTGGCGCCCTATAATTCCGCCACTGTTGTTTCTGCTTACCTCTCTAAGTTGCCTGATCTGTTCCTGCAGACCTCCGATGGCGGAGTATGTCACATCACCGGGGTCTTCATGGCTCATATTGTATACTAGAGGATCAACCTGGAACAATGTGATTAACTCTATTAGAAACGGCAATAAAAGGAGTAAATATGTGACGGTTGTAGACTGTACTTAAAGGAATTATCATGATAAAGTAGGTAGCAAAGAACTTGGTCGTATGGGGTCATTGTTAAATCGGCGGTGGCGACCTCTCGTTTACGGTTCTGGTCTAGGCCATGGTACGGGGCGAAAAGGACATCCTTACGCCCCAGCCACCGCCGTAAGAGACGTAAGATTTAGACGTAAGCGCGGGTTTGCGAACGGTACAAAGCCATTTGTTGCTCACCGTCCGGTAATAATAATAATATTCCACAACTATCACACAACGCCGTCTAATCCCAAGCTAAGCAGAGCTTGTGTTACGAGTACTAGACAGCTGATAAACATACTTATTTCTAAATGCGTACATATTATAGATATATTACACCTAGACACAGAACAAATTATTGTGCTCATCACACAAACATTTGTCCTGACCAAGAGTGAGTCGATGGTACGTTGTATTACGCGTGCTTAAAAAGACATGTCAAGAAAATAGTTGGAGCCCCCTAGGGCCAACCCCTGCGCACTTGGGCTGCAAGACTGTACGAAAGAGTTACTTCAGCCCTGGAATACAAAGGCTACTGAAGGAATACAGTTCTCTCTCTCTCTAACTTAAGTTTTTAACTCCTATTGCCTGTTTTTTATTGTTATTTTTTTATTAACTAAACAACTAAAAACAAGAAGAAACACACTAAACAATCGAAAGTTAACGTAATCTACAGTGACTTGACAATTATTCATGTTCAAATGTGAGCTTAACTCAATGGATGAATTTTCTTCCAGCAAACTTTTGAGTGATTAATAGAAATCACACAATCGAGGGTATAGTAAACCTAGATAAATAAGTCTATTATATGAAAATATATTGTACATACTAATAAATACCAATATAAACCAATACTAGCGGTCTCGCCGACAGACGTTGTGCTATCCAGTACCAACTCAAATATACACACAAAGTTTCCTCCATATTGGTCAAGCTGTTTGGGAGGAGACAAGTGACAAACACATGTACAGAACAATTATGAATATAAAGATTATGACATTACCTCTCTAGGTAAATGCCTCATGATGGTGAGTGTCGTCATGTCCAGGGCGACCCTGGTGCCTCCCTTCAGCTTCTGTTTATCCAGTTGACGACGGCAGCCAACTACATAGCGGGGACCGTTTGTGGCTTTTACAATGACTGAAATACAGAAAAGTAATATTGTTATCATTGAAGTTGAGGTATTGTATTTGTGTAGTAGTGGTAAATAAACTAAGAAAACAATAGACTCTAGGCTTCAAACATATTATTAGAGGCACTTCCCTCCATTACTGGCCGCTTCACGAAACAGGCCCTGACTTAACCTCAATTGCACAAAGTCATGGCCGTTATAACTGGCTACGGGAACATCTTATCTTGTTGTGGGGCTGGCCCTAAGCCAGAGCACTTCGACCCTTCTGGATCTTTTGTGCTTTTCCCTTTTTGTCTACTCAACCCCTAGCCCTCCGTGCCCCTTCTTCTATGAGTACTAGTATGGCCTTGATGGGGCTGAACCTGTAGTCCTCTGGTCTTGGAAATGGTTGGCCCAGATACTTTATACTCTAGTCTTTTGGAGCCTAGTGCTGCACAGTCGCACAGCAAGTGTAGCATATTCGCCTCTGCATCTCCACAGATCCTGCAAGTCAGGTCGCTTGCTAGTCCCATGTTGTAGAGCTGTTTGTTGGTGGCATAGTGCCCTGTGAAGAATTTTTCGGAGCTGTGATCTGCTGTACCTCCATAGTTTTTGGGTCCAAGCCATATCTACCTTAGCTACGGGACCATTAATAAGGACTTTTTTTATATTTATAATTACTCTACATTGTGCTCACATATTAGAAGCAACCAGAAATATGTAACCAAGATTATATGTAATATGATTTAAAAGAGTATCAATGGAGTTTCCTGCACATTCTCGTCCATAAAGATCTACAGAACTTCGGAACGTGTAATTTAACTTCACTTTTTTGACACATTTGTCCAATCCGTACGCAAAATAAGCACTTTAGACGTGGAGTTGCAGACATCAGTCTAAAATACAATACAAAAAAATAGACGACAATGGTCCACATAGTACTAAGTGCGGAAACCATACATAAATAGATAGAACATCTTTTGGTGTTTATCTCTTAGATAGACATGACGTTTTCGTCATGTGTGATTTACTTTTTTATTGATATTTATCCGGCATGACCAGCCAAAGATGGGTTTACAAAATCAGGTTGCATTTCTACATCATCCCATTTAAGTTTTATTATACTCATACACATCATGTCTAAATCTCTCTTTTTTTCAATGTTCTTCCTTTTGCAGATATTTTGAAAGAGATTTCTGTAGAAATAAGCATCACCTTGGTACCTATTTTCTTTCTTTTCTTTTATTATAGTACATAAATTGTTAAATATGTACATGTATGTCATAGTCATAGTCATAGTCGGCCTTTTAATGTTCCCACTGTTGGGACTCAGGCCTCCTCTCTAGGAGAGGGAATGGGCCGCAATCCACCACGTGGGCCCAGTGCGGGCTGGTGGATGTCACATGTCCTTGAATTTTTGGTTCTAGGACATGCCGGTTTCCTCACGATGTTTTCCTTCACCGTTTTGAGAGCAGTGGTGATGAAATAAATTACACAAAGTAACGCGCCTGGCTGGGTTTGAACCCGCGACCTACAACTCGTAAGTCGGGGCCGTTACCACTCGGCCACCACTGCTCTCTCACTCGGCCACCACTGCTCTCAGTGTCACATGTATGTATGTGAATAAATTATTTTCAAGAGACTTTCTTGTCCACAAAGATACAATGAATACTCAACCTATCTACTTTATTTAAAATTGAAAAATAATACCACAAATAAGTAAAAACAATAAAATAAAAATAGTAGTATTAAATATACTAACATTTCTCCTCAGTAAGCTGCTTCAGGACCTCACCGACAATTTGACCAACGCTCTGCAGAGCTTTGAGATCATTCTCACTCTTGTCATACTGTTTTGTGACATCCTTCAGCTTGTCTCGCACTGCAACAAAAGAACTTGGGATTAGTATTTTTTAGAGTAAAACTAAGTATCAATCAGAACAGATAGTTGATGCGGCTGAAAGGTTCTGGTGTGACGACCGTGCACCGGAAAAGCCGCAGCGTTGGAAGGCCATCTACAAGGTGAACCTTTGACCTGGAGAAAGATGCGAGTATGTGGTGGATGCGAGATGCATAGGATCATTCGTTGTTGCGACGCTTGGGAGAGACCTATGTCCAGCACTCTATGTCCTTTGGCTGAAATGATGATGTAAATCAGAGATGTTATGGTAGAGAATCAAAAGGAAAGTTTGGAACTTCCAATTGATTTTGCACCTACAATTTGTTTCTAATAATTTTTAATATGAAGTTATATATGTATACACTTGTTGCTCTATACTCATTGTTCAGGGAACCTCCATCCCCTCATACCTTCAGTTGATTACTCTTTCACTTAGTTTAGTTTTGTATTTATTACGTTTTGAGTTTATGCTGCATTTATTTATTTATTTATTTATTTTATTTTAAAGAAGGCTCACAGACAAATAGAAGAAAAAATGATATAAACATTGTTAAACACAACATTATTAAATAGCTAATTACGAGCCTCCACACATAGATAAGAAAAAATATATATTGATAATAAGGAACTACACACAAATCAATAAATTACTAACGAGAAGTTAATCACAGAAAAAATTCTGTGCCATTTGCCGTCATAACTAAACTTTACTAAACATATATAGTCATACTTAACTAAACTTTTTATTTGTTTTAGTAGCGTTTCTTTTGACACTTCTGCCCAGTTTTTTATTAATCCTCAGCCAAAAGTGCTTCTGACAACATTTTACACTTGGATGATATGGAGCTAAGTGAAAAACTGTGCCACAACTTTTGTTCTGAACTCTGTGCCCTAAAACATGCAGCACTATATAAATAACCACTGCCAATGTTGATGCTGTGGACATTTTACACCAAAACAATTTAAAATACTGTTGTGCTAGTGACACAAAGAAGAAGAATGGTTACAGGATCAGACCAAGACGAATAAAGTACAGATTCAGTGAATGATGATATGGCGAGAATTGCTTTCTCGTAGGGACAATAGAAGAATGGGAACAAATTAATAAGAATTGTATTGGTGAGAATTAGTACCGATACTGACTTAATAATTAGAGGTTAACTGACGATGAGTTTCATAAATAAAATTGTTTATAAGCAATAGCCTTTACTAAATAAAGGTAAAGTTATTATGCTTAAAATGTTAAAGACAGCCATTATTTGGAGAAAATTCTATTTGCATATGGTTTGTCGACATAATTCGAAGTAGCCACTGCAAAATATACGGAAGCCTAAACTGTTACGGCCAATTTATCAAACTATATGACCTAAAATCGTTCGGATATAAATGGGTAACCTTTAAGTAGTAATAAATACAAATTTTCACTAATGAACTAGTACTCTGGTAAGAGGAATTGAATAAATAAGACGATACTTAGTTTATGTTATCAACAGTTGATTAAATATTTCATTTTCACACAAAAGTTAGGGTCGTGATTCGGCAGAAATCGATGACAAGGAACACAAATACATACTTTCTTTGAGCCTTGATTCCACTTCTTTGTGTTCCATCAACTTCTTTCTATAGTCTTGGAAGGCTTTTTCACGTAGTCCGTCCATTGCTGACGGTCCGGCAGGCATTTTTATTTAGAAATTGTGTTTACGAGTTAAATGCAAAAACGAGAATCACTACTTTTTGACAGCTTCTTGTGGTTGACAACCATAGACAAGAAAATAGAATTCAGTTCAGAAACACGAAACAGATTCTTAGTGGTACAGAGTTTTCACCACTGGCAACACTTAACACAATAAATAAAATGAAATGCACTTTATTTTTGGCATAAAACTAGGCTAACAAATATAAAAAAGTTACTCCATTCTGAGGACTACATTAATTCTAACGCTACAAGGATACTTTGGATCGCGGTCATTTGAACTAATGCTAATAGATATCTTATTTTATTACTGACAAAAGTATGGAAGAGGTTCTTATTTCAACATGTATTTAAAATGTTGATTTTATTACAAAATCTCTTGATAATTTTAGAAATATTTCCTTATATCCATTGTCCTGTCACCAAAAGATCCTGAAGTAGCTCTATGCATGATTTTATTGTTTTAATAACTACTATCATTTCAATTGCCATACAAAAAAAAACTCCTTTTCTCTTTTCTTTTTTTATTAAATCCCAAGCGAACGCCGGCGTTCGCTCTCTCATTGTCTTTCTATTGTGTCTCTAATTACAGTATTCAAAGGTTAATCTTAAATCAAAACCTATACCTATGTTACTCATACCTATGCTCACATATCTTTATGTATAATTATATATAATTCTTCCAGACGTGTATTTGTCACATCACGCCGCCGCCGTTTAGGAGAAGCCAAAAAACGGCGGCGTAACCGATTTAAGTGAAACTTTGTATATTTATTTGAGAGGGTCCCTGGATGTTTTAAAAACACAATTGGATACCTACGGTAGATGGCGCTACAATCAATTCTCAATTTTTTGCCGAACGAAAAGTCAGCTTTCGTGCAGGACAACGCCTGCCGGGACCGCTATATTCTTAAAGCTCCATCTACATGTATATAATAAAGCTAAGTAGTTTTAGTTGTTATTTTTACTATAATGCTGTTTATAATACGCTCGTCGAGTCAAAACTTCAGTTTTGATCATTTATTCAGAGTGACCATCCAGCCAGTTTTCTATCGTTTACACACTGACCTCTATATAAGGTGACTGGTAATTAGTGACCGATACTTAAACATGTGATTGTACTCATAATTACAAACAACTGTCCCAAAGATTTTTTTTTTCTAAACTGCACTGGCACTGGCACTCGTAAGGCAACCGCTCTGGATATGAAGCTTAAATTGAAAACTGCCCTCGAGGAGCTCAAAGAATCAAAACTGCAATGCCAGCAAATATTGCAAGAGAATGAAGAGAGTGAGAGGGAAATAGAGAAGATAGTCCTTAATAATACAAGCCTTAAACGAGAGTTGGTAGCGATTAGTCAGCAATACCAAGATGTTATAGAAGAACGTGACCAACTGCGAGTGATCACGGATGGTTTCAATACATGTAGTAACTTATATGAGGAGGCGTTGTGTAAGGTTAGGGATCTAGAAGATGAATTGGTTCATGCTAATAGTCGTATTCATAAATTGCAGAAGGAAAGGGAATGTACTCAGACTGAGGAAACTAGCCGTTTATATGATGAATTATTAAATTCAAATTTTAACCCTCATTCCTTAGGAACAATAGATCTTACTGAAGATTCTCTAATAAAACACAATAATAATAATTATTATAAACTAAGCCAAAATAAAATTAAAAAATATGCAAGACTGAATAAAATCATTAAAAAATGTAGAAACCACAAGAAACAACAAAAACACTTTTCCATAAATATTCAACTAAGGAAAGAACGTGTTAACCTTATTAATCAATTAAATAACTATCAGATTAAGTTAGAAGACAGTATAAATATTTATGAAATTGACACTCAGCGATTACAGTCAGAAATACAGTCTCTTGATGAGTCATTAAAGTCAATTTATAACAAATATGTATGTTCAAAGAACCAAATTAAGGAACATATTCTTGCTACAAACGAGTTGGTGGACAAAGTAGACTCACTTACTCTTAGTAGCAACAAATGTACCTGTCAGAGAGAATCTCAGTATAACCTGGCTGGCCTCCAACTTGTGGTAACAGAGGACACATCCCAGGCCACTAGGGCTCAGGACTGTATTACCAGCCAGGTACCCCCCATTCAGCAAGAATTAACTCAAGGGGTAGATCCAGTAAATTGCAGTTTTTCCTCCCACGACAGCGAGGATTATCAATCAATTATGTTTTCAGACAGTATAGGAAGAGGTTTAGGGCAATTAGTTAGTAACAACCTCCCTTTTTCTTCTCAAAATCATTGTAGGCCTCAGGCTTCCTACCATCAAATAATGTCATTAGTTAATGAACAAGTATATGATCCCAATGCTATTATATCTGTGTTTGTGGGTAATAGCTTAAATGTGAATAAAGATGATATAACTAATAGTGTCACAGAACTATTAAAGATAAATTGTAGGAAGATTATCTTGTGTGCTTTTCCGTACTTTGAGCATTTGTCATATAGGCAAAATAAGTACATTCACATGCTAAATATGCATATGCATTTTTTAGTAAGTCACCATAGTGATAAGTTTTTATTTTTTGACATCAACAATTTTGTTGAATGGGGGGTTTCAGCAAGAATTAACTCAAGGGGTAGATCCAGTAAATTGCAGTTTTTCCTCCCACGACAGCGAGGATTATCAATCAATTATGTTTTCAGACAGTATAGGAAGAGGTTTAGGGCAATTAGTTAGTAACAACCTCCCTTTTTCTTCTCAAAATCATTGTAGGCCTCAGGCTTCCTACCATCAAATAATGTCATTAGTTAATGAACAAGTATATGATCCCAATGCTATTATATCTGTGTTTGTGGGTAATAGCTTAAATGTGAATAAAGATGATATAACTAATAGTGTCACAGAACTATTAAAGATAAATTGTAGGAAGATTATCTTGTGTGCTTTTCCGTACTTTGAGCATTTGTCATATAGGCAAAATAAGTACATTCACATGCTAAATATGCATATGCATTTTTTAGTAAGTCACCATAGTGATAAGTTTTTATTTTTTGACATCAACAATTTTGTTGATAAACTTTTCTCGACTAGGTATACTGTGTACCTACCAATTATATTTAGACGTCAAATAGCAAAGCTATTAGCTTATAATATTCACTCAGACATAGTTAGTATGTCAAAGTCCTCAATCATTAGTTCCACCGTTAGTAATAGTACTAATGTTATGTTTGCTGGTTCCAATACTTTAAACGAGCTAATGAGACAATAGTTGGTACTGTTGGCAATTTAGGTCAAGTATCTTCTAGCACTAACGCTAAAGGGGCTAAGCAAAAATCGTTTAATTTGTTTCTTCAAAACATTCAGGGTTTTTCTTCGAAACAATTGGAAATTGAATTATTTTTAGAAAAAACTATGTTTGACATCATTTGTTTTAACCGAAAAACAATGTTACGTGGGGGTTCACTGATCCTAATTAGGAATAGTATTAAATTTAAAACTCGTAAAGATATAGTTGCACTGTCCGTTGAACATATTATTGAACTGTCTTGTGTTGAGCTGGATAGGCATATCATAGTGTGCGTTTACAGGCCCCCTAATTATCAAAACTACTCTATTTTTGAGTCTATCATGGAAGATGTTATGGCAAAACTTGCAACTGGTAACAAACTAGTAATAGTCTGTGGAGACTTTAATGTAAATATTTTAGAAAATTATTCAGATAGCAGTAGATTATTAAATCTCTTCAAATCATTTAATTTATCAAATGTGTTTATAGAACCAACTCGAACTACAACTACTACTGCTACATGTATCCATAATGTTTTTTGTTGCTGCAAATATTTAGAAAAGGCCATTGTAAATTATCTGCCCTCTGATCATAGCGGTCTATTGGTAACTTTTGAATCCAACATACCAATACAACAAGTGCAGATACAATCTAGACCAATAACATCCGGTAAACTAAATAAATTTAACAGCACTTTAATTAGCAAGTTAGGAGATTGGAAGCTTGCAGTGGACAATGGTAATATTTTATATAATGATTTTTTTTCAATAGTTCAAACCGAGTTTAATAAGACTTTTGAGAAAAGTACAAAAAGTATCTGCCCTAAGTTTAGATTTAGTGACTGGGCAACTAAAGGAATTAGAATAAGTAGGGAAAGACTTTTTGAGCTGTATGGTCTTAAGCCTATTATTAACACTGAAACTTTTAATAAGTATGTTGCTACATATTCAAAAATGTTCAAAAACACTTGTAAGGCAGCTAAGGCCTTATACATTAGCAACAAAGTTAAATCAGCAGATAATAAAATAAAAACTGTTTGGAAAATCATAAATAATGAAACCAACAGGAACAAAATACATAACAATGATTACACATTGAAGACTCATCATGGTGTTATTAGCGATAATAAACTAGTTGCAGAAGAATTTGTTAATTTCTTTGCTAGTATACCAATTAAAACTACTGAAGCCCTAAATTCGGCGCCATCGCATGCTTTTGGTTTATTACAGGCGAACGTTGCAGCCTGCTCAACTGAATTTAATTTTAAACATATAAACCCCATAACAGTAATAAAAGCTTTTAAACAAATCAAGGTTAAATTGACTGAAGATCTATGGGGTATGTCTATCAAAGTTTGTACCTCAATTATTGAGACTATGGCGCCGTACTTAGCCTTAATATTTAATTTGTGTATAGATCAAGGAGTCTTTCCAGATCTAATGAAATACAGTAAAGTGATACCACTTTTTAAATCCGGGGATAGTAAAGACACTAATAATTATAGGCCAGTTTCCGTGTTGCCGGTTTTTAGCAAGATATTTGAAAAGGTAATGTTAAATCAAATGCTTAATCATTTTAACATGAATAACATCTTGCACGATAAACAGTATGGTTTTACCAAAGGACGTTGTACAACGGACGCTGGTGTCTCCTTACTAAAACACATTTTTAATGCGTGGGAGGAGGCACAAGATGCTATTGGCATCTTTTGCGACCTGTCTAAGGCGTTTGATTGTGTGGTTCATGAAACATTACTCCTGAAACTGGAGCATTACGGACTAGGCAAAACAGCGTTAAGCTTATTAAAATCTTACTTGAATGACAGACAGCAACTAGTTCAGATAAACGGTGTCAATTCGTCTAGATTAAATGTGAAAATGGGGGTACCCCAAGGTTCAATTTTAGGTCCTTTTTTATTTTTAATTTACATTAATGATTTACCCTATTTGTTGCAAAACAAACTTAATATGGTGTTGTTTGCCGACGATACTTCCTTGATTTTCAAGATAAATAGAAAGACTAATAATCTTGACGACGAAAATAACGCCCTACTGCAGGTCCAAAAGTGGTTCACTGCTAATAATCTAGTTTTAAATGGGAAAAAAACGAAATGCATAAGATTTTCCTTACCGAATGTTAAGAGTAGTAATTGTGACATAATATTGAACAATGAGGAACTAGAATTTGTCGATAAAACGGTTTTCTTAGGGATTACGCTTGACTCAAGGCTACAATGGGGTCCTCATTTAACATCTCTTGCGGGACGGCTTAGCTCAGCTGCATATGCTGTTAGAAAAATCCGCCAATTTACGGATGTTGATACCGCTAGACTAGTATATTTTAGTTATTTTCATAGTATCATGTCTTACGGTATCCTACTATGGGGACGGGCTGCAGATATCGACTCAATTTTTATTCTACAGAAAAGAGCTATCAGAGCTATTTACAATCTCCGACGGTGCGATTCTCTAAGGGAACTGTTTAAGGATATTAACATACTGACGGTGCTTTGTCAATATATCTATGAAAACATCATGTACGTTAGAAAAAATCTTCATCTTTTTAGCAAAAGAGGCGATAGACATAATTATGTTACAAGAAATAGGGACCAATTAGTTCAACCAGGTTTCAGACTGGCTAAAGTGGCCTCTTCTTTCATGGGGTACTGTTTGAAATGTTATAACAAAATACCTCCACAAATATTAGAACTCAATGAAACGAAATTTAAATCTTGTATTAAACGCACACTATGCAGGCAAGCATATTATAAGCTGGAGGATTATATTCAAGATAAAAATGCTTGGCTCAATGCTGGTCCAGCTCCACTACCACCGGGGTGTACAAATTGATTAGTTTTGAAACTATTATTATTATTATTATTCTTTAATGTTTTTTTTTTTTTTAATCTGTAAAATATTATTGTTGTTAATTATTATTGTATTTAGTATTGTATAATGTAGAAGCATTTGTTTTCAAAGTTTGTAAATGTGAGTACCATGGAGTGTACTATTTTATGGTTTTTAGGTTATTATTGGACTTGTTTGACATAAATGAGCATGGCAGTTGAGAGTTTGTCATGCTCACTCAAATGTCTCACTGATGGTGGCGCGTGTGTTGGATCATTCGGTTCCCTTTATAATGGTTGAGCTGAGTGGTGCTAATATTCGCGTCAGGTCCGTGAACGGGCGCTGTCAGTTGAGACTGGTCATCTCTTAGCTGCCAGTTGCTATTTTAATATCTATATTTAGTTTTTATTTTTACTTTATTGACATTGTTCTCACATGCTAGCGACAAGAAACATGTAACAGAGATATTTGTAATTGCAAAATACGATTGAAAAGAGTGTCCATGGAGTTTCTTGCACATTCTTCTCCATAGAGATCTACGCTTTGGAATGTGCAATTAGCATCATTTTTTTCTGACAGACTGACTTCTTGACATTTCAAAAGTGCCTGTAAATGGTTTATTTGAAATAAATGCTTTGAATTTTGAATTTTTGAATTTTGACTGGGTATAATATCCTAGATAAACTTAGTCCATAATTATGAATTGAAAAATTCACATTAGCAGTTGCTCGGTTTCGAACCCGCAACCTCATGCATGAGAGGCGGGTGCCTTAACCACTGGGTCATTCGGTTACCAAACCCATTCATGGTAGGGTTGGCAGCCTCCCTTACTATGACGTGGTTTTCTGAAGGAATCCGAGAAAATACTAGCTCACGTAGTCTGTACGGAAACAACACATAGGCACTAGGTGGAGGCCACATAGGCATTACATAGGACTCTTCGTGGGCGTTCATGGGCGGCTTCTTCGTGGTACCTATCTAAATAGCCTTATTTGGGAAGGTACCTACCATGAAGAAGCCGCATAGACATCATCATCTTCCTGCCCTTGTCCCGTGTTATTTGGGGTCGGCGCAACACGTTTTCTTCTTCCATTCTGCCTTGTCACTCGTCATACTATCACTAACTTCCTTTTCTTTCATATCACTCTTCACACAATCCATCCATCTTTTCTTTGTCTCCCTCTCCCTCTCCATCCATCCACATGTAAACTCATAACTCTTTTAGTAACATGCGTTTCATCCCTCCTCTTCACATGTCCATACCAAGACAAACGATTCCCTTTCAACTTTTCAGTCACTGGCGCCACTTTCAAACTTCCCCTAATATACTCATTTCTCACTTTATCCATTCTCGTCACCCCCACACATCCATCTTTACATTCTCATCTCCGCTACGTGCAATCTTTTTTCACACGTCTTTTTCACAGTCCAACATTCTGATCCATACAGTATGACAGGTCTTATCACGGACTTGTAGATTCTACCCTTCAACTTGAGGGGCATCCGTGGGTCACAAGTTGTTCCCGTGACCTGTCGCCACTTCATCCATCCTACGTTGATGTGTTACGTCCCGGTCTACCTCACCATCGCCTTGGAGCCCAACATTCTGGTCCGTACAGTAGAAGAAGCCGCATACACACCACACAGGGGCTGCGCAGGTATCACATAGATGTCACTCTGGTGCCTCCTTGTGAACGCCTCCTAGCCGTTAGTGTAGATAGACTTGACTAAGGGTGCTTTTCTAACAGAGATGTGCTATATCCATATCAGTACCGGGCGATGCTAGCGGTGCCCAGGCAGAGGGAGTAGTTCCTGGAGAGGCGCAAATTTTTTATATCTAGTCTTTTTTGTTTGGATTGTACTTTTTCCTAGGGGCACAATTATATGAGCTCGCACCGGACGTATAAACGGCTAGTTACGGCTGATCCATATAGCTTAGCACTGGTGTAAATAAAAGGGTATTTTCAGTCACCGCGACCCAGCCGTTATTTATCTCTGGGATGTAGCCTTAACATCTGTGACAATCTGTGTGGACCATACATAATTTCGTAGCTTAGTTTTCACATCCTCACAGCATAACTGCATTGCGCATCTCTGGTAGAAAAGCAGCATATATTTGAATTCAGAATTCGAAATAATTATCAAAATTACTTAAGAGGATCCTTTTCCACTCGCCTATCGTCAAAATCGAGCATGGTTTAAAAGTTTGTTGCTTCATCTAACGCAATCCAACGCGATGTTTGATGAAGAGGCAATGCAAAAAAAGAGAGATAACGCCTGAAAACTCTGCTGGTATTCGGTAATTTCGTAATTTACTCGAATATTTCACAAAACTTGTTACAGGAAATACGTATTTTTTTAAAACCTTAATTTTTTTTTCAGAAATACTGTCGACGTTCAGAATCTCGATTAAATAAGGCTTTAATTGATGTACTTTTTTATATTTTTAATATATGAGTACATTATGGAGAGTAAAAGTTCACGTAAAATAGAAGATTTACAGAGGTATTTACTAAATTAGTTTTACAAAGTTTTGATTTCTATAGAAGCCTAGATAATACCCACAAGATAGCTGTGTATCCAAAATAACTAGAGAAAGATGTGTAATAACATCCTAATCACGTAAGAGCGGTTATATGAAAATGTACCTACTTCGAAAAAGGACGCTCTTAAATGGAATAATTACCTATAAGTTACAACACTAGGTTACATTTGGAGAGTTTTTTTTAACATAAAAATTGACGCAAAAGCACAACTCTAAAGTCAATACTTGAGTCGGTGGCCATGGATTGAAATAATCTCGAATTATTAATTCAAGTAATGCCTCAAAGAGATGTCGGCAAGATTGACGGGGCCAGTTAGGCCAGGGCCGATGGCTGACAGGACTACGGATTGTTCGAAAGAGTTACCACGGCCCTCTCAAAAGGCAGCTGAAGAGTTTTATTGAGGAAAAAAAGTCTGACACTCTCTCTCGCTACACCCAGAGCGGGAGAAGTAATTTGATGATTTCCTACGTTAAAAAAAGTAGGTAGATATAAATATGTTTACCTGTTCTTTATTATAATAATACCAATCTAACAGGGGCGCCGACTCCGTGGGTGCTCGGGGGCGTCGAACACCCATGAGAAATAAACAGTGGGTGCCGAGCACCCCTGAGAATAGCCATCAAGAAATAGATCAGTAATCGCCTTTTAGGTTACGTATAAATTATAATATTTCTTGATAATAAAAACTAGTTTTATTTTTATATAATGGTTTCATTTTATATTTTTATCGAACATAATTAGTAATTAAGTACCTACGCAGTATGTAAGTAGGACATTTATTTAAGTATTTGTCAGCCGATAAGTGAGCAATTTCTCTTCTCACACTTCGCCGTTTTTTCGAGTCCATCAAATGAGCATGAGCACCCATAAGGTTTTCTAAAAGTAGGCGCCCTGCAATCTAATAAAATGATACCATCAACGAACCTTAAAAGCTCATAAATTATGAAAAAGCACGTCAAAATAAAAATATCCAGCTATTCCTCTTTTCTTTAAAAAATAATATCACAATATGATGCATGCCCGACGCCGCGTAATGGCGACGGTTTCGCGCCAAAATATAATAAAATAAAGCTGCGCGTGTGTTATTTGCACGGGACGTGATCCAGGTTCCGTGGAGATCACGTCTTTTTCGTATCTAGTTCAGACCGCACGTTTTTATTTACTGTAGCTAAGTGAAAATAGGAGTTTTTGAAGTTTTTGGTGCAGAATTAGAGAAGCCTATTTTTTTTTAATGTAACTAGAATTTTTTTCCTAGCCTAGTTTGTGTTATTTCTATTTTCAAATCCTTCTGTCTTGAGCAATCTTTTTTTGACCCGCAAACGTGATCAGATAAAAACATCACCATCAACGCGGTTGACCTTGAAGACAACGTCCTCTCTTAGGTATAGATTAGACTAGGCACACTACAATCGCGAGGATGAGTTCCCTCTTCGAGGAGTGGTTATGGAGAGGCGCCACGGGTAGCGTCCTCACTTTTCGCCTGGCGCAGGTCCAGTTGTTTCTTCACCAGACTAGCTTGAGGTTCCTTTTTCGGATTCATCCCAGGTGTTAGTCGTAGGGTAGAGCATACAACTAAACTCTGCCCCCTTTTTGTTGAACACCTGTGTGTCCTCTTGGAAGCGTTCGGCGGCGGCCGATTCCGCAAGAATTTGCTGCAGCCGAACGCTTGGTCCTGGTATAGTAAGCTATAGGAAGTAATGACCGCCTTTTTAGAAGCAGCAATACGAGCGAATGAGGTGGTTGAAAGCAGTTGCTAGCCATGGTATAATGAACATAGAACTTGACACTGACTGCAATATGCAAAAATCTTTGAATTTCGTGAGTTACCCTAGCGTTTTAGATTTTTTTTTTACAACTTTCACACAACACCTCAACAGTCTCTGTGCTAGAGCTTAGACTAGCTTCTGCCAGTGGCTTCACCGGCGCGAAAAAAGGTGTCTTTGTGTAGACTATGGTTTCATCCCCTTAGAGGGTGAATTTATAAAAATACAAAGGCCTAGATCCTGTAATTTCTGCTGTGCTTTGATATGTCAGTCAGTCCGTTTCTCTTTTCTAAATAGCTATAGGTAAATTACACCCAGACACAGGACAAATGATCGTGCTCATCACAGTAATATATGTCTTGAGGGAAATCGAACCCACGCCCTTCGGCATAGCAGTCAGGCCCACTAAATACTAGACCAACAGGCCAGTCATACCACAACCATCACTTGACTCCAGAAGCTAATACAAATGGACAAGGAAGGTCATCATCATCATCATTTCAGCCGAAAGATGTCCACTGTTGGACATAGGCCTCCCCCAAGCGTCTCTACAACGACCGATCCTGTGCGTCTCGTATCCACCGCACTCCCGCGACTCTCACCAGGTCGTCGGTTCACCTAGTGGGAGGCCTTCCAACGCTGCGTTTTCCGGTGCACGGTCGCCACTTTAGAACCTTTCGGCCCCACCGACCATCCGTTCATAGCAAGGAAGGTGCTATTTCCCAACTCAAATAACACCGATTTTGCACGTAAGGTAACACACATAAAAGATATAAAGGTAGAAATATCTTTATGAGCGAAGATACCAATTGAAACTGCACACAACTGTTCTCTAAGATAAGTTCTTATTGTTTGATCTTAAGCACTTTATTTGAACGTAAAATTTTAGTTCTATCGTCAAAATGGTGGATGTACCTAGCTAATGGTTCTCGGGAGGACTGGCGGTATCTTGGATATTATGACATTGGTTCTATTTAATGTTTTATAACTTGCGTACACCTTGGTTTTAGTTCTGTAGCTGTAAATGCTACAGTAGGAGGGAGGTTGTATAGATACTTATATGATACTTGCTGACCCGCCATACTTCGTACCGCCTAATAGTAATGATAACGCCATCTACTGGCATTACCAGAACAGCATAATTCATTTTATAATGTCATTAAATTAGAGATGGGAGTTTATCTTACTGTTTAAACCTTCCCTGGACTATTTTGAATATTTCAAGACCAAAATTAGCCAAATCGGTCCAGCCGTTTTTGAATTTTAGCGAGAATAACGAACAGCTTTGACATTTTAACACGTCATTGTTATTATAATGTCAAGCGTGCGAGTGAAAGAGGGATGGCGCTGCACATCTTATACACCTTGTCTTTGACATCGACGCACAAACGAATACCATGGATCCAGTACATGATGCAGTACCGCCCCCCCCCACCCCCCAGTGGAGTTTTTCGTCGGATTTTTCCTAATTGAAAAAAAAAACTGCACTTTTTTAAATTTAACCAGTATAGAATCGTTATTCTAACCAACCCCGAAGATATTTTCAGTAAAAAAAAAAATTAAATAAAAATTATAAACATTCTCCACTTGTATCAAAATCTACTATTATGAAAACATTCTCGCGAACGAAGTCGTTACAAAAGCGTTAGCAATATGAAAGTTCTATAAAATGTACAAAATCCTTCTAGATTCCCTATCTCATCAACCATAATATCAATTTGCTATGAAAAATTTAAACCACATTAACCACTGTTCTGAAAATTTTACGATTCACTCGTTGTTTTAAGGTTCCCTACCCAAAAGGTAAAACGGGAAAGGGACTCTATTACTAAAACTTCGCTGTCCGTCTGTCTGTCTGTCCATCTGTTACCAGCTCCCCTAGACAAGTTACAACCGTTTCGTTTCGATTCTCTTTTCGTTGATCGCCTCGAGTCGGCCACGACTCCTATTCTTTTGTTCTGACCACGTGACTGAGCGCTGAGATGACGTCAGAACAAAGGAATCGGAGGCGTGGCCGAATCGAGGCGATCGTTGAAAAGAGAATCGAAACGAAACGGTTGTAACTTGGCTAGGGGGGCAGGCTGTATCTCATGAACCGTGATATCTAGACAGTTGAAATTTTCATAGATTCTGTTGCTGCTATAAAAACAGAATAAAATAAACATATAAGGGGGCTCCCATACAAAAAACGTGTTTTTTTTTTTTGGAGATTTTTGCTACGGATGGTACGAAACTCTTCGTGCGCAAGTCCGACTCGCACTTGGCCGGTTTTTACGATAGACACCACAAATTTTATGAGTCACTTGAAAAATAACAATTTCTGTAGGAAACAGCAGTAAACCTGTGTCAGTGATAATCCTGGAAAGTGCTGACATGAAGCCGCTCGTATATATAGTTTGTGATTTTCTATAGAGTGTAAATAAATAAACGGGTTTCGGTACTAAAGTTTCTTATAGGAGAAATTGTCGCTGAAGTGGGACCTGGCGTAAATATTTCTGCAGGTAAGTAACTTTTTTTGGGGTTCTGTACTCGAAAAGTGCCAACGGGAACCTATTACTAAGTCTCCGCTGGCCATCCGTCTACCAGTCAACGGGTTGTATCTCTTAAACCGTAAGAAGTTTTTTTTACGGTGGGAAATCAAAGCAATAATAACAATAATAAATACATACTTAGACACATACATCATGAGTGGCTGGACAGACAACACGGCGTCTTTACCTTCCACATGACGCAGGTTCAACACGGTAAGTTCGGGTGGTTCCTGCACCGGATTCATGCGGAAGCGACACAGATAATGATATTTTGATTTATTTAGATGATTGTTTTTTTATGTAATTTAATTTAATAATATTGTGATTGATTAATCTGTCTGTGTGTTGTAATATATACTTTTTATTTCATTTTTTTCTAACACATTGCAATATTTTTTATAATTTATTAGACGCCAACCATCATAAATTCGTTAATAATTTATTTTGTTAACATGTCATTTATTGATAATTTTAATTATTTATTTTTCTTGCTTTTTATATAGCCTCTTTTTCCGCGAATTCTTAGGTTACTTCCTATTACGACCCACTTTTTTTTTTAAATATAACTTTTTTTTTGGTACAATATTGACTGGTCTACACTGTTCTTACCTAATATCTAATAATACTGTAATATGAAAATAATTATTGTAAACCACCACTTTTTTGAACGGTCCTGTGCGTCTCGCATCCATCGGACTCCCGGAACCGTTACCAAGTCATCGGTCCACCTTGTAGGAGGCCTTCCAACGCTACGTCTTCCAGTACGTGGTCGCCATTCCAGAACATTTCGGCCCCAACGGCCATCCGTTCTGCGAGCAATGTGCCCTGCCCATTGCCACAGGACCGTTCATTGTGGCGACGCTTGGGGGAGGCCTATGTCCAGCAGTGGACGTCTTTCGGCTGAAATGATGATAATGATGAACCACTTTTTTTAAAAGAGTAACCATGGAGTTTCTTGCCGGTTCTTCTCTATAGTAAACGACCAATTTGGAACCGTGCCCTAGCTTCTGACGTTTTATAAGTGCCCATGTAAAAAATACTTTTGACTTTGGCTTTGATTTTAATAATGTAATTTTGTAATTTATTTTAGAAATTATACCTATATATAAAAGGGGAACTAATACCCATGAGAAATAAACAGTGGGTGCTGAGCACCCCTGAGAATAGACATCAAGAAACAGATCATTAATCATCTTATAGATCGATATAACATTTTAGAAGCATTTACAATTAGTATACTTATCAATGTAAAAATGTATAATCGAATACATAAACTTTCAATGATGTTGTTCCAATGACAACAGTCATTCCTTGTAAGTTTTCCTCGGTCAAAAAAGTTCGAATCTAATATCCCTTTTATCTAAAGATGTAAGAACTTATGCTTTGTGATAAAAACACATATAGATTTAGTTTTGTCAGCTCTCCGGAGTCGGGTGACAAAGTTTTTCGTAAAAAAACTGATAAAGCTACAAAGAGATTAGGTATGGAGTTAGTGATATAGGGGGTTTCCTTTTCTCTGTCGAAGAAAAAAACAAAAGCGATGTTATTAGAGGCAATTTACTGCTTTTTATTGACGTGAATTGACGCTTCAAAAACGTTAGTTGAGTGCTTTATAATGTTCCCACTGTTGGGACTCAGGCCTCCACTCTAGGAGAGGGACTGGGCCGTAATCCACCACGCAGGCCCAGTGCGGGTTGGTGGAGGTCATATGTCTTCGAATTTTTGGTTCTAGAACATGCCGGTTTCCTCACGATGTTTTCCTTCACCGTTTTGAGAGCAGTGGTGATGAAATAAATTACAAAGTAATACGCCTGGCTGGGTTTTAACCCACAAACTACAACAAAAACGACCACCGTTGCATCCCCTTAGGGGGTGACTTTTGAAAAATCCTCTAGCTCATGAAAGAAAACCTTGTGCAAAAATTTCACGCTCCTAGTTCCAGAAGTTTCGGCTTTGCCTTGATATGTCAGCCAGTTAGTTCCTCCTTTTATAAGATAAAAATTTTTTTGTTAAAAATGACAAAATAGTCGGATATATTTATTCTTCACATCATGGACTTAATAGTATTTAAATCGGACTTTTTTAACTAACAATTTTTTTTTCTAATAATTTTAACTAATGTCGCTTTTACATGGTCTATTATATGAATTAGTTTGCCAACAAATATGCACCTCTTGCGTAAGTAGTTTTCTAAGATAAATTTTTGTGACGTGCTCCCAGCTCGCTACTTTATAATATGTTAAACTTTCAACTTTGTGTGGTGATATCTAAACTTTGCCGTAGCCATAACGGTGAGACATCGCGGTTGTTTGTTGTTAAAATATTCTTAGAGAATCTATGAAAAATCATCTTTAGTCCTTGGCTGTATTTTTAAAGTTTTCAAAAAAATTCTTAGCGTATGTTTATGATGTGGGTGGCGAAGTAGGTATGTAAAACCGATATACTTAAAAAACATAACATGATTTAAAAGAATAACCATGAAGTTTCTTGCACATTCTTCTCCATAGAGATCTACGCTGTGGAATGTGCAGTTAGCATAATTTTTCTGACTGATTGACTTATTTATTTGCTTATCTGCATAGGCACACCAACGATTTATTTACAATATGATTTTATTAATATATTATAATAATAATATATACAAGGTGATCCTGTGTAAAAAAGTCACTTACAGGCAGGGACGCCGACTTTTAGAAAAACTCATGGGTGCTCATGCTCATTTGATGGACTCGAAAAAGTGGCGAAGTGTGAGAAGAGAAATGCAGTCTGGTCGACCGACAAATATAAATGTCCTACTTAGGTACATACTGCGTACCTAAATACTAATTATGTTTGAGGAAAATATAAAATGAAACCATTATTTAAAAATTAAACTAGTTTTTATTATCAAGAAATATTATAATTTATACGTAACCTAAAAGGCGATTACTGATCTGATTCTTGATGTCTATTCTCAGGGGTGCTCAGCACCCACTGTTTATTTCTCATGGCTGTCAGTTCCCCTTTTATATATAGGTACAATTTCTAAAATAAATTACAAAATTACATTATTAAAATCAAAGCCAAAGTCAAAAGTATTTTTTACATGGGCACTTATAAAACGTCAGAAGCTAGGGCACGGTTCCAAATTGGTCGTTTACTATGGAGAAGAACCGGCAAGAAACTCCATGGTTACTCTTTTAAAAAAAGTGGTTCATCATCATCATTTCAGCCGAAAGACGTCCACTGCTGGACATAGGCCTCCCCCAAGCGTCGCCACAATGAACGGTCCTGTGGCAATGGGCAGGGCACATTGCTCGCAGAACGGATGGCCTTTGGGGCCGAAATGTTCTGGAATGGCGACCACGTACTGGAAGACGTAGCGTTGGAAGGCCTCCTACAAGGTGGACCTATATATTACAACACACAGACAGATTAATCAATCACAATATTATTAAATTAAATTACATAAAAAAAACAATCATCTAAATAAATCAAAATATCATTATCTGTGTCGCTTCCGTACGAATCCGGTGCAGGAACCACCCGAACTTACCGTGTTCGGTTAGAACCTGCGTCATGTGGAAGGTAAAGACGCCGTGTTGTCTGTCCAGCCACTCATGATGTATGTGTCTAAGTATGTATTTATTATGTAATAGTTTATAATAATTTTTAATCTACTTACTTTTTACAAATTAGAATGTAGCGGAACTCCTCATCCATTGATAATAAATATATAAAAATAAAAATTATGTGTAAAATGTATTCACTGGCAATTATACACAACATCACACTTAAAAATGCTTAACTAATCTATCTATATGTCGTGGACAGATCTTAAAGTGATCACACTACATAATATGATTGTCCATATAATGAAATGGTGGCATTTCATGATATGGTAAAATTATATTGTGTATGTATAAATTTATTGCTCTTATTTCTTTTCTGTGCTATGTTTTGTTTCTGCACCACCCTAAGGTCGACTGGTCGAAAAAGCCTCTTTGTACAGTGTTTTTATTAGATCATAAAGTTAAAAAAAAAACCAGAACAAATTACAAGAACAAAAAAAAACAGAGTCACAAAAAGATTCCTCATTAACTGGGAGGCCTAATCATAGGCCCTACCACGAGCTCTTAAAGCGATTCATCTGACGACTTAAACTGAACTGTTAAGGGATGGAGCCATATAGGGTGTAAAGCTCCATCCCTCTCTGACATTTTAACAGGTCATGACAAGGTCCCTGCTTCTGAATAGAGGTGTACTGGAAGTAATGAAGGCCACTATGGCCCACGTACAATGGTTCATCATGGATTGAGTGCGGGAACCAAACTCTAAAGATAAGATAAGCGCCCTCATTCACATTTTTATTATGATTTTTTTTTATACCGTATCGTCGCTTAAGAGGGCCCTTCCCTACTCGTCTATCGTCAACGCAAGCATGGTTTAAAAGCTTGTTGTTTCATTCAACGCAAGCCAACACAATGTTTGATAAAGACGCAACGCAAAAAAAGAAAAATAACACCCGAAAACTCAAATAACACTTAAAAAAAATATGTTTGGAACAATTTGTCGACATGCAGAATCTCGATTAAATGTTCAATGTTTCCATACTTAGATACTTTTTTTAATATTTCTTCTAGACAATATCCACAAGATATCTGTGTTGCCAAAATATTTAGAGAACGATGTGTAATAACGTCAAAATCACGTAAGAGCGGTTGTAAGAAAAATAATATAACAGAAAAACAAGGGTCAGTTCATAAAAAACGTTTATTGAATTATGATACAAATACAACATCATGATAACTATATTTATGATAAATTAAAATCAACCGTTACACTTTTTATTTTATTTTATTTAAATACAATCACATAGTAGGTATTAGAATATTGAGAAAATAATCAAAATGTCAAGAAATAATGTTTTACATTATTTCTATCTACCTATTTACCAATGGGAGAGGTTGCTTCGGCGACGGCACGTGGTCAAGTGGCGCCGCCCAGTCGTGCTCAAAAATGGGCCATCATGGCGCGCCCTTCCTAAAGGTGACCTTGCTAGTGCGCCCTTGGTTGGGAGGCGCGTTTTCTCAACCACCGAACGTGTTGGCGCGTGGTTTACATCCATGTAGCCGCAACACATAAACCAAGGTCACCATGGTTGGAAAGCTAGTTTACAACCATCTGGTCACCCCTTTACATCCGATGACGTTTCTGTTCAAGTTTGTCACAACCGGAAGCTTTAAAACAAGTGCGACAACAAATAAAAATGTGTTTCGGGTTGGATACTCTTAACCGACGATATGCCAATTTAAGTCCAAAGAACCTATACATCTTACTAATAACCTACTTTTTCATCAAACCAAAGACCCTGGCAATGGTCCAAGGAAGCCAGAAGACAGGAACTGTTCAAATTCCACAATACAGATAGCGAAATGTCATTTTAAACTTCTCTCCGATAGTTTGTAATTTCCGTGTGTCGTGCAGTTAGCTCGCTGGAACGATGCATCTTGTTACTTATTAAAGTTTTGACGCTTTACAGATATATCTATCTATGTGGGGTGATTTTTAAATATTGGTATGTACATTTAAAGTGTATTGGAAGATTAAAAACGTACAAACTAACCTATGAAAACAGTTAAATTCCCGAATTGAGTTACGAAGATTTTTCCGAATCGCAAAAAAAAGTTTTTTTTTGTGACGTAACTAAAAATTTACAGTTTTCAGATTTTTCCTATACTTGTGCTATGAGACCTTGCTTCATACCAAATTTCAGAATTCTAGGTCAACGGGAAGTACCCTACGAATTTTGATTCCTTTGAAAGTGTCGAAATATACGTTTTTTGCAACATAAACGGCCGTATCTTTTTTTTCGTTAACTCAGAAGTTTGATTTTTTCACTGCTTCAAGTGACCACAGACCTGAGTATACGGTTTTAATTTCAACTCGATACCTCCATTCGTTCCCAAGATAAAGGGTCTTGACAGATAGACAGACAGACAACAAAGTGAGCACAACCCGTGGAGGTATCGGGTCAGGTCTGCGGTCTCCGTTTCTTTATAACTTTCGGCTCTATAATACCCTTTCCTACGGCTCGGGTGAATTCCACCTCGGTCACAATGACACACTTTCTCCACTTGTATCACAATGTAGTATTTCTTTCTTCGTGTAGTTACGTCAGTGCTTATTATTATGTACATATAGCAACATACTTATCATATCTTCACCAAAAACAACAAAAGC
Source organism: Mythimna pallens (assembly GCA_961205895.1). Classification (NCBI taxonomy): domain Eukaryota; kingdom Metazoa; phylum Arthropoda; class Insecta; order Lepidoptera; family Noctuidae; genus Mythimna; species Mythimna pallens. The sequence goes on from OY540845.1 coordinate 19,396,776, forward strand.
GGAACTGCAGATAGAAATTACCCAAGTACACCTAAGCGCAGTCAGGTAACCTAAATTCAGTTTAGAGCAACAAGAGAAACAGTGAAACGACTCTGTTTTGCATTGTAAATGTGAACTAGATATTAATTTTGGCACTTTACATAGGTTGTCGGATATGCAAGCCAATTGCAGTGTACGCTAATAAGATAATCTGAAAAACAACTTTTTTGATAATGTTTTTTTTACACCCGCTGCTCGATAATGCCTTTTTATAATTATGTCATACAACCATCACTCTGTCCCTAGGGACATAATCTATATATATAAAAGGAGAAACTGACTGACTGACATATCAACACACAGCCGAAACTATTGGGACTAGGAGTGTGAAATTTTGCACAAGGTTTCCTTTTATGACGAGAGTAGGCGAGCACTAAGAAAGGATTTTCCAAAATTCACTCCCTAAGGGGTTGAAGAGGGGGTTCAAAGTTTGTATGGAAAAACCTACGTTTACGTGAGCGAAGCCGCGGGCAGAAGCTAGTGTAGCATAAAATGTACGTGCATCAAAGAAGTTTATTCAAAAATCGCACTGGCCACTAACAAAAGAACTGGGCAAGTGCGAGTCGGACTCGCGCACTGAAGTACGGAACCCTAAAAAAGAATTTGTAGTATATTGTAGTTACGTCACAAAATATTTTTTTTGTGATTCGGAAAAATCTTCGTAATTCAATTCGGGAATTGAAGTGTTTTCATAGGTAAGTTTGTACGGAACCCACAGTGCGCGAGTCCGACTCGCACTTGCCTGGTTTTTCTTTATAAAGTTCTGCTTCTTTTTTGGTGTACAATAAACTTTATTCTATTCTTTCAAAATATAAGTGTCATACACAGCTCTGCTGGTCTTTATAGTACAGAGTACGGACGTTGTTATGCATGTTATTTTAAAAAGAAAAACAGAGAACCATCGTGTAGTTCAAAACAAGCGAGTGCAAGTAGTGTCGAGTGTAACTTGTGAACTTGCGGCTCAGCTCTGTTCCGCCATATTGGAACGCGTGTTAAGGAGAGCGTATTAGATGCTGTTCATATTGCTAGGAAAGTGCTTTTACTCTTGTTTCATTCGCCGTCCGATCGTCTGGTAACCGTCCGAACCGAGCTCGAGTCGTCGACGGCGGGTAGTGTTCCACGCGCGCCTAAAGTGATATCAGCAAAACCGTAGGGCCCAGCAAGGTCCAACCAAAGCCTACTGGGGCGATGGGTTGACTTCCAAAAGAAACCCATGGTCCTGGAACGCAAGGGCTAAGAAGGAACATAAGTGTGGCTTTAGTCAGTAAAAGTTTAACATCGCCACGCTCTAGTGCGGGAAAAGTCATTAGATGATTGTTGAGGTATTTAAGTTGACGATGGAACATGCCTAGAAGTAACCTATTCACTCTTGACTTAAAGACCTCCAGGTTGCAGCTATCAGGAAACACAGACTCTGGCAGGGAATTCCACTCCTTAGCTGTACGCACAATGAATGTGGTCCCAAAACGTTTTGTGCGTATGGATTAGATGTCCATACCAGTGGCGTATCGCCGTACGTCTGGTGGTCCGATGATGGAACGGCAATTCAGACTGTCGATAAAACTCAATAGTATCGAATATGAAGCCATTTACTGCAGTGCATCACAAAGACAAATGCAACGTCTGCTTTATCGATACGTCAACGATAACGATCCACTATAACGAGACTGCAGTGCGTGCACTTTGTCCGACTATTCTGTGTTAACCGATTTTGTATTATAAAATGAAGGCTTACGAACCACTGTATCGTATACTTTTATTTAAACACAATATGTTTTAAACGATTATTTCAAAAACACTTAACTAATTAAAACTATACATACACTAAAGGCTACTCCTAACTAAAATATGGCGTCATAAAACTCCAACAGCATCGCTGTCGACTGGAAGTGTGCCTAAAAGGCTGGCGGCATTGCCACGTTGTATGGCAATGCTTAATCTCTGACCGAGGTAAAAGTCAGCGCTTGGGTCACGCGAAGTGCCAACTAAGCGTTTGGATAGTTCTTTAGAAAGCGTAAAACGAGCGAACTACTTACGTATCTTTATAAAATATAGCCTATAACACAGAGGAATAAAACAGCTTACTATCAGTGGAAAACATTTTTGCAATTGAATCAGGACTTTCAGAGCTTACCTCCTAAAAACATTAAAAAATTTGCAGTAATTATGGCGGTAAGCCCCCTCTTTTAGGAGTGGCTGGAAAGACGGCACGGCGTTTTCACTTTCCGCCTGATGCAGATCCTCACCGGACAGCAGTGTTTCGGGAGGTTCCTGTTTCAGATTCGGCGGGAAGAAACTCGCGGGTGTCACCGTAGTGCGGGCACAGATGAGCGGCGACATCTCGCGCTCAGGTTCAGGTCATGGAGTGAGAGGGACGGGAAGCAGCCTCCTCCTTCTGCAAAGCAGCAATGCGAGACTTTTACGCAAATACGGTCAAACGCGGTGAATAGGAGCGCAGGGGTGAATAGGAACAAAAGTTTTTAATTAACAAATTTTCCCAGCATTTGAGTACTCCTGTTTATTCTGTAATTGTAATAAAAGCAGATGCTTTGATAGAAATTAATAATATTAATATATATCTGAGAGCAGTGGTGGCCGAGTGGTAATGGCCCCGACTTACGAGTTGTAGGTTGCGGGTTCAAACCCAGCCATGTACATTACTTTGTGTAATTTATTTCATCACCACTGCTCTCAAAACGGTGAAGGAAAACATCGTGAGGAAACCGGCATGTCCTAGAACCAAAAATTCGAAGACATGTGACATCCAACAACCCGCACTGGGCCCGCGTGTTGGATTATGGCCCAATCCCTCTCCTAGAGAGGAGGCCTGAGTCCCAACAGTGGGAACATTATAAGGCCGACTATGCTATGCTATGCTAATATATCTAAGTAAAATAAATAACCAAAGTTTTGTTCCTATTCACCTGTGCGTTCCTGTTCACCCCGTTTGACATAATTATTGATATACAACTAAGAAACAAACAACAAAGCAGACAAAGTTAAAAGACTTCCTAAAACTCCAATATTCTTGGCCGAGCCTATCGAATAAAATCTTCACTTTCAAATATGATAATATCTTTCCATCCTTATCTCATCTTCAGCAGAACTTTGGCATTACCATTTGGTGCATCAGCATTCCTCCGCTTCGAATGTGGTACGACTTCGAGCGAGTATCGCCGGGACGGCTGCCAATCTTCGGCGTTTGATAAGTGCAAATTGAATTTTAGCTGAATACTGACTTGTGGAGTTTTGGTATATATTGTAACTAGCATTTCGCCAGTGACTTCGTCCGCGCAAAAGTTTTTATAAAAACTTTAACACCCCTTAAACCGTATTTTGAGGGTAATTTTAAAAACTACTAAATAGTCTTAGTAGTATTTTATTCATCTAGGTATTTGTTTATTTATTTAAACTTCATTTAGGTACAGTAGTGGTACATAGGCAGCCTTAATGCAACAAAGCATTCTCTACCAGTCAACCTTTGTGTTAAAAAGACAATACTGTGGTAGGTTTGCACAATAAATAAATAACAGATAATTCAAACGGAAAAAAAGTTATTTATAATAATAAATAAAATACATATACCGTAGGCTAAAATTATAAACTAATAAATACTATGAAAACTTAATAATAATTCTGACGAAGACCAAACTAAAGTTGAGACGACTTCAAGTAGTAGTTCCAAATTTTACGCTTGAAGGAAAATTTACTTTCAGCTTTTTGTTGCAAATGTTAATTTTCATAATCTTAGGAATTAGGGTGTTCCATACAATCTTTTACATTCCCTAAATCTTCTTATGGGGGTAGTTTGAGGCTTTATTATTTACTTAGGTCACCATCCGTAGCAAGTTTCAATGTTTTGGCTCTATGAATAAGCAGTATAATTTGCAAAAGGTTTTGAGAACACATTATGCGTACAGCCAAGGAGTGGAATTCCTTGCCGGAGTCTGTGTTTCCTGATAGCTACAACTTAGGGGTCTTTAAGTCAAGAGTGAATAGGCTACTTCTAGGTAAGCGTGCTCCATCGTCGACCTCATCATCGCTTACCATCAGGTGAGATGGTGGTCAAAAAAATCATTAATAAAAAAAATACAAACCCTTTTCGAGGTACATTTTCATACAACCGCTCTTACGTGATTATGATGTTATTACACATCTTTCTTTAGATGTTTTGGATACACAGCAATCTTGTGGATATTATCTTGGCTTCTATGGAAATCAAAACATTAATTTGTGTAAAACTAATCTAGTAAAGACCTCCGAAAATCTGCTATTTTACGTGAACTTTGGCCCTCCATAATGTACTCATATATTAAAAATATAAACAAGTACATCAATAGAAGCCTTGCACATTTAATCGAGATTCTGAATGACGACAATTTTTCTGAAAAACTTTTAATGGTTTAAAAAAACACGTATTTCCTAGAACAAGTTTTGTAAAATGTTCGTGTAAATCACAGAATTACTAAATGCCAACAAGAGTTTTCAGGCGTTATCTATCTTTTTTTGCATTGCCTCTTCATCAAACATCTCGTTGGATTGCGTTAGATGAAGCAACAAGCTTTTAAACCATACTCGATGTTGACGATAGGCGAGTGGAAAAGGAGTCTTAAGTCCGCAACTTGTAATTTATTGTACCTAATTAAAGTTAGTATATTCTTAATTATTTTATGTTTAGCTTTTGTAGTATTAAAGGTTGTCTGACAGATATCGTTGTCAGCAATGAGGGTGTTCGGGAAAATTCACACCACCAGTTGGCGCCACTTAGCCGTCAGGTATTTTCCTTTGAAAATGACATGACGTTGACATCTAACATTTGACGTTGATGTCTATAATGTCAATAACATAAGCGTTTTGACAAATGCCTGGACTTGACGCCTCAGTGCTGCCACCTGGTGCACGTCATTTTAGAACACCCTCATTAGGCCGCCATTATTGTACATCATTGTACTCATATATTTAAGTTTGTGTTAAAGTTACGTTACTATTTTGGTCCACAACAAAGTTATTCTATTAATGTTTTAAAATGAAAAATAAAACAGTGCAGCTGCAGCAGTGGTGGCTCAGTGGTCCCTGTCCCGATTTACGAGTTGTAGGTCATAGTTTCAAACCCAGCCAGGCGCATTACTTTGTGTAATTTATTTCATCATCACTGCTCTCGAAACGGTGAAGGAAAAGATCGTGAGGAAACCTGCATGTCCTAGAATCAAAAATTCGAAGACAAGTGTCATACTCTAATTCGCACTGGGCCCACGTAGTGGATTACGGCCCATTCTCTCTCCAAGAGAGGGGGCCTGGGTCCCAGCAGTGGGAACACTATTGATATTTTGGCGTATAATAAATCTATCCATTTATTGGCGATTACCAATCTATTTTTTAAAACCTTTCAGCTTTCATAATCTCAAATATTCTTCAAAACTCGTCAGCCACCAAAAGCTCTCCGCTCGTCCCTGCACTATGCTGAGCAAACTTTCCACATTATATAAGTTAAGTGCGAATTTTAAAACCCAAGTTAAGCCATAAAGAGTTTCCGAGACGATGGTAACACTACTTACTGGGTCGTCTATAGTGTGAAAATATTACTAGAGTACCAAGCATTAGAAAAAAAAAGAAAATTCTGATCTAAACATCGCACTCCCTTTGAGCTTAACGAGCAGACGAATAGACAATGAGAGATGTCTACTCGACTGCCGTTACGGAACCCTTTGGTTACAAGTAAACGGGGTCATGTCTATCTATACATACTGTAGCGACATCTATGGCGTCACATAAGAACTAATCCTGCATTGCGCAATAAAAGTTCTCCGCATGATTAGAATATATACGACAGCCCGAAATCATCTAACGGGCAGTTGCCCACCAGACATACCCGTCTGGTCGGAGGATCTTCCCTTTTCAACGGAGGTTTGTGGGACTTTACCTCTTTGTTCCGCATACCTCCAAACTGGCGACCCTCGACATTGAACGTCAGCGCAGCCTTCGTGCAGCTACTATTTCGTGACGTCATCATCACTTCCTCAAGGTTTCGAGCAGCGAGCCATATAGCCAGCACCCACGGCTTTAAAGGGTAGGCTGACCTCCAGCATGCATACCTGGTCACTAGAATACATATAAATAAAATTGAAGTGTCGGTTTATATCTTTTTTATGGTCAGTATTTTAAAACCACACCTTTTTTTATGTGGGAAATCATCTAATGTCATCTCCCGCCCTTAGGGTGGGGCGAGAGGGCATGAAAGACTTTTACTGACTAAAACCCTCTCCTATTCCTTCTTTGCCTTCGTTCCAGGGCCCCGGGGTTCTCTTTCGTAGCACCCATGGCCCCAGTAGGCTTCGACCCTGCTGGGCCCCTACGGTTTTGCTGACATCTCCTTGAGACGTGCGTGGAACACTACGCGCAGTCGACGGCTTGGGCTCGGTCTGGACGGTTACCGGACGGTCGGCGAGCTGCCCATTGCTCGCCATCCGCAATCGGGATCGGGATCCCGGCGGCTGGGGCGTGAGGATGTTCGTTCCTTCACGAGTGCGGTTGCCTGCTTCGCTAGTATTACTGCTTTACAGAAGGAGGCGACCGCCTGCCATTCCTCCTTACTTCAGACCTTAGCCTGAACCAGGGCCAGCCCAGTCCCACTTAAACTGGACAGCTTTCATCAATCAATGATCTGTATTTTGGTGCGCAGAATAGTTTTTTCGCGTGTTTTTGACCATAATAATAATAAGCATATCAGCCTCATAATGTTCCCACTGCTGGGACTAAGGCCTCCTCTTTAGGAAATTAAATGAGACGTTATTCTATCACACAGGCTCAGTGCAGGTTGGTGTATGAAACATGTCTTCGAATTTTTAGCTTTAGAACATGCCGTTTTCCTCACGATGTTTTCCTTAACCGTTTTGAGAGCAGTGGTGATGAAATAAATTACACAAAGTTATACGCCTGACTAGATTCGAACCCGTGACCTATAAACTTTAAGTCAGGGTCGTTACCACTGGCTCCACTGCTCCCAAACAATGTGTTTATGAGATAAAGCGCAATAAAAATAAACTCTCCAAGAAACATCTCAAAAACTTTAATATATTACATGTTGCTCTTACTAAAAGATAAACTCATTATACTGGAACATTTTGGAACTCCTTTTTTCTTTTCGCACATTACAACGTACATGCATTTGAAACGGCAAATCAATTCGCCAACAGAATGCACAACAACAGGCAATTGAAACCATACATGAAACAAATTCGTTTGAAAGTTGTACATTTTTCTCATAAAACGTTTCTTAAAATCTTTATACTAGATCACTGTTTCACCTGCCTCTCTTAGTAAGCTCAGTATTCCGTGCTTACTATTTCTCATTTACACACAATTGCCACCTGACTTTGTTTTAGGGCAGGTTTCTGGACAGTCTTTTATTTCCATTGCACAGTCCATGCAACAATTAAAACATGGAATGCAAGAAACGAAAGGACTCACAACTAGAGGTAAAATTAGAAAACACATTTAGATAATTTGATCTGAAACTCAAGACCATTCTATTTTCCAGATGGAGCTTAGTTTGTATTCTTTTGAAGCTTAGTTTGATCCACTTCTAATTTTTAAGGCTTAACGACGACGATATTTCCAAATAAATTAAGCTTGATTTATTTATCCTGTGGCTTTGCGTTTGGTGTCGAATGCCTTACATCAGCAGCATCAGCATTGTCACCGAAGAACCAGAGTAAGTACCAGCCCGGTAGAAGATATAGACAGCTTGGACAACAGAAAGGCACGCAGAGGATCCAGGGACACAAACATAAGACAGGCAACCAGCAACAGACAGAAATTGGAGAATAGTTTCTCGCACGCATCAATTGATTTGAATTTTATTATCGCTGAGAATTTTGTAATGACACCGGTTTTGAAACTAAAGTGACGGCTTCAAATAGTCTTGTCTTTGAATTTAATAGTTTTTTTTTTCAGATCATGTAAAGAAGTATTCTTGAGAAAAGCGGTTAGAAATTTTTGCTAGAAAACATAGTTTTCCTATTAAATGATGTAATACTTTTCATTTTACTGAAAGTGGATGTGGTGGTATTTTGGTTACGCTGAACGCAAAAAAATGGAATTAGACCATCTATCTTCCTGACTGTTAAAAAATTATTAACATAAATTGTTAAGAAATAAATATCATTGTATAGAAATCGTCCATAAAAGAATATCTGTACTAAAAGAGGTAGGTATTATCTGTACTAAAAGATTGATGAATGTAAAATAAATGGAGAATAAAATGGAGAAGCTGAAGATACCTTGTGTGAGGAATTATATTAATATCAAAAAATTGGGCAAGTGCGAGTCGGACTCGCGCTCTGAGGGTTTAGGGATACAAACTTACCTATGAAAATAGTTCAATTTCCGAATGGAGTACTTTCGGGCATTTTGACTTTTTTTTCTTAATTTCGTGGTGTGCCAATACCAAGATAACACAAAGACTCTGAACAAGACATGTTAACCTCAATCCAAGTACGATTCGACTGTTTTGCTCGCTAGTCGATCAGCACTAACAACCGCGACACTTGTGTGTCGTATAGTGTAATATTATATAGCCTATAGCCTTTTTAGATAAATGGGCTCTCCAACACTAAAAGAATTTTTCATTTCGAACCAGCACTTCCTGAGATTAGCGCATTCAAACAAACAAACTCTTCAACTTTACAATATAAGTAAGTACAGATTAAAACTAAAGAAACATTACAAAAACTTTAATAATAACATGTTTCACTTAACAAAACACACCAAATACAACATCTTAGACATCTTCTATTTCATTACACTTGCAAATGCAAAGCTTATTGTCAATAATTTTCGCAGTTTTCTTCTCCTCTTCTTTTTTAGCACACCAAGATACTAAACAAGGACATAGTATTGGGTATAATGCTATAAGAAAAAGCAGCAAAAACGGGCAACAAGGCGAATATGGGAAAATACACATATGGGGTAAAATCCAACTATGCCTTCCTATGCTTGGTAAAAACTAAGCTTGTTTTTGCTATGATTGCTAAAAACTTAGCTACCGTGTAAGCTTAGTTACCGTGCTTGTTAAAAAGGAAGTTTGTTTTGTTATGCTTGTTAAAACTGAGCTTGTTTTATGGTTTGTTAAAACTAAGCTTGTTTTTTCTATGCTTGTTTGAAACTAAAGCTTATTTTTGCCAGGATTGTTAAAAACTAAGCTTGCTTCGCTATTCTTGTTGAAAACTAATCTTGTTTCTATTTATCTCTTTATTTTAGATTTTTGAGCGTAGTTCTTTTCCGTGTATAGTTTTTTCTCCTTGAGCTTATGAAGATTCTATATTTTTCTCGGTCAGGTGGTTTGGTGCCAGATAAGGAAGTAGCAACAAAGCGTGCACACAATGTTTGCCAATGGGCTTACGAGCACTAATGCATGCAAAAAACAGTCTTTTCGGTTAGTTTGATAGCCACTAATTCTTTCTTTTCCTTTTCACTTTGATAGATTTGAGCTTAGTTTGTAGTTTACATGGGTGGTACATCAAGCACTTTTCTATACTTAAACGATATCATAAAACGTGTGTTCAGAATATTTTGTTTTGTTCTTCGTTTAGCAAAACCAATATCTTTCTAGCTTAAAGTTGAACCAGAAATACAAATATTTCAGGAGTTAATTTCAGATTTCAGCAATAGAATTAATAAAGATATTATGGATTAACATGAATTTTATAAACGAAAATATTTTTCAGACAATATTCGCGATTTCTTTAAAAATTTCTAAAGTAATGTCAGCTTTCAACTAGAAGTATAGACAAGCTGAGCATAGATAATAGATAGAAAAAAGTAAGTTTGATGTATCCATAAAATGGAAACTAAATAAAAAAACAAAACTTATGTCTATCCTAAATATTCTATCAGGAAATTTTTAGTAGCTGTCTGTAGTCATTTCAGCCGAAAGACGTCCTTGCCCAAAGAGTCCAACAGCCCCCTTAGCCAAGTTACAACCGTTTCGTTTCGATTCTCTTTTCGTCGATCGCCTCGAGTAGGCCACGCTTCAGATTTCTTTATTCTGACGTCATCTCAACGCTCAGTCACGTGGTCATAACAAAGGAATAGGAGGCGTGGCCGACACATTCTACTTTTTTCGGTAGATGTCATAGTCATAGTCGTAGTCGGCCTTTTAATGTTCCCACTGTTGGGACTCAGGCCTCCTCTCTAGGAGAGGGAATGGGCCGTAATCCACCACGCGGGCCCAGTGCGGGTTGGTAATATTATTTTTTGTTGTTGCCATCGAACTTTTGGCTGCGTCGAATAAATTTTGTTTTAAATAAGGAATGGAGCAAACTTTAAGTCCAAGGAAGGCTACCTACTTTTTATCTGGCTTACGTTCACCTGGTCAAAGTCGCGGACAAAAGCTAGTATTATGAATACCTAACTCTGATTGCTATCGTTTCACGTCTTCATGCCATTTTTATGGAAGCATAGGTATGTATTAGTATTTATTATTTAACTAGCTGACCTAGCGAACTTCATACCGCCTAACAGTCAACGCGACTGCGATAAATGATATTTATTTTGTAAATAGGTTTAAAAAAACACTTTTACAGGTCAATTTTTTTTTTCGTTATTTTTAAACTAGATGAGGCCGGTGTTTCCTAGCTGACTACCCTGAGAAGAAACACCGAAACAAACTTAGGGGGATAACAGTCATCGCAGCAGCATATATCAAGTTACACACAATTTTAATGTACAAAAATCATCTACTTCGATTTCGTACATTTTACGTGATGCGCGCACAACTAAAAACTTCTACAGATTTATTATATGTATAGATTAACGAATTTTGCAGCGGGTGAAGCCACTGGCGTGAGTTTGATTCCGATAAAAACAAGGCGATAGTATCATAATAATTATATTTAACATATCAATGTGACCGAGACGGACTCTGTCTAGGAGTTGTATTCTTGCTAGACTTTTTAGTGTTCTCATCATTCTTGCTAGACTTTGTGGTGTTCTCATCATCGTCGATATGCACAACTATGCATTGGCAACACTTCATACCTGGGAAAAATAAAATTGACGTTACTGTTGTAAATTGTAATTGTAGGAGGCGTGAGCAAAGTGTGTCAACTTAGCGATTGGAACATTTGCATCTCAGTCACTGAAATGTTTTGAAATAGTGATATGTATCATTTGGAACATCGGCTTAAAAGATACAAACGGAATATTCGAAACATCAGCTCACAAGATACAAACGGAACATTTTGAACAACGGCTCAAAAGATACAAACACAGATATTGACTGTTATAAATTACTTTGCGCCCTATACACCAACAGTTTTATTTTATTTAAATTTTAATTTGAGAATCATCATCATCATCATTTCAGCCGAAAGACGTCCACTGCTGGACATAGGCCAATTTGAGAATAATTTAAAGCAGATGTTTTTAATCGAGTTCATTAAAATTTACACTATTTACGTTTTAATTTGAATTTTGACTGCAGGTCACTTTGAGTAAAGAGTGTTTCAGGGTTCGATTTGTTCCAAATTTTAATGATGCATTTAAAATATTTCTGTTGTCCCAACTGCTTTCGGAACACTAGAATGTTTCGGAACAGTGAGTCGGTTCAGTAATGAGACACGCCTAAATTGTAACTGCATAGAAGAGAGACTTGTCCCAGTTGTGGGTACATTATATGGGTTACTAGCTTCTGCCCGCGGCTTCACTCGCGTGAATGTAGGTTTCTCTATACAAACTTTGGACCCCCGCTTCATCCCCTTAGGGAGTGAATTTTGGAAAATCCCTTCTTAGTGCTCACCTACGTCATAAAAAGAAACCTTGTGCAAAATTTCACGTTCCTAATCCCAGTAGTTTCGGCTGTGCGTTGATATGTCAGTCAGTCAGTTTCCCCTTTTATATATATAGATTATAATATTATTATTAAGGCTGCTTATTATGTTTATACTACCTGTACAAGTTGATCCCTTGATTGAAACACTTGTTTAAGTTGATCCCAATACAATGCCGTGGAACAAAATCCGACAAACGCACAAAGCCAGGGATAAAAGCTAGATTAAGAAGGAACAAGTACCTTTAAAACACAGCGGCAAACAAGATAGGCAAGGAAGACAAACGGAAGGATAACAGCACATACGCGGGGCACATACACAGAAACACATGTGCCCATCTGCTATAGTCCACAGGAACGCTCAAACAGACTAGGCGAACCCTCAGCCCAAGAGAATCTGTAAATAGTCCAGATGGATCTTCAAAAAGTCCAAGGAAACCCTCAAGTAGTTTAGGGTAATCCTCGAAAACTCTAGATGATCCTCTGAAGACTCCAGATAACCCTTGACTAGTTCAAGGGAATCCATTAGACTTACAAGCATTTTTGCCTGAATTTTGAACTTTGCTTCGCCGATTTTGTCATGTTGTTTTAGTTGGATATGACAGTGACAGTTTTGCTGTCAATGGTAGAAATGAGGTGGAGTTTCATTGCTTAGTATTTTCTTGTTTGACTCTCTCTTTGGTCAGCTAAGAATGATCGCTTTTATTGAGATTCAAATGCACATACTTGTCCTAGTTGGGTGGAGTAAAATGGTGTGTCAGACTTTTACTGGCTAAAACCCACCCTTATGTTGCCTTTTGTTTTCAGATCTTTTTGAGGCGTGCGTGGAGCACAAATCCGAAAATCATAATCATCATTTCAGCCGAAAGATGTCTACTGTCGGACAAAGGCTTCCCCCAAGTGTCGCTACAATGAACGGTCCTGTGCGTCTCGCATCTATCGAACTCCTGCAACCCTTACCAGGTCATCGGTCTACCTTATAGGAGACCTTCTAACGCTACGTCTTTCGGTAAGTGGTCGCCATTCCAGAACCTTTCGGCCCCAACGGCTATCCATTCTGCGAGCAATGTGCCCTACCCATTGCCACTTAAGTTTGGCGATACTTCGTGCTATGTCGGTAACCTAGGGTCTCCTGCGGATATCCTCATTCCTGATTCGATCACGCAAGGAAACTCCGAGCATAGCCCTTTCCATTGTCCTTTGGGTGTCTTTAAGTCTTCTGATGACGCTCATTGTAAGCGGCCACGTTTCGGAGCCATATGTCATAACTTGCAACACGCACTGGTCATAGACTTAAAGTCCGAAAATAAACCTAGGTTTTTAATGTTTGATGGCAAGTTTGGCGTAGTGATTAAGGCGTGGAGTCCTGGCCGGAGTTAATTCATTTTCTTTGCCAAATGTTAATTGATTTACATATGCTATGTACATTCTGAAGTACAGTTAACCAGCTACTTTTTTGTGTAAACATATTTCTAAAGATTGTCATTTGAAACGAATAGGGCAAACATTTTCGGTAAACAAGCGAAAAAATGTCATGCTGTTAATTTTTTTTTAGATAAAAAAAAGTACGCATTTAATCGCACGAATAAATCATATGTTGATAATGTTGTACAATGAATCTATGATAAACATAGTTATATTTTTTTCAAATCAATTACGAGTAACCCAGACGTTAAGGAGGAGTAGGCTTCAGAAAGTCATGTTTTTATGGCACTGCTCGGGGGTTAGGGCCTTAAACGATTGGCTGCTGCACGGGTTCGATTCCTGCATGGAACAAAATATTTGTATAGCCTACAGATGAATGTTACGGGTCAGGGTGTTAAGTGTATTTGAATTCACGTGTTTGTGAACGTACTCATAATACAGGAGTAATTTATACAGTGGAGCAGTTTTCTGAAAAAAAAATACCGGGCAAGTGCGAGTCCGTACGAGGGTTCCGTACGAACTTACCTATGAAAACAGTTGTTGCAAACAATATTTTTTTTTTGACGTAAATATACTACGTTGTTTTGGCGTATATTTCAAATTTATCAGATTTTCAGATTTTTTCCTATAATTGTGGTATGAGACCTTGCTTCATGCCAAATTTCAGGATTCTAGATCAACGGGAAGTACCCTATGAACTTTGATTCCCTTGAGAGTGTCGAAATATACGTTTTTTGCGATTTAAATGGCCGTATCTTTTTTTTTCGTTAACTCAGAAGTTTGATTTTTTCACAGCTTCAAGGGACCGCAGGCAGTATATGGTTTTAATTTTAACTCGATAACTCCACGCGAGATAAAGGGACTTGACAGACAGACAGATGGATGGACAACAAAGTGATCCTATAAGGGTTCCGTTTTTTCCTTTTATGGTACGGAACTCTAAAAATACCGGCAATAAAAGGTTCTTTTTATCCTAAATACCAATAATCATGTATTTTTTATTATTAATAGGTTTCTGCTTGACCACTATCTCATCTGATGGTAAGCGATGATATTGTGGTCGATGATGGAGCTTACACGTTTGCTTAGAAGTAACCTATTCACTCTCGACTTAAGACCCTAGGTTGTAGCTATCAGGAAACACGGACTTTGGCAGAGAATTTCACTTCTTAGCTGTACGACCAATAAATATATTCCCAAAAGTAAAAACTACCTGACCAGACAGCCGTAATGTTACCCAATTTTTCCGTTTTCGGCCAATTTTAGTTTATTTTCTCCTTGTAAATAAAAGCAAAACATTCCGACTTATCTCAACGTTATTTATAAGGTAGTAGCCCCCGACATCACACTGCCATCCACAAAATAACGTCTAAAACAATAAATTACAAAATTGAACACCCCCTTCAGGTCTTCATAACTTATTAAAGTCGACGCGGATGTCTCCAACTTAATCCTAAGTGAATTTCGCTAACTTTGGAACACGCTTTAAGAAACTACAGATTTTGTACTATGTGTATAGGGTGGTTTAAATTATGTCAATCCATGGGGAAATGGTGGAAGATAAGTTATTGCAAACTTAGAAGTTCGATAAAAGTGTTCTAAAATTTATGTTCTCGAAAGAATTTTACAGAACTGGTTACATATATGTATATCCTTGTATGTCACTTATTTTATATTAATTTACTAGCTTCTGCCAGCGGCTTCGCCCGCGCGAAAAAAAGGAACTTTGGACCCCCGTTTCATCCCTTTAGGGTGTGAATTTTGAAAAATCCTCTCTTAGTGCTCGCCTACGTCATAAAAGGAAGCTTCGTGCAAAATTTCATGTTCCTAATCTAAGTAGTTTAGGCTGTGCGTTGATATGTCAGTCAGTCAGTTTCTCCTTTTATATATAAGGTGTTAAAAAATTAACTTTAAGAATTTCGAGAGGACATTGTACTTCTCATTATGAACAACTTTTACTATGGGTTTAAAGTGAAATATTATTATATTTTGACGAGTTATGTGAACATAAACGTAGGGAGCAGCTGATTTTTTTTCGCGATTTCAGGTTTGGTCCCATAGTAAAAGTTGTTCATAATGAGGAGTGCAATGTCCCACACACACACACACATTGTCACATTATTCCAGTGGAATAGTGTGACTGCACTAGAGTGTACCATTCCAGTGATAAATCCAGTCCAGTTGACTGGAATGACTGTCTATTTTTTCATTCCAGCTGGTCCATTCCAGCGCCACTGGAATAGTGTAAACGGCCAATCCAGTGCTTGAATATACGTTGAATAGTGAACACATATTGTTGTTAAGCATTGACACTATATAATAGTGTTACAGATCTAACTGCTTTTGAATGACTGGAATAATGTGGACGATATGATCCAGTCCAGCACTGGACTCGATTCACTCGCTGGGTTACTGGACTGGAATAATGTGAACCGGGCATTAGGCGGAGCGAGAGGGCGTGTCAGACTTTTACTGACTAAAACCCACTCCTGTTCCTTCTTTGCCTTCGTTCCAGAACCCCAGGGGTTCTCTTTCGCACAGCCCATGGCGCCAGTATGCTTTGACTCTGCTGGGCTCCTATGGTTTTGCTGACCTCTCCTTGAGGCGAGTGTGGAAAACTACGCGCCGTCGACAGTTACCGGACGGTCGGACGGCGAGCTACCCATTGCTCGCCGTGCGCATCTGAGACATGGTGTATGTATAACTATTATCCCCAAAAAAATGCATGTTTCCTGTATGTTGAGCTATGGGAGTGATGCCAAGATAATAGAACTTATCAATCCCATGAGAAAGTCATCTTCGATAACTGAAACACCTTGTATAAATATTTGTTTTAAATGTTCCCACGATTGTTTTTGTTTACAAAGTTTGTTTTGAATTGTTTGTTTGTACGAAGTTGGTGTTGGTTTATTTAATAATAGCTTTTAACTTGTACAACTTGAGGTTAAAACAACGATGAGATATATTTTCCTCGTAAATTTTATGTGAAGTATTATATTTTTTTTAATTGATATAAACTTGTCTGATGTCCCACCTGATGGTAAGCAGTGATGCATTCGTTGATGGTGAAGCGCACTAGTTTATTGAGAGTCTATTCACTATAGCCTTTGAACACTTAAATTATAATCGGGAAGACTGAAAACTTGTTCCCGGGTTTTTTCATACGTGTTTTTTTTTAACTTAAAATAGGCACCTTGCTCGATGATAATACTTTCCGCCTCGCTGCTTCCTTACGTCTAGACGCTCCCTGTTGTTCTCCTCATCGCTGCCACTGTGGCGAAGTCGTCAACAGCCTTGGACACCACGGTCTGTTATGCTGCCGAAGTCCGGGTCGCATAGCACGACACGCGAATATCAACGACATCATCAGACGCGCTCTTGTCTCCGTCGGCGTTCCAGCCGTATTGGAACCCCATGGCCTGGCACGCGACGATGGCAAGAGACCGGACGGCATGTCGTTATTCCCATGGAAGATGGGTAGGCCTTTAGTATGGGACGCTACTTGTGTCGATACTCTTGCGCCTTCCCATCTTCCTAACTCGTCGTGTTGTGCTGGTGCTGCCGCTGCGGCTGCGGAGAACCTCAAGCGGCGAAAATATAATAACCTTGTTGGAAGTTATATTTTCGAACCGTTTGGGGTTGAAACTCTCGGTTTGTGGTGTCCGAGTGCTCACAAGTTGTATAAAGATCTGTCAAAACGTCTAGTTGACACTTCGCGTGAACCAAGGGCTGGCTTTTACCTCGGCCAGAGCATAAGCATTGCCATACAGCGTGGCAATGCCGCCAGTCTTTTGGGCACATTACCAGTCGACAGCGATGTGGAAGAGTTTTTTGACGCCATATTTTAGTTTTAGTTGGTTGTAATTAGTGTAGGGTTTTTATTATTATTTTATTGTAATTAAAGTTAGTATTTTGAAATGTAAATAAAATAAACTAATTTTCCACCCTTAAAATTTATTGAAAAAAAAATGTCGTTCTTATATTTTCGTTGTCGGTCGTGTCAAAGTTAATGCTAAAACGCAGATTTTCAGAGGTTTTTACTGGATTAGCTTTACACAAATTTTAAATTGATTTCAATAGAAGCCTACACAATATCCACAAGATACTGTGTTTCCAAAATATCTAATGAAAAATGTGTAATAACGTCATAATCGCGAAAGAGCGGTTGTATGAAAAACAGTGAAAATGTATGTCGAGTTGCATCTTCTTAAAGAATTTAATTCAAAACGAGCTGAGAGAAAGTTTCAAGGTACTGTTGTCTGCATGAAGTCCAAAGATCAAGAGAACTCAAGGGGTCATGCTCAGAAGCCTTGGGCGTCGGGAGTCGTAGGGCAATCCCCAGCCACGGTAGGCGCCGCCGTCCGGCCATCAGCAGTGCTATTCTGTAAATGGTAAATCATTTCGAAAGTCATTTCGCAAATCATCTCGAAAGTCACACTCACTTCGCTTCTCATCTCGCCTGTACAAGTTTCGTTATTCTTATGTCAAGATCAAGGCCAAGTATTCCGAGAACAGAAGATGAGTTCCGAGAACCCAAGTGACATTGCTCTATGGTAGTAGTGCAGTGCTGAATTGTGTCTTGTTATGATTTACATCGACTCACTTCATTTAAGAATACGAAACTTTAATTTCACATGATTTCACTGCGGATTCAGAAGTGATTTCGCAAATAAACTTTTCAGAATAGCAATGCTGGTAAAGACTGAACTCGAGTCGTCAGCGGGGCGTAGTGTTCAAAGAGAACTTGTTGCAGGGGCCAGTGACTGCTAGGGTCACGATAATTTTTCGAAAGAGATACCGTGGTCCTGGAACGCAAAGTGCATTTGACGGAACACAGGTGGGTTTTAGTCAATAAAAGTCTGGGCCTCCAGTCCACTCCATTCGCTCTCGCTCTACCCAGTGTGGGAGAAGTTTAGAGGGTATGCGGAACAGAGTGTGAAGTCTCGCACACCTTCTTTGAAAAAGGAAGATCCTACGACCCGACAGGTGTTATATCTGATCCGCGCAACTGCCCGATAGATGGTTTTGGGCTATTGTGTATGTTCAATTAATACTCATCAAGACCATTCCAAAAAGCTCAAATACCGTAGCGTTATCTGAGTTCCTATAGCCACCTTCCGGTTCTATCATCAGATCAGCTCCATGTCATAATAATTTAAAAATTTTACATTGTCATCTGATTTACACTTGCATTCAAAATTTCATGACAATCAATAACCGGGAAGTGGATTAAATTTAATTTGCAAGATTTGATTACACAGAAACAAACATCGGGAAACTAAATAAAAGCTTGTAAAAAAGAAGCAGATGTGTCTCTGCTACAGGCTGATTATGATAATATAATGCTAGTTTTTTTTTTCTTTCGTTGGGAAAATCTTATGACATCCCGCGCTCTGGGCGGAGCGGGAGATAGTGTCAGACTTTAAACCACTGACTAAAAACCCACTCCTGTTCCTTCGTTGCCTTTCGTACCAGGGCCGAGTCTTCTTTTCAGAATCAGACCCTTGGCCCCAGTAGGCTTCGACCCTGCTGGGCCCCTGCAGTTGCTGACATCTCCTTGAGGCACGCGTGGAATAGTACGCGCCTTCGACGACTTGGGCTCGGTCCGGACGGTTACCGGACGGTTCGCTTCGCAAAAGGAGGCGACCGCCTGCCACTCCTCCTCGCTCCGGACCATGGCAGTATAATGCTAGTTAGATTATAGCAGCATTATTCTAGTAAACAGTCCTAAAGCAATCATATTAACGCGCTTAGCATAGCTTAAACCGTACTTGAACTCTAGTGAGAACATGATATTAACAAACAGGAACAGTTTAACCAGGATTAACGATAGTTGTTATAATTCCAATCTAACTCGCGTTACAGTTAAGTTAGCGTCAGTTCAAGTTGGGATAAGTTAGTGCGGTACGGCGTTTAACTTGACATGTACACGGTAGTCTGTAATTGCTGATATCTATAAGTTATGCTGTTTAACCCCTCGAGCACTTATCTCCTAATACCTAATCAAAAAATAAAAGCAGTGTACTTTCAAACTATTGCTTATAAACCGACCGATGGCGTTTCAAGCGTTTTATCTTAAGGTGCCATTCGAACCTCGGCTGCAGGCTGCGGATGCAGGCCGCCAATGCAGGTAGCACACGCAGCCGTTGCCTGCTTCCGCAGCCGGGAGTGATTCCGATGCTAGCCGCACGTGGTAACAGTCGCAAATCTACGATTTAATCCAATATGAGCGCTATCGGCTCCGAGAAGCGATTATTTCGGGACTTAACTACGTGCGCTTTACGCGTGCGTTTTTCTCGACTAGGTATACTGTGTACCTACCAATTATATTTAGACGTCAAATAGCAAAGCTATTAGCTTATAATATTCACTCAGACATAGTTAGTATGTCGAAGTCCTCAATCATTAGTTCCACCGTTAGTAATAGTACTAATGTTATGTTTGCTGGTTCCAATACTTTAAACGAGCTAATGAGACAATAGTTGGTACTGTTGGCAATTTAGGTCAAGTATCTTCTAGCATTAACGCTAAAGGGGCTAAGCAAAAATCGTTTAATTTGTTTTTTCAAAACATTCAGGGTTTATCTTCGAAACAATTGGAAATTGAATTATTTTTAGAAAAAACTATGTTTGACATCATTTGTTTTACTGAGCATTGGTTAAAGGATTTTGAAATGCTAATCAATTTTGAGAATTATACTGTGGGCAGTTCTTTTAACCGAAAAACAATGTTACGTGGGGGTTCACTGATCCTAATTAGGAATAGTATTAAATTTAAAACTCGTAAAGATATAGTTGCACTGTCCGTTGAACATAGCATTGAACTGTCTTGTGTTGAGCTGGATAGGCATATCATAGTGTGCGTTTACAGGCCCCCTAATTATCAAAACTACTCTATTTTTGAGTCTGTCATGGAAGATGTTATGGCAAAACTTGCAACTGGTAACAAACTAGTAATAGTCTGTGGAGACTTTAATGTAAATATTTTAGAAAATTATTCAGATAGCAGTAGATTATTAAATCTCTTCAAATCATTTAATTTATCAAATGTGTTTATAGAACCAACTCGAACTACAACTACTAATGCTACATGTATCGATAATGTTTTTTGTTGCTGCAACTATTTAGAAAAGGCCATTGTAAATTATCTGCCCTCTGATCATAGCGGTCTATTGGTAACTTTTGAATCTAACATACCAATACAACAAGTGCAGATACAATCTAGACCAATAACATCCGGTAAACTAAATAAATTTAACAGCACTTTAATTAGCAAGTTAGGAGATTGGAACCTTGCAGTGGACAATGGTAATATTTTATATAACGATTTTTTTTCAATAGTTCAAACCGAGTTTAATAAGACTTTTGAGAAAAGTACAAAAATGATCTGCCCTAAGTTTAGATTTAGTGACTGGGCAACTAAAGGAATTAGAATAAGTAGGGAAAGACTTTTTGAGCTGTATGGCCTTAAGCCTATTATTAACACTGAAACTTTTAATAAGTATGTTGCTACATATTCAAAAATGTTTAAAAATACTTGTAAGGCAGCTAAGGCCTTATACATTAGCAACAAAGTTAAATCAGCAGATAATAAAATAAAAACTGTTTGGAAAATCATAAATAATGAAACCAACAGGAACAAAATACATAACAATGATTACACATTGAAGACTCATCATGGTGTTATTAGCGATAATAAACTAGTTGCAGAAGAATTTGTTAATTTCTTTGCTAGTATACCAATTAAAACTACTGAAGCCCTAAATTCGGCGCCATCGCATGCTTTTGGTTTATTACAGGCGAACGTTGCAGCCTGCTCAACTGAATTTAATTTTAAACATATAAACCCCGTAACAGTAATAAAAGCTTTTAAACAAATCAAGGTTAAATTGACTGAAGATCTATGGGGTATGTCTATCAAAGTTTGTACCTCAATTATTGAGACTATAGCGCCGTACTTAGCCTTAATATTTAATTTGTGTATAGATCAAGGAGTCTTTCCAGATCTAATGAAATACAGTAAAGTGATACCACTTTTTAAATCCGGGGATAGTAAAGACACTAATAATTATAGGCCAGTTTCCGTGTTGCCGGTTGTTAGCAAGATATTTGAAAAGGTAATGTTAAATCAAATGCTTCATCATTTTAACACGAATAACATCTTGCACGATAAACAGTATGGTTTTACCAAAGGACGTTGTACAACTGACGCTGGTGTCTCCTTACTAAAACACATTTTTAATGCGTGGGAAGAGGCACAAGATGCTATAGGCATCTTCTGCGATCTGTCTAAAGCGTTTGATTGTGTGGTTCATGAAACATTACTCCTGAAACTGGAGCATTACGGACTAGGCAAAACAGCGTTAAGCTTATTAAAATCTTATTTGAATGACAGACAGCAACTAGTTCAGATAAACGGTGTCAATTCGTCTAGATTAAATGTGGAAATGGGGGTACCCCAAGGTTCAATTTTAGCTCCTTTTTTATTTTTAGTTTACATAAATGATTTACCCTATTTGTTGCAAAACAAACTTAATATGGTGTTGTTTGCCGACGATACTTCCTTGATTTTCAAGATAAATAGAAAGACTAATATACTTGACGACGAAAATAACGCCCTACTGCAGGTCCAAAAGTGGTTCACTGCTAATAATCTAGTTTTAAATGGGAAAAAAACGAAATGCATAAGATTTTCATTACCGAATGTTAAGAGTAGTAATTGTGACATAATATTGAACAATGAGAAACTAGAATTTGTCGATAAAACGGTTTTCTTAGGGATTACGCTTGACTCAAGGCTACAATGGGGTCCTCATTTAACATCTCTTGCGGGACGGCTTAGCTCAGCTGCATATGCTGTTAGAAAAATCCGCCAATTTACGGATGTTGATACCGCTAGACTAGTATATTTTAGTTATTTTCATAGTATCATGTCATACGGTATCCTACTATGGGGACGGGCTGCAGACATCGACTCAATTTTTATTCTACAGAAAAGAGCTATCAGAGCTATTTACAATCTCCGCCGGTGCGATTCTCTAAGGGAACTGTTTAAGGATATTAACATATTGACGGTGCCTTGTCAATATATCTATGAAAACATCATGTACGTTAGAAAAAATCTTCATCTTTTTAGCAAAAGAGGCGATAGACATAATTATGTTACAAGAAATAGGGACCAATTAGTTCAACCAGGTTTTAGACTGGCTAAAGTGGCCTCTTCTTTCATGGGGTACTGTTTGAAATGTTATAACAAAATACCTCCACAAATATTAGAACTCAATGAAACGAAATTTAAATCTTGTATTAAACGCACACTATGCAGGCAAGCATATTATAAGTTGGAGGATTATATTCAAGATAAAAATGCTTGGCTCAATGCTGGTCCAGCTCCACTACCACCGGGGTGTACAAATTGATTAGTTTTGAAACTATAATCTGTAAAATGTTATTATTGTTAATTATTATTGTATTTAGTATTGTATAATGAAGAAGCATTTTTTTTCAAAGTTTGTAAATGTGAGTATCATGGAGCTATTTTTATGGTTTTTGGGTTATTATTGGTCCTGTTTGACATAAATGATCATGGCAGTTGAGAGTTTGTCATGCTCACTCAAATGTCTCACTGATGGTGGCGCGTGTGTTGGATCATTCGGTTCCCTTTAAAATGGTCGAGCTGAGTGGTGCTAATATTCGCGTCGGGTCCGTGAACGGGCGCTGTCAGTTGAGACTGGTCATCTCTTAGCTGCCAGTTGCTATTTTAATATCTATATTTAGTTTTTATTTTTACTTTATTGACATTGTTCTCACATGATAGCGACAAGAAACATGTAACAGACATATTTGTAATTGCAAAACACGATTGAAAAGAGTGTCCATGGAGTTTCTTGCACATTCTTCTCCATAGAGATCTACGCTTTGGAATGTGCAATTAGCATCATTTTTTCTGACTGACTGACTTCTTGACATTTCAAAAGTGCCTGTAAATGGTTTATTTGAAATAAATGCTTTGAATTTGAATTTGAATTTTTTGCGCATCGACTTGCGGCCGCAGCACTACTGATCTGCGATCGGCTGCGGCTGCAGTTCGCGGCAGCACTCGCAGCCGAAGCTCGGCAGCACGTGCGGCCGCAGCCGCGTTCGGAGAGGTTTTCACAAAATCCATACTACTAAATGGAAAACCAGTCGTGCAGCTGCAGCCCGCTTCGTGCAGCTGCCGCATGTGCTGCCTGCATCCGCAGCCTGCAGCCGAGGTTCGAATGACATCTTGACGAACCCGCGACCCCATGCGACAATATGAAGTCTTTTTTACCTGGGAAATTATCAAATGACTCCGCAGCTTTGGGGGAAATCGCTAATCAAGCTAAAAGGCCCCATCAATACTGCTGACATTTCTTTGAGGGCGCGCGTGGAGCACAACGCACTGTGACCCGGGCTTGTTTCTTGCTGGGCTTGGACCGCGGACTATTCATTCCTCGTAGTTATCAAGCGCACGCCCGGGGTGTCTCCGGTGACGGTCGAGGCGTGAAGCTTGTCTCTGTCTCTCGGTTATTAATTAAAGGTGCTAGTCATTTAGGAGTGGCTCATAGCGCAGTAAAATTTGCAGGGTCCATGTAACCAGGGTTGTAAGTTTGGTCGAAAGAGCTGCCGCGGCCCTAGAACGCAAAGGGAAACTGAAGAAACCCGGATGAGTTTTAATCAGTATAAGTCTGACACTCCCTTTTCCCTCTACATGGATTGGGAGCAGTTATTTGATGATTTCCCACAATACAAATATAAAAAGGGTTCGATCGACCTAAGTTGTGGGTTACGCTTGTAGTCGTGGATATTGGCTGACCATCCCGGCTTTCGTTCTTGAATTCTTGCCAGCCTTTATAATACGTAGATAGTCAAGAAGACGAAATTCTAATGACTGATAAAATACTGATGACTGTTTATCATTTTACCCAGTAACTAGGATATGGAAGCAATTGCTCTAAATAAAATACTGGAATTCTATGTAAAATTATCGTGATCGCTTACAATGGGCCTCATCAGAAGACTCGTAAGTCACCCAAAGGGCAATGGAAAGGTCTATGCTCGGAGTTTCCTTGCGTGATCGAATCAGGAATGAGGATATCCACAGGAAAACCAAGGTCACCGACATAGCACGAAGAATCGCTAAACTTAAGTGGCAATGGGCAGGGCACATTGCTCGCAGAACGGATGGCCGTTGGGCCGAAAGGTTCTGGAATGGCGACCACGTACCGGTAGACGTAGCGTTGGAAGGCCTCCTACAAGGTGGACCGATGACTTGGTAACGGTTGCGAGAGTCCGATGGATGCGAGACGCACAGGACCGTTCATTGTGGCCACACTTGGTGGAAGCCTAAGTCCAGCAGTGGACGTCTTTCGGCTGAAATGATGACGAGGATGATAACGATCTATCTTTCTTCAGCCAGATTGGTTAAGTCTTCATTAGAATCATTCGAAGAAAACACATAGATCATCTCTCAGATCAGATCTTTCGTGTCATTTCTCACACAAACCATTTATTCGTTAGCCACCATTTCCCACCACCCTTCCACCTACATTACGAACTCCAGACTCCTTCAGTACCTACCCAAAGTTTCCCTACCACTCATAAGTCACATCACACACATGCCTAAAGTATCGCTAGCAAGTTGGCAGTTGAGACAACTTCATTAGCCCTGCTTGGGCAGGACATAAATTTGAAATCGTATTTTCAATTATGTTGTGTGTAAGTTAACAGGACATTTCCCTAGCGGCGCGCTCCGACTTCCCTTTGCGGACACACGGGTGGAGAGAACGGTTAGCTGCAATGTTGGGTGATTTTCAGATTTAACTGTGTTCGGGATGATGATCCCGTGTGTGTGTGGTTAACTGAGATTTACGAAACAGGGTGTAAAGTTCTGCGTTTAAAATTATCCCAAAGGAACATACTTCTTGGACAAAAAGTATCCTATTCCAAGATTTGGTCTACCTATTTGCCTTTCATCGGATTCCGTTTAACAGTTAAAGTATTTTTTTTGAAAGTACGTAATATTTATTTACATTTATAAATACTAACTATAATTACAATAAAATAAAATAAATAATAATAAAAACCCTACACTAATAACAACTAACTAAAACTAAAATATGGCGTCAAAAAACTCTTCGACATCGCTGTCGACTGGTAATGTGCCCAAAAGACTGGCGGCATTGCCACGCTGTATGGCAATGCTTATCCTCTGGCCGAGGTAAAAGCCAGCCCTTGGGTCACGCGAAGTGTCAACTAGACGTTTTGACAAAACTTTATACAACTTGTGAGCACTCGGACCCCACGAACCGAGAGTTTCAACCCCAAACGGTTCGAAAATATAACTTCCAACAAGGTTATTATGTTTTCACCGTTTTAGGTTCTCCACATCTGCAGCGGCAGCAGCACCAGCATAACACGACGAGTTAGGAGGATGGGAAGGCGCAAGAAGGCGCCTTTCAACGAACAAATTTTCACCTTTACAATATTATACACTGTGTCTTTGATAACGCACAAACGATTCTGGACCTCCCAGTGTTGGAATTTTTCGTCGGTTTTTTCCAATTTTTTTTTTTAATCTTTACGTTTTTAAATACTTTTTCTAACCAACCTCGATGATAATTTCAGTAAAAAAAAAAAAAAAAATATTTTTTAATTAAAACGTCATTGGTATTGATAAAATCTTTATTGTAATCAACCTAGATGACATTTTTATTTTAAAAGTAATTTATTCTTTGTTTTCACTAAAAATTTTAGAATAACGATTTTATACAGTTGAAATTAAAAAAAACGTAAAGATTAAAAAAAAATTGGAAATATAACCGACGAAAAATTCTACCACTGGGGGGTCCAGAATCATGTACTGCAATGGATCCAGTTTTCGTTTGTGCGATGTCAAAGACACGCGACATAAGTGTGACTGTCAATAAACCTCACATCAGATTAAAAAATAATGGTTTCATCAAAAAGAAAAAAAAAAAACTGTTAAATTCTTGCTGCCGAAACATACCTCCCGTATGTGTCCAATTCAGACATCACAAAGTGTGCCTAACTTAACAATCAAGTTTCCTTCGTTTGTTTCGATATGTGAGCCTCCTCGGGAACTACATTATGTATGTATTATATACAAGTCTTGTCCCGTCGGGGCATCGCTGATCGAGCCTGTTCACGACTCTGCAAACTTGGTCTCTGTGTACTTACGTTTAGTTGGTGATACTTTTGTATGATTATTATTAGGCTTTTGTTTTAGATTTTATAGGTATACTAGCTTCTGCCCGCGGCTTCACACGCGTGAAAATAGGTTTCTCTATACAAACTTTGAACCCCCGTTTCCTCCACTTAGGGGGTGAATTTTGGAAAATCCTCTCTTAGTGCTCGCCTACGTTATAAAAGGAAACCTTGTGCAAAATTTCACGCTCCTAGTCCCAGTAGTTTTGGCTGTGCGTTGATATGTCAGTCAGTCAGTTTCTCCTTTTATATATATAGACTAGCTTCTGCTAGCGGCTTCCCCTGCCTGGAAGTCGGTTTCTACATACAAACTTTGGACACCCGTTTCATCCCTTTCTTTCTTTGGACATCCGTTCTTAGCGGATGTCTACACCCTATAAGGAACCTAATTGCCAAATTTTAAGTTTGTTATAGTTTCTGAGATTTCGTGATTAATCAGGGAGTGGTATTTCGCTTTTATATACATATGGCTTGCGGATAATGAGCGATGGGTAGCTCGCTGTCCAGCCGTCAAGTTTAATAAGCCTGAGTCGATGTGTCGTAATGTTCCACGCACGCCTCGAAGGGGGACAGCAAAATGGACGGTGCCAGCTAGGACTGCGGGTATGTTCCAAAAGACTTACTGTGGCTCTGAAACGCAAAGGGTAACTAAAAATAATAATATTATATTTAGAGTTAACTGAAGGAACACAGGCCTCCTTCCTTTCGGTAAGTCTCCTCTTTGAGGAGTGGCTAGAAAGATAACACAGCGTCCTTACCCTACCACATGACGCAGGTCCTCACTGGACATGGTAAGTTCGGGCGGTTCCTGCACCGGATTCGTGCGGAAGAAACGCCTGAGTGTTACCATTGTGTGGACTGCCCGGAGTACATGGTGGAGCACACGGTGGAGGTGTGCCCTGTTTGTTGTGTGTTGCAGAGCAACGCCGTGTTCTCGTGGGGGCGATCGGCGGCGCCGATCTCTCTCTCAGAACCTTGGTCCGGAGCGGCTGTCGTAGGCGCGGGCTTGCGAACGGCGAGCAATGGGTAGCTCGCCGTCCGACCGTCCGGTAAGTCGTCGACTGTCTACAATTTGCTGACGAAATGTCAGCAAATCGTAGGGGCCCAGCAGGGTCGAAGCCCACTGGGGCCACGGGTAATGTGAAAGTCAAACCCGGGGCCCTGGGACGAAGGCAAAGAAGGAACAGGAGTGGGTTTTTAGTCAGTGAAAGTCTGACACTATCTCCCACTCCGTTCAAGAGCGGGATTTGTCATTAGATGATTTTCCCACCTAAAAAAACACAATTTATCCTTATGATATCATAGACGGTGTTTATAGGACTTTCTTTATACTTTCAAAGACATTCATTGTCTAGACATTCATTATCTTCTATACCGACATTTTACCTATCAAAACATAAATGTACACACATGTCTTTAGTGTTTATTATGATTAACGATAGATAGTCTCGTTATTAGAGACCAACCAGAGGTTTCAGCCAGGGACAGTTTCGGCCAAAAAATCTGGTTTCGGCTTTGGCCAAATTGCTGTTAATTATTATTGATAGGCTCGCGTTTGACCACTATCTCACCTGACGGTAAGCGATAATGTGGTCAACGATGGAGCACGCTTGCCTAGAAGTAACCTATTCACTCTTGACTTAAAGACTCCTAGGTTGTAGCTATCAGGAAACACAGACTCCGGCAGGGAATTCCACTCCTTAGCTGTACGCATTATGAATGTGTTCCTAAAACGCTTTGTACGTATGGGTGCGACTGGGATGTCCACCATGTACCTTATGGCGCAACGCCGTACGTCTATGTCCGTCTGATGATTGAACGGACTTGGTGGAATTAAATTGTGGAATTCCAACGCACACTCCCCGAAATGTAATCGACGGCTCGACCGAAACTAGGTTCTTGTACTATTTTTTTGGCTAACATTAAGTTGTTTATTAGTTTCGTTGTTTGTAAGTATAGTATAAATAGTTAAGTATTTAAATTATACAATGTCTAATAAACTGTATCGATATATTATTTTTAATTTTGGTCAGTTTTTCTGTTAGCATAGCATAGTCGGCCTTATAATGTTCCCACCGTTAGGACTCGGGCCTCCTCTCTAGGAGAGGGAATGGGCCGTAATCCACCACGCGGGCCCAGTGCGGGTTGGTTGGTGCAGTTTTTCTGTAACGACGTCAGTTTTAATTATAGTTACGGCCGAAATTGGAAGCGGTACCTCTTCACATTTGGTTACGGTTTCGGTTTCGGCTGCAAATAGTATTTCGGTTAGTAACTATTCAGTAATAAATAAACTTTAGTCTTCCATTTGTATCACAGTTGCTATTCCAATCATAATTGCGAAAGTTAGATTGTGTTATGGACTTATAGGTTTAGTGTCGATGTTATACGATCGATTTCCGATGTTAGGGTTGAGCATATTTTGGGTACTGGAGCATCACACCAGGAGTTTCTTGTACATTCTTCTCCTTCTTGACAATTCAAAAGTGTCTGGAAATTGTTTGTTTGAAATAAATGCTTTGAGTCTTGATTCTTCTTGACACTATCTGAAAAATGATATGGCCTGGAAGGTGTAAACATGATATGTCACGCTAAATCTATTCCCTACTATTTTGGGGCTACAAAACCTGAGGCACAGGCGTAGGTTAGTCAGCGTGAGATTCTATAGGATGCATTATGGAGAGTGCGCGGGAATTACTTGACTTGATTCCGCTATCGCCTTTCTACCATCGGACAATCTGACATAACGAAGTCTCCCTTACACTATTAACACCTCTATTGTCAGGACTAGGCGAATCGCCTCGTCGTTTATACCGCGTACATCGAAGGACAATTTGCCTGCTCCGGTCTTCCCGTCCGATTATAATTAAGGTGTCTTCAAGGCTAGAGTGAATAGGTTTTTAATAAACTAGTGTGCTTCACCATCAACGATTGTATCACTACTTAACAACATGATTGGATAGCAGTCAAGCACTAGTTTGACGTTTAAAAAAAACTGGGCAAGTGCGAGTCAGACTCGCGCACTGAGGGTTCCGTACAAACTTACTTATGAAAACAGTTCAATTCCCGAATTGAGTTATGAAGATTTTTCCGAATCGCAAAAGGTTTTTTTTTTGTGACGTAACTACGAATATATAGTTTTCAGATTTTTTCCTATACTTGTGCTATTAGACTTGCTTCATTGGCATAAAGCGAGGTCTCATAACCATGCTCCATGCCAAATTTCAGGATTTTAGATCAACGGGAAGTACCCTATGAATTTTGATTTCCATAAGAGTGTCGAAATATATACGTTTTATGTGACATAAACGGCCGTATCTTTTTTTCCCCGTTCACTCAGAAGTTTGATTTAAGGGACCACAGACCTGAGCATATGGTTTTAATTTCAACTCGATACCTCGACCCGTTCCCGAGATCTTCGCACCTTTAAACCAATACCGTCACTAAACGAAATTTTTCAAAAAGACTGTTTTTAATACAATCTGTAAAGTTAGCACTCGGCAAACAGATGGCGTTAAAAACAGATTTTTTGAAAAATTTCGTTTAGTGAAGGTATTGGTTTAAAGGTGCGAAAGGTTCTTGACAGACAGACCGTCAGACCTGTGACAGAAACAACAAAGTGATCTTTTAAGGGTTCCGTTTCTTCCTTTCGAAGTACGGTACCCTAAAAAATAGGTCATTTGCATCTGGTTACACTGGAGGTTGGGTTCCACCAGCTGGGTACCAGTATTTTACATGGAGTTGAAGCGAATGCTATCTTAAGAGTTACTGGAGCCCTGGGTAACTGAAGGAACATGAGTGGGTTTTGGGTAGTAAAAGTTTGACACTCCTTCTTGCTCCACCCAGAGCGGGAGGAGTTATGTAATGATTTCTCATCTCAAAAAAAACAATATAGAACATCATTTTAGTAAATGCGAAACCTAAATATAGTTTGTTCAGAATCAGAACTGTTTTTATACCTTTAGGTGAATTTTAAACCTTTAAGAGTTACCATGGGTAGTGTGAAAACGAAACCCGGGCCTTGGGTCGAAGGCAACGAAAGAACAGGAGTGGGTTTTTAGTCAGTAAAAGTCTGACACTAGCTCCACCCAAGACCGGGATTTGTCATAAGATGATTTTCCCACCAAAAAAAAAAACTATAAGAATTAAAAATTTAGCTAAATCTTTCCATAAAATTGTTATTTTAATTGTATTATTCTGTTTCTTAACTATTGTATTGTATTTATGAACGTTTTTTTTTTGTATTTGTTAACTATTTCACTGTATTTGCACTTAAAAGTTAATTTTCGCATGCCTCCAATAGGTGAGATGTGTAAAACACTACCTTTTTTTTAACAACCTTTGTACCATATCTCTGGCGTTTAAATGATTATTATTATTATAGTAACTGAATCGATTCTAATAATCTTTACACCATGTTATATTTTTTTCCCAAAAATATTTAAAAAAGGTCACGAGTTGGACACCACCGACACTAAGTACAACACAGGTCACGGCAGGTCATAACGGGCATAAGGCACCAGCGCACAGCTGGATGCGGGAGCAAAACAACCCTTCAGTCGCCCGGATGGCCCAGTAACCATGTATTTGTGCGGAAAACCAGGTAACATAACAAGGTTATAACTTTGTGATTTATCATGATACAGTTATGAAATTTTGTTAATAGATTCTTTACGTAAAAATATTAGACACGTGTTTCGGGTTTTGCATTAAATGTTGTTTAAATTCAATGTGTTGTTTTTGATATCCCATAACTCAAGGTTTATGTTCTTTAAGGAAAAATGATACTAAAAGTCCTAGAATATGTGGTCTATAAATGCATGGTTTCAAAGATATTATCAATTATAATTAATTTAGGTCAAAAATTTACACCCGTATGACCAATTTTTACTTTTATGACGTTGCCAGTCATCGATGAAATCCAAAGTAGTTTGCAAATATACAAATGACATTACATATTTACGATGTCATATTTCACGTAAGGGTGTTTAACATAAATAATCGTGAATTTATCGAATTATTTTGTATGGAGAATGAAAACAAAAAAAGATAATTGAAAAATAATTCATATGCTAGTTGATTCTTTGATATGGATTCATACCCTTGAGTTGTTGAATATAAAAAAAAACACGTTGTATATATTTTAAACAAAGTGCTTCGTTCATGACTAGTGTTTCTACGGTATGTTTGCAGGTAATAAAACACAGAAGTAAAGATTAAAATTTGTATATTGGTACTTCGTATATTTTTTCATTTACATTTTGAGTCGATAAGAATTAATAGTTAATCGTATAGTCTTAGACGATTTTAATAATTATAATTATATTTTTTTATAAAGAACTATATAAACGTAACGCGTTCCGAATTTTTATATATTAAAAATTAAAATATTTAACAAATACTATATAGATTATTATACTATAAGTATAAATAGTTTTTTATTAATTTAGAACATTTTTTATTGAACAAGTTACTAGATACACAGGATAGCCACCTAAAAGTTATTTAATTTTTAAAAACATTCTAAATATTTTCTCTAAATAAGAAATAATGGCGTTAAATTGTATTTTTACAAGATTTTTAAGACTGTACAAAAACCTGTATGTATTTTGAAAAACTTTTACACACTTAAATTATATTTTTTTCACATTTACAATTTCACTCATTAAAATTAAATTTAAATTATTGCGTTTTTTAATCGTTCGCGCAACACTTTTATTAAAGTGTTGTGTGAACAATTTTTAAAGCCGACATTTGCGACTTTCAAAATAGAACCTGCACAACCAGCAAGGGCTCTGTGCTCGATTGTGGGGTTCTAGATTCTTAAAAAATTGTTACTCCGCATTCAAATATTTTTTCTCCTCAAAACCATCACATTCTTCATACAAAAAACAACAAAAAATACCATAACAGAATAATATTTTTGGTATTTATACTAAAAGGAAAGTTTACTACTATTATTTGATAATCACACACACTTTGGAAGACTATATGAAATTTTAAAATAGTGAAAAATTATATACGAAAAGAAAACTACACTCACTATTGCTTCTGAATTCAGTACATAATTAATATCTAATAATTATTTTATCTAAAAATCTAATTATCAACTATTTCGGCAATGGTGTTGCAATGTTATTATTTTACTTATAAAATAGTTATAAACTTAATTATTAAGTATTTTTAATTATTAACTCTAAGATCCAAGAATCTAGTTTACACCGATTTAGAATTAAGTTGTCGTTGTTGTTCATTAATAATTATTTTACAAGATTTTTCGCAATAATTATTGAAGAAATATTATTTACAATTGTATTTAGGTTGGAAAAAGATTTATTTTTATTAAAAACTACCATCAGTCGTAGGTATAGTTGATAAACTTTTGAATAAATTGAAAATTCACAAAAAATCTAAAAGTGTGAAAAATTACATAGAATCTGTTTCAGATAAAAATATTACAAGGATTTGTTTTAAGGGTTACAAACATAAATACACAGAAAGAACTCTACGTTTAAAATATTATATAAACAACCCTTATTTACTACATGGAAACAATATTATTATACAAGGTTAAAATTTTACTGGATAAAACGCTTTACTATTCATAAGATTAGAAAAATTTACAGGAAGTATTTGGTGTTCTTTTTGGTATATTATATTTAATTTCCTAACATATATCTAACTTAAGCTAAATATTAATATAAGTACAATATTTACAAGAAAACCTTAAAAAGAAATATTTTAAAAGCGACCAGCGCCGTTTAAAAAACATTTAAAATTATGATTATTAAATTCCACCAAAACCTTGGTTGAATAATATCCTTAGACAAAAAGAAATTAAACTAAGTGTAATATTTACATTATTTTTCAATAAAGTGCATTTTATTATTGTTGTGTAGTGCTTGTCGAGAGGCACCGAGGCACAGTCATTTTTTATTTAAAATATATTTAACCTACATAAGACTGTTCCACATTGTGAAAGAATTATAAACTTCTGTATCTATTTTGTCTTCTTTAATTTATGCATTGTGTATTTTAATATATAATTTATTTATTTAATATTTTTTCTGCAATACATATTGTGCTTTTTTTAAACCTATTCTATATTGATCTCGGTATAAAATAATTTTAATAAATATTTATTTTATTTATATTACTTTCACAATATATTCAGTACAATTTTATACACCGCATCTTTACAATGATTGCTTTACTTTGCTTTTTATTAAATAGATGTTGTGATTTAACAGTTTTAAATATATATTTAGATTCATTGGTATTTATATTTTTATGAGAAATCTTTAATAAGTACTGTAAACAAAAAAATAAAATAAAAAATAATTGGATAGTTTTTTCAACTTTCAATTGTTTAATGAAACCAAATTAAAGTACTTGTTATATTGCACTGGATTTATATCTATTATTTATGATACAATTAAGAAAAAAATACACATAAACTTCAAAAGTAACATTTTATTAAAGATTTTTCACAAAAAACAACAGTTTAAAAGTAACAATTAATACAATTAATTTGCGTTTTTATTTAGAATGGTGAATCTTAGGATACTCAATATAGCAAATAATTTTACATGAAAACTACAAATACTTCACTATTTTGTACGTATATAAGCGTATGGGTAAGTCTTTAAGGGATTGTTAAAGAAATGGACATAAAAAATGTATTTAAATATCAATTAAAAGCTAATTTAGTGATTTTTCTAGCAAGTTTAGAATTTCTAAGACCTTTACCCACTGTGGTGTAACGTACATAATATTTCGTCATTTTCAGAACTGTTTTATTGTATTTTTAAGCTTTAAGCAATGTTATAATATCGAATCAACATTTGTCTGTTCTAAGTATAATTTTGGTAGATTTTCGAATCTTCGAAAGTGTATTTTTTAATTATATACATACGCTTTAACTTTCAT
Organism: Mythimna pallens; assembly: GCA_961205895.1. Taxonomy (NCBI): domain Eukaryota; kingdom Metazoa; phylum Arthropoda; class Insecta; order Lepidoptera; family Noctuidae; genus Mythimna; species Mythimna pallens. The sequence continues at coordinate 19,431,240 of OY540845.1, forward strand.
AGAATTGAAATAATAGAAAATGAAGTAAAATCTTAAAAAAAATGTTTTTGTAACATACAAATGCACCTAAACAGTGATAGGAAAATTGCATATTTCTATATATTTAAGTAGAAAATTATGATCACGTAATAAAGCAAAGTATAGGTTCTAAAATTTCACTAATTATGTATTTATTCATTAATGACGAAAACATAGAGAATGTTTCTAATTTTTTTTTATAATTTTATTTTTAAATTCGTCAATCTACCTTTAAAAATATTATTTGTTACTCCACAGTGGATATAAGTGCTAACACAGCTAATGCTAAGTAATGTTTTACAATATCTGATGACATTAAAGCTATGTAATTCCTTTATTGTACTATTAAAGGAATAATTATATCATAAGTATGTATAATTTTTCAAATCCATTAGTGTTTTTGCAGTTTCTTCATATTTTATATTTTAATCTATGATTTTGCTACGAATATTAAAAAATCCTACGAAATGAATTATATAATAATATACTTTATAATTTACAATTCCTTTTATATTGCAACAAAAATGTACAGTCATTTCATGATTCTTCTAATTTTTTTCTTAATCTATTGACAGTTTTTTTTCTTAATGTTGGCACTACTCAATTACGATCGTTAAAATAATTATTTTAATTAAATTATTGTTGTTCAACTTTTAAGTCACATTTTTTCAATAAATTTTATATTTTAAATTGTCTAGAATATGAGTACTTATTTATTTAGCAGTTGCACATGAAATGACCATAGGATCTATATAAAAAGCTTAAAAATATGAACGAGTTGACCTAAGACGTTATGTTAAGATATATAATATACTATTTTAGTAGTAATATCTGTAAGCGTAAGTTTTTGTTTCACCACTGTTACACTAACTGCTTTTCTGAATTGTCGCTCCTTGCCTGATATTACTCAATTCAATATTTTACATATTCTTAGGCTTAATTTAATCAATTTAATCATTTTAACCAACTAATTATGAATAATAAATTATTAATAATTAGTTGGTTAAGTGTGAAGGTAAAAATTAATTTTAGTAATTAAAAACAATTTTTCACAGTGTTGAATGTAATAATATCAGCCAAAGTCCAAACCCGGAATATCACTGAACCGTTCCAATCATTATTAAAACTATTGAGAGTCCATTCAACGTACATTGTAAAGATTCGGTGCTGCCCTCTGCTGAGCCATCAGGATCCTGTTGGCTACGCATCGGTAACAGCACACGTAGGCTAAACATCACTTAAACAGTATCCTCCTGAACGCTCTTCTAAAATCCTTGTTGAATATCGTGTAGATCACAGGATTCAGAACAGAGTTCATGTAACCAAGCCAGAAGGCTATCGCGAACGCGCTTGAGGGTATCACACAGTTCCTACAAGCTGCTTTTAATATATACAAGAAGAAGAACGGCAGCCAGCAAGCGATGAAACTGCCCATTATTAACCCTAGAATTAAAGTAGCTCTCTTCTCTTTTTTTCTAGCTAATCTCTTCTTTTCTCTTTCTGGGTCTCTGGGTTTATGTGGCTTTGGTAAAGCAGGTTCTAATTCTGATTTGCAAGGTTGTAACTTTTCTTGTCTTTTATCTGTTTTCTTAAAGATACGAAGTTTTAGGGGTTTGACACCTCCGCAACGGCTGACGACGCCGGAGTCCGATGAGGAAGGTTCTAATTCTGAGACCATGTCAGCGTCTATATTGACGCTGGGTGCTCTGCCCCTGGTCTGTTGAAGTTGCAGCTCTCCGTTAACTGAGAGCGTCGAGCTTCTCAAGGGACAGGAAGCTAATGGATTTTTTTGAACTTGTGCTGACGTTGTTACCTGGGAAAAGAAAGGGTGGTTAGTTTTTAGTTTCTAACTTCCGTTGTAAAAATGGAGGCTAGATATAGGGCTTTTTTAATTTGATGGTCCATCTGGACTCAAAGTTATGATAAAAGAGAAAATATGGACGCAATACCATCCAATAAGGCTGGAAAACTGTCTATGAATGAAAATAAAAACTAGAATTGTTTGACATAACACATAGCATACAAACACACACACACACAGTACAGAAACAGGACACAGGCTGTCACAGATATAAATTACTGCGCTAAAATCGGTTCAGTTCAGCATAATCAAATGCCAGACAACGGTTTTCAACTGAACCTGAGGTTGTGACGAGATGGACGTAAATCAGTTGTGTAGTGTAATGTAGGTATAATGGTGATGCGTACTTAAATAAAATAAAGTTTTAATAACTAGCGATTTTTGTTGGTATAGAAAATAAATAGAAAACAGACGCACAAAATTTTTTTTTATGATTTTATGAATTTTGGAAATGATATTTTTTTTTTTAATTTTACTTTATGTGTGAGGTACGAATAAAAGATTTTTCTTTCTTTTCTTTCTTTTTTTCTTTCAAAATAAAATAAATTAACGGTAGGGTAAGGATAAAATAAATTACTGTATTTATCACAGGTAGAAACTCAAATAGGTTTACAAGATATGGATACTTTAGTATTTATATTATCTAAGGATGTTTTAGGAAAAAATATTTTTTTGGATGCATAAAGTTAATAAATATATTTATATAATATACGCGATAAACACAAACATTCATGAAAAAGCGCCCTTTTTTTTTTTTTAAACCTAGAAGTTGATTAAGAATGTTGTTAATTTCTTGTCATGTTTTTATTCAATCCAGATAACTATGATTGATGAAACCTGTTGTACACCCTACTCTTCAGGTAAACCCCAGACGAAAAAAATCGGAGGTGTGAGGTTTGGGCTCTGTGGGGGAATGAAGGTAAATTTGGCTATGTTATGTCCGTAACAATACGTATAGGATTTGTAGTTAGGTCCAAACAGCCTACGATTACTAATATCTATCTATAAAAGTATGCTTTCCTCCCTTAGTCCTATGCGGACTAATGTGTGTGGGCTATGGCGGCCAAACTTTAGTGGGCTCATTCCAATCAGCCCACCTCTCTCCAAAAACAGATTAGGCCTCCCAGATTTTTCAGGGCGTCTGTAAGAGAATTTAGGGATAGGATCCCTGAATTCCCTTACAGATGCCCTGGGTTCAATTACTATATAATATTATTATTTTAAATTCACGAACAACTAACTGCCAGTGTGCAAATTGGCCAAAGGCAACTGAACTTAGGATCGATCTCAAAACTAACACAGTAACTTGTAGTTAACTTAGACGCAGCTAACTTGAAGCCACGGCTCACAGTTAGATTAGGTTCTAAGTGATAGACTGGAGTTAACTTTACCTGGGTCGAGTCACCTCGTAGCTTATTGATGGGTTTTGGAGACTGATAGTTGTTCTGCTGAGGCTAGCTGTGTCTTGTGATAAATTAAGTGTAGTCAACCTAGTGTATCAACTGGCTAGGATAATGGTTTAGAAGTATACAGATCAGAGTGTAAAGTCCCGAAAACCTCCGTTGAAAACGGAGGGTCCTCCGATCAGATGGGTGTTGTACCAGATCCAGATAACTGTTCAATAGTTGTGTATGTAGTGGGCTGTAGTGCATGTTCTAATCGAGCGAAGAACTCTAACGGCCTGTTCACGACTTCGGTCTTAGCGGCGAGCGGCGTGGCGAGCGGGACAGCAACTGTACGCAGGCGCGTACGTCGTCATCATGCGTCTTGTGGTGTGCTTCATTTTTATACTTTTGATCTTACCACTCGCCGCCTCGCGCTTAGCAACCGCTCACAGCGGCAAGGTCGTAAACGGGCCGTAATACCGCGATGCAAGATTTTGATTTTTAGTTTCGAATATTGCTCCATAGAAGTCGCTACAGTAGGTATGATATTTTCCTGCTCTTAGTGTACTGTATTTTTCGTATATTAATTACATTTGGACGTCCTACATTTATTGATATTCTTAATTTAAAAAACGGAAATTAAAATAAAAAAGTGTTTTTTAAATCAATATCTATCATGATCCTCTAAAAAATCTAGTGAGTAATGAAAAACTGTTCAATGTTTGTTTTTTGGTGGTTTTATTTTATTTAAAATTTGTCTGAAGCCTACCATCTTATAGTGGGGCTGGCCCTAAACCAGAGCACTTCGACCTTCTGGATCTTTTGTGCTAGAAGCCTACCATAGTTTAATCCATCTTCAGAGTTGCAGGATGGTTTTAAAGACCAGCTAGGCGGCTGAATTTTGAAAGGCAAGTCTGAGGATTTACTTAACAGTGTTGCCTTATGGCGTCTGTCATTGCTCGTTAATGTCCAACCACTATTTAGTGTGTTAAAAGTGTCTAGTAGGCTTCCTTGAGCGTTTCCTTCCAGAAGTAGGCGCCTATACGCAAACTTCAATCTTTTTTGTTGTTATTATGATGTAGTTGTTGTTATAATTAATGGATTTATTGTTGTTTTTAATGTGTAATTTTTGTAGGTCTTTTGCTAATGTGTTGTAGTCGATTGTGTTTCAATAACTGCAAAAAGGAGTTGTATCTAGGACGCTACCCAGAGCGTATTCTTCCGTTCATCTAGCAGAGACGGACATGTGTCGTTAGCCCCGCTGGATATGGCAGAGATACATGGTTATATTATGGCATACACAAGGTTGAAGTCTAACAATGTTGTTGTTGTTAATAATAATATCTTGTTGTTATTATTAATGTGTTGTTGTTGGTAATTTGTGATTGCTGTTGCTAATGCTATATGATTGTTTTGATAATTGCGAAAACGAATAGTACCTATTATGCTTTCTTAAACGTATCCGTTCGTCAGACTGAGATAGACATCTGTCACCAGTTTCAATTGTTGATATAGCCGACGTATGCTCACAGCCTAACTGTGATGTTTTGTTAATGTGTTTTTATTATTGTTGTTCATGTGTTACTGTTGTTAATGAGTTGTTGTTAATTGTATTTCAATGATTTATAAAAGAATTCGTACCTGGTACGCTACTTTGAGCGTATCTTTCCGTTCGTCAGGCGGAGGTGGGCATGTATCACCAGCTTCGCTTGTGGATATGTCAGAAGCCAGTTCGCAGGTCACTGTAGGGATCTGCACTTGTGGCGTCTCTATTGTTGATATTTGGCTTTCGCTGGAAAGTGAGAATTACTTATATTAATTTAGTTAATTTACATGTAAGTGAATAGGCTCTTAATAAACTAGTGCGCCTCACCATCAACGATTGCATCACTGCTTACTATCAGGTGGGATCGCAGTCAAGCACTAGTTTATATCTATAAAAAAAAACAATTTAAAATACGATCCACTCTAGGGGCATTACCACGATGTGTTAACATGTCAAGCGTGCGAGCGAGAAATAGGGATGGAGCTAATACACCATATATACAATATTATTCTTAGTAAATGCGAAACCTGAATATAGTTTGTTCAGAATCAGTAACTGAATCGATTCCTTTTTACACCATGTAAAAAAATGGTCACAAGTTTGACACCACCGACACTAAGTACAAAATAGGTCACGGCAGGTCATAGCGGGCATTAAACGCCAGCGCACAGCTGGCTCACGGTGGAGCACACGGTAGAGGTGTGCGCCGCTTGGGCAGAGCAACGCCGTGTCCTCGTGGGGGAGATCGGCGGCGGCGATCTCTCGCGTCGGGCCTTGGTACAGGCCATGCTCCGAAGCGAGGAGAAGTGGCAGGCGGCCGCCTCCTTCTGCGAAGCAGTAATGCTAGCAAAGCAGGCGGCCGATCGCGTGAGGTAACGGTCCTCACGCCCCAACAGCTGCCGGGATTCCGATCCCGATTTCCGGCCACCGTAGGCTCAGGCCTGCGGACGGCGAGCAATGAGTAGCCCACCGTCCGACCGTCCGGTAACCGTCCGGACCGAGTCCAAGTCGTCGACGGCGCGTATTGTTCCACGCGCGCCTCAGGGAGATGTCAGCAAATCGTAGGGGCCCAGCAGGGTCGAAGCCTACTGGGGCCATGGGTAGTGTGAAAACGAAACCCGGGATCCTGGGGCAAAGGCAACGAAGGAACAGGAGTGAGTTTTAGTCAGTAAAAGTCTGACACTATCTCCCGCACTATCTCTACCCAAAAGCAGGATTTGTCATTAGATGATTTTCCATCTAAAAAAAAAGTGCACAGCTAGAAGCGGGAGCCAAGCAACCCCTCAGACAGCCCGACGACCCGGTGACCAAGTATTTGTACAAACAACTTTGTAATGATTCATGATACAGTTATAAAATTTTGTACACAGATTCTTTACATAAAGATACTAGACACGTGTTTCGTGTTTAGACTAAAACTAATGTTGTTCAGCTCAATAATAACTGTTCAGTTTACCAGTTTAGTTTAACAGTTAGTTTCTTTCAGTTTAGGTCGTCAACTGGATCGCGTTAAGAGCTCATGGTAGGGCCTCAGGGCTGGGTGAATGTTTGACAGGGTCACCATTACCTTTTTTTTGAGGCGGGAAGTCATCTCATCTCATCTCCTATTTGGGATGGATCGAGACGAACGCGCGCTTGAAACAGATATAACTCACCAGGTCATCGGTCCACTATGTGGGAACCTTTTTTTAAGGTCGGAAATCATCCAATGACTAGGGCGGAGTGTCCCACTCCTATGTTACCTTGCGTTCCAGGACCCCGGGTTTTCCTTTCAGAAGCGGACCCATGGCTCCAGTAGGCTTCGGCCCTGCGTTTGCTTCAGTTTTTTTTAAATTTTATTTAATTGATATAAACCAGTGATGCGACCTCACCTGATGGTAAGCAGTGATGCAATCGTGGAATCGATGGTGAGGCGCACTAGTTTATTAAGAACCTGTTCACTCTATCCTTGAAGGCACCCAAATTATAATCGGACGTTTGCGTTGGTTTGCTAACTTCTCCTTGAGGCGTGCGTGGAACACTACGTGCTGTCGGCAAAATGTGGGAGGCCTTGTGGATTTTATCTTCACTTCAAAATAAAGTAACAAACCTATTTTTCCATATAAACCAGCAATGATCTTCGAGAAAGAATTTCGAAGAAATTTTGCTAACGAGAAAAGATTCCAACGATTTTCCTATCTACGACGGAATTCAGAAAATTCGTAGCAACCCGGATCTCGGGACCCGTTCCTGAATTCCGGATCTAATGGGGATCTCTTTTGTAATTTCTTTGTGTCCGTCAAAAAAGTTAAGGACTCGTAGTTTCTTGGATTTGCTTTCTTTAAAATCTTTTGCGAATTTCTGAACTAATAACTGAAATGTTTTTCCAGTTTCATGAAATTAGAAATATACTTTTCCATCCATACGTACAAAGCGTTTTGGGAACACATTAATTATGCGTACAGCTAAGGAGTGGAATTCCTTGCGGGAATCTGTGTTTCCTGATAGCTACAACTTAGGGGTCTTTAACTCAAGAGTGAATAAATTACTTCTAGGCAAGTGTCTCCATCGTCGGCCACATCATCGCTTACCATCAGGTGAGATAGAAGCCAAAAGCGAACCGAATAAAATAAAAAATAAAAATGTTATTTAAAACTTCGATACTTTCTTATAAGATTCATTCGAGTTTGTCATGTAATCATGACCGTGGCATACTTGACACATTTTACTTTATCAAAGATTACTATTTGAAGTTAATTTTGCTGTTGGTTTATTTGTTAAATAAATGTAAATATTTTTTTTACGGCTGCGGTTTGTTTTGTCAGGGCTGTAAAGTTAAGTTGAAAGAGTTACCGTGATCCTAGATAAGGGCAACTGAAGGAACACAGGTGGGTTAAGTCAGTAAAAGTACTGATAGTCCCTTCAGCTACACCTAGAACAGACACGGCTGGACCTAGGGTCAGCCGTTTTATTAAAAAAACCAACAGTAGAACCTAGTTCTTCAAGTTTGTCATTTTTGCATGGGATGGAAAATCCCATTGGATACAAACCTAAATAAATTCACATTTCGACTGGCCTGTTGGTCTAGTAGTTAGTGGCCCTGACTACTATGCTGGTGGTCGTGGGTTCGATTACCACCCAGGGCAAATGTTTGTGATGTGCACGATCATTTGTTTTGTGTCTGGGTGTAATTTATCTATCATATATATATATTTAGAAATATACAAGTATGTTAACAGTTGTCTAGTACTCATAACACAAGTTTCGCTTAGCTTGGGACTAGACGGCGTTGTGGGATAGTTGTGGAATATTAAATAAAAAAATCTCTTTAGACAGTTTCACGAATTAATATCACACTCAGATTTCAAAGTGTAAGATTTTATGCAACACTTGAACAAGAATATAAAATTCAACAAGTTCAGAATATCCAAATGAGTAGGCTATATCCAGCTGAAGATGAAACATAAAGAGTTGAAATGAAGCCGTTGCGAACATGTTCAACCGGTGGATTGGAGGCCACTTGTTGATAATACACTTATGAACGAGTGTTTCAGTTTTTGTTACATCATTCCTGTTCCAGGTAAGATTAAAAAGTTGGATGGTGGAGGGAGTTGTATGTGTTGTCAATCGCGGGGATTGGTCTGTATGTATTACAGCCCCCCTAGACAAGTTACAACGATAAATAAAAGAATCGGAGGCGTGGCCTACTCGAGGCAATCGACGAAAAGAGAATCGAAACAAAAAGGTTGTAACTTGGCTAGGGAGGCAGGTAGGCTCCTGGGTAGCCGTACCCAGTTAGGCCGCTGCAAACACAACTTGGCGAAATGGGGTTTTATAGACCCGTCGGATACTCAATGTGAGTGCGGTGTTCCTGTTCAAAACATGAGCCACGTATTAGAAGAGTGTCCCAAGTGCCCATACACCTGCGCTATGGAGGATTTAATGAGTGCAATCATGCTGCAGTGAACATAGCCACCTGCTGGGCCCAAACAAAGAAGGAAAGAGAAAGAAAAATATTTATTTGGCACACGTACACAGATACACAAATGCAGAAACGACATGTAAACACTTAAGATAAAAAAAATAATAATAACTAACACTGTGTGTCTCGCGCCTGCACCAAATAGGTCCAGTTCAGCAAAAATGCCAGACAAGTTCATGGTAGTTGCCTGACGCTGGTTTTCAACTGAACCTTATTTAGAGTGTACGGAAAAAACAATTTCACGAGCTTACCATCGATTCAAAAAGAAGGAGAAGCCCATTTTTTTGTAGCTCGGAAAATCATCCAATGACATCCCCCACTCTTGGGCGGAGCGAGAGGGTGCGTCAGACTTTTACCGACTGAAATCCCACCCCTGTTCCTTCGTTGCCTTTCATACCAGGGCCGAGTCGTCCTTTCAGTGGCAGGCCATTGCTCCCAGTAGGCTTCGACCCTGCTGGGCCCCTACGGTTTGCTGACATCTCCTTGAGGTGCGCGTGGAACAGTACGTGCCGTCGACAACTAGGGCTTGGTCGTTACTGGACGGTCGGACGGAGAGCTGTCCATTGCTCGTCATCCGCAAGCCCTTATCTACGGGGGCCGAGGATCACTCTGCGATTCCGGACGCCAAAGGGTCCCTTTGAGATAATTTTCAACCTTCACCCGCGCTAAGTCACGGACAAAAGCAAGTATATAAAAGCAGTATATTTACCCGTTATTATTACTAAGGTGTCCCGGGGGCATGGGGTGAGTGGAGGGCATCGGTCGCGTGCCCTTCGCCGGGTTGCTGAAGCTGGTCTGCTGATCGTTCTAGAACAAGAACATACATGTTTAAACGCTACGTAGTTATCAGATAACATATATATTTTAATTTTATTATTGTATTAAAAGGAAGCCACGTGTAAAATTTCACGTTCTTGATGTTTCTAGTTCCCAGTAGTTTCGGCTGTCTTCTAACTTGATATGTCAGTGACCTAGTTTCTCCTTTTATAGACAAAAAAAAACTGGGCAAGTGCGAGTAGGTCAACGAGAAGTACCCTATGAATTTTTATTCCCTTAAGAGTATCGAAGTATATGTTTTTTGTGACATAAACGGCCGTTTTCTTGTTTCATAAACTTATAAGTTGCATTTTTTTCACAGCTTCAAGGGACCGCAGACTTGAGTATATGGTTTTAATTTCAACTCGATACCTCCACGCGTTCCCGACATGAAGGGTCTTAACAGACAGACAACAAAGTGATCCTATAAGGCAGTCATACTCAAAGTGTGCTCCGCGGAACTCTAGGGCTCCGCAAAGCCTCTTTGCGGGTTCCATGTAAAAATTGGATATAATGAGGAAGAAAGTATAAAGACCAGGTGTCTTCAGACATTTTCGCTCTTTATTTCTATTGTTGTTTAATTGTTAAAAAAATAAAAAGCAATGTCATACGACACATTACATTTTACAATCTCTAAGAAATCATCGATACTATCACGATAACTCATTAAAAGTAAATATTGCCCAAAAACTACTTTTTATTTATTTAAGGGCTTCGTTAAATATTTTGCCTTCCAATAAGGTTCCGTTAGAGAAAAAGTTTGAGAACCGCTGCTGTAAGGATTCCGTTTTTTTCCTTTTCAGGTACGCCTTAAAAGATAATCTAATTTATATGTGAATAGATATTAAAGAAAAAGAAGAAAGTAGAGTATACTTACAGCTCTAGGTCTAGGATTCTTCCGGATCCCTCTCCTGGCCCGCGCCTTCGCTGCGTAGTATATCCTGATGTAGACGAACACCATGATGCAGGACGGTATGTAGAAGCTGCCCAGGGCTGAGTACACCACGTAGCCGATGTCGTCTGACACCTGGGGACGAAGAGAGAGAAGGTCTTGTGAGGACGGTTGGAGCTGCAGCACGAGCACCTTCCGATTTAATGTTTTTTTTTTTGTTAACTCGCTCGACCATGAAAATTTGACGTATTAATTTACAATCAGCTACGAAAACTTCTTATAAAATGTATAAAAAGTATACCAAACGAGCTCGGAATTTTAGAGCACCCCGATATGGTCAAATCCACCATGTACTTCGGGTGGTCCACACAATGGTGACACCCGGGGGTTTCTTCTACACGAATCCGGTGCAGGAACTTTCCGAACTTACCTCCCATGTCCGGTGAGGACCTGCGTAATGGGAAGGTGAGGACGCCGTGAAGCCACTCCTCCAAGAGCCTTACGGCTAGGTTAGAAGGGGATAGCAGGGGTTACAGTCAGCGAACGAATCCTCGGTTATTCCCTTCGTCTTAGGTTACTTTAAACCGTGATGGAAGAAATAGCCTCCGTCAACTTTACGCCGACATCGGCAGTGTATTAATAGCGATGTGTCATGAACTTGACAGATAGAGGTCATTGATGTTTCTATTCTTATTTGAATCACTTTGTACACACACACACACACACACATAGGGCTATGCTCGGAGTTCCCTGCTTGATCACATCAGAAATGAAGATATCCGCCGGAGAACCAAGGTTATCGTCATAGTTTGAAGAATCGCCAAACTTAAGTGGCAGTGGGTAGAGCACATTGCTGGCAGAACAGATGGTCGATGGGGAACATGTACCGGAAGACGCAGCGTTGGATGGTCTCCCACAAGGTGGAACGATGGGGGAGGAGTATGTCCAAGAGTGGACGTCTTTCGGCTGAAATGATGATGATTGTACACCAATTTTACATCTCAATATCCACTAGGACTCAATTTCCGAATAGTTAAAACAACCACTGAACTTCATTCGAAAAAGTTGCGCCAAGACTCCCATGAAAGCGTTTTAAGCGATAAATCCACAGATAATCTATCCTCCTTATTACAAGGTATAATAACTTTGTGAAGGTGGCGCGAGTCGTTCGCGGCTAGTGACCCGTAACCGATCACTTTGAAACTCTTTATGGATACCGTTATTGGGAAGATAATAAATTACTCCAAAGCTACTTCTTTTAAGTTAAAGTTTTTAACTAAATATTTTTATTATCATCAATGCGCGACATATCATTATTAACATAAAAGCGTTGGAAGGTCTCCTACAAGGTGGACCGATGACTTGGTAACGGTTGCGGGAGTCCGATGGATGCGAGACGCACAGGACCGTTCATTGTAGCGAAACTTGGAGGAGGCCTATGTCCAGCTGTGGACGTCTTTCGGCTGAAATGATGATGATGATGACGTAGTCCTTAGTATGCAAACAGTGTGAAACAATTGTTAAATAAGGAAACTTTTTTTACGTAAGAAATTGAAAGAATCTAAAATTCGCACCGATCTCTAATATCTTGAACCCTTTAACAATTCTTATTTTGTAACAATCTTTTCAGAGAAATTTAATCTTTGCCTATTGTGGGCTCACAATAGCCATCAGAGATATTGGTCCAAATGTATGAAGGTACTTATATGAAAAGTAGACGCCTGTAAAAACCTGATTGTAAACTGGGGGTTTTTCTGTGGGAGGGAGGTAGAAAATGTAGATGCAGACTGGCCAATTTTGATTAGGGAAACTGGTATATAATATACTAGATTCTGCCAGCGGCATCGCCCGCGTGAAAGTAGGTTTCTCCATACAAATTTCCAACCCCCGTGGAAGGAGTTTCGTAAAATCCGTTCTTAGCGGATGTCTACACCCTATAAGGAACGTCCTGCCAAAGTTTTGTGATTAATCAGTGAGTGGTATTTCGCTTTTATATGTATATGTTGCAGTTAAAACTCTTAACCAGTCAAAAGTACTATTGACTAGCAAAATCAGTTAAAAGTACTTTTGACTGAACATGTTGGTCAAAAGTGGTTTTGACTGAAAAGTATTGGTTATTAGTATTTTTGACTGCTAATTTGTGGTTAAAAGTACTTTTGACTGACGCTCTTCGTAAAAAGTAGTTTTAACTGCAATAAAGCATCAGTCAAAAGCACTATTAACTCTACTGTACTGTAATTGTGTTTTCTTTTCATCAAATTTCACGTCTTCCACATCCATTTCATTGTCATCACATTGAAATGACTAGTTTTCATATCTTCTATCGCTAAAATTCTCTCGTAGTCACTCATTGTTGTTCTAATATCAGCACGTTCTCCACTAATAATCTATAATATAAAAATGAATCGCAAAATGTGTTGGTAAGCGCATAACTCAACAACGCCTGGACCAATTTGGCTAATTCTTTTTTTTAAATGTTCGTTGAAGTTCAAGGATGGTTTTTACGAAAAAAAATCGAATAAAAGAAAAAAAACTGCCACATTACAAATCTTTATGATAGGACGAAGTCATTCGGGTCCGCTAGTGAGTAATATAAAAGTTTTTAAGTGCGTTTGTCGTTATTTTTATCGACCACCTTAACTTTTTAAGAGTTTTGACTGATACGACCAGTCAAAACCACTTTTGACGGAATCACTTTGTCAAAAGAACTTTTAACCAGCTCCATTGGGCAAAAGTACTTTTAACTGTTATTTTAGTCAAAAGTATTATTGAGTAAAGTATACGATCAGAACTACTTTTGACTGATTTTGCTAGTCAATAGTACTTTTGACTGGTTAAGAGTTTTGACTGCAACATATATATGTATTTATCAATTGCTTCATACTATGCGAGACGCACAGACAGACGGATTCCCGTGACCCTCACCAGGTCATCAGGCCACCTTATGTTTTGTTATTAGCTTCTTCCGGCATGCGGTCGTCACTCCAGATTATTATTATTACTTAATATCCATTACTTATTATTATATCATTTATGTGCCCTAACCCACTAACATTATTTTAAGATTGGCAATTCTTCGAGCAATATCGGTAAACTTCGTTCTCCTGCGGATATCTTCACACCTGATTCGATCATGTTAGGAAAATCCGAGCATAACCCTCTCCATTGCTCGTTGTGTGACTGAGTCTGATGAGGCCTATTGTGAGCGCGTAGCGACATCTATGACACCATATAAGAACGCGCGGTAACGGCCCGTTCACGATCTTGCCGCTGTGAGCGGGAGCTAAGCGCGAGGTGGCGAGCGGTAAGACCAAAAGTATGAAAATCTTTGCAGCTCGCCTTGAGCACCGCGCGCCCGCGTAACGATGCCACCCCGCTTGCCACTAAGACCGAAGTCGTGAACAGGCCGTAAGGTAGAACTATATTGGGCCCATGTAGGCCACGTATGCCGATCTGGGCGCGTTTTATATGACAAGTAGATTAGTAGAGCTGCATTAGACCTACGCGACTTTACGTACAAATTAGGCGTTGCCCACATGTGCGTCGGCTTAATGTGCTTTAGAGTTCGCTTTAGAGTTCTCCACGCAATTAGAAAATAGATTTACAACAATCCGAAATCACCTATCGGGCAGTAGCCCGGACCAGACACAACACCCGTCTGGTCGGAGGAACCTCCCTTTTCAACGGATGTTTTCGGGACTTTACAACCTGTTCCGCAAATCTGTTAAAGCGTCCAAATTTCAGGGCCAAAGCATTATCACTGGCAACACGCACTGATCATAGACTTTCGTCTTGAGACACTGTGGTATGTCGGTAAATTATTTTTATATTATTCTATACTCCATTAGCAATAAGATTAGACATTTAAACAAACCTTTTTACTGTCCATTCAACCGATTTTGACTTCTATTACGTAGGCATAAGGATGGCATACAAAGTAAAAATAGTTTGCATGTAACCACTTAGTATAGTAACTGCTCAAACTGGACGAGAGTATTCCAAGTGAAAGACGATTAGCCAAGCAGCGACCCAGTAATACTGCCTGGGGTATAATGTGAGTAACAGTTACATTGTTGCAACATTTATAGTAGTCATTTCAAACTTCATTCTATGGTCTCAGTATACCGTCATGACTGAACTGTCTTGGGACCGCTCTAACTAAAGGGATGGGTAATTGGATATGGTCTTACTTGGGATCTGCTGGCGTTGTGAACTGAATATGGGGTTACTTCTTACAGAATTTAGGTGATAAAAACACACCCTAAAAGTTTGAGCCGGACATGTCTGCTATATGTCAAAGAAAAAAGAGAAAAGGAAAGAAAAAAACTGGGCAAGTGCGAGTCGGACTCGCGCACTGAGGATTCCGTACAAACTTACCTATGAAAGTCGTAATTCAATTCCCGAATTGATTTACGAAGATTTTTTCGACGTAACACAATATTATAGTTTTCAGATTTTTTCCTATACTTTTGTTAAGAGAGTTATTTGGTATGAAGCAATTCATGCCAAATTTCAGAATTCGGGTCAACGGGAAGTAGGAACCCTATGAATTTTGACTCCTTTTAGAGTGTCGAAATGCACGTTTTTTTGCGACATGAACGGCCTATAATATATATATAAATATATCTTTTTTTTAACTCAGAAGTATGATTTTTTACAGCTTCAAGTGACCGCAGACCTGAGTAAATGGTTTTAATTTCAACTAGATACCTTCACGCGTTCTCGAGATAAAGGGTCTGGACAGAGAGACAGACAGACAGATGGACAACAAAGTGATCCTATAAAGGTTCCGTTTTTTTTCCTTTTGAGGTACGAAACCCTATAAAAATGTAATTTAAAGTTTTTGACAAACTTACATAGAATAATATCCGAAACTATATTTCTAGTGTGACGAATAAGGCATACAAAAATGCCTATCCTGATTTATTTTTCATTAAAACACGGCAAGTCTCGTTCCAACTTTTAATTATCATCACTCCTCCATTCCATAAAATCCCTTAATCTGTTCAAATAACAGTTTCACGCATCCTAGATTTAGAACCACCTTTACTGAAGCATTAACCGTTTTTTCTTCGAAATAGGAAATTCCGTAGGTCCATAACGATTCCATTATACCTAAAGACAATGGGCGTTTTGGAACGAAAGAGTAGTTAGGCGATAACTGTTCAAATGCAATGCAATATAAACTCAAAGCTTTTAATAACACGGTCTGTTTTCCTACTTTGATTTTGTGATTACATTTTGTTAAGAGGTTTTGAGGTGGGGTCCTAGTGACAGGATAGTTTTTTTTTTAGAAAACCATACAGTCAAAATGAAACTGAAAAGTATTTAATACATTTGATTGAATAAGATAGCAGTGGTGACCTAGTGGTAACGGTTTCGACTTACGAGCTGTAGGTATCGGGTTCAAACCTAGCCAGGCGCATTACTTTGTGTAATTTATTTCATCACCACTGCTCTAAAAATGGTGAAGGAAAACATCGTGAGGAAACCGGTATGTCCTAGAACCAAAAATTCGAAGACATGTGACATCCAGCAACCCGAATTGCGGTCGCGTGGTGGATTCCGGCCCATTCCCTCTCCTAGAAAGGAGGCCTGAGTCCTAGCAGTGGGAAAATTTTAAGGTTGTTTATGCCATGAATAAGATTATTTCAAAAACTTTTAAATATAATATCAATGTCAATCGTTTTCAGCAAATTCAGGCATTCAGGGTTTATAGTGACGGGTGTAAATTTTATTAAATAAGATTATCTATAATTTTGCTTATTTCTTATAATAAAATAAAAATAAAAATAAAAAAATAAAAATCTTATATTTCAGACAAAGTCCATAGTTGGTTAGTATACACAGAACTTAAAAACTAGTGTTAGTACTTATAGCTACCGGAAACAATTTTTTATGAATTATACGCCACAGGGGCATGCAGGCGTACCCAATGCTCCAGTATGGGACTGTCCCACCTGTCCGCTATTGTCTTCAGGATGATGTTGGGGCTGACGCGTACCCTGCGCATGATGGAGGCGCATCGCTTGCGCATAATGGCATGAAAGCCATCAATTTCTGCCTCTGCGAACATACCGGATGCACTGCAGTAGCGCGGCAACCCCATCAACACCCTAAAAGCATCATTGTATTGAACACGCAGAGCACTGTATGCCCTCTGCGTGTAGTTGACCCACAGACTGCATGTATAAAATGACTGACAATACGCTCTAAACAATGTTGCCTTTACGTCAGTCGAGCATTTCGCAAATCTGCGAGCCAACATATTGCAGCGGACAGCCAAAGCTCTGCGCTCTCGCTCAATATCTCGATTGTCTCTGAGGTCTTCAGAAACCCAGTGGCCCAGATACTTGAAAGCCGTGACTTGCTTTAAAGGGCTTCCGCAAAGATTTAAGTGTGGCACAATAATATATAATATAATAACCATGTAATAATATTCCACAACTATCACAATAAAGCAAAAAAGCTGGGAATCCTCGCGAAGGTCAGACAGTACTTCACGCCGGAACAGCTGCTAAAACTTTATCAAGCGCAAGTGTATGGGGTACTACTCTCATCTTTGGGACGGGTCTGCCAAATACCAGCTTGATGCGCTAGAGTCGATTGAGAGGCGAGCCAAGAGGAACATCGGCAATGATGCACTTGTTGAGTCGAAGCTCCAAAGCCTTGGGCATCGCCGCCGAGTTGCTAGCCTGTCGGTTTTCTATCGTTTACATTTCGGGGAGTGTGCACTGGAATTGCACAATTTAATTCCACCAAGTCCGTTCCATTATCGGACCACTAGACGCTGCGCCACCGGTACATGGTAGACAACCCACCCATATGCACAAAACGTTTTGAGAACATATTTGTTATGCGTACAGCCCAAGAGTGGAATTCCTGGCCGGAGTCTCTGTTTCCTGATAGTTACAACTTAGGGGTCTTTAAGTCTACTTCTAGGCAAGCGTACTCTATCGTCGACCACATCATCGCTTACCATCAGGTGAGATGGTTGTTAAACGCGAGCCTATCATTAATAAAAAAAAACACAACGTCGGCGCCATCTAGTCCCAAGCTAAGCAGAGCTTGTGTTATGAGTCCTAGATAACTGATAAACATACTTATATATTCTAAATACATACATATAGATACATTATACCCAGACACAGAACAAATGACCATGTTCATCATGCCAGTAAAAAAAATACCATATCATAACATAATGCTGGTTAGCGCAATAATTGAGCGATCGGTTGCTGCGCTGTGTGTCACGGGTTCTCTTCCAGCACGGAACAAATATTTGCATACCCTACAGATAGTAGTTCCGTCTACGTGTCTTGTGTATGTGAGTTTTCATGTTACTGAACTCACTCATGATACAGAAGTAATTATAATGGAGTGGAGAAAAGAAAAAAAAAGCACTTTGCACCTGTTGATATAATATCACACGTATTAACATAAGTCAAAACGTTGGTGAAATATGTACGAATGAATGTATAAATTACGTTAAGGTGCAAGTTGGTAGCCAACTGCACGCAGCAGCAGCAGACGACGTGTTGCAGCGAGACTACTGGTTTCTACGTATTTCTATGAATTTCCCTCCGTAGTTAGCGACATGAAGCTAGCGACGCGTCGTCGAGCGGCAGACGGCAGTGTCATCCGATAGCAGATCAGTAGTGCCGCTGATGTCGGAGCAACGACACGTCGATTATTCTCGAACACGTCAAACATCTTGTTTCACGGAGCACTCGGAACCAACTGGATGCCATCTGCTGTTGCCGTCTGCAGTCGGGTTCGAAATCATGACTGCAGCGACATGACGCAACGACGTGTCGTGACGATATGAAGCGACGACATGTCGTCTGCTGCTGCTGCGTGCAGTCGGCTACCAACTTGTACCTTTATTATTGTTATTGTATGTTAAATTACGTAGTTATACATTGCTGCTGATATAAGATGATAATTTTATCTATACCTAGATATATAAAACGAAAAACTGACTGACTGAAGTATCAACGCATATCCGAAACAACTGAGACTAGGAGCGTCAAATTTCGCACAAGGCGTTCTTTTATGATGTAAGCGAGCACTAAGAGAGGACTTTCCAAAATTCACCCCCGAAGGAAACAACCCTAGGATCCAAAGATTGTATAAAATTCACCCCCAAAAGGAACGACACGGGGATCTAAAGATTGCTGGTAGAAGCTAGTCAAAACAAATAAGACTAAAAACTTAATATTGAAATCAACAGCCTTTCTGTTGTGATAAGAGACCTACCAACAATGTAAATAATACTAATTTGTATAATTTATCACGAAGAGGAAAACATTTGACCATATCAAAAAACAAACAACACGAAACTTAGTCTAATTTAGCAGACACAACCGTCTTATAACAGGAGAATTACTATTCACTCTCATAAAAAGCTAAACGGTGTAAAAAAATCTGTAACTACTTATGCAGCTTGTTATCATCTATGTCCCGCCCATTCTAATAAACAATATAGTGTCATAAAACAGGAAGAAACAGCGCGAAAATAAAAATATCAACTTTTGAAGAGGAAAATGCGAGTACGGAAAATTATACTAACTTTTATTATTTCCTTAAGCTATAATTTTTACTTCAAATTATCACGATGGAAACTGTTTATTGTTAAGTACAAGTTTTCCCTCTTTTTACCCCTAATTTCCCCCTATTTTATCCCCACTTGACCCCGTAAATGTTGCTTTTAAAGCTCACTGGGGGAATGTATTGTTGTAAGTTTTGCTTAAGTGCAATGAAAGGCTGTATTGTGTAAATACCTTATGTTTCAACTTTGAATTTGTATGACAGGTTGTTAGAAGACAAACGCACGAGTCGATTTCCAAGGATAAGCAACGTGTACCGAGGTCGGTCTGTAGATGGGTGACCATTCTAATATACCGAGAATCCTCTGTAACTCGGAAAACACGTTAAGTCGTTGGTCCTCTCATTTGTAGATCTTTGACAGTCGTAGTCAGAAGCCGGGAAATCTAAACAGCCTTATCAAATGATATTGTGTTACCCAATTACTGGGTTTTTGAAGAGTATACTACTTGAGCTCGACCAATGGATGTGCGATTAATACTTGTGCGACAAAACTGTACTGCGACTCACCTTATTTCGAATGCGACACATTGAAGCTCATCACACGCACATCACACGCAAATCTATTTCTCAAACACACGTAGTAATTATGGTTTAATATATGAGTACATTATGGAGGGCAAATTTACCAGAACTTTGTTCTGGTAAATTTGCTGATTTTCCAAGGGAAACCTTGGTGGATTAATCCTTACTGGATTAGTTTTACACAAATTTATATTTTGATTTCTATAGAAGCCTAGATAATATCCGCAAGATAGCTGTGTATCCAAAATAACTGGAGAAAGATGTGTAATAACATCATAATCACGTAAGAGTGGATGTATGAAAATGTACCTCAGGTTGGCCGCTCTATAAGCGGGCGCCCGCGCTGTCCCATACAAAAGTACTCCGTCACGCTCCGTTGGCTGCCTTCGTGCGACGGAGACCTACGCGGTAACACGCACGAAGTTAGGGCCTGTGCACACTGTGTTTTTTAATCGCGCCATTGACGCGCGTTTGTAGCGATACAGACGCGATACGCACGCGAGTCAGACTTAACTTCAAAGACGCAACAATACTATTTTAGTTCCAATACTCTAAACAATGTCATTTGATAAGTATCTCATGGGTATTATATTATTATGCCTGGTCATGAACTACGGGCTGGAAGGAATAAAGACTAAAGCTTGACTTATATTTTTAATCTTTTATTTTCCTCATAGGGTCTCCCGCTAGCAGATTAAAGGCTTAATTCTCTCCGAATTGTAGTGAATCCGAGTTTTGTTTTTTTTGAGGATGTGCCTGGCGCCCGAATTATCCATTTAGTTATTGGTACATCATCAACCCTCTATTAACACACACATATCTCATACCCCTATACATTACATTACAAACGGCGCGTTTAAAAAAGCGTCGGCCCAAATAATGTCCCTTAGACGCAAGTGTTAAAGCAATAACCTTATTTACCCGCTGGCAGTGACGCCCCACCTCACAGTTTTCATTAGACCGTCTTAGAGTGACAGCTTACTGTTATTCGTAACGCAAGTGATTCTGCGGTACGCTGCCTATTGACACGGCGTATATATAGACATATATGTACATCTATATACATCACATACTAATAATATTATAAAGGCGAAACTTTGTATATGTGTGTGTGAGTGAGTTTGTCATACTCACACAAACGTCAGTGATGGTGGTGCGTGTGTTTCTTTCAGTTTCCTTCAAAATGGTTGAGCTGAGTGGTGCTGATGCACGCGTCATGTAACAGTTGAGACTGATTTAAATTTTTACATTTTAAATTGCTTATTTTATTTATTAACTTGCCTTTGAGAACAATGTCACATGTCAAAAGGGATAAGAAAATATGTGAAATGATCTAAAGGAGTGTTCTTAGAGTTTCTTTGCACTTTCTTTTACATTGAGATCTACGCTTTGGAATATGCAATTAGCATATTTTTCCGATTGACTGACTTTTTGACAATTTAAAAGTGCCTGTAAATACTTTATCACACTATATTATAAAAGCGAAAGTTTGTGTGTATATTTGTTACTTCTTTACGCTCAATAGATTCAAAGAAGGTTTAAATGCGCGAATAGCATGCGGCGACGTTTTGTGTCGGCGCTTAGTGGCTGGTGCGGGCTGCAAGAAGCGTTCAGCGGTGATTTGTAGCATGTGGCGGCCACCGGCGTCAACCGTGTGCGGCAAGAACATACAAAATGTATGAAAACTACAGGAAATATGTTAATTTGTGGCGGCGTTTTATGGTTGTCCGTGTGACCCTGAGTGTCACTGTGTGAATTAAAAATCAGACCAAATGGCAAAGTTTAACATAAGAATAAAAACTCAGGTAATACTAAAAACTAAGGTAAAGGTATAAGGTAGAACTTTTTTTTAGGAGGTGGTATACATTATCCAATGATTTCTCGTACTCTAGGGTGGAGCGAGAGGGCGTGTCAGACTTTTTATGACTAACACCACACCTGTACCCTTCAGCAGAATTTATCAAGGGGGTATGTTTTAGTTTTATGTTTTACTTGTACACGGGTGAAGCCGATGGCTAAAGCTAGTGAAATTTAAGGATTACTACCGCTTAAACCAGAGTCAGCATAAAATTCAATTCAATATAGCTATAAAAGAGAATGCGCTAACAATTCTTTTATATCACTCTCGTTAATAATGTCTAATGTTGCGTTAAAATTGTACTGCCTACCTTGCTTCGGTTAGCGGTATTGATTACTAGCTCCTGCAACCGGCTTCGCCCACGTGAAAATAGAAAATTGTCCAAGGGAACATAATATGTTTGTTTGTTGTTGTTGTTGTTGTTTGATGTTATATTGTTGTTTTTATATTGTTAATGTGTTATGTTGTTGTTGTTTGTAATGTTGTATGTTGTTGTTTATTGTTATTGTAAAGTAGTTAAGTATATAAGTTTTTCTTTTCAGTCGTGCACTCTCGACTATCCGCCCGATCATGACGTATGCCTGTGCCATCTTCGCACACGCCAAGCCCCGCTTCCTCCATAGGATGCAGACCCTTCAAAATAGGACCCTCCGAAAAATTCTCGGTTGCCCCATATTACGTCCGAAATGAGAATCTACATTTAGATCTCAAAATCCCCACCATCCAGCAGTTCATGAAACGCCTTTGCAAGCGTTTCTTCGATACTACTGTGAAACACCGCAACCCCCTTATAGTATCGGCAGCCCGATACGAACCCTCCCGCATCTCCAAGATTTGCCGTCCTAGGCACACTCTCGTCACCCCCGATGACCCCACTACCCTGCTCCAAGAGAGCCGTAAGGAAACCAGTACAGTTCGCAAATAATACAGACCGCCGTCCTTCCGTCCTCGCCGCCGAGGCCCGCCGCGACAATCCCGTAAACGTCCTCCCCGTCCCTTGCTCGAGCCAGCCCGCGTCGCTGAGCCGTAGTTTTAAAATTCCCCGTTAATAATAATAAAATCTTTGTTCGATCCAGCCCGTCCCTTGCTGGTCCCCCCCCAGCGACGCCCTAAGCCGAGGTCCGTACCCCACAAGTAGTTAAGTAAGCCCTGGCTGGAGGCTTTGATTCTTGATTCGAGGCCGCCACAGGCAAGTCCGGATAAGCAGCCGACAACCTCCTAGATTGACCTGCGAGAGGCCACACACAAAAAAAAAAAACATCGTGCACTCTCGACAGAGTGGTCGTGGTCATGACTCGGTCGAGTTCTGTGCCACCGCATCTCTCGCGATACGACGCCATGGAGCTCTGTGTTTGGCGGCATGGGAATTTTCATTTATGCTGCAGTGTGTCATAGATTTAATGAGGTCCGTCCACCGTTTTGGACAACGTCCACGAGATGTAAGTATTTATTGATGTTTAAATTCATCATAATTATCATTTCTGCCGATAGACGTACACTGCTGGACATAGACCTCCCCCAAATGTCGCCACAATGAACGGTCCTGTGCGTCTCGCATCCATCGGATTCCCGCTACCTTCACCAGGTCATCGGTTCACCTTGATATTTAATTAAGATGTCATTGTGGTTTTTTTGTTACTTTGATTTGTTTCTTCACAAATTCTGCTTTTCTTGTTTCTACAAAATGTTTTCAACATTTCTTTTAATTCCACCTTTCGCAGGTCTGCTGGAAGAAATTTTAGAATAAGGAGTATTTAGTACAATATTTTATAATTATGTATCTTCTATTGTATGTGTACATAAATTATAAAATAAATAAATATTTTTTTTATCTAAATCCGTTAAAGTGTCAAGAAGTAACGTACACACACAGACACAAACTTTCGCCTTTATAATATTAGTTTGATAAGACCAAATTATATGGTTTATGGCTAAATATCAACCTGGTACTTGTATTGTATAATTTGTCTCGAAAAATAAATGTTGTGCACGCCTGCTTCTATGAACCTCTTTTGTCTAACGCTATCGTGAATGGAGTATAGAATCGGCAAACTTATCTGAAGGTATATCATACTTATTATCACATTTACTATCACACTTTTCATCACACTTACCACAAAGACAGCATTCTTCATTCATCAACTAGAAAACCACCTATAACCACAATTCAAAAAAACCTCTTTTATAAAATTGAATGACGCTTGGTTACAAGAGGGTAAGCAGCTCAGTTAATCAGGCTACCCCGGGGAGGCTGGCTACAAGATAACTGCATTACTTTGATGTGGATCCGCTCATTGATTCCACGAATTATGTCGCTCTTTCCTCGAGTACGGATAGCAAATAAAACAAATTAAAAAATTAAAATATATTTTACTTTTTTTTTTTAATGTTTCATATCTAAATTGTTGGCTTGGTACGTACCTAAGAGACTTTAAGGCAACAAGGCATTTTTTACTTAACATTCTTTTATTGAAAGAAAACTACAAAATCTATATATATAAAAGAAAGTCGTGTTAGTTACACTGTTTATAACTCAAGAACGGCTGAACCGATTTGGCTGAAAATTGGTGGGGAGGTAGCTTAGAACCAGGAGACGGATATAGGGTACTTTTTAACGAGTAGGGTAGAGTAGGGTAGAGTAGGGTAGAGTAGGGTAGAGTAGGGTAATTTTTTTTTTTTACTAAATCCCGCTTTTGGGCAGAACAACGTCTGCCGGGACCGCTAGTAACAAATAAATAAGAAGAAGAAAAACATTTATTTGTGACTTGCACAGGACAAAAACAATATTTTTTTTTAACTAATCCATAAA
Organism: Mythimna pallens; assembly: GCA_961205895.1. Taxonomy (NCBI): domain Eukaryota; kingdom Metazoa; phylum Arthropoda; class Insecta; order Lepidoptera; family Noctuidae; genus Mythimna; species Mythimna pallens. The sequence goes on from OY540845.1 coordinate 19,455,518, forward strand.
TAACTTAAAACAAAAATATAAAGTTAAAAAATATAACTGAAAAATAACAGATTTATTAGAAAGATATGCTAATAAAATAAAATATAATTAAGGATGCGTAGCGACATCTATGTTGCCACGTAACAACTATCCTGCATCGCATTATTAGAGTTCCTGATGACCATAGCTGAAAAGAAGCATATGAAAAGGCAGCGTATTCAAAACTCACACAATTTCGAATATAATCGATTCCTGTCATTTTAAAGGTAACACTAAAAAGCTATACGTTTTCATCGGTACATGATTGTTTTCCAGATTTTCACGCAGACCTCTGAGGAATAGTCCTCCTCTCATCGATGAAACTCTAATAATTATCGCTAACTATAGTTAGCGATTCGCGTCTCGATAGCGCTATCGGCATGCGAACAATATTGAATTATTAGTCAGTATTTAATTATTTATAACAGATTAGTTTTCAAACATGTTCGAATATCGGCTATAACCCAGGACAAGGAGTCACTTCGGTGGCAGTAGCTAGATACGGTATGAAGGGACCATAGGCGTAGTAAATAGGGAAAAAAAGATTAAATGGTGTATGTACATATAAGATTGAATCCTTTTTTTTGTTATATATACTACTAGCTTTTGCCCGCGGCTTCGCTCGCGTCAACTGACTACTCTGTTCTGCTCTACCCAACTCTACCCTACTCCACTCTACTCTACTCAAATACCAATTTTTTAATATTTTTTCTTTCATAAGATCCTTCTAACAATAACAAACACAACAAAAAAAAGTGACGTCGGTCCAGCCGTTCACACGTGATGGCGTGACCAAGGGAAATAGGGATTCATTTTTAAATATATATAGATTTCTTTATTTGTGATCCCACCTGATGATGCGCAGATGCACTCGTTGATGGTAATGTTATTTTATATATGTGTGTGTATATATGTTATGTTATTGATGATGTTAATAGCTGAATGGATTTGGATGAAACTTGGTGCACGGGTTAAATCATGTCCTGGAATAGGACATATATTTTTATCTCTGGAGTATTTTCTCCTGGGATCGTTTTCGACTAACAGACAGACAGATAGACAGACAGACAGACAGACAGACAGACCGACAGACAGACAGGCAGACAGACGGACAACAAAGTGATCCTATAAGGGTTCCGAAAGTGATCCAATAAGAGTCCCTTTTTTCCTGTAAACTGTAGAAAAATAATAATAGGTAATAATAGAGGCATCGTTGCCGCTACCGCATCAATTCCAGGGAATTATTTAAAATCGGATCTAGTCTAGACCACAGATCCTTAGACCTAACTTTAGTTATGTATAAAGTTTTCTTCACACAATAAAGGATAGATATATTCTGATAAAACTAGTTAGGCTGAAAACTGAGTACTCTAGGTCAAACTAACTATGCTTTGGACAATGATAATGGTCAAAGTTTCTTGTTTAATGAAGTTGAACTGTCTGTGATTTACAAACACGTGCTTAGTGACGTGATGTAATAAAATACTTTGTATGCGTGTGTAGTTGCGTGTTCTAGAAAAGGAATACTTGAACTTGTAAATGAGAAAAAATACTAGGAAATATACAACATTAGTTTTAGTATAAGCGATAGACATGATTATCCAACAGATTAACTAAAACCTCCAAGCACTGACGAGCAAGACTGTAAACCAATTTAATTATATTACAAACTACTCTCTTTCCTCAGTAAAATAAATCTAAAAGATAAATAAAAAACCTTTAGAAACCGTTTACTTTCTGTATTCGATTAATTAACAATTCAAGTACAGAGAAAAAAAAATAAAAAAATAAACTACAGAATTAGCTAGATTGTTTTGCAAACCCTACCACTTAGAGAAAAGATCCCTGTTTTTATTCAACGGAGAAAAAAGCGAGCTTTTACGTTGCATTAGTGCGATTGTCTTTAATAAAGTATTTTTTTTGCTAACCATCCTTCGGTGAAAGATTTTATTTTTATTTACTGCCAACCAAACCAAATGTAACACGTTTGGTTCGCAACCGTATCGCATTCTTTAGGTTACGGTTGCCTTTTATTGAAGTCTATTTTGTATAGGTTTTTTTATTTAAAAAACCGGCCAAGTGCGAATCGGACTCGCGCACTAAGGGTTCCGTACTTTATCTACACAACATTAGACACTTGACCTATATTACCTTTTTTTAGATTTGCTGTTATATCGGCAACAGAAATCATCATGTGTAAAAATTCAACTGTCTAGCTATCACGATTCATGAGATAAAGCCTGGTGACATCCAGACAGACGGACAGTGGAATCTTAGTAATAGGGTCCCGTTTTTGCGTACGGAACCCTAAAAAAAATTTAAACCTTTAATATTTTAATGGTTGGCATTTTTCACATTAATGAGAAGAGGAAGTATAACATGCGTTATACTTCCTCTTCACATTAATGTGTACTAAAAGAATTATGAGTATACATGTGGACGGACAGGAAGAGGGAGGTTAAAGAAATGATGGATGGATTGTGTGAGGAGCGATATTTAGGAAGAAAGAAAGAAAAAGAGTTTATTTACGACCAACATGGCACATAACTTACAAAAATGAAGTGGAAGTAAGAAGAAGTGAAGAGGGAAAAAAACCAAAGAAGAAGAAGAAGTGAAGAGGGAAAAAAACCAAAGAAGAAGAAGAAGTGGATATAAGTGCGATCCGATCGAAAGCCAAGCGAACGCCGGCGTTCGCTCTCTCCCACTTCATTGTAGGCCCTATTTTCAATACTTAGAGACTACTTTTGTATGAACAAGTTTGATTACTTACGTTTTTGGATAAATTTCCTATAAATTGAACGTATTATATTTTATATAATAGGCTCTGCTATATTTTTTTTTTCGGTTTTATTGTAAAAAGTAATATTTCCGCCACCATTTTATTTATGGCGCCCCTGCAGTTTGACAGTTCGTTTCCCGCTAAGAAGTGGTAGCACGATGGTTGACAGGATAAAATGGAAGAAAAAAAAACCGTGTTGCGCCGATCCCAAGTGATAGTTATGGGACAAAGGTAGGAAGATAATGATGATGAAATCTTTCCTCGAATCGGCATTGTAACTATGCCGATTCGAGCCAGGTTTTCAGGTTTAAGATTGTATTTTCATAATTCTGTCTCAGTAAGACCGCGTTCCCACTTTGTCGTGACTACAGATAATCATGAAGTTTTAAGTGTCGTGGCTAATAACTTTATTGTACACCAAAATAGTAACAAAACTTTTACACTAACTTAAATCTATGGGTACAAAAGCGGTCTTATGGCTGACAGCGATATCTACTAGACAATAGGTCTATTAGATACTTACCTATGAAATTGCCGTTTTTTAAAACGGGTTGCTTAGAAGTGAAACGTTTCTTTAATTAGCTTTCACGATTATAAATACAGCGATATTACAGAAAATACAAAACACAAAGAAACCAATAAATACCTAATTTCGAAAAAAGAATTACGTACATCTATATATATAAAAGGAGAAACTGACTGACTGACATATCAACGTACAGCCGAAACTACTGAAACTAGGAGCGTGAAATTTTGCACAAGGCTTCCTTTTATAACGTAGGCGAGCACTAAGAGAGGATTTCTCAAAATTCACCCTCTAAAGGAACGAAACGGGGGTTCAGTTTGTATGGAGAAACCTTCGACTGGCCTGTTGGTCTAGTGGTTAGTGGCCCTGACTGCTATGCCGGAGGTCGTGGGTTCGATTCCCACCCAGGATAAATGTTTGTGTGATGAGCACGATCATTTGTTCTGTATCTGGGTGTAAGTTATCTATAATATGTATGTATTTAGAAATATATATGTATGTTTATCAGTTGTCTAGTACTCATAACACAAGCTCTGCTTAGCTTGAGACTAGACGGCGTTGTGTGATAGTTGTGGAATATTATTATTATTATTATTATTCTTTTACGTGGGCGAAGCCGCTGGCAGAAGCTAGTCTAATATAAATTTTATTTGAAATTCTAATTATTCCAAGTCAGTCCAAAGATATAATACTTCAAAAACCCGTTTTAAAAAACGGCAATTTGATAGGTTCATAGGACGATACGATTAACTGTCGTCTACGATTTATTTGCGGTGACAACAGATTAATTGTCATGATAGTGGGAACGGTTAGCATGATAGTTCTAAAACGATAAAAAATTGTCAAGGCTAAACCGTAGCGGCAAATCATGTGTCGTTGTTGCCACTATCCTTCGTGGCCACGACAAATAGTTGTGCTAGAGACGATAGTCTTCCGATGATAAATTAACACTTACAACATAATGGGAACGCGGCATTAATCTTAGTGCTTCTCGCAAACTGAAACAGTAATCAGCTTGCCAAATGTAAACGAAGATGTTATTAAATGTAAACATTATGTGTTGTTCGTCAACGTGACTGTAATGGGTTCCAGAACAAGGAAGGGACATTTACACCTTCAAGTATTTATTATTTTACTTTTATAAAGAAACCGGCAAAGAGCAAGACGATCTCCCGTACCGAGAGTTCTGTACCAACTTAATTATATTATTTTGTAATATATTTAACTGCAATTACGGTTCTCGGATTTTTTATTTTACTAACCAAACATGATTTTAGGTCAACGGAAAGTCTTCGTAGATTTTGACTCGTTTGCGAGCGTCAAAATATGCGCCGTAAACGGGCCATAAAATTTAGATTGCTTTATCTCTAGATTGCGTTGACTTACCCCCGATTTCTGATTTAAACATTTGAAGTTTAGTATTTGTTATACTATACTTTAGCCTTAAAACCTACCAAAATTTGGCTTTAAAGTGAGGTTTGAGTCTTCTTAACTTAAAATACTCAATTCAGAATCCCGTCCTTAGAAGATTTTTCTTTCACTGCTTCAATGAATAGTAGATTTGACTATTTGATATTAATTCCAGCTTGATACCTCCAACCGTTTCTAAGAACAAGGGTCTTGACAGACAGATAATGCAGTGCTCCTATAAGAGTTCCATTGAAGCCGACTGATAAATTTGAGTATATGATATTGATTTCAGCTTAATACCTCCACCCGTTCCTAAGAAAAAGAGTCGGTCAGACGACGAAACGGTTGTAACTTGGCTAGGGGGGCAGATAGCGAAATGCTCATATAAGGGTTCCATTTTAGCAGCCTGATAAATTTGAGTATTTGAAATTGATTTCAGCTTAATACCTCCACCCGTTCCTAAGAAAAAGAGTTGGTCAGATGTCGAAACGGTTGTAACTTGGCTAGGGGGGCAGATAGCGAAATGCTCATATAAGGGTTCCATTTTAGCAGCCTGATAAATTTGAGTATTTGAAATTGATTTCAGCTTAATACCTCCACCCGTTCCTAAGAAAAAGAGTTGGTCAGACGTCGAAACGGTTGTAACTTGGCTAGGGGGGCAGATAGCGAAATGCTCATATAAGGGTTCCATTTTAGCAGCCTGATACATTTGAGTATTTGAAATTGATTTCAGCTTAATACCTCCACCAGAAAAAAGGGTCTTGACAGACTGACAACGAAGTGATTCTATAACGTTGCGTTTTAGCCGACTGAAGTGAGGAACCCTAAAAGTTAAAGATGCCACATCAAATAACAACACGCTCTTCGTCAGTAGTTTGTGATGGTTTTCAGCATAACACGGAAAATTATGATTGTTACGAACCACTCATTAGAAACTGTAATGATGTGTGTATTACACTTGTGTTTGTCTGCCATGATTACAAAATGTATTCTCCTTGTGTATAACGGTTTTGATGTTGACAATATTTACTTGAAGATTAATCTTTAGGGGTGCGTCTCATATCATAAAAAGTTATTTGGTAAAATTTCATTTCAATAACATTCAATTGATGATATAATTTCTTTACATATAAAATTGATATACTCTAAAACTTATTTCGTGTAACGTTATTGGATAAATCGAAAATCATTAGGATAGACGTTTAAAATATATATTTGTCACAGCTGTATTGTATAACACACTGTTAGTATTACAAGTTGGCGCAGCGTATTGAAAAACGTTACAGTAATTGAATACAGCTGCGGAGTCGCGATGGCGAGCGAACGAAGCGATCATGTATGTGGGTTAGGTTAGGTTAGAACAGTGACCATTAAACTGAGATCCCCTTCTAATGTAAGTGAATCATTTGGGTAAGGTTAAGTTAAAAATTGCGCCTGGATTAAGTCAGGTTAGAATAGTGACCATTAGAACGCGATGGCGAGCGAACGAAGCGATCATATGGGTAATAACAGTGACCATTAAAGCCATAGTGAATCATTTACATTAGGTTAAGTAAAGATAAAAGCCATTATAATTTATAAAAATCTTTTGTCCTTTCATATGAGACTAAATAAGTATTATGTGTTTTATTTAAAGATTTTATAATGAGTGTATGATAAGCTTATAAAAATTAGTTATTTGAAAATTATAAAAACTGTTTATTATATTAACTGATCGTTATATCAAATAAAATTATAGATTTAGTTTTATTTGTTATACCTTGTAAATATTAGAGATTTTGTAATTATACCACATATCACTTACCCTGCCTTTACACATACACATGCAAACATGCTCAAGACGTGTAAAAGATAAATTAAAATGAAATGTGTTCCGGTTTACGCGGGAGGGAACGGACTTCCTCACGCACCAGGTCGCGGGGGCTCCGACCCCGATTTCAAGCCACTAGGCGTAGACTAGCGGACGTCGAGCAATGGGTAGCTCGCCGTCCGGACATCCAGTAACCGACCGGACCGATCCCGAGTGGTCAAGGGCGCGGATTGCGTATTTTTTTAAATTGATATAAACTAGCGCTTGACTGCGATCCCAATATTTTGAGGTGCACTAATTTATTAAGAGCCTATTCACTCCAGCCTTGAGGACACCTAAATTATAATCGGACGGGAAGACCGCAGCAGGAAAATTGTTCCAGTCCTTCGATATATGTATAATCGTGAACAAAAGCTAGTATTATCTATATACTATTGTCCAATACAAAAAAAACAAAGACCAACCAGCCCTCCGAAGTAAATTACCCGTAAATACATCAAACAACAAAATAATTAACAGAAATGTGTCCCAGAAATGATTGCAATGTTCGTTTAATTTGTGTTCGCAATCGAAAATTGATTGCTACCTAATTAATATTTAATAACACTGTCTACATGAAAGTCTGTCTGTCTGTCTGTCCGTCACGAATGGAAATTTACAGCGGTGGATATTAATTGATTGAGTATAATTATTTTAAAGGGAATTGATGATGTAAATAATTGGGTTCGTTGTGGAAATGTTTGTAAGGCAATTTGGATATGATATTTATTTATTAAAACTTCATGCAACACAAAAGTACAAAGGCGAACTTAATGCCTTAGGCATTCTCTACCAGTCAACCTAGGGTGGTGAAGAGAAAACATGGCGGGTGTATAAAAATAGAAAAGATAATTAAGAAAATAAGGGTTCAAAAATATGCATACAACATTAGTTTTAGTATATACGAAACCCAAAATCGTCTAGTATTTTTATGTAAAGAAACTAGGTGCGAAATTTCATAACTGTACCGTGAAGAATCACAAAGTATAAGCTTGTTATGTTACCTGGTTGTCTGCACAAATACATGGTCACCGGACCATCCGAGTGACTGAGGGGTTGTTTTGCTGCTACACCCAGCTGTGCGCTAATATATACTAAAACTAATGTTGTATACCTCCATCCCTTTAACAGTTCAGTTTAAGTCGTCAAATGGATCGTGTTAAGAGCCGCGGAAATGCCAGTTTTAGAAGGCAACGTTGTCTTAAAAAAATTGTATAGGTACAATATAAAGCAGAGGTGTTACAGTTCGATTCCGATTCCACAAGTTCGGAACTTCCGATTGATATTGCACCTTCGATTCCGACAAATAATCGGAACTTTTAACAGAGATACAAACAAGTTTATAGGTACTTGTCGTGCTGGGAACCTTCCTCTCCCGCCTTCTGAAGATTTGTTGTTTTTTTTTCGTATTTGGAAAATCGTGAGTTTGCTCTTCATTTATGCTTAACCGAGTTTTTGATTCGTTTTAGTAGTGCTCCTCCGATTTCGACGACCCAATGTGATGTGATGTGATTTCTCGGTTTTACGACTTTTCTGCACCACCCTAAGGTCCGCTGGTAGAAAATGCCTAAGGCATTAAATCCGCCTTTATACAGTGTTTCTAACTAGTGCATAAAGTTTTAATACATAACTAAATTCTTTCTTTCTTTCTGGCTGATCTTTCTGACATATCAAAGCACGGCTGAAACTACTGGGACTAGGAACATGAAATTTTACACAAGGCTTCCTTTTATGACGTAGGATAACACTAAGAAAGGCTGTTTGAAAATTCACTGCCTAAGGGAATGGAACGGGGGTCCAATGTTTATATAGAAAAACCTTCTTCAACGCAGGTGAAGCCGTTTGTAGAAGCTAGTCCCTAATACAAAGAATATAGCTACAACTTAGGGGTCTTTAAGTCAAGAGTGAATAGACTACTTCTAGGCAAGCGTGCTCCATCGTCGACCACATCATCGCTTACCATCAGGTGAGATGGTAGTCAAACGCGAGCCTATCATTACAAAAAAAAAATAAGAACAAAATAAATGTTTTACAATTTGTCAATCCAAACAAAAAAACAAAGCATACATTGGTATTGTATATCAAATAGGATCTCTCCACCTTATAAGGTAACAATCGAGATGATAAGTGTCTATCCCAAAACGAATCTCCAAATCTCCCGATTTGCTTGAAACGTACATGGAGAAGCGGAATTCGAAATCAGCTGTTTATGCTCTCCATTTTTATGCGCATTTATTTCGAAAGCGTATACATCAACACGGTACGATTTAGATGGGTAAGCGAAAATGGAATCGCTTGATATTGCTGTATAAAAAATTCTATATGGGTAGGTACAACTTATAATTATGATTGTGTACATTTCTATATAAATAATGAAAGATAAACATTTATTTCATCGTCATCATCATTTCAGCCGAAAGACGTCCACTGTTGGACATAGGCCTCCCCCAAATATCACCATAATGACCGGTCCTGTGCGTCTCACATCCATCAGATTCCCGCGACCCTCACCAGGTCATCGGTCCACCTTGTTGGAGCCTTCCAACGCTGCGTCTTCCGGTACGTGGTCGCCATTCCAGAACCTTTCGTCCCCATCGACCATCTGTTCTACGAGCAATGTGCCCTGCCCACTGCCACTTCTGTTTGGCGATTCTTCGGGCTACGTCTGTAACCTTGGTTCTCCTGCATTATATCTTCATTTCTGACGCGATCACGCAAGGAAACTCCGAGCATAGCCCTTTCCATTGCCCTTTGAGTGACTTTAAGCCTTCTGATGAGGCCCATTGTAAGCGACCACGTTTCGGAGCCATATTTCAACAGTGCCAACACGCACTGGTCATAGACTTTCGTCTCGAGACACTGTGGTATATTGAAACATTTATTTGTGATTCGAAAACTGTGATAATACGTGTATACTTGTATAATTTAAAATTGAAAGTACAGAGGTGTTGTAACGACTGTGTGCGGTGAATCGAATACATGTTTTTTATTATCGCGTATGTTCATAAAAGGAGACTGATGTCATTAAAATGCTGTTGAAAACTGATGAGCCGCGACTTGTAGAAAGATGTTTTGATGCTATTCAGATTGTGTAGGCGCTTGCACATAGGCCTACATGGGCATTTATAGAACGTCAGAAGCTAGTGCACGGTTCCAAATTGGTCGTTTCCTATGGAGAAGAACCGGCAAGAAACTCCATGGTTACTCTTTTAAAAAAGTGATTGTTTAAAATATTTTCATATTACAGTATTAATAGACATTATGTAAGAACAGTGTAGACCAGTCGATATTGTACCCAAAAGCACAATAAAAATAATCATATTAAAAAAAAGTGAGTCGTAATAGGAAGTAACCTAAGAATTCGCAAAGTCCACAGTGTTCACACATTCACATAAAAAAAAGAGGCTATATAAAAAAAAAAACAATAAGAAGATAATACTTTTCTACCGATTTCATAACTTTCCTTTTAGCCGAAATCGGGTACAAATTAATTAATGTAACGTTAAAATTTACAAAGACTATTAGCAAAGCTATGGGTCCTTTGAGCTCCTCAATTTTACTTAAATTATTATTTTCTATAACTTGAATATTGGACCAATTGGTCGTAGGTCGTTTGAAGGCCATTGTAGCGAAAACTTTCTACCAATTTAATTCTGTAGTAGGTACAGCCACTTCGCTGATTTAAGCTTTGAATTTTCATTATTTTGTAGATGTCGTCTTGATTACGTACTTACTGTTTTTGAGGGATCGGTAAGATTGGTGGTCTTAAAAGCTTTATTGGGAGTTTTGTAGAAATATGGAGTGATATTTTATTAATTAGCAGTTTTCTGGGGGTCTATTGAAAGAAAGAAAAACAATTATTTGTGCCTCGCACAGGACAAAACAACAGTAAAATAAAAAGTAATTAATCTCTTTATTTAAACTTAACTTCAAATAAAAAAAATAAAGTGTGGCTAAAAAGGCTTGTAGCGACATCTATGGCGTCACATAAGAACTAATCCTGCATCACGCAATTAAAGTTCTCCGCGCGATCGGAACATATAGAACAGCCCGAAATCATCTATCGGGCAGCTGCCCACCAGACATAACACCCGTCTGGTCGGAGGAGCCTCCTTTTTCAACGGAGGTTTGCGGGACTCTACACTCTGTTCTGCATACCTCCAAACTGGTGACCTTCGACAATGAACGTCAGCGCAGCCCTCGTGCAGCTACTACTTCGTGACGCCATCATCACTTCCTCAAACTCTCGAGCAGCGAGCCATAGCACCCACGGCTATAAAGGGTATCCTGACCACCAGCATGCCTGCCTGGTCATACCTGGTCATCACTCTTAGCCTCATCAGCGACCTTGGCGAAGTACACTGCACCTTCGGCCAGTCACATGAAGAGCTACGAAGAACCTCTCCTGTTCGACGCCAGCAGTCAAGCCCTACGTCGCACAGCACCGCTCCTACTCACTGGAGCCAGCAGCACTACTCCGACTCACTAGAGCCAGCAGCACTACTCCGACTCACTGGAGCCTGCAGCATCACCCCGAGTCACTGGGGCATCATCCCGACTCACTGGGACAGCACCACCCCGACTCACTGGGGCATCACCGCAGACAGTTCTAACTCACCGAGAACTATGCAGCATTCGGTTCCGACCCACTGGAACCAAACCTATCACTGTTTCCGCCACCTAATTCCGCACCCCGAAACTTTCTTACAGCCTAAGATTGTAAACACACTTAACAACATCAAAAACCGCATCTGTTGTCCCCCCTCGTCCCTAGTATTTCCTACCTAGAACTTCCCTAATATTTCACTTAGAAAATGGACAGAAGCTCTTCTAAACAGTATTTATACAAGCCATCTACGGCAATCTAGGTCTCAACTTACGGGTTTTACCCTGATGGGCATTAAAGTCTTGGCCGCTGAAAGTACTGTCACGAAATTTATACTACGACCACCCCATTTCACCCCTTTTGCACCCCGTTTCGCCCCTTTTCTACCTCTGACGTCATGGCTTGTGAACTAGTGAACTATTTTTGTCAAGGTACTGCAAGTTGGTACTATAACTGTGCTATTGTAGTTATTCTGTTTCATTTGTTTTCGAAATTGTGTTGTGGAGTTTTTTTTTGTTTTTTAAGGTGGGAAATCCTCCGATGTGTCAGACTTTTACTGACTAAAATCACACCTATGTTCCTCCAGTTGTCTCTTGCGTTCTAGGACTACAAGTATCCCTTTTATACGTTTTCCCATGGTCCTAGTAGGCATCGGCCCCGCTGGCTTCCTACAGTTTGCTGACATCTTTTTAAGGCGCGTGTGGAACATTTATCGGACTATATAGGATGAGCGGACGGCGAGCTACCCATTGCTCGTCTACGGTGGTAAAAGGCCCACTTAATATCTACTCTGTTTATAAATTAAAAAGTCGAATTGACATAGCCCGTTGTAAGCCACATTCAGCCGCTATAACTTCAAAATAAGGGGTTTCCAAAAACCAATTTTCTGTATAAACACCGACCAGACTTGGGTGATCCGGTAGGGTTATTTATTATTTAAATATTATCCTTTACCATCCGTTTCTGCACCCTAATTGAAAAGCCGTTTCGTTAGGCCGCTCTCGTGGTACCATAGGGTGGAGTGGGGAGACAAGGGTTTAAGGGATTATAAGTGGAGATTATGGACCTGTTCTTATAACTGTTTAGAACGAATTAATATTGCTGTAATTGGGTCATTAAGTGGGTTATCAAACATAAAAGGAGTGGGGGAAATACGTATAAATTTGCATTATATCTACGGGGAAAATGAGATGTATTTCAAATCTAGCGGGTTTTATCGTCATGACCGCACTCCTTTTTCAACCGACTTCAAAAGAAGAGGTGTTTCTCAAATCGGTTGTATTTTTTAGGGTTCCATACATCAAAAGTAAAAAACAGAACCCATGTAGGATCACTTTGTTGTGCGTCTGTCTGTCTGTCAAGACCCTTTATGTCGAGAACGCGTGGAGGTGTCGAGTTGAAATTAAAACCAAATACTTAGGTTTGCGGTCCCGTGAAGCTGTGAAAAAATCAAACTTTTACAGTTAACGAAAAAAAAAGATACGGCCGTTATAAACGGCCGTATCTTTTTTTTGGCGCGTGGAGGTATCGAGTTGAAATTAAAACCATATAGTCAAGTCTGCGGTCCCTAGATGCTGTGAAAGAATCTAACTTCTAAGTTAACGAAAAAAAGATACGGTCGCTTATGCACAAAAAACGTATATTTCGATACTATCAAGTAAATCAAAATTCATAGGTCACTTCCCGTTGACCCAGAATCCTGAAATTTATAGTAAAGTCACAAAAAAAAAAAAATATTTTTAAGCGATTCGGAAAAAAATCTTCGAAACTTCATTCGGAAATTGAACTATTTACATAGGTAAGTTTGTACGAAACCCTTAGTGCGCGAGCCTGACTCGCACTTGCCCAATTTTTTGACCCTTTAACCGCCCGCTTCGGTTTGGTCCGACAAGTGTTTTCGTGTCCTATTTGCCAGGGTCATGTGTTTGTGACAGGGTACTCCATATCGTTTAGCTCTTCTATCCCCATATCGTCCCTTAGCTAACGACACCGCATAAGTCATTTTTACCAACTTCACATAAAACGAAAAAAACTGTGCGGTGTTGAGAGGCCAACCGACTTGCACGCTATCACTACTTTTCGAATTATGGCTTCTGATTGGCTAAAATCTATGTCCTGTGACCAATAGTTAGACGCGCAAAGAGCAGTTCTATCTAAAGGTAACGACACCGCATAAGTCATTTTTACCAACTTCACATAAAACGAAAAAAACTGTGCGGTGTTGAGAGGCCAATCGACTTGCACGCTATCACTACTTTTCGAATTATGGCTTCTGATTGGCTGAAATCTATATCATGGGACCAATAGTTAGACGCACAATGAGCAGCTCCATCTAAAAGCATTCAAATGTGAAAACCGCCAATTTTCGACTTGAGCGGTGTTGTAAGCTAAGGGACGATAGGTGACGAGATGGAGTATTTGGTCAAGGATCTGTGACCTTGGCAGAATAAATGCGAGTGTGTTCATCGGATATTGTAGGCGGTTAAAGGATGAGTTATGGTTTTTCATTGATTCAAGACTATAATATATTGTTTAATCACCTTTTATGATTATTGTTTTTGCATGTTTATTCTATAGTTATGATGGCCGTTTTCGCCGAAAGGTTCTCGAATGGCGACCACGTACCGGAAGACGTAGCGTTGGAAGGCCTCCTACAAGGTGGACCAATGACTTGGTATCGGTTGCGGGAGTCCGATGGATGCGAGACGTACAGGACAGTTCATTGTGGCGACTATGTCCAGCAGTGGACGTCTTTCGGCTGAAATGATGATGATGATGATGATGATTCTATAGTTAAATAACTAAAGTTTGTGTTTGTAGAGTTTTAGGGTTCTGTATGTAAAAACGAAGTTATGAAACAAATAGAAAAACGGGATGCCGTTTTCTACAAACTTCCCCTACCTATTTTATGCTTAGCTACTACATGTTGGCGAGTTTGAAAACAATTTAATATGAAGAAGTTTTCTTAAAGTTTCACACTAAACGAATATTTAAGATTTAGAATTAACTTTCTGTAGGTAGATGCAGAGCAGTGGTGGCCGAGTGGTAACGGCCCCGACCTATCAGTTGTAGGGCGCGGGTTCAAACCCAGCCAGGCGCATTACTTTGTGTAATTTATTTCATCACCACTGCTCTTAAAACAGAGAAGGAAAACATCGTGAGGAAACCGGCATGTCCTAAAACCAAAATTCGAAGACATGTGACATTCACCAACCCGCACTGGGCCCGCGTGGTGGATTACAGCCCATTTCCTCTCCTACATAGGAGGCCTGAGTCCCAGCAGTGGGAACATTGAAAAGGCTGATTATGCTTATATATAGGTGGATACTAGACGGACTACATAAAGCTAAAAAGATGACCAGGTTTACAGATTGTTTGCTGCGCTTTGCGAGGGCCGTGATAATTCTTTCACGGTCCTCGCAAAGGGCAGTTGAAGGAACACCGGGTTTACAAGTTTTAGCCTGACACTCCCTCTCGCTCCACCCAGAGCGAGAAAAGTAATGATAATAATATTCCACAACTATCACATAACGCCGTCTAGCCCCAAGCTAAGCAGAGCTTGTGTTATGAGTACTAGAGCACTGTTAAACATACATATACATATATCTGTAAATACATACATATTATAGATACATTTCACCCAGACACAGAAAAATGATCGTGCTCATCACACAAATATTTGTCTTGGATGGGAATCGTACCCACGACCTCCGGCATAGCAGTCAGGGCCACTTCTTCTTCGTAGCGTATCGATGGCAAAACTAGTTAAATTCCTTGCCTGGCCCAGTATTCAGCCACGGCAATGCCGTCCGCTGATGCTGTTATTAGGTCAACCGTCCGAGAACCCCGATCTGTGGAGAGTCTTTGCTGCGCCCAACTTGGGTGCGGAGTCTGTCAGGGCCACTAACCACTAGACCAAAAAGCCAGTCTTCGAAAATCATTTGATGACTTCCCATATTAAAAAATGTTGCTGATTGCTTCAAGATGTTACGCAGCTTAGTTCGATTCAGATTCTATTTCACAAGTTATTATTTAACTTGTGATGCAACTATGTTTACGTAGAAACTTGTAACTCAATTTTGAAGCGTGAAGTAAGCTTGAACCACAAGAAAGGACATATAGGCTACAGGCTCAGGGGCGCCGACTTTTAGAAAACCTCATGGGTGCTCGTGCTCATTTGATGACTCGAAAAAGTGACGAAGTGTGAGAAGAGAAATGCACACTGATCGACCGGCAAATAAATAAATATCCTACTTACATACTGCGGAACAATGAAGGTACCACAAGCACCCAACACAAATATCCGTTTCATCAACAAGCATTTATGTTGGTGCGGGAATCGAACCTTGCGTCTCAACCGGCGCTATAAACCACTGCGCTAAACGGGTCGTCGGGTAATGAAAAAACGCCCATCCTTAAAAGGCGATTACTGATCTGTTTCTTGATGTCTATTCTCAGGAGTGCTCGGCACCCACTGTTTATTTCTCATGGGTGCTCGAGCCCCCGAGCACCCACGGATTCGGCGCCCCTGATACGTACAATTATTCTGATGAGTGTATATTTATTTTGGAACTTAAAACGTTGTTCTTTAGGCACCTCGATATAGAGCGAGTCTAGTTTATTTGAAGTTAAAATATTTTACTTGGTACTTAGTCTTAGGGTCTAAAAATTATTTTGGTAAGCATTTTTTTTTCTCTGCGGCAAAGCACCAGCATCGCCTGGTGCGAGTGTGCGTGCCGCTCAGCCGAGCACACCGGTGTATATCTCCCGCCTGCATTACACCATAAAGGTGGAGGACATCGTCGATTATGATTGTGTGCCAAAAGTTGAAGTACCACCAGCAGTTGCTGGAGTCGCATCGGAATGTAAATTTTAAGGCATTTGTGGTGCGAGTACTGAACTGTTTTCTACACCTTGCTATGGAAGAAGACTTTAGGCCACAGGGCGTGGTGTTCCGTCGAATTTCGCGGACAAATACCACAGAACAGCACTAAGACAAATAATGTGAAGTGAAGTGTTACTAACATAGTTTTAAATCATGTTTACTAAAAAACATATTTATTATAAGTAGTTATGTATGTTAGTCTATAAAGTATTCACGATATGGGTACATATTGCTTGAAATAAATTGATTATTATTATTTAAATTCTACCCCTTTTTATTTGGCTTCGACTTTGACTTTGCGTCCGCTATAATCGACACTCACGTGGACTAAATCATGGGCAAAAGCTACTTTATAATAAGAAAGAAGGTTAAATGTTTACCAAAAAGTTTAGTAGGTATTACTTTTTTATTAAATCTTCCGGTTCTCGTATTAGTAGGTAACCCTATTCTTGAGTGAACTTTTCAGTAGTTCTCGTCGCTGGAAGTTTTACCCAAAATAAAACTTTCTTGTAGGTAGGTACGCAACGTCTGCAAGTTCGTGAAACTATGCCAAATAATGTTGTAGTACAAACTGTCACAAAGGAAGGCATTTAATATGTGACATAAGTTAGGATGAGTGCAATTTCGTACCATTTCTGTGTCTTAAGAGGGTCCTTTTTCACTCGCCTATCGTCAACATCGAGCATGGTTTAAAAGCTTGTTACTCCATTTAACGCAATCCAACGCGATGTTTGACGAAAAGGCAACGCGAAAAAAGAGAGATAACGCCTGAAAACTCTGTCAGCATTCGGTAATTCCGTAATTTAGTCGAATATTTTACAAAACTTGTTCCAGGAAATACGTGTTTTTTTAAAACCTTAAAATTTTTTGAAAAAATAATTCATCATTTAGAATCTTGATTAAATTTGCAAGGCTTCTATTGTTATACTCTTTTGACTTTTTTAATTTTTGAGTAAATTATGAAGTGTCAAAGTTCATGCAAAATAGCAGATTTTCAGAGGTCTTTCCTAGATTAGTTTTACACAAATTTATAAATTTATTTCAATAGAAGTCTAGATAATATCCACAAGATACTGTTTCCATAATATCTAATGAAAAATGTGTAATAATGTCATAATCGCGTAAGAGCGGTTTGTATGAAAAACCGTAAAAATGTATGATGAGTTGCATGCCCTTAAAAGCATCCTTCCCGACTCGTCTATCGTCAACCTGAGCACGATTTAAAAGCTTGTTGGTTCATTCAACGCAATCTGCATTAGTAATATTATAAACAGGTAAAGTTTTTTTTTTGTTAGTAGGAGGTAATCTCGGAAAGTACTAGTCCGATTGCTTAAATTTTTCACCGATAGAAAGCTGCTTTATTTCTGAGTGATATAGGCTTTATTTTATGTACGCAGGCGAAGCTGCAAGCTAAAGCTAGTATTTGATGAAGAGGCAACGTGATAAAAGAGAAATAAAACTTCTCTACATAAAGTAATGTGCTTGGCTGGGTTTGAACCCGTGACCTACAACTCTTAAGTCGGGGCCGTTACCACGGGGTCAGAACTACTCTATAGGAAAAATAAAGGGAGTGCGTGATATGCTAAAACGGTTCTGTTTTCATTGAAGATTAAATATCGGTTTTTAAAGACTATTATAATCAATAAATATCATATACTAGCTTCTGCCAGCGGCTTCCGTTTTACCCTCTTAGGGGTAGAATTTCTTAAAATCCTTTCTCAGCGAATGTCTACACCGTATAAAGAACCTACCTGCCAAATTTTAAGTTTGTAGCTGTTATAGTTTCTGAGATTTCGTGATTAAACAGTGAGTGGTATTTCGCTTTTAAATATATAGATTACCCCTTGTTAATAGTCGCGAGATCTCTGCCTGCGTTTGTTTGTTAAAAATTTTCAATAGCAGAATAAACTGCCCCGACATATCATCAAAAAGATTTAATTCACCATTGCGTGTAGGGGGTACTTATCGCGATATCTTAGCCGAAAATTTTGCATTTAATCTTTTTTTAAGGCGCCGTCGACGACTTGGACTCAGTCCGGACAGTTACCGGACGGTCGGACGGCGAGCTACTCATTGCTCGCCCTCCACAAGCGAAATAATAATACTGAAATTCTTTGTATATTTCTAGAAATATTTCGCATTTTCACTGAAAAGTGTTATTGACTGTGGCACATATGCTTGGATTTTTTACCCTTAGAGAAAAAGACCAACAAAGACCACATTTCCTGCAAAAGTTCTCAAACATTAAACCCGTACACACAATACACATGACAACTGTACCTAAACACATACACACCTACATAATCGTTATGTATGTCCCGCTTTTAGTATAAAAGCCCTGAATGGTCCTTATGTACATTGTGAACCAGAAATAGTGTAGTTCGCAATACCAACGTATGCCAGTGTTGCGGTTTCCAATTCATCGTGGATTGGAAACCACAGCGTTCTGGTGTGTTCGGCTTCTATGGTAATCACCTCTTGAAACTGGTCCAGGCGACAATAGAATACCTGGTAACAAGTCAGGTAAATAGTGGCAAAATAATATAGGATTTGGAAAGGGTCTGATTTTTTCTTTTATTATTGATAAGTTCGCGTTTGACCACCATCTCACCTGATGGTAAGCGATGATGTGGTCGACCATAGAGCATGCTTGCCTAGAAGTAGCCTATTCACTCTTGACTTAAATACCCCTAAGTTGTAGCTATCAGGAAACACAGACTCCGGCAAGGAATTCCACTCCTTGGCTGTACGCATTGTGAATGTGTTCCGAAAACGCTCTGTACGTATGGGTGGGATGTCGACCATGTACCGATAGTGCAACGCCGTACGTCTAGTGGTCCGAAGATGGCCGCATGCGTGTGGGAACAGATATCCTCAAGCCCCAGTCGCCGCCACAGAAGACGTCCCGGGTATTGGGAGGTATACGGACGACGAGTAATGGGTAGCTCGCTGTCCGGCTGACAGGTAAGAATTGAGCCCGAGACGTCGATGGCGAACCGTAGGGACCCAGTAAGACCGATGCCTGCTAGGAATACGGGAATTTTTGAAAGAGATGTCTTGGACCTCATACGCAAAGGTTAGCTGAAGGAACAGATGGGCTGGCCTGACACTCTCTCTTTTTCTACACAGAGTGAGAGAAGTTATTTTCCCATCGCAAAAAAAGGTCAGTCATTCAAAAAGATGAACCTAACTGCGCGTAGAACCAATGGACGAAAACGTGGAAAAAAAACCTCATTGAATACTTTTTTAAATCAGTACGGTGCACTAACAAAATAATGGTTACATTAATGTACCGGAAAAAGAAAATATACGAAAGTTAGGTGGCAAAATTCTCGAAAGTGCTAAGTAGGCCAAACTCCACAGCTATAAAAGAAAGAAAATTAGTTAGTTCCATTCTTTCTGCCCGAACCAGTCACAATATACGAGCGATATTATCAGGCGTCGTACATGTAAAAATTATGCTCATACATCTCCCTGCCAAACTCGAACATTTTTACTACGCGGTACTTTGAGTAGATGTGGGAGAAGTATCGATGTTTCGGCGGAAAAAGTTATCGATAGTCATAGTTGTTTATTGGTAAGGGATTACAAGTCATATACAAAATATTATAGTCGACAAATTAAGTATTAAAACTAAACAATGCTAAATAATAAAAGATATCAAACTAATAAAAGGAAATACAAAGAACAAATAAATACAAGTCAAGTCACACATAAAAATAATTAAATCAAAAGAAAAGTGAAAAGTCACAATAAATTACATTTTAAATATTCATGTCAAAGTTTAGATGACCTTAAATTCGTTAAAAGAAAATAAAAAAAAAACTTGCTCAATAAGCTATTATCATCATCGTCATTTTTATTTAAATAAAATTTAAAATAAATTCTTGTGTATCTGTATTTTAGATACAAAACAATGTGGTATATAGCGAATATAGAAAAATTAAATTATAATGGTAAATATAATTTTCATTTTATCGCAAGAACAAAAGTGTTTATCAATCAATGGGCATAAGACAAGGATTTTTTCAATTTTATTTCAAATAAGCCATTTACAGGCACTTTTGAAATATCAAGATGTCAGTCAGTCAAAAAAAATGATGCTAATTGCCCATCCAAAGCGTAGATCTCTATGGAGAAGAATGTGCAAGAAACTCCATGGACACTCTCATTTCGTTTCATTGAGTTCTAATATTTGGAGGGGAATTTTATTAAAACATTTCAAACAGTACCCTATGAAAGAAGAGGAGGCCATTTTAGCCAATCTGAAACCTGGTTGAACTAATTGGTCCCTATTTCTTGTAACATAACTATGTCAACCACCTCTTTTGCTAAAAAGATGAAGATTTTTTCTTGTTTGTCAGTGAAACCATAGTAAAATACAAAATATTAAAAATCCTCATATGTTTTCACATCCGAAAGTATGTTACTACTCACATTCTTCTCATACAAAATATCTTTGAAAGATGGCCTATACCTCTCTTGGACTTCTTCCCCATAAAAGTAGTAGCGGAAATTTTAAGACCTGAAGTACTTTAAACCAAAGTGTTACACTACAGGACACAAGTGTAGTATACACTAAAACACATCAATATGTTATATTGGAAATTTTATGATGCAACGGTCATACTCGTAAAATGAAATAATATCGTGGATTGAGCGATTCATGGAACATACTAGTAGTCTTAAAGTGCTGTGCTTGCTTCAAAATGTAGAAGTTCTGTGCTTAGATTGTTTTCGTTGTTGTAATAAACGTTTTGGCAGTAAAGTGGACAGAAGGATTGTAAACAAACTATTATTTACAAAGTAGTTTTAAATTGAAAAATTTGCAGAGGTAATGACGTCGTGTGCAACTGTGTTTTTAATGCGAGTTTATTTCTAAAACAGTTTTGTCTTTGTTTGAAAATTTT